>JAYDZK010000202.1:13248697-13340202 GCA_034509185.1 Euphonia xanthogaster | reverse complement strand
AGTTCTTATCAGTCATGCAGTGACTTTCAATGGCTCGTTATCAGCAGATGTCCCCTGCCCAGGGAGGAGTGATTGTGATCACTCAGGGAGAGAGATAAGGAGAATTGCCCACTTGACACAAGACAACTGCTATACAGATGGTAATAGAATACTTCTTGCCTTGCAATCTAGAACAAAATGTAAAAAGAAAAAAGTTGCAGCCTGATCAAAATGCTGCTAAAGTCTCATAAAATATTTCCTTTTTATTTGGGATGATATGCGTTTAGGTTATTCACATGGAAAATCTCATTCAAGACAGTGAAACAGTCAAAATTATTTATGTTTGTGATTTTTGACTATAAAGGTATCTGTTAGTTTCAACAACATTTGAAAACAATTTTATTGGTTCAACCATTCTAGACTCTCTCAAAAATCAAGTATTGTGTGTTATATTTTACATAGATTAGTTTTCTGAAAGATTGTGGAGATTATCAGAAGGGTGTACTTACACATGAATTAATCCCAAACAGATTTAAAATCAGGTCATACATGAAAGCTGTGAGCAAATATGGTATATATATGGTGTGTATATATATATATTTTCAGGTTCTTGCCTACAAAAAATTGATGTAAAAAAGAGATAATACTTCTACAAATGACATGTTTCTTCCAAACTGAGGTACATAAGGGCATTTTCTACTTTGGGGGATGACTGCAATAATTTACACAATACTTTATTAATGCTTAACACAATACTTCATTAATACTTTCTAAATGATTGCTTGTCGAGGGATAGTATTTTATCAGGCATACTTTTTAAATACACCATTCTGTAGGAAAGTTTCCTGGAGTTAGCTTTATAGATGTGAATTAAGTTACCCCTGCCATTTTTTTCCTTACATATTTTCATCTGGTAAGTATTGAATCGTATAACCCTCTCAAACAAATAAATGTTTAACTCGTTCCTAGAAAACCATTCTTTATCCAGAGAGAAGCTATTGGCTTCCTAATGATACTGCTTACTGCTTCTTGGGTTTTTTGTATTTTGCAAGTTTTTGAATAGAACTTAGAAACTGTGGGTGAAATCCTGGCTGTGGTAAAATAGAGATGTAAGTTATAATTTCAAAATTTTATCCTTTAAGTCATGAAACAAGAAAATCACTCAGTGAATGTGTTTTCTCACTTGCAGCCCTTGCTCTAGTCTTGCCATATGTGCTTGCCTTGCAGGTGTAGTAGTAAAATCTGATTTCCATGCAAAACTTGTGTTACTTAACTTTCTTGATATGTCTGGTATATGAAAGCAGGCATGGGCTTTAAAGCACTTACTAAACAATCTGTAATATACTATATTCTCAAGTAATTAGACTTTCCTGTGTCTGCCAACTATAGGAAATTTTCAATTCATTTTGGCAGATTTTATCTTTTTTTTTTAATGTAAAATAGTTTGTGCTTCAACTTCAGGATTGCCTAAATGCAGCTGAAACAAATTATTTGAAATTCTTTCTTTTAACTTATTACATTGTTTTAACTTGAAAGCACTTCCCGACTTTTGTTACTGTGGCTTCTGCTTAAAGGAAAAGAAGTTATGAGAAGAAATCTGCATCACAACACACTGAGATAATGAAGCAATTGTTTTATTCATGCATCAAGCAAAGGAAGCAGTATGAGACAGAAAGTTTTACACTGCTATTTTAAAGAAATATAGATCCTTTTGGACTAATATTGACTGAAAATGTTATAGAAGTACAATTTCTGCTGCCCTATAGGGTGCTGTAGTACAGCTGTGACAGATAATAGATCACATTCCATGATAGTACAAAGAAGATGCTCTATTTATGATTATGAGTCTGTAAAAGACAAAGCCAGCATGTCTGTTGAAACTTTGCTATGATGAATCCTTCAGCAAAGGGACCTTTTGTCCTCTACCTTTACTTTATATAAAGCAATTAATTCACTTCAAGTTTCAGACTGTTTCTGAATAGATTTAATTATTTTTTAAAACTTTGTTAATTTAAATTTCAGCCCTGAGATTTAATTTTAAATTATCTTGATTTTTGTGCATTTGTTGGTTTTGTTTTTATTTTTTTTTAATGGTTTAGGAAGTATATTGATCTTGAGTTGGAAAGGATAATTTTGAACATTCTCAATGATGGTGAATTTTGAGGTACTTCGTAGAATTTATTTAAAGCTCTTTTGCACACAGCTGGACAGACTGTCCCAAGAACTTGTGTTGGTTTTGGCTGGGATAGAGTTAATTTTCTTCATGGTAGCTGATGTGGGCTGTGTTTTGTATTTGTTTTTCAAACAGTGTTGATAACAGGGGCATGTTTTTGTTCCTGCCAGCAGGGCTCATGCAGAGCCAAGGCCTTTTTGGCTTTTCACACCAACCCACCAGTGAGTGGGCTGGGGGAAAATGAAACTGGGAGGTGACACAGCTGGGACAGCTGACCCCAACTGGCCCAAGTGATATTCCAGACCATATGACACCATCCTCAGCTTATAAATCTGGGGGAAGAAGGAAGAAAGGAGGAAAGTTCAGAATTAAAGCGTGTGGCTTCCCAAGCCACCATTACCATGATGGAGCCTGGCTTTCCTGGAGGAGGCTGAACACCTGCCTGTCCTTGAGAAGTGGTGAACGAATTCCTTGTTTATCTTTGCTTGCCCCTGTGGCTTTTGCTTTCCCTATTAAAGTGTCTTTATCTCAATCCATGCGTTTTATTTTACCCTTCTGATTTTGCCTCTTCTGTCCCACTGGGTGTGCTCCTACCAGCTTCTTGAGGTGCCTCTCCTTTGGCAGCACTGAGTTTGGAGACAGACTTACTGGCAATTGTCCAGACAACAAGCATAGTCCTTTGAATGTAGTGTTTGAGAATGTGCAGGGGGAAACCTTTGCTTTCTATTGTAGCTGAGCTGCTGCCACAAAACTTGAATGTGTCAGGCTGTTTTTCGACAACAGGATAGATGACTAAAACAGCTATCAGAAGAGAATTGTGCAAATCTTTAAAATCAGAGGGTCTCTTAGTTTGAAAGGACTTTCTGAAGTCATCTCATCCAATATCTTGGTCAGGTTTGATAAAACCAGATTGCTTGGAGATTTCTTACAATTTAGTGTGTAGTTCTGGGGCAGCATAAGCTTCTAGACACTACAGTCTTTACAAAGCTGTATGGAGTTTGGGGTTCTTTTCCTCCTACCTCTAAGTTGGTGCTAGTGTGCTGCACACAGCTCTTTGTCAAGGAGTTTGTGTGCTGAAAAGACCTCCTTTCTCTTAGCCAATTTTTTGGGGGAAAGAGGAGGAGTCTAGTTTTGTGTGCATTGGTTTGTTTTTCGCACCACTTGATCTGTGAATATGAAGAGGAGCAATGGGGATGAGTGAAGAGGAGGAGTACAGGCAAGGCAGTGACATCCACAGGACCTGAACCCAGTTTCCTAGTACCAAAGTGGAATACAGTCCCCAGTGATGTTTGTGGAGGCAGAACTGGCTGCCAGAATTTCCCAAACAAAATCATTGTTAACTTGGCTTAATTATAATCTGTGTTCTTTCAAATACAGCAAGTAGACTTTCAAGAAGGTCTAAATACAAGATAAATAAAAAAGCAGTGTAATTAGTATTGGAAAAGTAACAAGAAAGTCTTTCAGTTCACAGTAATTCTTCAGGGCTTTGAAAGTAGTTTAGTATCTTTCTTTTAAAATAAGGTCTGCAACTTCTAAGATAAATCAGCTCTTTGAACTGGAGTTCAGAATGCAAAAGTGTTGTTTAGAAGTTTTCTAGAATGTATCTAAATGTAGGCATACATTTTGTAACTCTTACAATTCTGTCCCCTAGATGTATGTTTACTCTTTGCTCCTCTTGCCGTGCATGTTAGAAGTGAGTTTGGTTTCTTCCACCAGTGACTCTGACTGTGTAGCTTTAATTTTACAACAGGTTAAGCTTTTTAAGATATAGATAGCTCTTCTGTCTGGAGCAATGGTGTATTCTGTCAGTTTTGAATGCTTTACCATTCATCCTTCTGGCAATACTCTGCCCTTTCAAGAATGTCTTGGGATGTCATTTGTGACACCCTAAGGATGTGGGTTACACAAATAACCCAGAGTTAAAGATGTCCTTGTCATGGATTACATCTTGCATATTGCTGTCAGGTGTCAAAAGTGTTGTCATAAGCTGCAAGTAGTCCTCCTCTTTTGTTTTCCTTAAAAAGAAAGGAACAAAAAACCCAAACAAAAGAAACAAACCAACAAAACCCAATAAAACACCCCCCCCCCCCAAAAAAAAAACCCAAAACGAACAAAAAACCCAAAATAAAACAAAAAAACCCTGCAAACCAGCTTTGAGTTAGGAATGAAATTAAAAATGGGGAAGTGTATATGTATTGTTATTCTCCCATACTCTCAAATACTCATTTGGGGCCTCAGGAGGTGTTCATTGCTCTAAAAAATACCAAAGTCGATGCATTTCAAATATGTGTCCTTGGTAGAAAGGCAGTAACTCCTGGTAGATTAAAGTGCCTTTCAGGGCAAGGGTCTTGAGGTGCTTAAATTTATTCAGTTAAAACTTGCTATTGTAAAATAAACACAGACATGAGTGTACATATCTTGAAGTATGTGGTTGAGGGATATATAGTGGAGGACCTGGATATTTGCTGTAGGAGAAAGCTCTTATGTCATGTGTTGAGCTCAAGTAATTTAAGCACTTGGCAAATGACTCAATCCAAAAGGTGTGAAATATCTTGAACCTCCTCGTTACCCACTATTTTTTATACCAGAGGTCTTTTGGAACCTGTTGAAAGCACTCTATGGGAGTGTTGTTTGGGTGGTAAGCTCTGATAATTTACAGTCCTTGTCAAAGTACAGGAAAATCACTCCTGAAATATTTGTCTTTTTTGGTTTTTCCAGTTTTTAAGTTGACAAAGTAGCTGCAAACCCCCTTAAACTGTGAACATGTCCTCTTCTTTTCAGGTGAGAGCTATGTGTGTGCATCCAATGAACCATATCGCAAAGTTGATTACACCAAGAATGTCAACCCGAACTGGTGCGTGAACATAAGGACTGGGTCCAGTCGGTCCTTGACGTCCTTGACATCTACGAGGAGCGAAGTGAAGGAGAGTAAAGATTTCATTAAACCCAAATTGGTGACTGTTATTAGGAGTGGGGTAAAGCCACGGAAAGCTGTGAGAATTCTGCTGAACAAGAAGACTGCTCACTCCTTTGAACAGGTCTTGAATGACATCACCGAAGCCATTAAGTTAGACTCAGGTGTAGTCAAGAGACTTTGTACACTGGATGGGAAGCAGGTAGGAGAATAAACTGCTGTGGCCATCTAATAATCTGAGATGCTCAGTTTTCATAGGTTCAGTTCTTGTTACTGTGTATGCTTTAATCTGCTTCTGAATAATGGCAGTTTAAAAAATCAACTTTAAAAAGCTTTATTAAAATATTAATGCACACAAGAAAATTAGAATTTTATAGTATATAGTGTAAAATAAGTGGATCTTGACATTCAAGTAAAACAAATTATTTTTATGCCAGCCTTTTTGCATTGCTCAAAAAAATGTGACTGTTTATTGAGTAATACAGTTTATTTGAAACATTTGAACTTCTTAAGATATCTATATGTTTTCAGACTACCACATAGTGACTGAGTGGTATAAGAAAAATATCAATGTCTCTTTGCATTGCACTTCCACAGATTGCTGTTTCCAGAGGCGGTAACTGACATGAGCTGAGATCAAGAATTGTGTCTGAAATGAATCATTCTAGGAGGGTGGTCACATCTTCGCAACTTGCTTTTTTTTGCTTTTAGTTTTATCACTGCAAAAACAAGGCTAGGGTTAATGATGTGCTAGGTGTGTATTCTTGTGCAGAAATACAAAGGAGTGGCCCACAGGATGTTCTGCTGCACCAGTTTAAAGTGTCAGGAACACACTTGGTGTTGATCAGTCACATTAATGACTCAGCCTTTCATAGAGCAGGATTTTGATACCTGATACTTTTGTTTGACACTGCTGTGGAACTCTGACAGAATTGTGACTTTAGTAATAGAGCAACACAGGCGCAGAGTAGATCACATTGGTATCAGGTACCCGGACTCTTGTACTGTTGACTAAACATTGATATCCTTGCTCATTCAACAAGTATTATATATACCTGCGTACCTATACATCTGCATGAAGTAATTGTAAAAATTTGAGTTGTGTTCAGAGATGTGGGCATTTTTATTTTCATTATTTTTATAATGTTTAATGCCAAAAAAACACTTTTTTGTGGTGCAAGCTTCTAGCAAATGTATCGCAGAACAAGTGCACTTAGATTGCCTCAGTATGAGCTCTGTCTCTGGTTATGTTCTGTGTGCTTGGATACACTTCTTGTAGGGAAATATCTGAAGAAAACAACTTGAGTGTTTTGATGAAAATGTAACAAGGCAAAGGCATCACTGAAACTCTTGATTTTCAGTGTTTGGTGGCAGCACAATTATGTGCTCTTTAGTTCTTCTAATAGGTTAGATTTTAAATGAGATTTGTTAATGCTACTTCTTAACAGAGAATCCTTCCTAGGAACATTCGAACAGTGTTTGTCATGTTTAATTTAATTAATAATAAAATAGCATAATAAAATATTTATTATGCAGTAATGAGTCTCTTCTGCCCATGAAGTATTCTGACACTGTCTCAGGATTTTCGTCTTCTCAAGCAAGCAGGGAGTCAGTAAGGGAAACTGCAAAAGCTAGGATTGTCAGTTCACATTCACCTTTTCTTGCATTGTCAAAACAGCAGAAACCCACTGATCTGCACTGATATGGAAGATGCAGCAGTGCATCAAGGATCAATAAAAGTAGTTAACATTAAATATCAAATACATTGCTTGCATGTTGCCATCACCCGTGGTGGATGATGACTGTCTTCAGTCCATGGTGAGGATGACCAATTATTGGTAATGCTCCAAAATAGAATTTTTATTTTTAGCTGCAGGACCTCCTCCTCCCCTCTGTGGGAAAGGCAGTCAGTGGACTTGGACTGCAGCTGTAGGAGTGTTCTCAGGCGGGATTGAGAAATCCCTAATTCTGACTGGGAGCAGTCAGCAGAGAGTTGCTGCATGCAGCTCCTCTCTGTGAAACTGTTCCAGCAGCAGCAGTGTGTAAATGTGGAGACCTCCCTTCCATTAGGAAGACAGGCCTTGTGCTTTTCTGCAGACTTTGGGGGAAGGAGCCTTTGTTGCACAACCACAGTGTAATTGTGCTTTAAGAGCTTGTGAGATGGAGTGCCCCAAAGAGAAGACCTATCACTTCAAACGCCCTGAAAAAAAAATAAAAGCCTTCTCCTAATTACCTAGGAGGATGAAGAGTTCTTGCTTTGTTTTATTTTTTGTTTATTTCTCTTTCCCCAAAGTGAAGGGCTGACCCCAGTTTGAGACAGTAGGGTTTTTTAAATTTGTTTGTTCACTGACAGTATATGTAGAGGTTGGTGCCGAAGGGCTTTTTGGGGTTTGGCGCATGAAAAGTTGCTTTGCTGCCAACTACCAATTGGTGGAAATTTCTGAGCCTATTTTCTCTAATGTAGTAATTGCTTATTCTTCTAAATCTGCTAGGGAGGCAGATCTTTTATATTCATTGTGGTGTTGGCACAGCTTGAAAGGCAACCATTAAAAAAAAGGCATTTTGTAAATGGCTATGTTCCTATAAATGTAGCCCTTGTGCTTCTCATGGTTCTAATTTTTGTTCCTTGCTCCTTCATATTTTTATCTATGTGGAAATACTTTTTTTTTTTTCCTGAGTGAATAGGCTTAGGTTGTATTTTCTGTTTAATATGAAAATGGGGGTGAAATTCAGATGATTAAAACATGCATATAAAACTTGTATCCTTTGATTAGGGAATGCATTGTTCTGTTAACTTGGGGTGTGATTTTTTTATTCCAGTAGAACCATTTAATATGTAGGAAGAAATGGTGTTAAAACCAGTAATCCTTCTGACCAGTAGAAGAGAACGGATGTTTTCCAAAGAGTTTATATTTGCTCTCCTGACTTCATTAATCTTGACTGTTGCAAAATCTTGATGATAATAGTAAAACCGAGAGTAACACCTGAGTTGGATATTTTCCTTGATTATTCTGTGTGAAAACAGACAAGTATCTGTTTTTTATTTGTAAGATTTTATAATGTTTGCTAGGTTTCCTTTTATCTTCAATTTCCAAATGAATGCTGTAACTTAACATATTAGTGCTTTGTAGCCTAAAGTACAGATCTATTTTTGAACTATTTTGATGCTGGGCTTAATTCTAACTTTTAAGCTATTGAGCAACCAAAATTTTTTTTAACCTCCCAAGATTGTTGAGAAGATTTTTAAGTGAGAGAAATATTTCTGTAAAAGTAACTAGGCTTTAACTCTGCAGTGCGGGCTTCTGCTGTTCCAGTCTTTGTGCTTCTGACATTGAGGTTTGCCTAATGTATTTGCTTGACCAAAGTGTTTTCCTTACTTGGCTGCATTTTCCTGGAATCTGTCACTATCCTACTGTGAAGCAAGGACAGTCAGACTGAAAGTTCTCCAGTTGGGAAGTTAACCCTTTGTTATCTCTGAACAGAATGGAGGGTTTCTTTGCTGCTAAACAAGCTTTGAGCTTCAGTAATTGTGAAGTATGGGGTGGTGACTGTGTGGTAAGTTGGGGAGAGAGATTCCCTGTGAGAAGCTCACAAAAAAACCATACACAACTCTGAAGCTTGTGTTACTTGACACACAAAAAACCCCTAAATCTTCATACTTTTTGAGCCTGCAGTGTGTCGCATTTTCATGGATTAATGTCAACAACAGGATTGAAAAAGTTGATGAGACACCTTTTCTATACTCTGTTGTCAAAACAGTGTGAATGCACCAAATATTAGCCTTTTTTTGAAGGTCTTTTTTGATGGGTATATTGGGACTATCTCTGGAACCAAAAGTTCTCCAATTTTCTGTTAATTAAGTTTTCTTATAAAGTGCTCATTAAGAGTAAATTGGTGACTGAAGAAAACAGTTACTACATGTGGATGTATTTATCACTCATTGTGCTCTCCTCTTAGTGATTTTTTTACTCTCTAGTGACAGACTTGAAAACTCTTAGTAGAGAAGATGGCTTTTGAAAACTGAATTTTGTATTTGGTTTGCTTTTAACATACCCATCACAGGGGGCGAAAGCCAAAATAAGGGATGAACAGGAGATATTTTGTTTATTAGTGTAACAGATTTTCCCAATATTCTTGGTAGGCTTTTGTCATTCAGATCTCAAAAATTTCCATTAACACAGTATTTTTGCTACAATCTTAGTCTCAGTAGAGATCTTACTGTTTACTACTGAGAGAAGTTTTCGAACATATGAATTTCATTTTTCTTAGTTTTTCCATTTTGTTGGCCAAATCCTACTTGTATGAGATGATTTTTTAAAAAATAATTTTTTTCCAGTTAAGTACTTTTTGGCAAATATTTCCCTTTAGTTCAATTCTCTCCTACTAAAGAAGGATGTTGCTTAAGCAACCAGGCTCTAGACATGTACTTTTTTTGGTTTTGTCATTTAATTGTGCTGTTACATCACTGATATCTCATTGCAGGCTAAGAAACCACTGTAATAGAAACTTGCTTCTGTGTTAACAGGCATGATTTCTAGTTGAAAGCTACCAAAGTAAATCAAGCTTTTATCTTGCATCTCAGACTCTAACCTAATACAGACACTGTACAAATGTATTGGAAATGGCACAGGTTTGAATTTTTGCTACAAGCAATTTTGCAAGAAAAGAAATCTCCAGCTTTTTTTTTTTTTTCAGTTCTAGTTCTGCTGAAATTTAAAGTACTATTTTAAGCTGAAATGTTGCATTAAACTGCAAGTATGAGGGGAAGAAATCCTTAAGCCCTCACATAGCTCACAACTCTTTATAAGGCTTATATATTGTTAATGTGGAATGTCAATGGCAGCTGCAGAGAACAATTCTCTGCATTGCAGATCCCACAGAAGGAATTTGTGGGCAAGGAGCCTTTCCTCAGCTGACTTCAAGATTTTGAATAGTAATAATAGTCCCTGAATTCATCCTAAAGGCTGACGGTCACAAGTGGTAGAGTCAGCTTATAGAAGGGGATTTACAATTTGCCAAGCTGCAGCAGAGTGATTGGGGATTTGACACTGTGGATATGATTGCCAATAGAACTATGCAAAGAGTAGATATGTTGGATGGAAATGCTTTTCAGAATTCATGGTTCATGTCTACATGAAAAAGCATATGAATCTGCCTATTTTGTGGGAAATTGCGCAAGTGGTAGTTACATACATAGTGGGACAGAGCGGGACATACAGTTTTTACATTATGAAAGTTCAGTAGGGTGTGTGCAAACCATATGAGACAATGGGAATGGGACCAACAGAGACCTTGATGCAGGAGCGGGATAGCGCTGCAATGTAAGAGTGAAGTATCAGCTGGAAAGAGGCATTTATATTGCTGTTTTGGAGTTTGTTCGTTCGTTTGTTCGTTTGTTTGGAGTTTTTGTAGCTGACATGAGTCCGCAAATGAATAGTGTGTGAGAAATAGTAAAATGTTTTGTGGAGATGAACCCAGAAAGCATATTTAGATTGTCTTTAGAGAGAAAAATGGAACTTCTAAAAGAGAGATCTTCCAAGAGAGTAGGAACTAAGTGGCCTGTGAAGTTAAATCAGAAAATATACACGCGCAGTACAGCAGAGGAAAACTCATACTAGATGTCAAGAGTCATTCTTCTCATTCACTGGATCAACTTGAGACAAAACCAACATGGAAGAGCTAAAGATTACTTTCCAGGGCATAGGGAAACCCTGAAAAGCAGTATAGAGGAGTTCTGCATGAGTCTAATGATCTTACAGCTGATATTCAATAGATGCTGGTCCCTAAGGTTGAGGTAAACAAACTTAACTCTCAGACAGGGCTAAAAATTGATGGAGCAGTACCATGAATCACTTTCTTGTGGTTGGCTGGATTATCTCCCTTTGTTTGAGTAAATATGTAGCAGTGGGATACCTGTACCACCTGGAAGTCAAAAAATTGTAGTTTAGTAAAAAAGTCACTTTTGGTACATTCCCTTTTTTGTGTGTTACAGACCAGAAGGGCAATGACACAGCACCTGCCTATTCAGGGAGCCTGCCAGTTTGGGTTGAGCTCTGAACACAGGATGCTTCAAATAAGAGCATGAGGTGGGATTTTGGGAAGGTTTGGGAGCTTTTTTGTTGTTTGTTGGGGGTTTTTAACAATGCATAGTTATGAATCAATTACTTGACTGAGGAGAGAGACAAGGAGAAGAAAACAATAGCGGCTACTTCTTTGTATCTAAAATAAGTTTTTTTTTCATGCTCTGTTTTCTCATCAGTCAGCTAGGAAAGCATGGTCCAGAAAAAATGCACTACTTCCCGAATGCGTGGTTGGAATATTGCTGTTCCCAGTGGTTATTGATGAGTCTCCGCCAAACCGGAATTTCATATTGAGTAGGGGTCAATGAACGTTTGTCTGTATGAGTCTCTGGAAATGACCTGGAAGATGGAATGGAAGATATGCTTAACAAATACAAATGAGCTACAGGAAGCCTGGACAAGAGAAGATTAGAATCTTGACAAACTGCAGAAAGAGCTTAGGACAAAGCAGGTTGAGTAATCTTGCACTCACTGGTTATTAACAATGCAGATAGGAAATGCCAAGTGTTCTGGCTGAAGTGGTAAAGGATCACAGCTGAAGATGCGAAGATTAATTCATGGTGTCACTGGCTGTGCACAGGAGGGGAACTTCCATGTGGAAGTTACAGTCAATCATCTTGTTTCTGATGTATGTGTCAGGTGCCCAGTTTGCTCTTGTCCTATTCAGTGCAATGATGCCAGCTAGAGATAGCTTTATTGTGGAAATCCAGAAAGGGGTAAAAAGATGTAAGGAAACATTCTCTGAGAAAAAATTAAAGGAAATGGGATCGCTGAGATTATAGAAATATAATCAACAGGCTTTTTGGGGTAATGAACAAAAAAAACTTAGCAGCAAAAGAAAATTACTTCTGTGTCTTCCCTATGTATAGAAAAAGAAATAATAGGCTTACAGTCAAGGTCAGGTGCTGTGGAACTTGATGGTAGATAGTCACTGTAAAAATAAGTATAATGAAGAGGTGATTTTTTATTACTATTTTCAGCAGATAACTGGGGTCCAGCAATCTCTAAGGCTTCTGAAAACTGATTGGGTTTGAGTGTTTTCAGTAATTAAGGGTGATCTACCACTTGGAAGAGCTGTTAAGCTGGAGATGAAATAAAAATTAGAATGTCTGTTAATATTAAAGTGTGTACACTTGTGTACACGCATGTACACACCTGCAACCCACAGAATTCAAACAGCAGGGGTTACAGTTAAAGTAAATTTTATCCTAATGCTAGCAAACCTCTTCTAATGTTTGATGTGAAACGTAATTTAAGGGAAGTTGGGCTTGTGCTGGAGGCTGGAATTGTTTCAGAGAGCAGCTCTGGACAGATGCCTATGTCTAGTCAGTGTGGGATACAAACCTAGCAAGTCTTACTGAAAACAAAAGAATTAAAGTGGCTGTAATCTTCAGGAAGTCTGTATGGAGGAAATGAATTCATCCATGGACACTGCTACATGGTATTTTTGGTCAGACTTCCCATCGGTGTGCTCAGAGCTGGGAGCCAGGGTTGTTTATTGCTAGAAGGAAGGAAGAAGTAGCAAACTTGAGCAAAGGAGATAATTTTGGCCTCTGCTCATGGGCATAGAAATATTCCCATCTCTAGTTATATGTAGGAGGAAGTGTTTGTCTGAAACCAACTTGAAATTAACCCTGCCCTGTCATAGTTGCAGCAATCTGAAAAATACTCTAAATATGAAAGTACAGAAGTCTTTTCTGTACATATTCATGATGGAACACTTTCCAAAGCATTTTCATTACATACACTGATGCAAAGTACACAGGCAGACAATGTGGGGTTTATGATTTAGCCTGAAGAGTATTTACAATTTTATCACAGTTGCCAGAGGATCACATTACCAGTGCAATTATAATTTTAAGAAAAAAAAAGGAAAATGGTAAGGCTTTTGTTTCAAAGCGGCAAAATTGTGATGCTGAAGGTGCTACAGAAAAAGGATTAAAAAAGAAACAGAGCCTTGAACATCTTGGGAGTCATCTCAGAAGAGTGTGTTAAACTTGAAGTGAACAATAATGCTGAGGAAGCTCTTAAGCTTTGTTGCATATGCAAAAAATAAAGGTCATGCCATGTGAAACAGCCACAGTCTAGCACTGGAAAACTTGTTCTCTGGAACAAAGGTCTTTAGAATTTGCCACAGCGGGGGAGCCCCTGTGTCCTATTCTTGCTTTCTGGAGATCAATAACCCAGAATACAGTACAGATAGAATAGAGAATGTATCTCTTTCCTTCCCACAGGGATGCACAATTCTGGCTGTGGGACTGTGCTGTGCCCTTACTGGGAGTGTGATGGCTGGTGTCCACTGGGTGTGAATTTAATCTTTTTCAGCGAGGTGCAGTTTAGAGTTGTGATCACTAATACCCATTGCCATCAGACTAGCAGCCTGGTGAAGTGTGATGTTAAAGTAATAGATTATTTCTAAAAATGAGCATAAAATCAAAACCTGGTGTGAAGTCAGCACTTTTAAATTACAGCATGGGAACTGAAAAATTTGCTGATATTTTAGCTAACAGCAAGCATGTGTATCCTTCTAAAAGTGACATCCAACTTGCTGAAGTCTTTGTGGATCTATAGAGAAGATAAATCCTACTGGGATTTCAATTTTTGTCTGCGCACACCGAGAGCTGACAGCACTTAATAAAAATGACATGCTGCACAGTGTGGGAAACAATCACTGCAGAAGTAGTGGTGTCACCAGCAGTAGCGTTGTATCTTTGTTGATGTATGATTACAATAATTTTGGTGATGGGTTACAGAAATGGTGTGTGGAGCTCTTGGAATAAAAGAGCGGTATGCAGTCATTGTCTGCCATCTGCCATGCTAAAGATTGGGTCACATGACTTGGAAACTAAACCTTGGGAATTTGTTATGTCCCGCTGAGCCTGCCCATTAACAGATAATTAGTCTGGTAAAAATCTTTTGAATTTATTCTGCAGCTGTCATATGCCAGATTAGGATTTGTGTCACAGGTTCCTCATTACTTTGACATCTTGGAATTTTTTTTTTCCTGTAATCAAATTACCCTGTGTTCCTTCAGCAAACAGTTCTTACATTATAACATTTTAACATGCAAATTTTCTTTAAGAATCTTGCTACATCTTACAGTGTAAAGCTGTTTACCCACCATGTATGAAAGGATTTCCAGGTTGAATTTTCTCCATTCCTGTTCATAATGGAGTCTGGAAGCAGAATTTCTAGTTTTAGGATTTGGCCTTCGGGTTGTCAGGTTGATGGATCTGTAGCTGCTTCTTGCTTGGCTGTAATCAGCTAGTGTTTCTTAAGTTTACTGAAGCACGACTGACATCTTAAAATATTAACTTTTATATTTGTACCAGTTGCTAAGAAAAATTATGTTCTGTTTCATACTAAATTAATAGCAGGAAACATGAAACAGTTTGTTGGAGAGAGGAAAGGAATATAAGGAATGTTTGTCTTTAATGTTTAAAATATTGCTCACTGATTAATTTGCAGTGAACCTTTAAACAGAGAAACCTGAAGACTCAGATGTGAAAGCAATATTAAAGTCATAGCAACACAAGACAGCTCCTAAAAACAAAGAACTTCCCAGCACTTAAAAGGAACAGTGACCCTGTTTATGGCTTGCAGATTGAAAGCTTTGCATAGGAGGGAGTGATAACTCAGTGTTTACAGTGTAGGCAGTAAAAGTCAGTGTTCTTGTAGCACTTGTTCACAGAGCCAACAGTCTTTTCTTTTTTTTTCTGTTGTGCAAATATGCAATCTATGCCATGTTCTTAAATATTTATTTTGTTTGTATTTATTTGGTGTTTTATTTACTCACACATGATGAGAAAGCAAGAAAGGATAAAATATGACTTGTAAGCTAAGTGGTAAATTGGATTTTTGGCTAGTAGATTTGGCTTTTCTTGGCTTTCCACATCTTATCTCTTACTTTCAACTCGCCATGTACCTAGGGACTTATGGATAAAATTGTTGGAAAATAGGCCAGTTAGCTAAAAAAAAAAAAAAAATTAAAAATAAGGATGGTTATGCCACAAAGAGTACCAGAAGAGCCAGAATCTCCTTTTAAGTGGTTTCTGAAGGTGTAATTTCCTTGCATGTAGAAATCTGCTGTTTCTCTTTTAAAGAAATCAAGGATCTGGTTGATTTAACCAAGATAAAATCGATGAAGAGAAGAGCAACTGTGAGAGACAAGCATTCTCCCTGTATTTTGCAAGGGACCCAATAATGCAGACATTAGAATATGCCCATGTGGCTGTACAGGCAGACGTCTGGAGAAGTCTTGGAAGTTGGAAAGTGTTCTGGTTTAATTTGCAGAGAGAACATGCTGATGTCCTGAACATCTGACTCAAGAAAACCCTCCATCTCTGTAAACAACTATTCTGGCCAGTTCCCTTTGTAGCTGATATTTTTGCCGTGAAGGGAAAAGTATTCTTTCCACTTCCCTGGACCTGGGGGAGTTAAGCAGGGAAATCTGTCTGCAGATACCCATGCAAGGTCTGTTCCATAATTTTTTTTACACTAATCTGTTGCATTAGAGCATGTTTTTAACATTTGTTTAATATATACTTGGAAAATTTAGAATATATTACTTTATATTTTTACTTAAAGCAAAAATGCAGTAAAATGAATATTCTAAGCTTGTTAAATCTAAGGGAACAATGAACAAATGATGAAATCTCATTTGCAAAGCTCTGTATTTTTTCCTCCTTCACTTTCATATGCAAGCAATACAATTTCCTGGAGTTTTAGTATCAGACTGGTGTTATTACCTGCAGCTCTTGTAGTCTCTCACCTCCTTAAGAGCACACTCCTAGTTCAAGCACTAATCTTCCTTTACCTGGCAGGGATTTGCTTCTGCTTTTGGACTGACGTAGGTAATCGGATGTGTGAAAACCTTGTCATTGTCTTCTGTCTCAAATTATCAAGAAGCCCAGGGGAGAAGTTTCAGTCCAAGGTGCTAAGGTGTTTTCTGAGAAGTTTTTAGGGACTGAGAGGCCTTTGAATACTCTTGGAACTAGTAATTATTTTACAGAGTTTATTGGGTTTGGCACATGAATACATTTTGATTTCTTACAGCACACTTTACACATTATTTTTTCTGATCTACTTCTCAAACATTTGACTTTAAAAAAAAATGTATTTGTGATACTTATCTCAAGAACTTCTTTCTCTTCCTATCTGTATGTCACTGAATATTCAAATTTTAGAACAGTACTAAAGTTAGTGGGGGAATGAAAATGTTTGATATTACTTCTTATAGATAGACATTTGTCTGCAATTTCCAAAGTAATTATCATGGCTTGCTCACATATTTTGACATTAGTTGGAGATGAAAGTTTCTATTCCTTGAGCTTCTATTCTGGAACTTCTTTTTTCATCTTCAATTAAGGTCTGCATGACAAAGGATGAATGACATCACACCTACTGTAATGGACATGAAAAGGACTTGCCAGATATTTTGTTTCAGTACAAATAAAAAATGCATTAACAGGAAATTATCAGAACTAATGAGAGACTGTGTACCTCTAAAAATGACTGGTAGTCTAGAACCTTATAGTGTTTTTATCTGAGGCTTTCTGAAGCCTCTGTCACAGTCCTTTGTAAGAAATAAGATTTACATGGAGAATTTGGATATAAGCACCTAGCAAAAGTTATTAAGTATGGGGGAAGGGCATGCCCAAAAACTCAGCCTGATTGATGTTTAAGCAAAAAGCACATCTAGTTTTAAAGCTATTAAAAAATGATTAGTCACATGGAATTTATAAGGCCAGATCACAACACTTAAACCTCCTTTCTTTATCTCTTGGGAGGCGGATGCAAGCCCAAAAGTTTCTAAACACCTATCTGAAATTGAAAACCTCTGTTTATCATTATTGTTTGAATAAGGATTCTTAACTAAGCAATAAAAGCAACTTTCATTGCATTAGCTCTGTCATCAGGGTCTTCACTTGCTGGCTGGCTGTGGAGGGCATTGTTTATTTGCTAAGAGCCTCCCTGAGGAGAGGAAAGGGAACTTGGTGCTATCCTATGGAGAATGCTGGTGTCATGCAGAGGATGGTTTGTGCATAGTCTTCTGGTTACACAAAATAAGTTGTAAAAAGTCAGCTGGTAAACAAAGAAAAATTAGGTGTACACCTGCTGTGGCTCTTCTCCAGTGGTTGGACACAAATGCACCATGCACTGAGGTATGTACCTCCATCCTGAGGTATGTTCTTCTGGACTATGGAAAAGCTGTGAGAATAGGTCTCTGAGTGTTCCTTCTGAATATGAATCCTCAGTGTTTCACCCTTCTCAAGTTTTCAGTTTGTATCTGAAAGTACTTCCAAATATTTTCATGTGCTTTTTGGGTTTGTTTTTTTCTTCATCTGTAGCTGAGTTTTTTGGTGAAATTCTCTTGGGCTCACATGTGCATTAGAGGCAAAATACTCCTGGTCTTCCAGTTTGTTTGGCTGATGGTTGGAAATGGAGCTATATTTTACATGGAATCTTTCCCCAAAATTGTAGTGCCTGTGTTTCTTCCTTCTCTTCAATGCCATTGTAAATTTATACAGATTCCTGGCAATGTATTGTGAAAATTATCATTGCTCTGAACAAAAACTTATTGGCTGCTGTAAATGTTGGGGAAGGATTGAGGGACAAACTGGGATTTCCCATGCAGACCCCACTATGAATCCATGTTAGTAGACTGATAAGTATTAGAACACTTTCTCATTTCATGATAGCAAAAAGGATTAAATGAAGTTCAAAACTGGGGAGTGAACTAAAAAAAATCTTTTCAGGTGTGATATGAGGAATGAATATTAATATTTCTTTTGTAAATTGACTTTGTTAGGGATGAGTCTGAAGTTAGAGGCTCTTTTTGAACTCATTTATTTCTCAGTGCTTTATATATTCGTATATAATTAGTCTCAAAATGTTTTAGATTATTCATGTTCCTTCATACCATGAGTCATTTTCAGTCTGACTAGCACACTCAAAAATTTTTATTTTTAGCCAAGGGTAGATATTTTAGATATTTTGTGTAACTTTGTAATTTTGTGTAGAATGTGTAAACTCTCCCCAGATGACAAGTTATAACTTTGTCTTATTCTATAGAATTACTTTTTAAAATTATCATTTGCTATAATAGAGAGTGCAGGCTTTCTGTGAAATAGAATATTAGCAAAGGAGCTCATATTCTAATAGTGTATCACCAGGTTTCAGTGAGAAAAGTAGCATTCTTTACCATGCATACATCTATATACATACCTATACGTATATATGCTTGAAGCTTTGTATTTTATTAAATACATAAAATTGCTTTAGAATTTGTATCTTCAAAACAACAGAATTTTTAAACTAAAAAGTATATTTGAAACAGATTGTTCACTTCTAATATTCTGTTAGACAATATTCTTTGCTTAAATCTAGCTCGCAGTTCTTAGAATTTGATGTATTATGTTATTCTTCAGATTTGTGAACTTATGAACATTTATAATTATTTTAAAAATTAAATTCTCAGATCAGAATTAGGGTTCCAAGATATTAATTTTTGAAAAATGCCTCCATGTTTTCAGTAGTTCATGGATATACACGCAGCACTTGACAAGCTCTTAATTTGCAAAACAGTGATAATAAAATTGCTGGTTGCAAATTGCTTACTGTGCATCACCTCTTTTGCAGAAACTTGCTATCTGCTTTCCTCTAATTCAGTGACCCTTTCCATCACCTCTCTGATGGGATTTGATTTGCGCTTGTCTTGTTGCTTTGCTTCCACTATTGCAGCATTATTATTTCATTATTATAGTTATATATTAAGATAGCCTTGGAAATCCCCCATGTGATTTCAGGCTGAATATGACAGGCTTTTTTATACCCCCTTTCCCCCTTTTCCCCCTGCTGCTGGTGTGTGCTAGGCAAGGTATTTAAATGGATGTATCTCTGGGCAAGGTGTTAGTTGTGCATATGAGTTGAGGGATAAACTTCCCTGCTTCATCACTCTTTGCCATCTTTCCAACTTAAAAGGGTTGAGTGTCCACAGCTTTTTCTTTCTTTCTTTTTCTTTTTTTTTCTTTTTTTCTTTTTTTGGTATATTTGGTGTAGACTCTCTTTGGTTTTCCTGCTGATAATATACAGTTTCTACTGAAAGGTAAGTGTAACAGTTAACAAATTCTAAAATTGCATCAATGTACCTATATCTGCATGTTCTCTATAGTATAATAAGGTTGGCGTGACTTTATTCAGAGTGATGCTATGAGCTTTTTATAAATAATTTTCACTGAGAATTTTCACTTACGTTTTCCCTTCCCTCTCTTGCAGTCTTTCCTCCCATTTGAAATGAGTTATAGTAAAAATTGTATTTTGTAAGATAGTGGTATCAATGTATTTTTTGGGATTTCCTTTGTTGTTGCAGCAAAGTATAGTCATTTTAAAATCTTTTAATGGCAAATCTGTTGGAAAGCTACTGGGAACTTTAGGCTGTGACTGTAGTAAAAGTTATTTAAAACATTGTATCGGAAGAGCAAGTGTTGTATTAGAAGAGTAAGTATTTTTCACCAAGAGAAGCAACGTGGAGAAAAATACTTCTTGGGTTTCAGTTGATGAAATATTGATGCTTCTGACCAGTCATGTTAGGTAATTATAATTCTTACTACACAGAAAGGTAATTCCTTCAAATGAATCTTTTTTCTAATTGAACTCAGTTCAGTGAATTTAAAAAAAAGTTTTATTTTTCTTTGCATCAATTTGTCCCAAGCTTGATGGCAGTAAGGGATGAGCAATTGTGCTTCCCCAGAATGGTGGAGGTTGGAGGGGCCATCAAGGAGAAAATGAAATGCACTTTTGCAGTGTTTCTTTAAAAGAATGTCACCAGAGAGCTTTAGAAAAAGCTGATGCAGCATCTGCCACTTCATGTGGCAGACAGTAAATCCCCATAGGGGATTTCTGTACTCATTTGGATATAAGGAGTTTACAATGACATGCAATAAATATGGCCTTTACTTCAGTCTACTTAACTGAAGTAAAAGTCTTAATTTTAGAATATTTTATTCTTAAAATATGGATAAATTTTGCCAATTTTAGAAAACAAGTCACTATTTACTGGGAGATTTGAGTTGGCAGAGGATGGCAATAACTCCTAAAGTGCATGACCAAGAGGGTGGCACCGTTAGAGACTGAGGGTAGATACATTTGCATATAGCCTATGAGGCATATAAAAATTAATATTATTTACTTTTACCTTCTGTGCTTGTTAAAAAGCATAGAATACCTTCTCATTATAAAAATGTTTTAAACTTGCGATCCTGCCATCTTTAATATGAGCTCAGAGGGAGATGAAATGTGTATGTTTGAAATAGTGCTATTTTCATAACTGCTAATACTCTTAAATTTTTCTGCTTTTCTATTCTTGTTGAGTCTTACTGCTTTTTGCTTCCCTCCATAGACTCATCACAGTAGTAACTTGCTGAGGCACAGGGCAATACTTGAACATTCCTGGGGGCTGTGTGTAAACTTAAATTTGAGTTGACAGCACTTAATTAAACATGAAGCATATGATGAGTAATTGTGTGCAGGGAGAGATTGCACTTCTGTTGTGGGTTGTTTTGGAAGTGGTTTTCATTTTTTAAGCCTGCTGGTTTTAGAGTTATCCTAAGTATTACAAATAAGTCAACCAAATCAGAGGAAAGAATCTTCCCAGGAGGACTAGGAACTTTGAATGAACTTGTTTTTTATACTACAGGCACTTCATGCCCTATCTTTTTCAGCATTCTCCAGATGCTCTCAGGAGTATCCATACAGATAAATACTGAGTTGAGAAAACTCAGCGTGAGTCCAGAGAATCTGTTGCTCACTTACAGCTCTGAGCTGTTGTGTTTTGTTTGATCTAGATCTTAGATGCAATAAAGGAATTATAAAAATGAGTTTTAGACTTTAATGCAGCTCTGCAGAAAGCTGCATTCAGTCCTTCTGTGATGCTTGAGCTCCTCTGTGTTTGTTAATAGTCTTTCCTCTTTTTAAAGCACCTGTCATCTATTGAATGTAAACATCTGTGTAGAAATTACTGAAGTTTGTTGTGGTTTTGGGTTGCTTTTTTTTTGACTAGTAAAGAGTTTTGTAACAAAAAATACTGTTACAGCCTTCTTTCCACAAAAGAAAAGCCCGTCAGGGAAACATCTATGGAATACTTAGAAGCAGGATGAACCATAGATTCCTGGAGCTGCAGTTAACTTTTCCATATGGTGTTCTAAAAAGCAGTTTCAACATGGTGTTCACAGAAAACAGATGGTTTCCAAAAACTAATTAGAAAAGTAGTCACTGATAATTTAAAATTCCCTTCTTGGGGGTCTGTATATTTGGGAATATTTTTTTTTAAGGAGACTCAGGAAAAGGAGGAAAAGTATTCCATTTTAGTATATGCTTTCTAAAAAACCTTTTAGCATTATGCCCGTAATTTGGGAATAAATGAGCCACATTACTTATTATGCCTCAGACTTTCCACTTGCAACTGGATTCAAAAATACTGTTGTTAATATCAAATAGATGATTTGTAGCAATAGAAGTGATTAATCATTTTTTTTACGGCAGCTACTAAGACAGGTTGTTGTTTGGGGAAAGCTTTGCGAGTCAGGCAGGTGTCTGCCAGCACTCCTCAAGGCACTGCACAGAGTGCTCTGTGACGCCAGTCCTTCTTAATAAACCACTGGAGAGAATGCCACAGTGAAATAAATCAAATAACTATGGTTGGATGTGCTGAACACAGACCAAAAATCAAGACTCTCTCACAGAGTGAATCTGCCAAAAGTCGCTGGGCTTGGGTTCTAATTTTGAACAGTGAATCAGTTGATCACTGACAGGGCCCCAAGGAGGTCTGCTTGGCACACACACTGAAACTCTACCCAGAGCTAGTAAAAACAACATATGTTCCCAGAAGCTGCTTAGGAAGCTCTTTAAGCACCGGGGAATATCTGCAAAAGCCTTAGACCTTGAGAGTAGAAATAAGGACACCAATAACCTCAAAAATAAAGGACTAGTCACCACAACTATTACTCCTGCTTTAGCAATAGTGGCTAAATGGATTAAGGCTAATACTGCTGTAAACAAGTGTAAGAATGGCTACATTCTAGCTGGGATTCCAATGTGGACAGAAATTCTCCTGATTTGTAAGAATTTGTAAGAGCAGGCAGTGCAAAGGGAATCTTTCAGTATAACTGGTTCAAAGGTGATGTTCTGATACCTTTAACAGCCTGTTTTAGCCCTTTGTGGTCTATATTATCTCAAGGCTAGTGATATTCCAGCATTTGAAGAGAATGTCAGAAATTACACCTAAGGAAGCATTTTCTGCTTTTGGAGAGTATGATTCTTGTGGTCTAAGGAGAAATAGTGACAAGAATTCAGGTGTTTCTTTCACAAAGTACCTACAAAATCTTAGTAAAATGGGTTTGTATTTTTTTTTTTAATCAGTTTCTTCAGGATCAGACAACTAACTTTGTATTAAGCCATATGTGTAATGGAAGTTAGCAGGAAGGAAAAAAAAGAGACAAATCCCTGTATGTGCCTAAATTATGATGCTTCTCCAAACATTGTGCACTTTATGCAGCTGAAACCAATGAAATCTTGACCCGACTGCAGAAAACAGGAGTTTAGTTTGATGCCACGGTGCTGTGTTGTTATTTGTGGTCAGAAGTGTGTGACAAGGACAACCTGTGCAGTGTTTGCTTCAAAGCCTGTGTAGTTGTGAGCAGGTTCAGTACCTGCTGCTGATGTGCTACTGAACAGAAGCTGCTGCTTCTGTTGTGTTCTTGAGCTATCGAGAAGCTGCCCATATTCCTTTTATCGTGTTGTTGCAAGCAGACTCTGGTGAACAATGTGCCTTTCTCTGCCCCTGCAAAACCAGGTGCAGGCTGTGGAAGGGGCTGTGCTACAGACCTCCCTTCTGCATGGAGTATTCTTATTACAGAATCAATTTTAAAACTACTTAAATACCCCTTTAGGCTCTTTATGTCATGTTCTTAGGTGTGCTTAGTCTTGGTGAGGACGCTGCTTTTTAGGAAAACGAGGAGGGACTTTGGAATTTTTTTGGTGTGTGTTTTGCAAATTAATCCTGGTGATGGTAATGAAAAAACCCTGTAATCCAAACATTCACGAGTTACTTGCAAGGGTATTTCCATCAGCTGCAATCATAGGTGCATTTTGATCCAGATTGAACATCCTGATACCATTCTCTTTAAATTGCAGTATGCAGCAAAAGCATCAGTGCTGCAGCTTGGATTTGGGCACACTGAGCTGGACTTTGATTAATTCCATTTGTTGAGAGCTGTGATGGAAATAGAATTAAAGCTACCAGAGAACATTGCAGCTACAGTAGGTTCTAATTCTGTGCAAAATAACAATGCAGTTCACTTGCTGAGGCTGCATTTGCTGTTCTTAAGTGCCACAAACCAGCTTAGGATTGGGAACATAAGGAGCACCCTCTGTATCACTGGGGTACAATGATGATAAAAGCATCATATAGTCAACCCAGGACATTGATGATCTCCTGTCACTAGCTGTGTGGCATTGCAGCCCTCATCTGTTCCCAGTTTTGTTGTAAACTGAAACATAGTTTGCATTTTTTTCTATATTTGCAGTTTAAGTAATGTTTCTGAAAATCCTCTTTCATCAAAATTGAAACCAGATTTGATAGTTTCATAAAAATGTTAAAGAGAACTAGTTAAACAGAAAAAAACCCCACACAATGGTGAAGCAGTGGCACAAAACTATTTCATAACTACTCTTGCTGATATGGCAATATAACTTTTTTTCTCATTAATCAATTGCTTATCTCATGAATAACTTTTGCTTCCACTTTCATAGCCTGGTCTTAGTTTTTAGCTTGAAGCAGATGAGGTTTTCCTTGTTGTTTGTGTTTGTTTATTTAGCCAGAAATAGGTGATCACTGTTTATAGGCTAGCTAGCTTTGCCCATGATATGACTTGGAAGAGATCCTACTGCTGCGTTTGCTGGTTTTCTGTCTGTGAGAAAAATATAATCAACGCAGTGAAAATAATGAGGTCTGATACATGGGGTGTTTAGCATCCGGCAGACGAAGTATGATGAAATGCTTCATGAACTAGTGGTTTAACAAGAAAAAAACCCCTGAAATTAACCAAAGTACCCCAATTCCCATTTATTAATGTATTTAAATGTCTTTCAGTAATGTATTAAAGCTTCTAAATTCCTTTTTAGATAGAGGAAAAAGGGTTAATCAAAAAAGCAGCCCTCAAACAAAAAATACATTTAGTGAACTCTGACTTTATGATTGGAAAATCAGAAACTTGGGAGACTGTCAGTAGTAGTTATCTTGAATAGAAATTTGGAAAAAAATAGCTTTTGCCAAACCACTGAAAAGGTTCGATCAGCCAGAATCTCAATATTGTACAAACCCAAATTTTGCATTGGTCCTCCCATTATCTAAATTGGCTTTATGAGCCTAGAGAGGTTTGTATTACAAGGAATATATGTAAAATTCTGTGTAAATACAAGGAATATTTACTCTTCAATAAGCACTAGGAGTTAGGAAAAATGTATGGATTCAAGTACTGCCAGATATAAGTGGAAGAAAGTGAAAAATTCTTTAAGGATGCCAGCATTGCTTTCGGAGCAGAGCCTTCAGTGTTGAGCTTCACTGTTACTGATATTATGATTTTATGATTGTGTTTGCTCCAATCTACGCTTCATAGTTCAGTGTCTTACAGAAGGAGGAAGCCTGGAATATATTTTTAAAGTTTCTTATTTAGAAAAAGAAAAAATAATAAAGGTTTTGAAATGGATCTTCAGTAACAATCTATGAAGTCTTGTTCCTGGTCTCTGAAAATTTATTTCCAGAGAGAATTAATGATTTCTGAGCTAATAATTTCAAAATTAAATTAACTTCCTCATGCATTTCAAAAGCACTTCTGATGTGATTGATACAGAGGTCCATAAAACATGGTGATGCTCCCCAGATGCTTCCAGTGTTCAGCAGCATTTCTCATGTTCTGGCTCAGCAGAAACAGTCATCCAGGCTACTTTAGAGGCTTTTAATATTTAGCAGCCTATTGCTGAATTAAGGCCCTCTAAGCATCTTTACCTTCTGATCTACTCACTCTTCAACTAAAGAAAAACCCATACTGAGTCAGCATTTAACTCAGAAAAGAAAAAGTACTGACTCACCTAAATCCTCTGCCTAGCTCACCAAAGGTGAGTTCCAATCTGCTAATAGCAGTATAGCTATGAAAGTACTGTGGTGTGATTTTAAAATGAGCCTCAGCAGACGCCACAGAAGGCAACTGATTGATAAATGGGGTTTAGCACCTCTTTTCTGTGCTCTTAAATGATCTGGAGAATTGGGCAGGGGTTTAGTTCTGTGTTTCTAGGGTGGGGGGTGGCATCCATTTTGCTTTTCTTCCTGAAATTGTGGAACTTTGTTAAAAGGAAGAACTGAGATTTCCAGATATTAAGAAGAAGCATGTGTGGCTTTTTCTTGGGTTTTGTTTTAAGGAGAAACTCATGGAGACACCCTTTCTTTTGGTCTGACAGTATTGATGCGTCTGTTCTTTTGTCAGTACCTAAAGTGTATTTGTAATACATTTGCTGTCTGAACATGAAATCAAACATGTTTCCATGTCTTCAAAAGTGTTTTACATCTGTTTATCAGCTTATTAAAGCAATTCAGAAGCAGCAGCAGACTTAGAAGTAATACTGGTTGAAGTTGGGAGCTAATGAGATTCACCTCGATCTTTGAAAGCCAGGTAAAAAGTAGTTTCTATTTCCTGTGGTACATTAATTTTTTTTAACATTTCTGAGCCTCTCATCCTTTTATTAATCAGTTATATCCTCATTTTTCTTACTTGACGACCCTAGCCCAGCGTAGCTGTTCCAGTTTTTGCATACAAGTTGCAAGTACAACAGACCTCAATAATTCATGACAGGCAAAGCAGCGTAAGCATTGCAGTTAATCTGCTGAGCACAAAATACCTCCACACTTTATATGGATGTATTTTTACACAGATTTTCAGTCCTTTCATCTATGAAATGTTTGGAATGGTGCATAGAGGGAGCATCCATAAGCTGAATTTTCTTCCAGTGTTTGCAGTTAACTGAGGAAACTTCATGATTCAAATATCATTAAAAGCTGTGTGTGCATGGTAATATTACAAAAATAGAACTGTAACTTTAGTTAGAAGTACAGTTGTTGTTAGGGTGAAACAAATAGAACACTAAGTAAATGAAGCATCTTAAGTGCTAAAATAATATTAAGTGACCAAAACTTAAAATACATGTGAAAAGCATCTTTCTGTCTGGAGGAGCTCTATGGATTTTATCAAGGCTTGCCATTATGTGAAGTAGTATCTATAAAGGGAGCAGGACTGAGTGAGAGACCTGAATTTATGGGGTACTGAAAGTTTTTTCCCCTTCTATTGCAGTGCTATGAAAAACAGCTTTGAATGACTGCAAGATGAAACCCTTGACACAGGAACTCAGAGAACAATAGATTTTTTTCTCTACATAACAATATTAAATTTCAGTGAATCATGCATTTCAGCTAATATTTTGTGCCTTAGAATTACTTAGTTTGATTTTTAATATAATTTGAGTAGAAAACTGAATTTAGCAGCTCCTGCATGAACAATTCAAGCCATAGGAAAAACATAGAATCACAGAATTATCAATTGAATGGCCCCTTAAAGGTCATCTAATCCAACCCCTCTGCAATAAGCAGGGATATCTTCAACTAGATCAGGTTGCTCAGAGCCACATCCAACTTGACCTTGAATTTTCTCCAGGGATTGGGAGTCTTGCTGGACGACCTGTTCCGGTATAAAACTATAAATCTCTAATTTGAAGCTTAAAGATTCATGAAAAATTATTTGAACCTGTCATCAAAGGACATTTCCAGATTTATGCCTTTTCTTTTATTCTTTCTGCACTGGCCACAGACTAAGTTTGAATTTCTTATTTGTCTGTGGAAAAATAGTTCTCATCTGAAGAGCTGCAACTTTTGTCATGTCTCCAGGAAATTGTCTCCCCATAAACACTGGAAACTTAGGATTGCAATAGGTTATTGATTAATGCTACAGAAACTCTTTTGATCTAAAGAACAAAAAAGACTGAAAGTACATAGAACATTTGCCCATATAATTTTGGGGGGTTTTAAGTTTTCCATAGTATGTGGATGCCATGTTTTTCAAGTAGGGTGATTAGCCAAAGACATGATTTCTGTAATAGTGCAGGATAGGTGATTGTATAGAAAAAAAATGATAAAACTTAAATTTTAACTGCATTTGTATTGTGGAACAGGGTGTCATTAAATCAGTAAGATTTGATTAAATTGGGTGAACCAGATATCTGTCCTTATATGTGCCCTTTTCCTTTTAATGTTCTTTCATAATAGAAGCAGCTTTTATTTTTAGCCTAGCTGCTTGGGGGTGAGATGGAAGATTAGCTGTGTGAAGTCAGGTGCTATTTTTGGCTCTGGATTAGGGTTCCCAGTTATGCCACTTAAGGAGAGAATCTGTTATGCTGTCTGGAGAACTGGTGTGGTTAATGCACCTATGGGCAAAGATATCCTTGTCTTGTAACTGGGAATCCTCTTGTTTGTTTTTCTCTTCAGACAAACTGGATTATATTCACAATCAGAAGGTGCACTTGCTAATTTTCTGTTTCCAATTTCCACTTAGTGCATGTTTAGTAAGGCTGTTGTTTCTTTGTGTAACTCATGAAATTGAGAAGCATGGCATTAAATTTCACTGTTTAATATACTGAAATTATCAACTCTTGTTGAAGTAGTGGATAAGGCTGAGGTAAGGGTTGTTCAGGGGTGTTTTTTTAATAGAGACAGATGAGTTGTACAGAGTGATTCAAAATTATCCAAGATTTCCAGAACTTTAGTCCTTTTCAGCTGTTATTTTGTGATATCTAAATAGCTGCACATAATCAGTGCAATATTTGAAATGCCATTTTTAAGACAGATGAGTTTTGCCCTTTGGAAAAACTGGTGAACAGACCTTTCCAGGAAGTCCTACTGCACTGGAAGTCTTAAGAAATAGATACATGTAGGAACTCACTTTAACTTATGCATATTCCTACAGCTTATTTTTCTTCCTGTCATTTCCATTGCAGTGAGGATGATGTCTTTGAATCGCACCCAAATGCAATCTTCTATTTGCACGTGTTCATTTTCAGAATTAAATTTTTGAGATGTTAAAAAAATATATGCAAAAATCTTTTTGAAATTGAGGTTAAACACTAAAATGTGAGATGTGCTCTGTTCTGTCATCTGTTCCCAACAGCTGTGGGGCTGTGTGAGTTGTGGCGACCTGACTAGTCTGTTTATTCAGTATTTCTGCATTGTCATACTGTAATAGGCGTTTCCTGGGCTTTCTGCCAGACTTTTTCTGTTTACCAGGCAGCAGGCAAAGATTTAACATTTCTGTTTCCTTTCTTACTCCTTAGATTCCCTGTGGGATGGAAGGGCTTGTCTTCTTTTTTCACTGCTGTTCCTTGTTATGGAATATCAGTGGAAAGAGGTTCATTTTCTAATGGTGACTGTAATTATGTGACACAGCCACTGATTAAATAGTCATTTAAGAAGCTGACCTAGAAGAATTGCTCTCATTATGGTCTTTGTTTAATTTTTTTTTCCTTTTTACTGTTTTCCTAAATAGGTTAATGAGCTCCCTTTATACAAGGCACACAAAATCAACATTTACAAATTATTGGAAACACAAAACTTCGTTTTTCTCTCAAAGCTTACTGAATTTATTAAACTTGAAGGACAAAACAAAAGGATGCAAGATGCCAAACCTCAAGTGGTAAATTGGACAATGTCTTGTGGAAGCTCTGACCAAGAAATCGGATTCATTTCATAGTTTATTGCAGTGTCCAGAAGTGCTGAGGAAGCCCTCAGACCTTTCCCAAGCTGTGGTTGTGCATAGCTTCATGAATGTGAATGATTTCATTGACTGCAGTGGGACTGCTGTGAAGTTTAAAATTAACCTATGGCATGGGTTTAAAAGGGACTTGTAGAGTAAGAGTAGACCAAAAAACCAAGTGAATTATTCAAATTAACTTTTTAAGTTAAGAGAAAAACTTAATTTAATTTAAGAGAAAAAGGATCTTCAACATGCTCTTTAATATCTGAGGTATTTTTGCTCGTCAAAATGCACTGTCAAGTAACAGAAGATCAAGTAATGAATTTTAAATTTTGCAACAGAGTTGATACTTTTGTATTCTTTCAGCATGATCCGATCTGTTACCGTATGTCGTGTATCCTTTGCAGACAAAGTAGTTGTGCGTTTGAGCCTCAGAAATTAAGAGGCATTTGACCTAATTCCAATTATTTCCAGAGAACAAAGAAGGGATTTTTGTCCCTTCTTGTCTGCTAATGACCTCATGGAAGTTGACTGCTGGGGAAGTTATTGTGGTGCCTTGCATAGGCCTCATAGCTATAGCCAGTAGGAAAGGTGTGGGTGTCTAGAGTCTTACCAAGCTCACAGTTTTATGTCCTCAGACTTCAGAGCTCCCCAGCCTAGCCTAAAGCTGTTTTGGGCAGATTTGGCCAGTCTCTGTAGCATTTGAGCTCTGTCAAGCCTTAAGTCAGAGGCTAGCAGCTTGCTTACCCTTCTCTGGGTGGTGTGTAATTTTGTGCCCACTGGCAATTCTCAGAGGGATTCTGTAGTAGAGCTGTCACAGAGGACACACATAAACTGGTGAGGAACAGAAGCTTTTGCAAGTGTCAAGTGCTTCTTCATTACACCAGCAGGAATCCTACCAGTCTGACCTGATTTTCCAGGTTTACTACAGATCTGATGTAGCAGTGGATTTTGTTGCTGTTCTTGTGTACAGTGTGGGCTTCTGGCCCTTGAACAGTTTCTTTTTTTTTTTGCCTGCTCCCACATTGCTTAGCATACTTGCCTTTGACACTTTGTCATTTCTGTGAAGTGAATAGGCTGTTAATTAAAAGAAGAATACTGGCAATTACGGTATTTTTTGAAAGGGCATGTCATGGTCTCATTGGTTTGACTTTGCTCAGTATTTCTCCTTCCTAGGTGTATTCTAGCTGCCCATCTGGCTATTTCCTCACTAAAGACATGTCACAAAACATGACTGAGGAAAAACAGGCAAATAGTTGCCATAATTTAGTACTGAACTTCTTGTGTGCCTCTTGGTTAGTCATGGAAGTCATTGATAGCTTAGTAAGTAATTGAGAATATTGGTCAAACACACCCCCCTTTCCCTTGGTCATGTTATTCTGAGAAAGAGCAGAACCAAGAGGAATTTCCAAGGTAAAAACTCCTGTGTGAAAATCATGATACTCAGTAGGGAAGGGTGGGAATGCCCTCTTCACCTTCCTTTTTGAGTTCCTGAGGCTGCCCAGAGGAAACTTCTTTTGCAAGTTAAGCCTGCTCCTGTTGGTGATGGAGCTGAAATGGCAGACAGACGACTGACCTGTTTGTGCAGGAGTGCTTTCCTTGCATTTTGCACCGTAAACCCTGAAAATGTAAGGCTGGCAGCTTCAGAAAACACTGCAAGAATTTTAGTAAGTCTGAATGGCAGTGAAGAGGAAGTGGCAGTGCTAAAAGTATTTCAAAAGAGGAAACAAAAATGGTGATTGCAAATATGACCTGACTGGTAAAATAGACAAATATTTTACTTTTGCTTACTCAGAAAAAGAAGTTGATGCAAAGGGCAGAACTGCCAGGGTAGCACAGTTATAATCTGTCCCAGTCAGAGGAACAGCATTTCCTACAAGAAATGTGGAGACCCCTCACACTTAAGGCAGTAGCAGGGAGGTTGTATCTAGATTTGTCATGCTGATGTTTAAAAAATTGTTCACATCTTTTTTCAGCAATTCATGGGGGAAAAAAACTGCTGTAGTCCTTGAAGAATTTCAGCCTCAAATGCCTGTCTCAGCTGCTAAGCTGAAAATGCATTCACAAATCCAGCTGTTGCTGTGCATGCTAGTTTTCCTAGTTTTCTTTTTGCCTTGTATGTTCCCTGCTTCCTTTTTAAAATATTTATACCATATCCTGTTTTCTTGGAGTAAGTAGATATAAATATTTCTTCCATTGTTAAAAGAAATACAAGTAATCTCTCACATTTTTCCAGTTTTTACATTTCAGATCCATTTTCAGCTGCTGCTGAGAATTTGTTATCCGTAGCTTTCCCCAGACAGAGGGTGTGGCTCTTCAGGCTTAAACTGTGCAGTCCTGTAGCTGATTGCTTAAATAGAATCAGACATACTAAATTAAGCCAAACTATTTGTCTTTATAGCCCTTCCTTCTATGTTTAGAATGAAGCACATTTGTAGAGCTGGAATAGAGACAGTTTACCCACCAAGCTCCTGGCTGGGGGCTGTTGATATATGATCACAGAACTCTGTTGAGCGCTACAGATTTCTGGGAATTTGAGTTTCCAGGAATTTTTCAAGTGTTTATAAAACCTTCTTGGCTCCAGTCTCTCTCTCTCTCGCTCTCTTTCTTTTTTTTTTTTAAGTATTTTTCTTCCGGAGATTGGAGGAAAAATATTTTCTGGATAAATGTTCGTCTATTTATTTCAATTTTTGCCCATTGTATCTTCATCATAAAGGGCAATCAATAAATACGTGATGAATTCTATTTCTAAACAGTTGATCATTGTTAATGTTTTTTCTGGAGGGAAATCTATCTTGTTTGTTAGATGTGGTGGAAGTAGGGATTGATGTAAATCACATTTCGAGGCATGTGTGGTGGTAAGGGGAAAGGGATTTCCATATGGATGACAATTTGTATGTTCTAATCCAGTGGCTTGATCTGACTGAAGAGGTATTTATTTGAAAAGAGCAAACTTCTTTGGTTTTAAATATTTGTCAGAAACATAAGCCTATTTTGGAAGGTAAATATGATGGGTGTGTGTGACATTAAAGCACTGCACTAATAGACAGCAGTGGATCAGGAATCTGATTTTTCAGAGATGTGTTTTTCTCCCTTATTTTTCAATGCCCCATGTTTTGGGTGTTTTCTGCCACATTTTAAGCCACATTTCTTGTGCTTTTAGCTGTGGATTTTGTAGTGCTTTGACCAGTAATTGTCTTACAAGCTGTTGTTATACCTGACACTCCTGTAACATAGTGCATATTTGGTCATATGTGCCTCTCTAAGAGAGGTCTTTGTCAAAAACTTCATCCAATGTCTCAAGATTTCATTCTTTCAGTTGGGGTCTTTTTTGAGCCCATCAAGAAGCAGGGATGCCCTGAGTGGTTTGCACATGGTCTCAGAAAGCTGTGGAGAGAATGCCAGTGAAAGGATTCTGAGGAAAGGACTGAGTACAAAACCAACCCAGTCTTACTCACAAATTCTCCACTCTGCTGTGTGTAGAGACATATTTGGAGAAAAGCAGTGCAGCAAGACAACTTGAGCAGCCTTGAGTTGTCAGAGGAGCACCAGTGAGTAATTTCTTGTCTTAATGAAAGGTATAGCAGTGGAGTTACCAGGTCACAGGCAATGTTTGTCTGGGAAAGGGTGTTACATTTAGAAATAAATAGGGTTTAACACATTTTAAACATGTTAATTGAAACATGCAAAGTCAACAGAAAAGTGCTCTTAGCACTAAGTGTGACAAAACAAAGAGTGGGTAAGACTATGGATGGATAGTGGAAAGAGAAGCAGCGTTATCATACACTAGTTTGATAAACTAAATCTTGGTCCCGAACATTCTGGAATACCTGACCTCCTATTCATATGCACAGATTCCACAGCTATTTAAACTTAAAGAAAAAAAGTTTTCAAGATTTTTTTTAATAAATTTCTGAACTGATTGCATCCTGATTAAAGTAATAAAAACCCCTCTCCTATGACCTAAGTTCAGATATTCTTTGGAGTGGAATTATGTGATTTGCAAGTTATACCACGGTGGACTTGCAGCATTCAAAATCACATGCAAAGTTAATAATTTCAACTTAATAATTTTTGAACACTGAGCAAAAGTCTTTTATCATTAATTGCTGTCTATACATTTATTTTAATTCTGTAGGAGATGAGGACTTCATTTTAACATCAGTTTGCACCTGGAGAAATCTTCACTTGACTTTATTACAGTAAAAGCCTAGAAAAATAACTATTAGGTTGTGCTTTTAGAAAAATGCATTTCCGTTAATTCAGTTTTGAAGATGCTTTCCTCACCTCATAATGCGGGGTGATTTGGGATTGGTAAATTTTAGCTGGTCTTTATTCCTTGTTGCATACACTTGTTCAATACTTTTCTCATTCTTGTGTATTTTAGGTGTAGCCAGTCTGAATTATTTGTGGGGAGAAGAGGAACTTTGAGTATTCCCTGTTGAAATGTAGCAAGCATCTGAGTAAAGCTTTCTCATAGCTGTGTTTATCTGGCTTTCAGTTATAATGGCATTTAACACCTTTTACAGTAAGGTGGATACTTTTTACAGTAATCTGTCTTGGTGTGTGACTGACAGGTGGGAGTCACACGGCTCAGGCACACTGTGTGGGAGCATAGAGGTGCTGTGTCTCTACCTTCAGCAGCTTATCTGATCACTGGCACTCAGGATTACTCCTATGTATTTTTGCCTGGGGAAGCCGTATGTACATAAACATGTGAGGAAAGATATGTGGGAATTACACTTTTTCTTAAAATTTGTTATTCATTCCCATTCCCAGTAGCCATTTTCAGCAGATTTTCTGGAGCATTTCTAAGCGTGTTCCTGTCATCTTTTGTGCACGATCTGAGCCTCACTCTGTAGAATTGCTCTGCAGACAACAAAGGGATGCTGCTGCTTGCAGTTATACCCCTGTGTATTTCCCAGACTCTGACGTAGAATCTGTCATTCCTTCCTCCTTTACTCTCAGTTCAGATGTTAGACTGGATGGGTTAAGGGGTGAGGTGAGGCTTTTAATCAGAACAGAAAGATTATTTTTAGGCACTGCTATACCACAGGATTTAACTCCAGCCTGCTTGAAACAGCACTGCAAGGGCATTAGGAGCAGTGGTGGGCAGGCAGAGCTTGTGGAAATGGCTCCCAGCTTTAGGGACTTTTTGAGTGTGAGCTTGCACCTCACAGAACATCTCTGCCCATGTCCTGCCAGTGCTGCTGTGTTCTGGGTGAGTGTGATGTGTTCTGGAGCTTTCTCACAGCTTTTCCTGTTAGCTTGGTTGTTGGATTCCGGAAATCTGTGGAAATGATGATGAAGTCCTCTTGGTTATTAAGCCCAGAGGAATAAATCCCAAGTTAGCAAAACTTCTCTTAAATTTGTGCAGCCTTTTGAATCCAGTGTTTGGTGCCTATTTGGCTAACTAAAAGCAGCAGTTTCAGGCAGAGCTGAAAATCTCTCTCATCAGTAAGATGGCAATAAAAGGATTTTGGTGGTGGCTGTGGCCCTTTGGCTGTATGACACAGTGACACAAATGCTGGATGCTGTGAGTGGCTCTGGGCTGAGGATCTGGCTGCTCTCCTGGGGGAGCTGCCATGACAACCCCACTGCTGGTGGGGAATGCCCTACAGCAGAGTTCCTGCAGAGAGCTCGGGGTCACTGAGTGGCTCTGGAATATTGCAGGCACCAGAGACCCTTTCCTGTACTTCTGCTGATGTTTACTATTATCCCAGTGGGTGAAATATGCAAATGGTCTTGACAGGTATCTGGGAAAGAAAAAAGCTGGTTTCTCTAAAAGCAGGTTTTTATATTACTACTTTTATTTCATGGCTTTAACAAATGATTTTAATTTCTACTACTGAATTTCATGTGGGCATGCAATGTTAAAAAAAAAAAGGGAAACAACTTTACATTAAAATTTTAATCCATTTACCTCTAAAAAAATAGCTTGCTTCCTGCAAACACTTGTTTCCCTCGCAAGGGAATTAGAATGAGTGGAATTTCTTGTTGTAGCTTTTTGGTTTTAACTGTTTTGAAAGCAGACACTTGCTGCTTCACAAGGTGATTTTTATTGACTTTTGAGGATGGAGATTTTTTCAAGGTATTTGGTTTAGTGTTTTTAGAGAACATCTAAACCATCTTTTCTTTCTGATATCTCGATCCTTCCTGACATACATTACTTGGATAACATCATTATCCAAGTAGGATCATTACCCATATAATTAAGAACAGACAACTGCAAAGAGCATGGAAGGAACCCTATTTCTTTATTTTCTTGAATATGAAATACCTTTTAATAAAAAGGAGAATTACTTCATGTTTTTATTTTAGCAGGACATTAAAACATGGAAATTAAATGCCTCAGAACATAAAAAAACCAATTTGCAGATGCAATCACTTTAATTCAACAGATCTTCCCACAAGCAATTGATGTATTCTTATTACATGAATCTTTGATATTTGAATAGTGTTTTCAGATGTTCCTGTCAAAGCAATGTGTGTGTAGTTATAGGTAAAAGTCATCAGCATGCTTATGTAACTATAAGCAAAAATACAGGTGCTAAATGTAAGAGTTTTTGGAGGTAAGGGGCAGTCATATTTTACATTCCTGGCCCTGATGTTTCCTGCACTGCTAGAGATCTGACGTACTGAGGAACTGGAGTGCTTGTGTCATTACAAATGAACGTTAAGGTGTCACTGTGAGAAGGTAAAGACAAACATTAATTGTTGCTGTCTAACTCAAGATTTAGTTTTGAAAGTACTGTATGTGTTTATTTTGCTGTGCAGGTAACGTGCTTGCAGGACTTCTTTGGAGATGACGATGTCTTCATCGCATGTGGGCCAGAGAAGTACCGGTATGCTCAGGATGACTTCGTGTTGGATCACAGTGGTAAGGCTGCCCATCCTGAACCCACTGGAATAGGAAATTCTCCATCCCAATTCCCCTGTTCAACCCTCAAGAATGGTGTGATTCAGGAAAATACACATGGGAGGATGTTTTCCAATGGATAAAAAAGTTTTTTCTAACCATCATCTGGATTCTGTAAGCCTGTTGAAATGCGCCAACAAACCTGATCCAAATTCCTGCAGAAGAGACACTGTCCCTAAAGTTACATGGAAAGCAGAATTGAATTATAAAAGGTTCTGTCATGGATCTAATGATGTCTAAAATCTGTTAACGATGCTCACTTTTGGCATCTGTGACTGTAAGATAATTTCCATACTGCTTTCTTCATGAGATTTTTGAAAAATCTCATATGTAGCCGTGCTCATTTCTAGTCTTGAATTACCCTGCCAGACAATTCACACACTCCAGTCTTGTCTGCTATAGACCAAGTGTTGGCCTTGTATATATTTTGAGGTTATAGGAGATGTTGGGTAGGGAAGGAGGTGAGACAGTCTGGGACTTTGTGCCCTTCTGTCTGCCTTGGGCAGATCGTGAATTGAACTTGTTTACGAAAGCTGTTTTTCCGTAAAGAAAAACTTTGTGATGTAAGTTCAAGGAAAAGGCAGTCTTCTACCAGAGAGTTTTGGAATTGTCTTGAAATATCAAATCATAAAGATGTTGGGGTTTTTTCCACCATGTTCATGGAACTGTAGAGTAGGTTGAGCTGGAAATGACCTTTGAAGGGCCTATCTAGTCCAACCCTTGGCAAGACCAGGGACACCTTAAAAAATATATTTCAGGTTGCTCAGAGCTCCATTGAATGTTTCCTGGGGTGAGACATCTATCACCTCTCTGGGGACCCTATTCTAGTGTTTCACCTCTTGCTCAATAAAAAATGGCTTCCTTATATTTAGCCTGAATCTACAGGATTTTTACTTTAAAACCACTCTTCTTGTTCTGTCACTACAGGTCCTACTAGACATGTTTTTTTCTGTTCAAGCTGTAGAAACACCCTGATTTTCTTTTATGAAAAAAATTAATTTCTTGTAAAGAGAACTTGCCCTGACAAGAATAATCAGATTATTCCAGAGGAGCTTCAGGTTGTAAATGAAAGATTTTAATTTTTTTTTTTTTTTAATAAGAACAGCACCTTCTTTTCCTGTAATTTTTACACACATCACTAATTCATTACAAAATGCTCAGTTGCAGCAGGAAGTACAGATGTATATCTACCCACTGGCCTGTACATTTGGATGGATGGAGGATTCAACTGCCTCCCATTCTGCTGTTCTTGCTAGGGTGCTGCTTTTCAGAACTGCTTGATTATGTTGAGTCAGTTAGTGTGGGGGTGACCAGAAGGGTTTTTTTTAACATAGTTAACAGCTAAAAAAATTACTTTATTCTTATGAAGGAATGGAAGAGCATGGTCATATTGAATCACAATGCAAATCCCAGCCTGGGCATTATCCTAATTCCCCTAGCAGATTTAAAGGCTGTAAATTTGCTTTTCCCATTACACAAGGCATGGGCTAGTTGATCTCATTTCCTTGCCCTTTTCTCTTTTTTTCCTTTATCTCTTCAGCTTTGGTGGTCCCTGCATCCTCTAATAGCTCTAGCGGTCTTTATGGATAAAAGCAGGTTATATACATGACTGGCAGGGCATGTAGCTCAACTTAATTTTTTTATGATGACATGGCATCCTAATGATGACATTGGCATCAGGGACAAAATAAGGAGAGAAATTTATGATCCCATTTGGAGTGATTTGCTAACGATGCTAACCATAGGAATTAAAATATTACCAAAATGCAATGCATGTGTGCTCATTGATTCCTTTCCCATTGAGGTTGTTATTTAATGATATGTAGACAGTAGTGTGTTGTTTCAGCCTTAGGGAAACAATAGGCATTTTTCACCTGATCAAAAGTTGGTCACAGCATGAGTTTCTTGAAAAAGAAGGGAAATAGTGCTGGCTGGGCAGTTGCCCGGTATGGAAGTGCCATTACAGCAAGGGCCTTGGCATCAGCATATGTACAAACTTGAATTGTAGTAATAATCCAGCCTCAAGACATGAAGAAATATTGTCTGCAGAATGTCACATGCAGTACCGCGTAGCTCAAATGGGTTTTTATGGTGAGTAGGTTAGAGTTGTGAGATGCTCTTACAAATCGGTTTGACTCAGCTAGGCAAAGATGTTTAGAAAGTGCTGGTCATTTTCTGGATGACAAGCAGCCATGGTGCTGTGTGGAGGGAGCCTGTGCATTGAACTGTTGTCAAAACCCTTGCTTTGTAGAATGTCGTGTTATGAAGTCGTACTCCCGCTCCTCTGCCATGAGGCACACTGCATCCAAAAGTCCAGGACCTTCACGTCGGAGCAAATCCCCTGCCTCAGGTATTACAGCTAGGAAAGAGCTGAACACATCAAATACACAAAAATAATTTTTTTCTAATGGGGTGAAAAAACCTGTTGGCTCTGTCTGTAATACAAGTGTATCCAGAGGGGGAAAAACCCCTTTTTTCATTTTGTCTCAGAGATTTAATAATAATCTTAAAGAAATTTGCAATTTATTTTTTTTTAAATCCTAGGAAGAAACGTGGTATCTATTTTTTAATTACAGGCACGTGTAGTTTCAGTTTATGAACATTGGAGTAATTTGTGCTAATTGTGCTCTTGGGATATGTTTATCATGGCACTTGATTTTCCTGAAAACCATTAACTGCAGGGTTATATATGTGGTTAAATCCATGTTCATTAAACCAGCCTATACACTTAAATTTTGGATTAGAAAGGTTTCTCCTAAATAAGCCAAATAGTATCAGAAATACAGGCCTTTGCTGGTTCAAGTAATTTTAGGAGATGTACTGTACTGTGATTGCCCATTAACAGAGATTTTTTCTTCCTGTCCTTCTCATAATTTCAAAGAGAGGTGTTCACACTATTATTTTGCCACCACTTTGACGGAACACCATATATTCCAACCATTTTATGTAAATAAAGGGAGAAATTTGGTTTTAAAAAAAATTTTTAACCACTGCATTTAATTTCTAAAAACTTCTTTTCCCCCTGAAATCAGACTATTGAATATGTAAATATATGATGCTCTTTTTTGAAAGTAACTATAAATGTAAGCTTCTGTGTGCATTCAAATCTGTGACATGTTCCATATTCTTATCTCCACATTTGTTTTGCTTAATTGGTGCTGGTTAAAATCATTTTATCATTGGGTTTTTTTCAAAGTGGAATATTAATAGTCTGTTTATAAAAGTTGAATGTTTAACTGGAAAGCTTCAAAGGAGGATTCAGAAAAATGTATCATGAAGGGCAAGTTTTGCAACTGATCTACATTTCATGCAATTCTTTTACCTCCAGTGAGATGATGTAGATTATCTGTCAGCAGTGAATTTTATGCAAAGTGTTTAGATATCAGTGCTGTCATTCCCATACTTATTTCTACTTAGACCCTTTTTGATTTGGTTAATTTGAAAAATGTATGCAATGTGAGGTATTTATCCTTCTATTTACTTGCCTTTTTTTTTTTTACATGTAGTCTTTACTTATCTTTTATTTACCTTTCTTCCTTCCATGCAAGTTGAGAGCTGTTTAATAACTTCTTTCCTTAATGTCTTTTTCCGTTGTGTCAAATATATGAGTACAGTAAAGAGGGGTGGCCACTCCAGTGCTCATTCTTCAGCAAAATCCCCAGGTGAGCCATTACTACTATGGCTGTATATCACTAGTGTGTCTCCTCCCTCTCCATTTACCTGTATTTTTGGTGCTGTATTTGTGAATGTGTTCAACTTTGAAACACATTTTATTTTGCATTGGATTGCATTTGATGAAACAGAGATGTAATGGGTGTTGGATTTTTTTTTTTTTTTTTTTTTTTTTTTTTTTTTTTTTTTTGCTTTGTTTTTTTTTGTTGAGGTAGATAATTTCAGTGAAGTAATGCTTTTCAGTTGTTGGACATTGCTAATGGTGTCAAAGTTAAATTTTTAAAGGTATAATTTGACTACAAGTAGAGAGCATTCTAAGGAGCGATACATTTGTATGTTTATTCTAAAGCATATTAAAATAGAAAATTTCAGCCAGCAAGGAGACAGGTGTGAGAATTACTGAAAAAAGCAGCACAAAACCATCTCATATGTTTCAATTTTATGTGCAATTTCATATTTTTCTTATTTTTCTTGTATCACTTCAGCCTAAATTCTAAAAAAACTGAGGAATCTCTGAACTTTCAGTTCAAAGTCAAAGCATTTGTGAAACAAGTAACATACAAATTGATTAGAAAATAAATTGAGTCTTTGGCTCATACTAGAAGTAAACAATTTAGAAGTTATTCATAGATTTCAAAGTTTTAAACATGTGCCAATCATGTAGCCTAACATGCACTACTTCAGAATGACAGAAAGGTTTTGGGATTTTTTTCTGTGTATTCACTGGTATGCATGTGGAAAGAAACCTTAAAATAATTTATGCTTAGAAAATAGATTAAAAAGGTACATTTGGCATACATAGGGAAAAACCAGCAAATCCATAGCAGCAGATTTGTGCCAATACAGATTGCTGAGTTATTGAGTAAGGGAAGAAAAAAAATGCTGCTGTCTGAAATAGCAGTGTCATGGTTCAACCTCAGCCAGCAACTAAGCACCACACAGGCACTTCCTGACTTCTCTGCTGCAGCAGGATGAAGGAAGTGAATTGGAAGGGTGAAAGTGAGAAAATTCATGGGTTGAGATATGAGTTGTTTAATAACTGAAGTAACAATAGTAAATTGTAACAACGATGCTGCAGTGAAAATAACAAAGAGAGGAACAAAACCCAAGAATGACAAGTGATGTGAATGAGCAGCTGACTGATGCCATCTTGTCCCTAAGCAGTGTCCCCTCTGCCAGCATTCCCTCTCATTTTACTGCTGAGCATGATGCTGTATGGTCTGCAATATTCCTTGGATTAACTGGGGCCAGCTCTTCCACCTGTGTCCCCTCTCAGCTCATGAGGAGCAGAAAAGGCCTTGATGCTGTGCATGCTCAGCAATCACAGGAACATCCCTGTATCAGCTCTTCCCAGCACAAATCCAAAATATCGCCCTGTGCTGTGAAGAAAATTAATTTCACCCCAGCCAGAGCCAGTACAAGCAGTTGGCTGACTCCCTATAGATGCGAAATCTTTATGTCTGGACAGGGCCAGTTCCAGCTTTCCCTGTTGTTGCAGTTGCTGAGCAGCTGACATGCAGTGGCTCTCCGAAGGCCCGGGCAGAGAGAAATCTGCAGACAGGTCTTTCCAGCAGGATCCTCAGCAGAATGAACTGTGCGTTCTACGGATGCACAAAAGTTGGAAGGCACCTCTGGGTGTCATCTAGTCACACCCCTGGCTCAGAACACCACCCTTCTCCACCAAGAATAGCTGAGATATTAGCAAAGAGCTACAGTACTGTCAGTGTAATCTGGGCTCTTCTTCCTTGGACAGCTTTGGGAGGGAAGCACGTTATTTTAACCAGCCAGTTTCACTGGAACAACCTAGCAGATCTGCCAGTGCTAAAGAGGATGGTGACTTAGACAAGGATGCCTTACAGTGGTCATGTCCAGGAAGTAGTGACTTTTCTGTAAGCTGCGTAAAAGAATCTTTGAACAAACAAAAAAAAAACTTTTACTCCTGTGGTACTAGTTTGTCATTTGGAAGCAAACACTGAAGTATCTGATTTATCCAAAATGAATTGTTGAAGTCTGCAGGAGGGTAGTGTACTCTTAGATGCTTTCAGCTTCTCAAAAAAAAACAAAACAAAACCTTAAAATCACCTATGTTTCTTACAGGTAAACATTGTTAAAATCAAGATGAAAAGATCCTAAATACATTGAATACTTTTTAAAGAAAATACTAAGGTCTTGGTCCTGTAACAGAACTGGGAATATAAATCCAAGTTATCAGACTTCAAGATAGACTTATAGAATAGCTAAACACCAATTAGTTATATCTTAACACCATACACCAGAGAAGGAGATTTTTGTGAAAACCAGGGATTTGTGAAAGTTGCAGTGCAGTCAGCCTGGCCTAGTGGCAGATGGGCTGCCCAGGTTGTGAAAACAGTTCTTGAAAGGTATCTCCCATACTCAGATAATGTTAGTGTGCTGGGTCAGTGGACACCTGTAAAATGAATCCAATAGTTTGAGAAGTGATGTATAACCCATGACAGACCTGAATATGTAAAGGAATTGTGCAGGTTATTTAATTTTAAGCTCAGTTTCTGTTTACCAGGGTTTTCTTTTCTTTCTGGAAAAATAATTCATCACCATGCTATGAAGCATTTATAGCTCTTAAATTTCTGCCTAGTATTTTTCTCTCCCATGAAAAATGAGGATCAGCTGAAAAGAAATGATGTCTCATCATATAACATTGCATCATATTTGTGTCTGATGGACAGTGTACTGTTCTCTCTGCATAATGAAATTTGTCAGTTTGACTTTTTCAGAAAAAGACAAGGACTGACCTAAGTAATATTCGATACACCAGAGAGATAACAAATGTTGTATGAGGCCTGTCTAAAAATCTAGACTTAAACTGAATGAACTATTTAAGACAAGAGGGAGGATATTGTATATTTTCAAAGACACTTGTACTTATTGGAAGCTCAAAAACAGCCTACTAGCTTTTCTCTTGTTGAGGTTTTTTTTCCCCTAAATGAACATTTTCTGAACTACTGCTTAAGTTTTCTGTTATGCAAACAGTTAATTCTTCTTGTTAGAACTCCTGTTCTGTGAAACATTCTACCTAGAAAGTAAAGCCTTGATCCTAACTGAAGAGGAGGAGGGTCAAATGTCTCAGAAATATTTTCTTTCTATAATTTTTATTATGTCATACCACAATTTATTAGGCAATTTTTGAAGGCTGTGGGTTTTTTTGGTGGTTGTTTGTTTGTTTGTTTTTTCCCTTTGTTTCTGTGCCCAAAACTCTTGCCCTGGCAAAGGACAGAATGGGTCTCTTTAATCTCTGGAATGACAAAGCAATATTTGCATGTCTCCTTGATCCCATATCCAGCCACATGAATTTTCAGGGTGCAGTTTTGTGACATGCAAATGTTCTTCCTAAATTCTGTTTTGGTCTATGTTTGCAGACTTCAGTAATAACTTCTGATTTTTATTCATCTTTTCTTTCATTTATTCACTTTCATTGCTTTGGCCAGTTAATGGAACCCCAAGCAGTCAGTTATCCACCCCAAAATCTACAAAGTCCTCCAGCTCTTCACCAACAAGCCCAGGCAGCTTTCGTGGACTCAAGGTAAGTGCAAGAACCATTAAACTCCCTAAATTTCATTACTGTGTGACAGTGGTGCTGAAGGAAAATTAAAAAGCTATAATTTTGGAGGGTAGCCTTGCAAGTATGATTTTTGCTAATGTGGAGAATAGATCTGAAGTAAGGTTTTTGTGTTTTGTCTGGGTTGAACACTCAGCTTAGGAAAGGCAGAGTGTGATGCTGGCTCAAATATGGCGCTTTGTCCTCTAAATTTTCCATTGTTCTGTGGACTGCAGAAATCCTCCAAGCAATTTGTATCTCTTCAGCCTATAGAAATGTAGTATTGTTTTATAGTCTGTAGCATTGCCCAAGTTTCATCTAAAGCAGATTTATTTCTCCCTGGCACCAATTTCACCCCTCAGTCCAGGCTCCTGCCAGAAAGGGTTTGAGGGCTTCCTTTGGGAGCAGCCTGATGTCTGGCAGATTTTTCTGTGTTGCACCAAGAGATTTCTCTTCCACTCCCACTTCAGAACTGGCTGCATTTGCAGTTCTTGGATGCTGCTCTGTGCCTTTGGCTCAGTGAAATGAAAGGAACATTCTGGGTTACAGTGGAGCATCTCATTGCTGCATTCATGCAGCTGTCCTTTCAACAGGAATTTTCTTATGGAATCATAAATTGCAGCCTTTCTGGAAGCAGACTGGATGATTTGCACTGATTATTCTGATCAAGTAATAGTTCCTATTGGTGAACACAGCATTTGTGAGGAGGCTGCATAATTCTGTGGAAAACTGTTTTCTCCGTTAAGAGACTGGCTAAAGGACGTGATTTGAATAGTGCTCAGATTTGGGTTTTGACATGCTAATTGTTATCAAGTCTTGTTTTGCAAGGAGTATTGGCACTGGTTTTTGCCAGACTGCTTGTGATAATTCTGACAAAGGATTTTGATTATTTTTTTTATTTGTTTAATTAATTTGTTTAATTGTTCAATTTCTAAATTAATTTAAAATTATATCGGTAGCTGTTTGGTTCAATAATTTTCAAGAGTAATAATAGTTCTGACACGGAAAATTAGAACTGTGTGTCTTAAAATCTGTCTGGACAGCTCCTCTATGGAGCTTACAGTAGAGGACACCAGAATCACTGGGCTTGAGGCTCTCAGCTGGTCTGCACTATATTTAACAAATGCTCTTTGGTCTTTCTTTAATGAAATTATAAGTTTAGAAACAAGATCATTTTCCTTGGTTTTTTCCACTGCTGCCCTCTCTGCTTTTAACTGATTAAAGTTCCATTAAGGCAGAGATAATTCTGATAGCAGCAAGCAATTCTCACCAAACTGGACATGTCCCCTTTCCCGTTCACTTTCACTCAAGTAGGCTGCTGTACGTTTTCAATTTGGAATTTAATTGGTGCTGGGTACTAATGGGTTTTTTTGTCAAATTATTCACCCCCATACAACCAAAGAGAACTGCAAAACCAAAATCAGCCCCTCGGATATGATGGTTACTGGGGTAGTGAGTCCCTCTTGTTTTATCCTTTAGGATGCATCTGTGTCCCAGCTGTGCTCCTGAAGCAAAAGATAGGGAAAGTTATCAGGGGAATTCCAAAAGGATCAAGTGTGCTGTTCAGTCACACTTGTTTCTCAATTATAGAAGTAAGAACTCAAGAAGTTTCTCAATGTAGAAGTAAGGACTTTTTTAGGGAAGCATAAAACCAGTAACACAGAGGCATAGTTTTATGCAAAACCAGATTCTTTTAAGAAATTCATACACCCTTTTGTGAAATTGGGTTTTTCTTCGGTTACTCTGATGAGAGAAAAGGGGGAGGAGGGAACAATTTAATTATTTGGAGATTATTGCTTTTCCCTATTGTTTAATAGCTCCTTGTGGCTAAGACTGCATTGCTGCACAGACAGGCAGTATGGCTTCCTGCACTTGTATAAGGAAGGTGCCATGACTACAGCTGAATGAAAATTTAGATATAAATACTATGGCAGTGACAGAATAAGCTTTATTTTAGAGTTTTCTGTCTTTGGGAGTTCAATATTTTGAGTGATATATTGTGCACAAACTATATATATTTGTTTTTGTAGAGGGTGAAACAGCAGGACTGAATAATGGTTTTGTACAAGCTTGAGGCAGCATAAAAAAGGGGAAAAAAACAGGGTTGGTGTTTCTATTTCCTGTAAAGAGCAGAACATCAGAGCAGCTGCACTTGAACTGCACTTTAAAAACTGTTTTATTTGAAAAGCCAGAGTAAAGTAGAATATTTTACTACAGATTAGAGCCTTGCTAAGCTTTTTGTAGTTTGACAATCAATGTAGAGCATAAGTGATGGTGCTAGTCATCAAGGCAGCCAACTTGCAAAAATACTGACTGCAGCAGCAATTTCTTCTCAGTCTCAGACACTGAATCTTATATTCTCTGAATGCCACTATTCCTTTAAAGAGAAGCCTTTTCAGTCCCCAAGGATTCCTTCTGCTTCACAACTCTTTTGTTAGGAGTGGTATGTTCAGGCACAGAAAATTCCTCACAGGAAAGACTCCTTGTGAACAGTTTATCTTTAAAGGGAAGGGCCGTCTCTCTCTCCTTTCTAACTCTTCTAAGCAGAGTGCCCTTGTGCTATTAATTGTTCAGTGTATCCAGTAAGTCCAGCATCCCAGCCTTGCAGAAGTGTTTTAACTAGTGATCTCTGAGGTTATATTGAAGTCAGGAATTTAAGCTATGTCTTAATAATAGTAAACATGACGGAATTTCCCCACAAACCCAAATAAATGCCCTTATTGACAGATGTGGATACTATGCACCCAATACCCTATATAGTTTTATTCAGGCTGTTTATTTTTAACAGCCCAGAATTACTCTAACTCAGCATTTCACTTAGCAGAGGCTTTGTTTCAAGGTGAAAATTTAGATATAAAAGTTAACAAGTATGGGCATGAAGTAAATTACTACTCTGTGCTGTGCTCTCTTTTGATCAAATGTGCTGAGTTGCTTATTTTTCTTTTGAATTCCAATGGAGATAAAATCTAGTGCATGGGTTAATAATAATGGTAATGGTGCATTTGGTGTCACAGGACAGCTGACCAAGAGAAGTCCTTTTGCTGTTCTGTAGGCAGTGGAGAGGTTTAACATCTTGCTTTTGTTCTAAGTGTACGTTTCCATACAAAGCTGTTACGGGTGATTTGACTCTTAGCTCTTCTAGTGCATCTGTTATTCTGCACACATTGTACCATAAATACATCCAGAGACTAAATTAAATTTGGAAATTGGCGTGACTTTGGAAAGTGGCGTTGTGGCATTCACATTCTCTGCAAAAATCCCTTCGACCAGGATTTTTCTCTTGGGAAGCTGAGAAGCCTCCGAGAAAAAGTAAAACAATTCTTATCTCATTTGCTTCTTCTATGTTGTGCTCACATGTGGAATGTGCTTGGAGATTGTTTACCCACAATCAGATGATTGTTTCATTGGATTCTGGTGTGAGTCGTTTTGACTCTTTGGCCAATCAGGGCCAAGCTGTGTCAGGACTCTGGAAAGAGTCACAAGTTTTTAGTATTAGCTTTTTAGCATTCAGTAAGTATCCTTTCTGTATTCTTTAGTATGGTATAGTATAGTATTCTTTAATATAATGTAGTATAATAAACTAATAAATTAGCCTTCTGAGAACATGGAGTCAGATTCATCATTCCTCCCTGCCAGGGGGACCCTGCAAATACGATATGATGTCATAACTTCCTTATGCTTACTTGGTGTCCTGGTTCAGGACAAGTCTTAAAGGTGCAAAACTTATTATTCAGCATAAACAGAACAAGACGATTGGGGATAAAAGCATCATACAGTCAACCTAGGACATTTGGATTGCCTTATTGTCCCCTCTTGAAATTAAGGGCGACAAAGTCTTGCAATCTTTTTAAAAAGAAAGTCATCCAACTAAAGAGGCTTTACAGTTAAAGCCTTTCGTAGACTCAGAATTATGCTAAATGTCTTTGTGTTTGAATTTGTTTAGGTGTTACTTTTGCAATTGATGGTCCTCATGACCAAAGTGAAAGGGCAGTAGAACCTGATCCAACAAATAACTTAAGTACTTGCTTAACTTTCAGCAATTGAGTAGTCCCTTTTACTTCAATGAAGATGTTAATGTACTTAAAGTTAAACATATACTTAAGTGATTTGAAGGATTAGTGCCTATCTTCATTAAGGTTTTTGATCTCTTCAGTTTTGTACACATGTGCTTTGAGTGTGGTTATATGTGAAGATCATCTACATGTGATTATCCAGCCTAGTGACACAGGGGCCACAGCAGTTCATAAAGGGATTCTTTAAGGTATGCATTAGGTGAATTTACAATTCATGTGTAAAGATCAAAAAAATACTGAGTTTCTGTCTTACACGTTTTGTTATTATTAAGCATTATAATAGTAAATACTCACAATATCTCTATGAAACACTGATTATATAAATAGCATTTTATTTATGTTCAGAATATCTTTTAGTCCCTTCTTACTACAGCTGTTCAGGATGAATTACAATGACATAACCAAAATGTCTCCAGATTTCAGAGAATACTTCTGCAAAATTAATCCACAGTTCCCCTAAATACTGATACTCCACAAGTCACCACCATCCCATGTAGCTGCCAAAGAGTTAGGTATTTCTTTCAATATGAAAATAATCCCCAAATGTTTCCACAAACATTCATGTCATGGGCGCTCTTAATCCTGAGTGCAGAGGTTTGCCAACCAAGGTACCATTCTACTGCAAGAGAATATGGGTTTGTTTATAAGGGTCTGTGGATCCTTTAACAGCTGTGGAATTGTGGCAGAGCTAAGGTTAAACCTGCCATTTCAGATTCTTATCAACACCTCAGCCACAATGGCAGCATTAATTTCTTTTCGTATTCATTTTAGCTTTTTTTCCTGTTAATATTTGCTTCCTTCTTGTGGTAAGAAGGAATGTGCCCAGTCATGCTCTGCCCTGATTACAAGACTGAAGGAAGTTGGAATTGTGGGCTAGATGTTCCCCTGCATTGTCACTTACTGAAAACTCAAAATAGATTACTAATATTTTAGGCTGATGACTGATACTTGGCCATGGTCTGTTCTGCTATCTCTGCTTCATGTTTGAAGAAAATGTGGCTGACTGGTTAAGAGACTGACTCATGATTTTGTACAAATGTCATTTAACCCAAATGTCCTTGTTCCTAATCCCTGTTAAATAGATAACTCAGAAAGACAGCAGCCTTAACATAGCCTGGGTTTAAGTTATTAGCAAGGAGCAGTGTAGTAGCTGCCTGCTTGCTGTTTGGTGCTTCTTCTGTGCCAAACACTGGTAAACTTCGTTGTGTCAGGGGGTCTACAAAATTAAGTCATACAGCTTCTAGTTACTGTACCTTTAGCTGATTTGGCAGCTCAGCTGCCACTAGAAACTTAAGCATTCATTAGCATTTCATGAGCCTTTAGACAATATCCCTATCTGTCAGTTCAGTTCTTTCCCTGACAATAGTGTTAATGATTTAAAATATTCAGCAGTGTAACCAGACAATGTCAGCTAAAAGGCAAAATGCTGCATTTGCATTCCCGGTGTCTCGCAAAGCCATTTCAACAGACACTGAGCTTAAGGCAGAGAAGCATTTTAATCCTTCCTGTGGTGAGTGCTGAAAACCACCATAATGGCCCATGAAGAAAACAAGATCTGGAACTTCACAGAACAGCAAGAAATGCTACATAGAGGAGGGGGAATGATCTAAACTTTAATTTCATGCAGCATCCCTACACATAATTGTAATAGGAGCACTTATAAAAGTGGTGCACACAACGCATCCAGTATGTTTTACTATTTATGGCATTCATTCCTATGCTTCCACCCCTTTTCAAAAGAAAAACTTCGCATCGTTTACGTCCCTGGGCAGTATGAAGATTCAAATCCAGTATCAATTAAGCTGTTAGTGCAGGAAAATCAGTTTTCGTCAGCTGTCATGCTTGAAAATTGTTAAGTATTTATGTACAGTGTCACAGTTACTAAAACTGGATCTATGTCTGGATACATATCTGACATCTAACTTGAAATGTTTGTAGGTGTCAAAATCTTCACAAAAATCTTCACATCTATAATAGGCTAAAATATAGCCTGATAGATGGCTAAATAAATCTGATTATCATAGATATACCTGGCCACCTAGGCCAAAATTGCAGGTGTAGCTGAAAGGACTTTTCTTTGCTTTTTACTGAAATCTATTCAACTGCTTATCTAAATAGAAATACAGTGGCTGAATCTTAAATTGGTACAAGTGACAATGATGATGAGCTTTGAGAAAACAAGAATGAAAATAAGATGGGAGTAGAAAAGTAAAATGAATCTGTGTAAGTGTTTTTAGTGGGGTTTTTTTCAACTTTGCTGCTTTTTTGTATGGCTCTTTCTTGTGATTACCATCAGAAATTAGAAGTTCTTGTGTACTTTCACAGATCTCCCCACATGGTGGATCTTCTTCCAATGTGAATGGTGTACCTGAATCACTCCGTTGCCAGAGTCCCGAAGGTAGGACACCAATAACTGCTGGCAATCCTTGCTAGAGTCTTGCTGTGGATGGCACTTGCATTAGCACTATCTGGTGGTTTCTGATGACTCCAAATCATTTTCTGTTTGGAGATGTTTGTTACCTTGTTGATACACCTTGGAAAAATTTTAGCACGATTCATACATCGAGGCTGTAAGGAGTAAAGTAAGGAGATAAATTTTGTTAATTTTTTTTGTCCATTGGTAGCATATTACTGGACCTTGCTCTTCAATAGTCGCTGTCAGGAATTTGGCTGATTTTGAACATGACCTGCATTATCACTAGAAATGTGTTTGTGGCTGGATTGAAAGAGGAACCCTCCTCAAAAGAGCTCATTGTGCTTTAGCTCATTGGAACCACTGGCCAATCAACAGACCTTACCTAAATTAAACCTTTAATTCCTCATCTCTTTACAGCAAAGTTAATTATTTTAAAGTATTTTTAAATTTCATGTTGGAGTAGTGTTTTTTATTTTAAAAATACTGAAATAAGCATCTATCAAAATTACCTGCATTTTGGATGTTTTAGGAGTACCTATAAGAACTTGAAGGAATTCAGCAGATAAAACTTTTTGGGTCTTTTATATGCTTTCTAGCTGTATCTTATTTGCGTTTTCGCTTTGAGTTTGCAAAAAAAAGAAGTCAAAAAAGTAATTTGAAGTCAGAAAATTTTAGATTAAGAACTTCGAACTGCATTCATTACTTTTAGAATATGCCTATACAAAAACATAGCAAGAGGCTTATTTGTGTGTTCAAAGGTCAAATATCTTTGGGTTCATCTTGTTCTTCTTTACACTTGAGATAAAACCAAGGGAATTGCAGCAGAGAAAACAGCTTACTTTTAAGTTTTGTTTTCCATTTGTGACTGTTTTTTATCTGTGGAGCCCACTGGGGATATATTGCATCCTGCTGACACTTCTCTTCAGCTTGCATTATTGACTTCTCTATTTTTTTTACAGGCTTGAATGGAAACAAGTTCTCAGGGTCATCTACCATTCTTGAGAAGTATAAAGTGGGGAAGGTGATTGGTGATGGCAATTTCGCTGTTGTAAAGGAGTGTGTGGAACGGTGAGCAAGGAAACTGTTCAGTCTTGCTGCTTATTGTACTGGATAAAGCCCTGTGCATTAACATAATTTCCTAGACAAATGTAATGAGATGAAAGCAAAGAGCAGTTCCAAAAATATGCACACATTTCAGGAGAAATAGGCATAGCAAAAAATGCAGTTTATTCTGTATTTTCTTCTAGCAAAGGGATACAAGAGCAGCAGAAAACCAAGGCTTTTTATCCCACAAAACAAAGGAGGCATCACCTTCTCATGGTGCCTCCTCCGGAAACCCCACAGCTCTTCAAGAAGCCTCTCACACTACAGATGGCTGTGGATGACAGGAAATTCTCTGTGGCATCTAAATAGAGTTTGAGAGACCCCTCCCCCCCTTTCTGCCTCAGCAATTCTGCTGCTGTGGTGTCCCCACTGCCTGCTGCTGACGTGATTTTTCACAGCTTTCAGCATTCTGCGGGTAGAGTACTCTTAAAGACATGCAGTTGTTGGCTATCAGCCTGTGCTGGTGGCTCCCTTGGGCTTGCTGCTTGTGTTTGGTGGTGTGGAGGAACCAGACACTTCAAATGAACCCTCCAATATGCCTGAAATATCCTTGTGCCTGATTCCCAGGCACAAGGATAAAGGTAGGCAGGATACCTTTACAGACCTGTGCAGTGCTGCTGCTCTTCCTCCCAAGCTTTGCTGCCAGTGCAAACATAACTGATGATCTGACTGTCACTTTCTCACTGTATTTTTTTAGAACCATCTTCTGCTATTTTCATCAACCTGAGAGTTATCTCAGTTTCTTAAATATTATGAGGAATCTCCAACTTGTACGCAAATACTGGGAAAACTTAGCAAATGACTGTGAAAAACATAAATGTTAGAGAAGCATTCTATTATTTGATCATCACCTGCTGGTTTTAGTTAAATTGAAAGAAAAAGAATTCGGAATGGAAATATCTCATTCCAGAACTGAGGTTAGACTCACAGGTCTGCAATTCCCTGCGTCTTCTGTCATGCCCTTGGAAATCCAGTGTCAGTAAATGGAAGGTCACTGCTCCCATCCTAGTGGTCCTCTGGCTCAGGAGACTGGGCAGCCCAACTTATATCAGTGTCACTAAAGACTCAGGCAAACAAAAAAAGCATTCCATGCCTTTGCTTTATCTTAATGTTGGTCAGGTGACAGTCTTCAGCAAGTTCCAATGTTTTCTTTCAAGCTCCCTTTGCTATTGACACACTTAGGAAAGGTTTAAGTGACTGAACACTGGCCAGTTTCAGCTCTAATGGGCCTTTGGCCTTTCCTCTCCTCCCCCTGCATGCACCAACCACAGCTCTGAAATCTTGCAGCAAAGCCCCACCTTGCTTCCAAAGACCCTCTTGAGCACCACGAGGAGTTCCCTGCTCAGCCAAGCTGGTTCTCTGCCACTTAATGTTTGGGAAAATTGAAACCTCCCACAAGTGCAGGGGGTATTGATCCAGTAATCTCTCATCATTACCCACGGAGTAACTCATCAGTGCTTACATGCCAGCCAGGTGATCCCAGACACCCCCTACACCATCTCCTTGTTTTCCACTGCCCTTATCCTTACCCAGAGGTTTTCATGAAGGTTAAAAGCACAAGATAACATATTTATTGTCAGAAATATAAGCTTTGCATTTTGGAAATCACTTAAATCCCACTGGAAATGGGACAAGGACAGCTAAGTCACTGAACGTCATCTGTGCTTTTTAGAATGAGGAAAGCGGACTAGAAAAACGACCCTCCAATTTTAAAAATTTTAAAAAGGCACAATTCCACTTCAATATCTAGTCTTGTATGTGATCAGATCTTTAATGCAACATTATTAAATTAATTTTATATAAAATAAGTATACAAAAACATTATTAAATTAATTTAATATAAAATAAGTATACAAAAACTATCAACACATTTGCTAATAATAATGATGAATGATGCCAACAGGAAATGGTTCTCTTTTAATTTCTTGTATTAATTTAATTGTATGCATTATTTATACATAATTTCTGATAACGTTGTGCTAAGAAGCCTTAGCTGTGGGGCCAGGATCCTATTACACAGCTACCAGCTGGGATGTTCTACAAAAAGAACAAGAAAAGAATAAGGTGGTCTCTTTTGTGCCTGTGTGTCTGTATATAAAGACATGAGTCAACAGATGGGCACTGACAGCTCGAGAAGAATCCCTGAAACCTGTCAGACAATGCTGGTGCACAATGTGCAGGGATGTTAGCACACAAATTGTGTGGGTTGTATCCACCTTTATTCCATGGGTGCTGCAGTAGAGGACATTTGCAAGAGGGATTTGAAGTAGTTGGATGAATTGGCTTTGTGAATGTTAGCTCCTCCTGCTCACAGCATGGGTCAGGAAGGTTCCCCAAGTGGATGTTGCTGATCAGCTGTTCCCAGGCTTTCTGAGGTAAAGGTGTAAAGTACAAATTGTGATTGTGATTTCCATGCTGTAGTCATAGCAGATCTTCCATCGGGTCTGTGACATCAGAGGGTGGCATTTCACAGATACCATTTAGATAAGGGCTTCTATCTAAAGACCAGATCAGGTTGTAACTATGACAACCTCGCAGATACAGCTGCACTTCCAGGGCAGGGATTCTTGCCTGCAGTTTTTCAATAATGCATAAATGGAATGTTAGGTGTTAATTCAGTTCCTTTTCTGTAAGGTGCTGATTTTGACCAGTTGTATCTAATGCCAAATGCAGTGAAAATCACCCTGGAAGTTTAAAAATATGCCTTTTGCTTTTGTATCTACCTCCTGTTTTCTATCAGTGTTCTGATGCACACTGGAGTCTGTAGGCACTGGCACAGTACAAAATAGCAGCAACTTGGTCTTGCAGCAATTTCATATGATCTTTAATTTATTAATAATATAAATAATAATTTTTTTTTTAATGATTAAATTTTGTTGCTTTTTCCCCCCCCCCTCATTTTCCCCCTGTCTGGAGAAATGGAGATTTTTATTGCTTAAAGGAATGAAAGACAAACAAGAGCTCCTTTCTGTGAGAGTATTTGCTGAAAACATTAATCCTTTTTTACTTTGTATATGACCCACCCTGTTAAATGTCATGGGACTTTAGATGACTGTTGCAGAATTCTGCAAAATACTTTAAAAAAAAAATTAATACAGAAGCTCAAAATCAGTGCCCAGTAAATTCGACAGGATTTTAGACTGTCTGTAATGGACTATGGCATTTTAGCCCTATTGAATCCTATTGAATTTTTTTATTAAGGTATCAGTCTTCACACATATACATGTATGATTTTATCTTCAAAGCCTTCAAACTTGAACAAAGCTAAATGGAAGGCTGAAGGCAAATTTTGTATGTTGCCTTAAAGGAGTGGCAGAGTTGTGCCAGGTCACAAAGAAGAAATTGTAGCTGAATCCTGGGATTCATATACCAAGTGAGCTGGGTTGTGGTAGTCAGGGAAACAGCAGGCACAAATGCTGCTGAGGAAACAAAAACTGAACTCAGGACTGCTCTGTGAATTTTCTGTCAGCAACCTCCACATGCTCCATAACAGCATGTTATGATGGTGTATTTACAGAAAATGCCACAATTTTTCTTATTATTGGCTCTCGTGTTTTTCTTGCTTAGGTCCACAGGAAAGGAGTTTGCCCTGAAGATCATAGACAAGGCCAAGTGCTGTGGGAAGGTAGTGTACAACCATTTGCATGTGTACAGAAGCAGCACTAGCAGCTGCTTATTAGTCATAAATGGTGGGTGTGTTTGTGCTTTCTGACTATTTTCAGAGGATCTCTTTAACAAGATGATAATGTATCAGGAACCAAATAATAAAAGCAGTGACTGCTAGTCTACTACATAATAGAGAAAAAACAAACTAATTGTTGCCTATTTTATTGGACTGACAAAAAAAAATGCTAATATGCACCCAAAATTTATTGGACTATTTTGATGTGTAAAATATGAGAGAGGAAATTTGCAGCTATATGTTTATTTATGCAATTCCCATCCCACTCTGCCTCTTCTTTTTCTCTTTGTATGGCTCAATATACTACTTTGTTAAGCAGAACATGGATTTGAAAAAAATTTTCATAACCTTTTCTTTCTGTTTATGTAGTGTCACCTTCCTGTTTTAACAAAGATCTCTCGTGTTCTGAAAACTTTCATTTAATTCAAATTTTAAACAGAAAAATACAAAATTGTCTCTTCAGTAGAACAGTATCTCATGTAAATCAAGCAAATATCTGAGAGTGTCAGACCTCTTCTTTCCCTTCGTACTTCTTGAGTATAGATATTTTTTAAAAGGAAGAAAAACTGCCTCCCCTATTTGTGTGGTAAGGAGTTGTGTGATGCTGTGATGACTTCCTATTAGGAGAGCTCCTCAAACAGAAACATTTTATCTGTGCAGATTTTAAACCATGTTTTAGATGCTAGGAGATGAGGTTTTCATTTTACCTCATATTCTCCAGGTTTGTGTAGAAAATTTAGAAAGGAATCGTAAAAACGTGCAGCCACAAGAAAAAGTTCTAGGATTGCCTTTCTGAGATTAAAATGTTGCAATTTCTTTAGCTGTGGAAAGGGTGACCCACTGCATTCCACTGCAAAGAAAATGTTTGGATGATGCATGCAGCTTGCAACTTTAGATAGTTTTTATTACTTGTCTGAGTCAGCTGCTTAGATATCATAAATTGGAATGGTCTGGAGATAAATAATCTGTTTTATACAGTACAGTTGGGAGGAATTTTCTATTTATCATTCTCCTTGCTTTAAAACATATTTAAAAAAAGAAATCCAACCCTATGGATGCATAGTTGCCCATTTTGAAAGGCCCTATATCTGTATATCTAGAGACTGTTGGAAGATGTTTATACCTCTTAGGGCAGTGGCAGAATCATACTGGAAGAATTCCAACAAAGGAAATAATTAAATTTTGCTACAGCTTATTCATTCCTCACTCAGTTCCACAGCCCTGCCTTAAAAACACCCATCCAGCCCAAATTTGGATGATTTAAGTGTTGCTCATTGTTCCTTGATCTTGGATGTTCAGAAATTTGAATCCAGTTGACTGTTTTCCACAAGTGGCTTAAATGGTCATTACACAATAATGTCTCTGTAAATAAATGATATTAATGTAGACTGAAACATATATTGCACTATCCAGGGGAACACCATAAGGAGTTTTGGAATTACTATTTTTTTCATGGCAAAAGATAGCAAACAGTGGGATGGTTGAAAATAACTAGCTACATATTAGTGAACATTTTTTGAGGACAGATTTTTAAACAGTCGCTCAACAATATTCTGGAGCCTTTTTAAAAAATACTGTTTATTTTAAGTATTAATTATGCCTGAGCGGTTTAGTCAAGAAAGCAGAGATAAAGCCATTGTGCCTTAGTTGTAATTAATGGGTGTAATAAATTTAATATGTTCCCTGTTCTTTAGGTTGAGAAGGCTGTAATAACATTCTAGTTTTTTCTTGGACTCTTAATGTTAGTTTTGAATTTCCAGGCTTCCATCCCTGAGGCTTAGTTTGCTGTGGCTGTTCACGTCTGTCTGGTGATGAGGTTCAGCATTGTGTTTAACAGAATTGCTTCCTGTTTGTCTGTTTTGTTTTCTCTCCAGAGCACTTCTTTGCTTGGAGCAGGCATATGTTTGTTCAGAGTGACAATTCCTGCTCTTTCAAAGTAAATGTCAAAGGTGTGGTGTTTAACCTGTGTGTGCAGCACTGCTCTCTCACCAAACGAGATGCACACGTGGCATGTGGTTTCTGAGCTATGCAGCCACAGAAAGCTTTGGCAAAAGCACAATGCATCCATAAATAACCCCAGAAAAAAAAGGTGAAGTGGTGTAAGATCTCCAGGCACTGCCTACGCACAGTGGATCACATCTCCTCCTGATGCTCTGCTCACAAGTGCATGAAGTGCATGCTCCTTATCAGTGCATTCAACGTGGATAAGTTCCCAGTCCAGTGACATGATTTGTTCCCTGCCAGGGTGGAAGGATACTCCTGTGTGATGCAATCTTTGTTTCTTACTTTGCAGAGAACCTAAATACAATAGCCATATTCCAATATTTATAAAGGAAAACTAAAATCATTCTTCATGTGGAAGGGACACATAGTTTTTTTTTGCTCTCCAGTGTTAAAATGTTCTAGAAAACAAAGCATTTGAAACTAATTTGTTCTCAAAAGCCATTACTTCCTCAGAAGCACAGGGAAGGGGAAATTTAACTTACTCTGTGTGCTATTAAGCTGTTGGAGTCACAACAATTTAACTGAGCTACTACACATTTTGCAGGTTGTAAATCTGAGCAGACATACAAAATGAACCAAAATCCATAACCAAAGCACTTAGAATACTTTTTTTCTTGAATATACTCCACGACTTTTAAAAAAAATAAAGTCCTTGGATACAAATCCTAGGTAATCTGTCCTTGAGTATCCTCTGCCAAATGAGAGGTGAAGGCGGGAGAGGATCAAGAACATATTAACTGTTGATGAGGGGTGACAGATCCCAGTGATCCAGCTGGGGGGCAGAAAGGTTCTGAACTTAATTTCACCTCATAATACCCACATAAGAACATAACCTACACTTCCTGAATTGCCGTCATGTTCTGGGGTCTTTTTTGGAGATGCCCCATTTGTTATCTGTGTGAAATATATTTTAAATTAAATGTGGTCAGTGATGAAATACAAGTTAGGATCCAGCAACTGAAAATAACCATCTGCTATATAAATTAATCATCAAAAGGGGTGCTCACTGATCAAGTGATTGGCTTTTCAAAGGAAAAGTGAATTGGCAAATTCATGTTTCAGACAAACTTCCATCCTCTTCTGAACAGGAACACCTGATTGAAAATGAAGTGTCTATTCTGCGCCGAGTGAAGCACCCAAACATCATCATGCTCATAGAGGAGATGGATACCCCCACAGAGCTCTACCTGGTGATGGAGCTGGTCAAGGTAAGGCTCAGGGGGCTTTATTTGTCTTCTTTGAATTCTCTAAATTGGTGTGAAATTATGTCTCCCAACATCTTAGAGTTCCCAATACTGCACAGATTTCACACCAGTGAAATCTGTGCAGTATTGGGAGCTCTTAAGATGTTGGGGGACATAATCAAATAAGGTTTCAGTGGCAACCTGCATTTCTAAAATCATAAAAATACACCTGTCACATAATTATATGAATGGGATTTCTCTCTCTTCAGTTGTAATTTGACTATTAACACAGATTTGAGGTAATTTTGCAATGTGCACAGTCTAGAGAGAGGTGGATAGTGGGTTTTATATCATGCCTACAATATGCAGGAGTGACAGTGATATGGATTTACTAACAGATTTCACTGTTCTCATTATTTAATAAATTGATTTAAGGAAATGAACTCTGTGTTCATTCATGTAATGAATTTATCTTAATAGATAAGGCAAATAGATTAAACTAAAGCGATTTTTATCCTGGAAAACCAAAACTCAAGAGATCTCACCTGTTTTGCTTGTATTAAACAGTTCACCAGAGAACAGATGTTGCTTTCATACATGTACAGAGAAAACACAAATATTCTTTTTGCTGTCACCTTGTGAACCAAATACATGGGTAGCATCAGGTTCTAGTCATGCATTCTCTTGTCTGAGTTCTGTACATGCACAGCAACACTGCACATCAGCTTGATTGGCATGTCAGGCACAAATAACATACAGCAAAAGTAATATGCTGTAGAAGCACTGCTCATTTTTTGAGGAACACTTTTGATTTCTGAGTGAGGCACTGCTACATTCAGGAGTCCCATCTAGAATGATTGCCAGACTGGGAAACCTCTAAAGTGTGTAGTTGTTGAATACATAATTTCTGTAGCCCCCTCATCCTTCCTCCTTTCTAGAAGTTATTTTTATACCCTATAGGCTTTTTGGGGTTTCAAGACAGTACTGTTTTTATGTTTTAATTCACCATTATCTCGGCCTATATTTCCTGAATTGCTTCTTCTCTTCAGTGTGCATTGAAATGCTTGGAATGCCACCCACAGCTCAGACAGATCACTCCTACAGATGTATCCAGGGAAACCATCATGGAAACACCCACATGAAATTTGTTGTAATGACTGAAAATGCCCCATCGGTAACTCACTCACACGTTGCTGTGTATTCCCAGAGAAATTGGGCATCCGTAAACAGAGCTTGACACATTAATAAATCACCTGGAGGTTCTGCACTTTGATGTATCTCAATCAGTGGATTCATTTATGTTGAAATGTGTTCGTCTTTTTTTTCCCTCTTCAGCTATATTTATTTGGTACTTCTTGCAGTATCTGCAGAAATTTGAATTTGCTGAATATTTGTTAGTTCGAGTTTTTTTTTTTATTATTGGGCTAATTTATTTTAGGCTTTACTCAAAATCAGGGCTGTTTTTCAATATGTTGAAGGTATTGTACTGATAAGATGAAGAAAAGGGATGCTGTATCCCTGTACCTGTAGGTAATATAAATGAGTGATCAAAGGTAGGAAGATCAATAGAAAAAAAATCTGTGATTTACCCAAGCTCAGACACCAGAAGCCTGGAGTACAGTTAAGAATTTAATGTAGATGACCAAAGTCCCAGTCTAGTATCTTGGTGACAAGGTCATCTTTCTGCAAAACTTTTTTTTTTTTTTTCTGTTTAACAGGAATATGACCATGTTTTTTGGGAAGGAAGATTTTACATGTTTAGGATTTGGGTTTTTTAAACCAAATACCATCTTAATTATTTTTAAACAATGATCTTTTCCTTTCCATAGGGAGGAGACCTATTTGATGCCATCACTTCATCTACAAAATACACAGAGAGAGATGGGAGTGCTATGGTCTACAATTTAGCCAGTGCTCTCAAATACCTGCATGGTCTCAACATTGTGCACAGAGACATCAAACCAGAAAATCTTCTGGTACGTCCCAGTTATTTTCCAGTATTTTCTCTTACTTTGTTCTTATTAATGCAAATGCTTGTGTAGAAATGTCAAGGAGCACAGCAGAGAACAGCAGGCATATTAATTTAGAATAAGTATGTATGAAGTAAATCTTTTGCCATGAGGTAGCAATCACTGTAATGCAGGAGAGCTGTGCTCAAACCTGTCCTTAGACCTATCTTTATTTACAATTTGATTGGCTGCCTTTTGGATAAGCAGGAGTATTGTCTCACAAAACAATGAATTTTAAAGCTGTGCCAATGAATTATTTATCAGTTTGCAAGTGGGAGAAAGGTGGGAGAAAGAGCCATTTCTTCCATTTCTTCATTTCTTCAACAACCCTATGGATACCATCTGAAGCCAGTGGTTTTTTCCTTTCGCTGTCATTGTAGGATCATCTTTCTGATGCTTTACCAGAATTCTGGCTGGGAATTAACCCTTTACATACGTTTATTCTTTTCCTAGGCAACTGGCTACTTTTGTTTTCAGCAGAGGCATAAAATAATCATGCTGACAAGAATTACCATGAAGTCTGCTTAGGGAACTACTTATTCTCCAGTCCACAGAGGACATCATTCCCATCATTCTGTCCACAAAATGGGATCAGTGTGTGCTGTCTCACTTATCCACAGAGGTTACACTTGTGCATTACATATTGGATATTAAGTGTGACACACTGCACACACAGGGCCATAATCTCCCCTGCTTGAGACATTTCTTAAAAGTCTTTTGTGGTGTTTGTCAGTCTTGTTTAATGAGTTCAAACTGAGAGTAGGAGTCGCAGCTTATCCCAGACTGGATTTGGAACTATAACAAGGACAGGGCTACAAGCTGAAAATATGTCCTAATTAATAGTCAATTCTTTCCCCACTGACAGTGTTTATCAATTTAAATAAACTCTCAAATAAATTAGATTGTTTAGCAAAAAGAAGCATGGGGGGAGGCTTCTCCTGGAAAATGTAGTCACAGCAACATGGCACTTGAGAGAGAAAATGAAGGTGGAAGTCTCACGTACTATTAGTGTATCTCCAAACACAGACAGTCCAAAGAAGTTTTAAGCTTTCATTAGAGATTGAATCAGTTATAAATAGGCACAAATGCCCTTTCTGCCTAGAAAGCCTAAAGAGATTACTCAACAGATGCAAATCTTACTCACTGTGATTGACAGCAGCAGAGTGCTGAGATAACATCCTGGTATTGAATATAAATGCAAATAATTCCCATCAACTGCTACCTGTAATTGCACATAGTTAGTTTTCTTGCACAGGGTCATCCAGCCCGTCTGGATGGGAATTACATTCCCTTTGCTAGTCATGCATTTAAAAAATGCAAACCCTAAGAGCAATAGCTGTTATATAAAGGAGAACACTGATATGTGTAATTCTGTAATATAAAGGAGAACACTGATATGTGTAATTCATACTGATATGAATTACACAGGGGAATGAAGAAAGGTACTGCAGTGATCAGTTGTTTGAGGAAGGCAAATAAATTCAGCCATTCTGGAGATCATGGGGCCCTCCATTCTAGATGCCTTTAAAATCACATTAATACAAACATTTTACTTTAGGAGCGACACTGAGATGAATTTTTTGGGGGGATGCTTCCTTTGTGTTGGTCTGGTTTGGTTTATTCCTGCCATCACTGTTGTATAGCACTTTTCTTTTTATCTAAATTCAGCTTCTTTCATCGATAAAATGACTCAGTGCTAGATTGTTTATGGGCCTTTTTTGGTAAGGTGCAGTTGGGTCTGCAGAGAAACCTAAACTGAATTTGCCCAGACCAAGCACAGGGAAGACGTTTGCTGATGAAATTGCCTAGATGTTGGCTAGATTTATGCTAAGATAACAAGATGTTAAACAAATCTGATTGTAGCTGCCAGTCCCATTTTAAACTCTAGGTCCCTGTCAAATGAAAGTAGAGTATTATATTTTACTGAAGATATTTAAAACTTCTCAACATTCAGGGACTGAGTTTTCTTTTCCACCTCTAGCTGCTCAAGGTTGTGTCATGGTCTGACCTACATAGCTGGCAGACAGCTCCATTGAACATTTGCTCCTGCTGCAATCAATGGGAATATAATTTTTTTCTCTTCTTGCCCTACAGGGCTGTGGAAATTACTTATTTTTCCCATCTTCTTGGTACGGTGATGATGATTTCCCAAAGAAATTAGAGGATATAAAAATGCAGATGTTCTCCTCCTCATTCTGTGTTAATTTCTCTGATTCTAGGTGTGTGAATATTCAGATGGAACCAAGTCTTTGAAGCTTGGAGACTTTGGACTGGCGACAGTGGTCGAAGGCCCTTTGTACACTGTCTGTGGGACACCCACCTATGTGGCTCCAGAAATCATTGCAGAGACAGGGTGAGCATGACTGCCTACAACGCAGGCCTGGTAACCACTCGTTTTTGGCAGGTTGTAAGATCTTGTAAGATCCAAATGCTCCAACAAGCTGTCCCTCCATTGTTTTGTAACCAAACTACCCAAGGGCACCACTCCCAGTTCCTCCAAGAGTATCCTTGCTATGCCTGCTCCCAGAAATTGCCTTTGCCTCATCTCCCACCTTCCCAGGACCAGCTCTGGTGCAGTGGAGTCCATTTGTTTGTGTTCCTTGCCTCATCTCAGCATCCAGAGCCCACTGAACCACCCGTGGCAGCTGTTTGGGGAAGAACAGACAGGCAAAACACAGTGTTTGCATTAGAAATGGAATCATTTATACTGGAAGAGTAAAATGGTAAATTTTCACCAACAGCAGATTTTCACAAGTCTTCTCTCCTTTTAGACCTATGAGATCTTCATTCCACGCTCTGGCTGACTCTTGCCATAGCTGTGGCCACTCTGAATTTCCTGATGGAGGGAGGTTTTGTTTGTGTTGTTTCACTCCTTGTTCAGTGCATTTGTTACATTGAGAAACATTTCACAGCTGCAGTCAGCTCTGGTGTCAGAGGGCACCTCGTCTGCGTGCTTGAGGTTTTGACAAACTGAATCTACTGAATAGGAGAAAAGTTCTCTTTTTGACCTCCAGTGTTTTAATTTCAGTGCTTTTAAAGAAAAGTGCAGCTCTTCTTCCCCGTGTTACTCACTGGAGAGGCTGGAGAATTGGTGTGTCTTGTTGCTTAGCAACACATGATAACCTTTGAGAGAGTTACTTCACTGTGGGGACTGAGAAGGCACATCTTTGTCTTTAAACATTAGTGGCTCTGGATTGGGAAACCTGGATACTGACTTGGATTTGAGTATATTCAGAAGACCCTAGAGAGCCCTGAGGTAGAGGGAAAAAAAAAATCATAGAATCATGGTTTCTTAAAGATTGTAAGGGTGTGAAGAAAAAGATGCTCAGGCACAAAATGCATCACCCCATCAGCAGGAAGTAACTCAGCACAGATTCTCATGTAATCCTGTCAGCGTCATTTATTTTTGATTGGAATGACCCTTTTGTTGTTGTTGTTAATTCAGCACAAGTAACACAGACTTGTTTTCTCAGGTATGGCTTAAAGGTGGATATTTGGGCTGCAGGTGTGATCACTTACATCCTGTTATGTGGATTTCCACCTTTTCGCAGGTGAGTGCCAAAGGGAAAACCAGCAAAAGCAATCAAGTTTTTTCAGAGCAAGTCTGACCTTTCTCCCTGAAGAGAGGCATCCTTGGGGGAGGAAAAAAGGTGGATCAGATTGATGTGTTTTCCTCACGGATTTGTTCATTTCTTTGAGTGGTTTTCACTTGTCCCTCGTTTTAGGTTTTGGGATCAATTTTTTAAATATGGTTTCCTACGGGGGCCGGTGTTTTAGTGCTGGGGGGGGGAGCGCGAGGGCAGAGCCGCTTTTCCTTTTGTCTCCAGGCGGATCCCAGCTCCGCCATCCGCGGGCCCGCGCTGCCCTCTGCCGTTGGCGCTAGGACGCGGCAGCGCCCGGAGAGCGGCGGGGGCAAACCGGGAGAGGGGGAAAATGCGCTTATCCCGCCTTTTTAACCTTGTTCGTCCTTTTGGGAAGTGTCAAACGAGCCGTGGGGTTTGCAAAGACCATTTCTGGTACTCAGAGCCACGCTATTTCTGAGTTATACTGAAAATCAAATGGGTGCTTTTTGTTGTGGTGGTTTGTTTTTTTTTTCTTTCCCAGAGAATGAGAAGGAATTGGCACATTTTCATAGGAAATTCTGCTCTTAACATATAAATTACTAATGCAGGGCCTGTTTGTTCTTTTACAGCAAAATACTTAACAAAATAGTGAGGTTTAACTAAAACACCTCACTGAACAAAAATATCTTGCAAACAATACAATTAGTGTTGACGGAAAAAAATATTAGTTCAGGTATTTGGGTTTTTCATATTGTTATTTCACCTTTAAAGGTGAAAATGTGTTTTGAAAGCTACATTGTGCAAGAAACTGTATTCTTTGATTAGAGTTTTGAGGGAGGGCACAGGGAATGTCCATATCATGCTAGTAGAACCAGGTCATGAGTGAGATTAATAAATGTGTGTTAACTATGCAGCCCCTATTCCAGTGGAAAAGTTACCTCAATGTATTGGCTCAGAAAATCTATCACTGTATAAACTTGTAAATTATGCATTTCTAGTAGTTATTAACATAATTTATGTTCCATCCCCAAATCAAGTTAAAATTCCCATGACAAATTGGCTTTTTCTCTCATAATGTTTTTTGTTACTGCTGTTTTACAGTGAAAACAACCTTCAGGAAGACCTCTTTGATCAGATACTTGTGGGGAAGCTGGAATTTCCATCTCCCTACTGGGATAACATCACTGATTCAGCAAAGGTACTGATATTTTTTCCCACCTGAAACAACACTTCTGACAAGCCCCTGTGCAGCCTGTGCTCAGTTGGGAAGGCAGCATGGAAGATGCAGAGTAGCCCAGTGCCCCAGCTGCTGTGCCTTTTCAGTTGGTTTAGCTGAACAGTGCTTGATGAAAGCTCAGGTGTTGCAGGCTGCCATGGCTCTGCCTGAGCAAGGGTAGCAAAATGCCAGCTGCATTCAGGGAACGTCACAGGATGCCCACTTCACTTCATGATGCACTTTTAGCACAGGTTCAGTGCTTCAGCTGTAAAATAAATGTGTCCCTGAATTTTTCCCTCTTGTCACTCTTTGAAAAAGAAAAATTATTGCTCTGTGGATTGGTTGCAGTAGGCATTTCTTCCTATTTTTATTTGAGCCATTTATTAGAGCTTTTCAAGAGGTGCAGCCATGGCTAATTGCCACTGCCTGCAGTTCTTCTGTGATCATTCCAGTTTTGTTTAAATTAATTGTGTCTATAGGACAAAGATTCAAGTTCTAAGCCCCACTTCTCAGGTTAATTCACTAAAGTGCTCTGAATAATATCTGAGGACTCGGTAACAAGTGGAGGTGGTTTTTTATCTGGCCAATGAGAAGTTGAATTTTTTTCTGAATTTCTGATGCATTTCCCAATGGGTGTTCATCCGTTTACCAACATTTCCCAAGTCCCAGTCATCTCACACATTTCCAGACATGCATTCTGAACAAACAAGGTCCTCAAACGTGGTATTCAAGGTGATGTCTCACTTCAAACTTCCACCGACTAAAGAACTTGGCTGGTTGGGAAAGCTCTCAGTTAGGTGTGTTGTTAATGCTGGAAGAAACCATTTCCCAAAACTGAAGCAATGGACAGTGCCCTTGAAATAATCTTGATTAAAAAATGAAGACTGATAATTTGGAGGCTATAAAAGGTTTTTGGAGGGAAGGACTTGGCTCCAATGTCTTTTATTCTTCTGCAGGAACACAGAAGAGAACATTTTCAAATAATTTCATCAGTTTCTTGACTTTCAGGTGCAGATTCTTGTCTCTGATTTGTGGGGTTTTTTTGTATAATGTTACTGAGTGCATGTGCACTGCCCGGAGAGGATCTCATATCTCCCACGTTTGTTTTTGTTCTCGTCATGTGCATGAATATATAGAGAACAAAGTGGAACACTAGAGCTGATTTTTTTAACATTTCTTTTTAATTTGTTTTCAATAGACTCAGTGAAACATGGGGACAGTGAAGAAGCTGATATCAAACACGCTGCCTTGCAGACTCTTAATCCTAAAGGGCAAATTTAAGTTCCACTTAAGTCACACTGGTATCACTGCTTCTGGTATCAGCTGGGGTTAGTTTTTTTCCATCCAGGTATCAAGAAGACTGAACTGAGAAGAACTTGGTGCAACATTATTTTCAGTTTTAATATCCTTTCCCATGCCCTTCAAACTCCTCTTTTTTTCTTTTTCTATGAAGGAGTTAATCAGCCTGATGCTACATGTGAATGCTGAAGCCCGGTACACAGCAGCACAGATCCTAAGCCATCCCTGGGTGTCAGTGAGTAAATCACATTTCACTTATTTGACATTAAACCTGTAAAACTAACCATTAACGTGTAGTGTTCAGAAGCAGCAGTACAATTAGCAAATATAACACCTAATTTACCACAGACACTAAGCTGATGCCTGCCAGGTCCTTCATCTTCTCAGGCATCAGCAAAGGGGAACACCTAAGTGCATTGCTTATTGATTTAAAATCAATTAATTATTAATAAGTACTAGGTTTACATGGAGACAGTCAATGCTTAATTTCAGACATGTTCTAAATGAGGGACTGAATACAATCTGTGGAGTTCCCTTACACAAGAGAAGACAACTATTAACAAGTGTGTCAATGGATAACAGCTCCTCTCAAGCATAATTATGATACCTAGTAACACCTCCTTGACTTGGGACCTGATGGGCCATTTAAAGTGGTGATTTGAAAGAAATCCAAGTGAAAAATATGCTTTTCATTTATAAGATTATTTCAAGCATGTTATTTTTAACTTGCTTGAATCAAACCTGCAGCTTATAATTGTGGGACAAATCAATACACTGGAAGTGTCACATTTTAAGAAATAGAAGTTCATTCATAAAACAGTGAGTGATTGCTCTGTTCCTTTCCTCTGGAATTGTTTCTCATGTAGCAGAGTGTGTTCACTTTTAGACTGCCTGTCTGAATATTTACTATTCATTAAAAAGCAGAAAGTACCTCATGATAAAAAACTTTTTGGTTTTCTTCTAACTTGAATATTGTGTTCTTTCTTATGCAGGATGATGCTTCCCAGGAGAATAATATGCAAGCTGAAGTAACAGGTAAACTGAAGCAGCACTTTAATAACACCCTGCCTAAGCAAAATAACACATCTGCTGGGGTTTCTGTCATCATGGTAAGAGAAATGAACAATTTTATACATTGATAGTATACTCTGCATATTTTCCTGACAGTGCTCTATGAGCACATCTGGTGCAAGAATAGCAAACCCAAAACTAGAAGAGTCTCTATTTCTAGTCTTTATTGATGTATAATGTGGATTGTCTCATCATTGCTTGAGAGCAACCAAGTCTATCACAGTGTGCTGCCCAAGAGATAAAAATGAGCTTTCAAACAGAAACATGTGAACACTAAGCAGGGGTATGTTAAAATGAAGTTTATTAACAATTTGAAATCTTTCATTATAAAAACAGAGAGTTTTTTCACCTTACTGCCCATGTAGTTAAGTAAAGTCTACCTCTGAAGTATTGCTTCATCTTGAGCACAGTGTTGTTCAACACTACCTGTGCCAGGAAACCAAGGTCCATTCCAGAAACTTCCTTTCTTTCTGATCTTACCAGGGCCCTTCCTTGTCTGATGCAAGGATGGACACTGTACAGAAAAAGTATCTTCAGTAAAAAGAAAGAAAGAAAAACCATCCATGGTAACATAACAGGGACTTCCACCCTCACCCTCCCATTGGTATTAATTATTTTCAAAGGCCAGACCACTTATGTTAACAAGAAGAATTGTTTTAATTATCTGAGAATGAGTAAATTTAAATAAAATGTTTCTGCCTACATCTCTGTCTTTGCAAATACATTTATGTGAGTTAAATAGGCAAACAGTTTAAATGTAGGAAAAGTGATAACATAAAAATAAGTCAGGAAATGGATTTCAGGTTCATGCTCTTGTCTACATTTCATTTGACAGTTTGACTTGACAGTTTGAGAGGGACTTCAGAGCTTCATTCTTTATACTGTTGAGACTATGGATAAGCCTGAAGCTGAAAACTGGTATAAAATGCACTATATGTAATAAGAGCAATTTTAATTCTAACTCTCAGCCCCTCTCCAACTTGCATGCCACTTAAGCCTGTCTCAGATCTCTGACACAGTGTAGCTTTGGCTTCCTATTGGTGTGAGTTTTTTTCTGTTAGCTACTGACACTCCTTCAGCCAGGAAAGTTCACCTCATTTTACCTTTTCCTGCTTTATTTCCTTCTAACAGGTATGGAAGGATGTAAATGCATAATTATTAATTGTTGAATGCAGCTCCCACTTAGTGCTGAAAGGAAAAGTAAAATCTTGTTCAAAACACTGTGATCTAATGAGGATTAAGCCCCCAATTTGTTATTCTTGCCCTGGTTTACCTTGAGCATTGAACTTCAGTTACCTTTGTATTCAGAATTTCTTCACTTGCTCCAGCACTCATTGCTTACCAACATTCAGCTTCAGACAAGCCCACTTTGTAACTCTCGTGTATTGCAGTGCATTGCTCTCTCAGTCCACCTGCACATTCACTGAAGCCCCTTTAGCATCACTGCATTCCAACTCTGTCACCTGGCCCATGCAGATAATACCATCCTGTGGCAGATAAGTAAAACTGCACATCCCCAAGTTCAGTGTCCTTGCACAGGAGGCTCCTGCTGCCCCCAAAAGCATGTTGCTCTTAATTAATTACTGATTTTTTTCTTTTTTTTTTTTGTCAATTAAGAAATGTTCTGTAAATCTGAATTTGTTGCAATTGTGTTAGTTCTGCTTAAAGTAAGTCTAGTTTCTGTCCCTTGCTTTCTTCCTTTTTTCCTCCTTTCCCAATGCCTGCATTGCTTTCCTCTGAGTAGGTCCAAGGCAATGGTACGTACTAACGGCGATGCTTTGTTCTGCTGCACAAAAAGTATATGGTCTCCATTTGTAACAGGAAAGGAGAAATAACTAAGCCAGTCTGAAGTGGAAAAAGCTGTACAGCCACACCAAATCAGCAAAGGAATACCTTTTAAACACTTAGGAAAACAGTACTGTCTTGAGTGATGCATATCTGAAATAGGCTAAGCAAACACCAATACAACAATTTTTTTCTTCCTCAGCGTGTCTTGGTTTATTCTCCCGGCAGTCACTTTGTGCATGTCTATATCCATCTTTTATCTAAAACCAGCTAGAAAAAGATGAGAACCTTTTGAAGACAGAAGCAAAGAACTAAACATTGTTTCTATTTGAAATTGACATGTCTTTTAGAGCTGGACAAGTGATAATCAGTCCTAGATAAATAAAAAACATTCATGCTTAGCAACAGTAAAATTAAAAAAGAAAACCCTAAGCTGATTACATAGAACTGTATTGCTGCTGTGAGGACAACACAGGAGAAAAGCACTGTCAGCATGAACAGAAAGCATGTCCTTCCCCTTTTAAATAACTTTTCCTGCCACTGAAATAGCAGAAACCCCTATTTACAACTTTTTCCATTAAGAAAAAAGGCAATGCAATGGTGCCTTGATAATGATAAAACTCCTTTAGACCATCACTAATCTCAAAAACTCAGACCCAATTCAGCTGCTCCTTTCCTTGCATGCTCCCTTTGCAGTGTTGATTGTCAGTAGTAGAAACTCAGTTGTGGACTATGGAATTTTCTCCCTGTACCTCACTATGCAGGGAAGCTAGTGATGTAACTGGAGTTAAAAAAATCCCAACAAAACAACAACAACAAAAAAGAGGGTAAGTACCTTGTATCTGCTGTCCTTGATGACTTTGATACAATAAACACATCTGAAAAAAAATGAACCCTGCTAAATTTGACTTGTGTCAGAAAATTAATTCAGTATTAAATACTTCAGTGAATAGTGTATTAGTCAAACACAACTAAAAACACATAAAATTTCAAATTAGTAAAGCAAGTCCAATCAAAATAATAAACTTTTGAGGGAAAGGTAAAGCACCTGACCTTTACAATTAGCACATGTCGTTGAGGGTATGGAAATTGTTGTCTTCAGCAGATGTACCACATACTCCGGATAATCGACCTATTCACTCTGGAATTCTCAGTTTTCATTACGACCTGTTGCTCCCTTCTCCTGTAAACTCATTTTTAAGTATGGAATTCAGAAATTATGCCTTTTTGCAACCATGAGAGGTCATGTTCCTTCTCTCACCACTACGCAGAAAAGCAGGCCCTTTTCTTGAAAAAATAAAAAAATGTTCTGTCACCTTCGCCAGGGGCTCCCCTTCTGTACCATGTAGTTTGTTACAGGAATTGTAGCACTGAGTTCTCAGTAAGCATCACCTGATTCCTTGTGTCTGCAAAACCACAGGTACATAAATTTTGCTAATAGTTACTATGACAAGTTCCTTCACTATCACAACCACTCGTGCCATCTTTTTTTCCACCTCAGACTTGCAAGACAAAAATTTTAAACCTGCAACGTCATGGCAAGCATACATCTGGAAGAGAAGTTTTCCTTACATTTCCTAAAGTCAGCATCACAAAATTATACAGTTCATTATATAAAAGATTTCTAATGTTATTTCTCCTTTTTTATGCTGGCTGTATTGCATGCAGTTTATGTCTTGTAGATTGTTTTAACTCTTAAGACAGGGCTGTATGTAAGTGTTGTTTCATGTTTTGCCTTGGGTTTGTTTTGTTTGTTTGTAGAACACAGCTCTAGATAAAGAGGGTCAGATTTTCTGCAGCAAGCGCTGTCAGGACTCTGGTAGAACTGGAATGGAGAAAATTTCTGCAATTGCTGCTACAGCTGCTGGGTCCGAGCCCCTCCTCCCTGCTGCTCCTGAGCCACTCCGGTCCCCCACGCTGCCTTCTCCTGAGCTTGCTGGGGATCAGCCTGGTGCGTAGGACTGGGGAAAACAAATCCAACTGAAGCTCCCCACACTCTGGCCACAGTTTTCTTCATTTCCCATGACTGCTTTCAGTTTGTGTGCGCCTCTCATGGCAAGCCCCAGCCAGGTCTCATCCTCTCTCTCACAGTGGGGGGGAAATGAGCCACATCTTGGGAACAGCAGTAGGCAAAAGACTCCAGGAATGTTAGGTGGTTTTTTAAGTTCTCTGTGTCAATAATTAACTCCATTTCACACAGCCTTGGGCTCTAGATAGACTAACTTATGGTGTAGCTAACCATATTTTATATGAGCAGTGAGGTGGGGAACAGCTTCCTGGCCTCACGTCCACCAGCAGGCCCTGTTCTGTTCTTCTGATGGGAATTTTGAGAAAAGTGGGAGATACGTACAAGGGAAGAAAACTTCTATTTGCCTTCTATTCCAATGCCTCTATTTTTAGTCAAGTTTCTACTAAACTTGAAGAGGCAAATTTTCACAAAGAATTTTTTAGTGGACTAACTGTAAAATATAATGAGACAAACATTTGAAGATAGAGAGGGAAGGATGGTTGTTATCCATCAAGTTTGTTATCTGACTTGCAGGCAGGGTAGTGTTTAGATAATATGAATTTAAATAAAGTAACTTGAGATGTAAACATGAGCAGTGGACATTTATTTGTTACAAGACTGGAGTGAAGGAAGCCTTTTTGCTTTGCCATTTTCTATCCTAACCACAAGTGTCCCATCCACACCTTTCTCCAGGGTCAGACTACCTGTTAGATAAAAAAAAATGAAATCAAATCACTTTGGGCCTGTGAAGGGAAAGCCTGCTGCATGTTATCCAAGCCACGATGAGCTGAGCAGCTCCTAATTCTAGGAGAAGCTGATAGAGGAGCTGCCATCAATAGCCATCAGAGGTTTGTCAGTGCTATCCCCCTACTCACCTGGTGCAGGCACCAGAAACCAGGATTGGGAAGCAGCTCTCCTTAATCTGCAGTCACAAAATAGACGAGGTTTTCTCTTTACCATAATGCTTAGTTCAATAGAGTATGTATTCAGCTTAATCCTTTTCCTTTGCTCGTTCTTATGAATTGGTCATAGTTCATTTTTTCTCTTAGCTATACTTTCTACTAGAATTGTAAAAGAAAGACCTGCAATAAACTTTCTTCATTAAAAAAAAAACAGAACACAAAAAGTCATTCCTTTCTTTGAGAGCTCAGTTATTTTGTCAGTGGCACTTGTCTTATTCTCCCCTGGAGAGACTGAACAATTAGATGCCTACCAAAACAATTTAATAGAATTAATTTGAGGGATTCCCATAACGTTCATTTTAAAGTTTTAAAGTTCATTGCTTCCTATAAAAGCCATGATTAAAAATGGTTGTTTTACCTTTTGAAGAGCATTTAAAGAACACAAAGTGCCAAGTAATAACTTAAGGCCATGGCAGCTGAAAGATGTGCAACATCCTGGCAAGAAAATGGTATTAAAGGTAGGAAAACATGGCATGTCTTAAACTATGATAAAAAGGTTGGGCTACAACCAATCCTTGCTAATTAACTTCGTTGTGGGTTCCCTGGAGTAAGTTCAATATACTTGAAGAGTATGGGAATAGCCTCTGTAAAATAATTTGGGTTTTGGTACAGTGCAAAAAGACGAAGCTATGACTCCAACCTTAATCAGAACAGAAACTTCTGATTCAGATTCTGGTGAGAGTCTGTAGCTGGCTAACTGTGTGGTTGGTGATTTGTGCAACAAGTCCCAGACTCAGCCAAAGAAAGGATGTGGAATTTCAGGTGGAGCAGGCTAACCAGGCACACACCCCACCCCCCCCCCCCGCCCCCAGCAAAGACAAGGAGCCTCAAAAAGAGCAGAACAGAGAGATCAGCAGAGAAGGAGCAACAAGCAAATAATGAATGCTGGGTTAAGTTCTGTTTTTCCTAAGAGGATGGATTCAGCTATGAAGAAAAAAAAAATCTGCCATGGATTGGATGAATTGGCAAGAATTTCCAACAAGTTGTGTTGCACAAATAATTATGCATCTATAACAGAAGGGATCATCACTTGCCTGGTCAACAGCTGCCAGTTCTAAACTACTACCTTGTCTCATGGAAGAAGAAAGTAAAGAGAAATATCCTGAATTCATGTCCCTAACTTCATGACTGATCAACATCTAAACAGTCTTAGACAAGTATTTTGATTCACAGAGCAGAGGCAGCTTCCAAAATACCTATTTAAAAATAGTGATGACAGCTGGAAAATATAATCATATGGCCAACAATCAGATAAAAACAGGATAGCTGGGAAAATCCCCAGCTCTTTGTGTAACCTTAGTAAAATTATAGCACTACTCCATGCCTTAAAATACTTCCACATAAGTTGAGTCTGTGCATAGGTGCAGGAGATACCACACTTTAATATAAAAATAAAATAAAGATGTGTTGGTTAACACTAAAACACTTAATGAAGGTCCCTAAGTATCACATTTGGTTTCTTACCTGCTGCACTTTCATTTAGTCCTTCTCTTGTTGTAGAACCACCAGTTGCTGCTGGAAGAAGGCAAAAATAGTCCTGCACAATTTTTTTTCCTGTTATAAAGGGAAAGAAACTACTATAGAAATTGAAAACAAGTTACACATTTTTTAGAAAGAACTGTTACAAACACTCCATAGTGACAGCTCTACTGCTACCATGCCTACATAAAAAAAAATTATTAAAAAAAATCTTTTAAAATATCCTAATCTTTCTAGGTCCTTTGAAAGTGAGTAGTTGTTCACAAAAGTCCAATGAGCCATTCCTGCAGTTCTAGATTTAAAGTCCCAGGACTGAATCCTCTCCTGCTATAAATCAGCCCAACACTGATTGATTCCCATCAATATTTACCCTTGCAGAAAATTATCCCTTCTGGAACAAAAAAAAAATATTTAAAATAAGTCTCAAAATACATTAATGAAGATGCTGTTTTATAGTGTTAGTTTTATCAATATTGACTCATTCTTAGTAGCTAATTGTCAAGAATATTTACACAGGTCAGTAAAACCCATTTAACCCTAGTTTCCCATCTTTCTTCCTCCCAGTAGTCTCTGGTCTAATTATTACAGCTTGATAGCTATACTGATACTGATTCCTTCACTTTTACATAAATATATGTATTTATTAATCAATCATTTTTGGTTTTATCAGTTTTTAAATGGGAAAATATATTTTGCATTTACTCATTCTTTCTTTCAATCTACATCCAAACAGCAATTGGAACGCAGCAGAAAAGCACAAAATTAGCAACTGACCCAAAATGCTTGTTAAGTAAAACTGATGGTTTTAAGATGACAAAAAAGACAAACAAATCAAACCTTCCTATACTTGCAGTCAGCGTCAAGGTCTAAAGCACAGAAGCAGGTATTTAGTGGAGCTTTTCTGTCAGGGGAATTCACTCTAGCAGGATTTTTGTTTTCTTTTTAAACTAAATTAGCATTACAAAAAAAAAAATCCAGGGCAGGGAGTGGTAGCTGCAAGTAGCCATGCAACTATCCACTAGGAAGCTGTTACTTCTGTTATTAATTTTTTTTTTAAGAGAATTTGAATTTTAATTGCCTTTTGTTTCCTTTGGAAACAGGAAGCCAAGAGTGTGAATCGGGCAAAGTGCAGGTTTCAAAGAAGTACCAAAAACTGTTCCCTCCTTCCCAAAGTAATAGGTGAGATAATTGCCAATTAACAGGAAATACTGATGTCTAGAGCATTTGAATGCTCAATGTTTAAACACTGCTTGAATTACACTACTTGTTTTGTTTCAAATGGTCAAATTTTGGTTTTTGCAGCTACAGAGGCTTGAAAAAAGCATCCTTTGCACGCAGAACAAGCAAGGCAAAATGGGAGAGCAGGGTACAAAGTAATTTCTGTTACTGGACATTGCTATTGCTGATAGCACCAAAGTCACCACACAACCAGACTGAGCTGTGCCTACAACATTTTGCAGCTCAGAGCTCACACAGCAGCAAGAAAAATACTAGAATAACTTGAAGAAAAAAATAAAATTATAAATTATCATTTCTCAAATGTTGTCCATTTAGCAAACAGCAAGTACCACATTTTGGGAACCCCTTTTAGTCTGTTACCTCACAATGCAACATCATTTCCAAAGCACACACCACAATGTCTGATCTAGGGGCAGAGTTGTGTGCAATTTCAGATTTTACTAGATACACACATCTCTTTGGTTTCAAGACTATGCTTTCCACTCTTAATTAATTAAAAAAAAAAAAAGTAGTTGTATTTCCTACAATATATAAATACTGGTGAAATCTTTTACATTCCTTTTCTAATAGATGCTTCTCGATAATATCTCAACTGAAAGTAAACATACAAGTTAGAAATTATTATTTCAAACTTTGTATGTTTTAATCTTTTTTTTTTACTTCATGACAATGGTTGTACTTGAATTGAGGAGCTTTAGGTTAAACATAGTTGAATTTCAGTACATATAAGCAAAGCAAAATCTAAAACTGTTTCTTACCTTTTCTTTTGTCCAGAGCTTTTAAAGAGCAGCTTTAAATTGCGATGCATCATTAACTGCATTAGTTTACTGCAGATCTTAGGTTGGTTCTGCATAAAAGTAAACTATTGTGGATTTCACGTAATGATGTAACATATGGTAAATCCATGCAATTGACTCATTTCAAGTGTTATGCAAACATCTAATCCTGTATGGGAGAGGTCTCACTGGTTTAGAGCAGCACTCTCAGAATGGCCCATCTCTGGTTCTATTCAATGAGGATAAACCCAGTTTCTCAAAAACAATCTAGTGATCTGTTATTCCCCTTGAATTACTTCTGGGAGAAAGAAAAGAGAAGTATGCCATACCACAAGCACACTGAAATCTCTATGAATATGAAATTTAGGCCATAAAGTGGAAAAACTACAGTCTAGATAGTCACCTTACCTAGGCCATTCTTATTAAATACAACTAACAACAATCATGTCCTGACTAAAACTGCAATAAAATTCACTTCCCATAACCTTGGTATCAGATCAGCTCTCTAGGATGTTTAAGAGGAACAAAGAGCTGCAGAGAAGTGAGGGACTACCAAGAGGATGTCAGGGCAAGAAACAGTAGCAGACACATACACAGCTTGCCTTCAGGTGTAGACAGCACAACACAGCCAAGAACTGCAGAAATATTCTCAAGTCTGAGCATTCACTTACCTCTGCCTGCAGTAGCACCACAACACAAACTTCCTTCAGAGAAACTCCCACTCTGACCACACCATCTGCTCTTGGCAGATCCTACAGCATTTCTAACAGCAACTTAGATAGACAATAGAAGAGACTTCAAGCTACATTTGACAACTACTGCACAACCGAACCAGTCAGGACTGCTGCAGAGCACTTCCCATAACCACAGATGGCAGCAGCTCTGTGAACTCACCAGGGCAAAATAAAGGCCAGACTGTCACATAAAAAAATGTTCTGCATAAATAATCCCTCTGTATAAACACATTGGAGGAGAGGTCTGTCCCTCTCTTGAGGAATATTCTACCAATACCAGCCAAATGAGGCCCAGCTGCAGGTTAATGCCTGGCATCTGCTGACAGCTTTCAGATGATCCATGTGACACAGGTGCTGCCCTGAAGAGAGTAACAAGTACCTGAGTAGCTGGAAATTTAACCCTGTTTTCCATCTCATCACAAACAGCATGAGGTGGGACTACTTCAGACAAAGCTGAGATCCCAAGTGCATGCCTGGGCCCCAGGGTGGTGTTCAAGGTATTTGGGTTCACCTGTGAAAGGAGGGGATGTCCTACTCACCAGAGAAGTCCAAAACAGAGGTGTCTTCGCAGGCCTGCTCACAGAGGAGAAGGTGAGGATGTCCTTTTCCCACAGAAAGGCTGCAGCACTCCAAAGGCAAAACGCCACACTCCAGTAGCTGCTGTTTCCAAGGAGGGTTAGATGCAACTCAGGTACAGCTGTGCTTCCAGTTTGGGAAAGCATTTCCTGATCCAGTAGAGCCCTTTCTCAAACAAGCAACGTACCAAATCAACTCCCCATGAAATATTTTGGCTCCAAGATCAGGAGCTACTATTTCTATCAAAATAGATAGAAATAATATCTACCAAAGTGTTTCCTCATAAAGAGAAGACTTTCAGGATTTCCATTTGGCAAAATACACATTTTTCTTTTTGTTTTCCCTCCACCCAATCTAGGAAAAACCACCCCTGGCTTGAGACAAACTCAAATTTAACTTCAAGACCATTCCAATTTCTCCTCAAACTCTGCTGATACAAGGCTGTAAATGTTGTTGAACTTCAGGAAATGTGAGATACAAGTTCTGCATAACAAATGTTCAGTACACAGAGCTCCGTACACCAGGCGCTTCCCACAGACACGGCCCACTACAGCCTTTGCTTAATCCCATCATCCTTGTGCTACACAAAACATGAAAATGTAACTACTGATACACCACAACCACCTCGGTATGGAAATGCAGAAAGCACAGAAAACACCATTTCATACACACCAAAAGTACATTAAATACATCAGCCATGGCACCCCTTTCCTCTGTTAGGAACATATCCTGAATCACAAGAACTCAGTACTCCACTGAAGGTCTCAATTACAAATGTAATTTTATTTCATTTATTCACTCAAACTGAATTTTCTCATTCCAAATCTTTACTGAAAGAGAGAGTAGCTAAATGCTTAGAAAAACCAAGAACTGCTCTAGTAGGCAGCTAGAGAAATGTATGTATCAATACAGATATGGAATGTAAATTTCAACTCAGAGACCACAACATACAAAGAAGATTTTATGCAATACAGACTTAAAAAACAATAACAGTTCTTTTCACAAATATTTTCACAGAGTTCTGCACAGCAATCTTGTAGAAAAGTAGATTTGTGCAACACCAAAATAACTTATTGTTCCTCAGTATAAATTATTTTTCATTTCCTAAAAGAAAGAGGTAATTTTATATGACTAGGCAGGATCTAACTGGATTTGGTGGTAGCCAAATATGAAAGACATTGATGCTATAGGCAAAAAAGGAATATGACGTGCTACAGTATTGCAGGGGCACATTCTGACAAAAAAGAAGGAAAAAGTGGCCTGCAAATCTTGTGCTTCTGCTGCTGTACAGGGGCTGTGCACCAGCAAGCTCCTGCTGCCTCCCTGCTTTCACAGTCAACCAGCAGAAATGTGCTTTGGAACTTGCCCCTGCTAAAAAACACCTGCCTCTGTGGGCTTCTGGTTTGAAGCCTTCAAAAGGAGCCTTTCTGATTTGGAGGAACAATCCACATTTTGGTGTGCTTTGAAGGAGATGCCAGGTAGAAACTAAAAAGGATTCACACTTGATGTAACACAAACTCCGCTCCCGATTTCTCTTGTAACTGCACTAAACATACAACTAAAGAAGAACTAATTGTCTAGGCTTAGAAACATGCTTGAAGAGTAACATTGATGGAAATGATTTGCAAAGTTTAAAATTACATTAACCATAATTTAAATATTACCCCTTGATTCCCAGAAACTTCACTGCTGATGTAGTACAATCATTTGGAAAAGTACGAGACAAAGTGTGGTACAGATAGCACAGATTAAAATTCCTCCAATACCATAATTAATTTCCGTTATGTTAAAATCATATTCCTCAAGGTTATAGATAAAGCTTCAGATGAAACATTTGTTTCTTCATAATATAGATAGAATGTGAGTTTTAACCATGTTTACGTTAGGTTTTGTTTACATACAAGGATCAAAATAGACTTCTCATTGTGACTAAAAATATAGATTTTTTTAACTACAGAACCCAGCAGCTGGTTTTCTGCTTCTTTGCCCTTCCCCCAAAAAAGTCAAGCGAGGTCTACAAAAATAGCAATTAACTTTAAAAAATAGTTTGCTTCTTCCAGCAAATTTACGTTACATTCAGATGTAATAGAAGTATTTATAAGGAGCCATGTGGTGGCTCGACCCCGAGGGAGGCAGTGCTGTGTGCAGCTCCCTCCTGGCCACAGCTGTCCCTGTCAGTGCTTGTCCCGGCCTCTGGGAAGGTCAGTACCTGGTTTGGTACTCATGGTGCCAGCGATTGAAATCATTGTAAAAAACCACGATGCTCCCGGACGCCATTCCAGTCATTATACACCTGAGGGAAGCAGATTCACCAGTCAGCAAACACTCAAAGCACCATGCAAGAGTTTGTGTGGTCAGCCTAAATCTACACCTGAGAGCTGGACAACAGAACTGCTCACCAGCATTCCTATCCTGCAAGGCCACTTGGGATTACCCAGGATTACTTCTTGGCTGGTTTTTGGGGGGTGTATTGGAGAGGGTATGAAGCCCTGGTGTAGCAGCAAAGGGAAGGAAGGCCAGGAGGAGTGTTCATTTCAGTTTCAACTCCCCCAGCTTAAGCATATCTACATGAAGGAATTGGGTGTGGGCACAAGCCTTCAGGTGGAAATACTAAAACTGAAGTCTTTGATTGTTTTGGAAGTTCCTGAAAGCAATCCCTGGGCTTTCCCACTGAGACACTCTTTCTTTCTTTCTGAATTCCTTACCCTTGGCCTGCTACTGGAGATCATTTAGATGTGTTTGAAAAGCCATGACCCTGACACAGTACACAATCAGTCTCTGGATCATTTTTTTTACAGTCTCATTAAAGTATTACAAAAATCAGAACTATAAGGATGTATAAAATTCTGGCATTTGGGGGGAATAAAGCCTTAGAATTAAAAAATTCAGAGTAAAAGGCTGCAAATCTTTTCTTCAAAACAAAGATTAAGTATGAGATCATCAAAACATTGCATTTTGGTAGGATCACCTATTTCATGTCAACAGTACAATTTTCATTGTTTTTCTATTACATTAAAATGTCTTTTAAATAACTCTGAGCAATCACCTGTAATTAATCAGTAATTACTCAGTAAAATACTCTGAATAAATCTCTTCCTTGTCTTCCAACCCACAGTGCATAGGTTCTTAACTCGAGGGCATGGGTAAATTTCTCTATGTCCATATTAAATTTCAGTTCATTAACATGTCATTAATTAAAGATTCTCTAAATGCAAAATTTACAAGGTCTAAAATTCAACAGTTTTTGAAATACATTTAACAGCAAGGGCTTCTTTTTAATGGAAAACCACTTTATCCAAAATGCCAATATTCTCTAATTACACTTCTCAAGAAGATGTTCAGTGTTTCATTGAAGTTCACAGGCTTTACTGGATTGGATTTTTTAAAGTTCATTTTGTGTAAGTTTTAGAAATACAGATAAAATTTTTAAAAACATTCAGTATGGATTTCAGTAAGTGGAATGCTAAGAGCCTCAGCAACATGCTTTACTGCATAATGTAGACATCCATAAGGGATTTAGGAGACAAATCAGCTTGAAAAGTACACAGAAACACCATTTAGTAAATACACCACAGCAAATAAAATCCTAGCCTGAAAGCTAAAGCCATACCGATGAAATGGGAAACATCCATCTTATAAACAACAATGTTTTTGTGATAAAAGCACTGAAGTATTGTCAAGTACAGCTGCAATGGAAGGTGCAATGAGAAACTGCAGTAAAAATTTCAAGTGGTCACCTTCAGCAGGAGGATTGTTCAAAAAGGGTCATGCTGCATGTGGATAAAATAACTGTTCTAGAACTGAGAATGACACTTTGCTTTGGCAAATATATGGACGTGTGGAGGGAATCTTCTTGTGCACCTCTTCCAACTATTCTATTTTTAACCGGAAATTCTGGAATTGTGAATGTGATTCGTCTTGTAAGTGAAAGAAGAGAGATGAAAGCACACATGTAACCTTCCACCTCCATGTGACCCACACTGTACATTGGTGCAACCCAATAACTCAGCCTATCCTGAAAGTCTGCCAAGAAAGATTTCTTGGATCTCTCTTCACTCCCCAAAGAGCTGAAATCCTGAAAAAGATTATCTGCCCTAAATATACCATGTTAAAAAAAAAAAAACCAACTTTTGCCAGCACAGAATTCTCAAGATAATCACCAGGATCTGTGACCCACAGAAAATCACAATCAGAACAACAACAAAAATGCAATTTAATTGTAAATATGTATTCCCCGATACTCTTGTCCAGACCAGACTTGGTCTCACCTTTGGTCATAGGACAGGGCCATGGATCGGATTCCAGCGTCACACCCTGGGTAAGCGAAGAGCCGTTTGAGGTCCCACACCTGCCAGACCATGACAACCCCGTTGTCTCCACCTGTGAGCAGATACTGTCCATCCCGACTCAGCTGAATGGCCTGGGGGCAAAGCGCAGGGAGATTTGTCAGATAAATGTGTGTGTGGCTCTTACTTCCCCACTTCTCCTTTCAATAAAAGGTTTCATATTGATGAATGTCCAGGGAGACTTTGATATCAACACAAGCTTTTGGGAAGCAACATTATTGTTATGTTATTTTACCCAGCAAGAGAATTAATGCTCTTATGCACAAATCTCCAATACATTAGATGTCACTACTTAAGTCTCACCTGACTTGTGATTTATTCCATGTCCCAAAGATCCAATATGAGGTCAGCTAAAGAAATTTACTCTTCTAATTAGCTAGATTTACAAGATGCAGCAGCACTGGCATTAAAATATAGCACCTGACATTCCCCCAAGGGTCTTTAATACCAGCCTAGCAGAAGCTGAATGTTAACAGGAACTCAACTGTTACACGAATCACTAAAATTAATTTAGACCAGCACTTTTAGATTCCTGCACTGGATTAATAAAATAATGTCCCACCTCCCTTAACAGAGATTGTGTTTCCTTTTATCATCCATCCTGAAACTGTCTCTGAAAAATTCAATAGCATATACCCTGTTTTGTATGCATCACGGGGACTGATGGCAAATCTGTATTTTAAATCTTTATTTGGGAACCAGATCATGAAGAAAGATGGGATATCATTGGTTTTCAGAGTCAAGACTTCTTCAAACAGGAATCTTCAATCTATTTTAGTATTTCTTGTGTGCTATTGGGAAGAAATCAAGATACATACTGAATACCCAGAAAAATAATTTTCCTTCTTTACCTGAAGACTATACCAGATGATACTATTAAATGGAAAGGAATCAGGAGAAATCTTTCTTCAAAGAAAGATTTTCCTAGTGTAAATAAACCAAAATGGGTCTTAAGAGAACTGAACTTGAAATTTTATTAGAGCAAGTGCTAATTTATGGGGTGAGAGAGACCATGACCCATCTAGCCCAGAGGTCTATCTCCAACAACAGCAGCAGGAGATGCGGCCAGCCTGGTCAGCACACAGCCCTCTCCCCTCATGTACCACAGCACCCAAAATCACTGGATTAGGAAGATCAGAATGTTCCTGTTCCCTTTAGTATCTATTTATGGAAATGCTGCCCATTAATTCTCTTCATCTTTTTTTGAGCCTGCTGATGCCTTCTGAGGGGGGCAAGAAATTGGCAGTTTACTTTTGGAATAGGTTTATTCCATGTTTTGAGGTGATCCTACCACACCACGGTCTTATATTGTGGAGCTTCCTGAATAAGAGTTCTCCATTCATCTCAGGCATGTGGAGCCTGAATAAGAGTTCTCCATTCATCTCAGGCATTGCCTTCATCACTCTGTAAACTTTCAACATTCCCCACCTCAAAAAGCATTGAATGAAGCTGATTCCCAACAACAACCCTTGGAAGACTTCATGACTGACTCTTCTCACAGCGTGTGAGCATTTTTTCCATATGGGTCTCAGTAATTACTACTAGAGAAACCCTGAGGAGGATAAAAACTTCATCTGAAAGGAGACTCCTGCCCTGCTGTTGTACAGAAAAGAAATGTAAGCAGCAGAGGATACCAGGCCCTGATTTTATAGTCCTCCAACTGTCCAGGAAAACTCAAAGGTCTGCAGCATTTTCCAGAGAAACAAAACCAGAAAGTTGAATGGATTCAACTTGGAATGACATCAGCATGAGCCACCAGCAAGATCAAGACCCTTGAAACTACATATTGGACCATGATTAATAATTCCAAGTAAGCGCAAGCCTTTTCCTGTGCTCTCTTCCTGTTTTCACATGCTTCTTCTCCACCCTCTTTCTGATTTTTCTTCCCCAGCTTGACTTCTGTTTTTTTTTCCTCTGCTCTCTGCTTTTAGATTTGTCCACAATACTTGGCACAGAAACAGCCTGTCCTTCATTCTGCTCTTCTTTCTCCTCTGCTTCCTTATCAGTTCCTCCCTTTCCTTGCCTGGGATCACAACCATCACATTTCTTGCCATGGATCTTTTGTGCACCTCTTCGTGAAGGATGATTGGTTGCAGGGAAAAACTGCATCCATGGCCTACAGAAGTTCAGTACAGAATACAGATACTGGATACTAAGCCTTATCTACAAATGTATTTAACCTAAGGTTTGTGAATCAGCTAAATTTGGGCAGCCTTTCAATGCAATACACACCCTTCACATCAGGATTAATTTGTGATAAATTTCAGCTAGCCCAACTCGTCAAGAGAATGATGTAAGAATGGAGGATGTTCACAGCAGTGGCTTATAAATTCCATAAACACACTCTCTACAAACAAATTTATTCTTTTTTACTAAAACATTGTCAAGGCAAGGACATTGCCTCAAGATAATAGTCTACAAGCAAAATTCCAGCTCAGAGATTTAAATTTAGGAAACAGTAGAAAGAACTGAAGACAGGATTTTGCTAATATCTCTCTACTGAAATCTGTAATTATTTTGGCACTTGCAGTCTCTGCTTATACAGGTTTGCAAATATGTAAAACTTTTTACATACCTCAGGGAAAAGAAGTTTGGCACTTTTCTTAACATAGAGAATTTACAGCATACACACCACAAAAAAATCAGAGAAACTAAACCACAAAGACGTTACGTTCATGCAACACTGAAGTATTTATTCAGACTACTGACAAGCCTAGAAACCAAAATATAGAGTGTGTGTAAGATACTGCTTTGTGAGCAGCAGTAACTGAAGTCAGACATATTGCACATCTGTATTTTTTGTATCACTGCACTCTATTACTGTGATGTCAAATACATCCTGTAAGAATTATACGATGTGCGACACTTAGATTAAGATAGAGCTCCTATATTATGTTATAAATTTAGAGTGTTTACTGCAACAATTCCCAAGGAGTCAGAATGGATCACATTGCTGGAATTTTATTTCACACAATAACTTTAAAAGGAGCGTAATTGAAACACAAACACATACTCTAAACAAAATTTAACACTGAGCAAAAAAGAAAAGATGATAAACCTATTCCAGCCATGTTTTGAACTAAGATGACAAGACAGACATGTAAATTTAGACACAATAAAGCAGAACTTGCAGAGTTTTTCCAACCACAGCTAAGTATGGAAAATGGAACACTAACAAAGATTAGAATTGAGTATTCTCAGCTGAAGCTTCTTCCTCTCCCACCCAAAAATAAATGTTCCAACCATTAATTGCTTCTGTGATTGTTGCTATCAGAAATGTGCTATGCACCTTGAAAGCACAGGCAAAAGGAGCTTGAAAACTCTAATTCAGAGACTGTCTTAGAAGAGTAGAGTAAGAAAGGGGCAGAAAACAAACTGGTAAGACTGAAAATTATCTAGAACTAGCATGCACTGAGTGGATGATCACAAGATCTAACTAACCACAAAAGTATTAAAGAGATTATTCATAAGAAGAAAAAATCAATATGGGGTAGTTTTCTTCTCTATAACAATAGCAGCCTCCTAAGGGTATTTCCAAATTGCAGTGAAGACCGTGAAAAATAATTATTTGCTACACTTATAAAATTCAGCTGATGAAAATCCATTAACCTTATGGTCATGGTTCACTTGAATTTTCTACTTGAGGCTTTTACTGAAGAAATGCTATATTAAAAGGCAAATTAAAGCCATTAATCTTTAACTCTTCCACTACCTGCAACATGCAGTAGGTTTTGTTATCTTTTGATTAAATAAAGTACAGGTTTTGAACCCTTACTAATACCTATGCAATATTACTAAGTCATTGGCTCGTCATGAAGACAAGATGTTGATTTATTTAATTTTCATTGTTTATAAATAAATTTCTCAGTCACTTGCCTATATATATATGAAGGGATGAAGGAATGAATGAAGGGATGAAGAAGGAATGAATGGAAGAAAAAGGTGACCCTGTCAACATTTCAGTTTCATGATACGCCCTTCAAGATTTAAGAAACGAAAGGATGCTTTTACTCCCAAGTACTCCAGCTGGTATAGAGGGTGACATGAATCAATTTTACTGTTCTGCTTTTCCCCAACGTAGTTTATCTGCAATTCTGCTAGGTATGAAACTGAAACAACCCTGCAACTAATCTTTCTCACAACATGAGCTTCAGACTCTCAAATAATCCCCAAAGTGCACAATTTCAGCTATGTTCTAAAAGCTGCATTTCTGACTTGTATTTCCCTGGAAAGTCTCAAAACTTTGCACAAATCCCTTTTAACGTTTCAGGTTTTTGAAAGGCAGTGCTTTGTAAAAAGGCAGAGCTGACACTGTGACAGCCCTGGCTTACAGCAGCAGGAGTCTTGTGGGTACTTCCACATTTCAAAACAGACTCAAGAAAGGAAAATAAATTGGTTCCTCTGGGTGAAACAGCATACAGTCTTTGTTTAGGATAAAATAACTTTACCTCTCAGAACAAGCAGACTATTTAGAGTTAGAGGTATTCATTAAGATATCTAAACACTACATGGTAGATGTACTGTGATATGCCTAAGCTTCACTGAGCAATACAGTATTTAAAACAAAAACAGGTGGAAGGCATTGATTAGACCCTGAATTTCCCCAGAGGTTCTGAATTTTTTATGGCAGTTTTCTAGCACAAGAATACAAGAAAGAAAATGAGAATGTTTATCCCAACATCACTATTGAAAACTGCTAGTTTTACCAATAACATCCTGAAATGCTGCCCCATAATGACATAGGAAAACCGAAGCTGTTATATTACAAATTCCACACTTATGACCTTTTTCCTTCCCTTTTCTATCCTCCTCAAGCAAAAGCCAATGAGGAGGGTTTATCAGCACAGCCCATGGGTAGGTGCTATTCATTTTAAATGCCCCACTTTAATCATGCAGTTGCCACTCTCCTTCAGCAATGATGTAGTGCAGAAGCACTGGCAGAGACGCTGTAGGTTGTTTAAGCGTAAAGCTCAGCTCGGACCACTGGGATGGAAAGAAAACAAAACAAAACAAAATAAACCCCAAACCCCTCTACAAACATAATTCTGGCCCACAGAGAGCAGAACTTCAATTGCTTCCAGCAACATTCCTAAAGCTGTGGGTACTGACTGAAACACTACAGAAATTGTTTTGGCCGACAAGGGATTTCTAGATATTTTACAGATTTGCTGGCCTAGCTGACAACATAATCACAACTGAAAGTGACAGATTATCAACATTATTAATGTAAAAAGAGAAAACACTGTGATATGGTCTTGCTTTATGGAAAGAACTCTGGGATGAGGGGTAGGCTGAAAATCTCAGAAGTATTTGTACAAGGACGGCCAAAGGTACAATTTCAGGGAATTGGTGCAAAAAAATCTACATTAATTTGGAAAAAATGTCTGGGAACAGAAATATATACATTTTTACCTCACTTCCCCAGCCTCAAACCTGCACCTATGGCTGTCACAAAACACAGAAGTCAAATGCCCCCTGATCCCACTAGACTGCACTCTCACTATGGAAAAGGGACCTACACAGAGAGTTAGTTCTGTATATTCCACCACCAGCATAGCTGACATTCTGAATGGATGGCATAGGAATACTGGATTAGCAGAGCATAGTACATTATAGGAGTTTTAAAATGTTTCAAGTGGAATATACTGAACTGTACCAGAAACTTCAGTGCTAAAGAAGCAGTTCCATACAAACTATAAAGTGAAAATAAGGAAGATCAAAACTCTTTAAAATACATTGCAACATTCTTCTATCTTTAGGATGGAAAGTAGTGCTCACAACTTTGCACAACAGCTGAAAGAATGCCAATAATTCTGTAAAACAAACATGATGGCAGAGAGGGGTTTTCTTCCTGACATATGTAATCCAAATAAAGGAAAAACTTTTTAGAGTTTTCCACTCAAGAGAACATTGGAAATCCCAGCAGCTGAGTTCCTCGGATCTTCCATCAGATTACGAAAATCAGCTTGGAGGTGTGGTACTGCAGTACAGCTGGCAGCTTCTGCTCTGTTTCATAGGTACGATTACACAGGAACTGTCAAGAGGCCTTCATTTTGTATTATAAAATAATTTTTATAAAGCCATAGGCTTAAAATGCCTGCTGCATAGTTTTGGACTTGCTCCAGGTCTCCTGCAGCTGTGGAACTCTGCTGCCCACTTCACAAATGCCAAAGGGCTAAAAGAGTTGAAGTATAGACATATCCCCATTAACTTCCTGGAGCTCAGCACAACACGTGCTAGCTGAACCAGGATGCAGGAATGCAGTCAGAGATGCCAAAAGAAAGGGAAAACTAACATCCAAAATAGCATGTCACCAACCTCCTGCCTTCAGACTGAAAAGCAAAGATGCAGCACAGCCTCTCCTGGTCAGCAATTAGTAATATTTGTATTCTTCAGCTCAAGGAAATGCCTACACAGTATTCCTTACTTTATGAACAGAATTATTTTACAGCTAAAACTGTAAAATACACTTCCTAATGTTATCAAGAGTACATGGTCCCCTTAATTTTTTTCGGAATGCTGTTATGCTGTGGTCTGGTACCACATGTTCATGGTCTGGCTATAGAGAGAGTTTCCACACAACTCCAGCACTGACAGCTTTTCCCCATGCAGCTGGCAGTTAGCGCACACTTGAGGACACTCACCCTTATCTTGTCATCCGCTTCCATAGTGGCCTGAAGTCTCCCATTCACACTGAACACACAGAAGAGGCCATTTTCATAATATATGACACAGTGGCCTTCTCTGGAAGCTTGAATAAGTTTTGGTCTCAGGCAGCTTTCGGGACCTTGTAATCTTTCAGGAATTTCTAACGTCCTCAGTAGATCTCCATTCATAGAATGTATGAGACATGGTCCTTCTAGTGAGACAGAAAAGAATCTCAGGTTACTGTATTTATATGCTCAATTAAAGACATAATTTTTCAAAATGTAAGTCATGACTTCTACTTAAATAATCACTATTATATTACTTTATAATGGTTGTTACCATGTTTAGGTGAATTGCCTATGACTTTAAGGGTGCCAGACATTAAGATAAACAGCTTATCCCTTGAAAACTTTGCATTAAGGTATAAGCACCTAGATGGCCTTCTGTGGATTTTCTTTTAAAGCAAGTAGTAGTTAATTTTGAGAGTTAATTTTGAGATTATTTAATTTTGAATAATTAAACATACTGAACCTTGAAAGGAGATTATCAAAACACAGACACGCAGAGTAAGAGTAATGAATTTATACATGTAGGTATTCTACAAGTGTATGTTTTCATATTAAGATTGTAAGCCATACACAGCCCACTAAATATTTGCTTTTTCAACATATTCTGATAAGTACCTGCCTTGCACACAAGCCACATGAGTTCACATGCATAATGCAGAATGCACACAGGTACAGACCATGAGTACACCCAACTCTGAAGAAGTGTCTCTGAGTATCTATTTTAGAAACACTAAAGTAGAAATATACTAATTCCAAGAAATTTACAGTTTAAAAATAATTGTGGACAATCAAGCAAATAAGAAAATGATATAGAATATCCACAGAATCAACATCACTCTTTATAATTTGCCCACTAAAAGCAGGTCTTTGAGAATATAAATGAAGCATATTAGAGGCTCTGCAGCCAAGCTGAAAGAGCCTGAACAGAATTACCAGTAGTTTATACACACTCCTCATCAAACAAACAGTCCAGTACATTCTCCTTCTCTCAAAACTAATTTTTGCTTCCCCTTTTTGAGAAGTTATCCATTACAGCCACTCTTCACCATCCTGGCCCTCAAAGGGTGTATCCAACTATGCTATATGCAATTACACACTAGATAAACAAACACAAATAGCAATCAGGAGGGAAACTGATGTGGTTGCCTCTTATAAATGTCTGATCAATCCTCAGTTTCTACATGTTAAAAAAGAAGTTTCATATTCCACAGCAACTAAAAAATAGGTTAGAAATAAAACCACCATAAAGTTCATAAATTCTACCACCTGAGACTATATTCCTCTTGGCATTAGAATTATAGCTTCACAAACAGAAAGAAATTGTAAGAGCTACCTTACCTTTTGAACCACTTATTACCAGACCAAGCTCAGCACAAATGGCAGCACAGGTGATCTCATAGTCATGTCCTGTCAAAACAGCTCGAGGAGTTGCAAAATCACCTTCAGTGAAAAAACAATAAAGGTAATCTTGGTTACAATCTATTCCCAAAATCACTTCTTTCCATCACGGAAGCACCTTCTGTTTCCTTGCTCTTTGAGTTCATGTTGCTTACAAATCAGTTCAATGTTCCTGTTTGCATACAGGAGTGTTGCACTCCTACCTGTGTAGTGCACAGCAGCAGCACTCTGCCTGCATATTTACTGAAAGTCAGGTGTGCAGTAAAACCAACCAAAGTTGGATTCCCCTTCCTCTCTCTCCCCTTTTAATTTATATTTTCTGGAAGGACAGATTTAAGTCAATTACCACCCTTTCCTACAATGTAACAGTGCTTTCAGTAACAGTGCTGAAACCTCAGCTTGAAGTCTAGTTCTTTGCAAGATGTGGAGCTGGACCACAGGCAGCATGAATTTCTGATGAATTTGCAAAGAAGCCCCACTCAAACTCAACATTAATGCTCCTATTAGACATTTCCCTGCTACAGGAACTGTATTGTTTTTTGTACTTCTCTTTATAATCAAACACATATGGACACAATAAAAAAACAAGAATTGTATAACTGGCAAATTTAAAGGAAAAAACATTATTCTCCAGGTCAAGGCAGAGAAAGGGTAAGTAAATGCTATAAAGCTCTTTAAATAGTTTTATATCTTTGCTCATAGGTTATTCACTGCCCTCTTCAAAAGTGCTGGCATTTCAAAAAATCATGAAGTTATTTTTGTATTGCCATACAATTAGCTCATTCACAGCATTCTACAAAGCACTTAAACTCCAAAGGATGTTTCTTGGGCAATGCTATCATGTAATTTTCAAAAGGTTTAGGTGAGTTTTTAAGCAGCAGGGAATAATTTCTCTTCACAATGAATGATGATATGTGAGACACCAACAAAGCAGTAAAGCAGTGGTAAAATCAACCTCTTTTTTCACTTGAAAAAGAAGAGATGGTTTTACAAAGACACAGAGTAATCGTGGGACCAATTGACTCCATTAGTTACTAAATTAGCATCAATCAAATTCCATTTGGGGTTGTAAATTTAAAAAGATAAACCCAGCATAATGTCATTAACCTGTCCATGTAGAGCACCACCAGCAATACGGGTACTGAGTGTTATTAGTGATCATGGAGCTGTATTTAAAGGGATAGTTTCGCAGATCCTCTATGAGAGACTTCTCTGCAAAAGAGGTGTAAGATCTAGGCTTGCATAAATATTTTTACTCAAACCATTTATACCACCTCCCAAAACATCTGTGCAGCTGCCACATTCCAGCGGCTTTTAAGTAATGGTCATAATCTCTGACAAAACCTCAAATCAAGAATTTTGACCTTTCAAAATTTTCTTTATTCTGCAGTTACTGTTATAATTTGTATCAATAATACAAAATCTTGAGAGGTAAATAAATCTATTTGTTTTTAGATATAGCCACAGACACTATATATGTGTGTGCATACACGTACACATCCAGGCATGTATGTTGCCAGCGCTTTAAATGTGAACACGCTTTAGAGCAACTTGCTGAATGGTCCTAATCTCATAAGAAACAGTCATTAGAAGCTGTCACTTTTTTTTTCATATAATGTTTGAAAAAACTGACTCAAGCCCAGGAAGTATGGCAGACAGTTCAGGAGCAAAGGAAAAAAACTCCCAACAAATTAGAAGCATAAGGGTGGATTAAACGACCTCTAGGTACTTCTCAGGTGGCTGATCCTGTGAATTTTGTTCACAAACCTTTCAGAGCAAGTTGCTCTATTGAACTCTGCCCCACTAAACATGGGCTGGGCACCTCAGAAGATTCATAAATGACCTCTATATAGCCAAGCCACAAACCTGCTGCTTTAGGGGAAAATGTAACACCAACTGTAACAGTCATACTATCCAGTAACAATTTAATGTTGCTGACCCAATTCTTTCCCCTCGTCATTACCAAGCCCTAAAATGTGCCAGTGTTGTGTGTTTAAAGGTCTTGTTAGTTTGTTTTCTTTTAATGAGCTGCCTATATTAGCAAAATTTTAGAATTCTGGTTTTATTGCTTTCCTCTGCTTTCAGAAATTGAATTAACACATACTCACATAGATCAGCAAGGAAGTATTCTAATTATACACTTCACATTAATGAAACTTTTGAAATCAGAGAAGTTTTAAATATACAACATTGCAGGAGGTAATGAATGTAAGATGTTGGAGTTAGAAGCACTTACGAGAAGCAATGTCTGAATGAATTATTAAGACTTGCAGATACATAAAATCATGAGAGTAAACTTATTGCTTACAGCAACTACATTATTATGGGTTTTATCTGCATAAGGCTGTCAGCAACTACATCCATTAAATGTAGGAGATAAGACTCTTAAATCAAGAAGTAGAAACTGAACACATATATTTATCACAGCTCACAGAAAATAAAATTGCCTAAGTAACACTCACAGTCTTTTCAGAATTTGGATTTGACTTCAAACATAACAGAGTATAAAACTACAGGTGGATGGATCACTGTTCCATAGATTGTATCAACTGTTTCCTAAATTATATTTGAAATAAATAAATACTAAAACAAAACACACAAAAAAACCACCCAACCCAAATGAACAAAAAAAAAAAAAAAAAAAAAAGAAGAAAATTAAGTAGTCTCTCTAAAGAACTTAGGATTTGAATAGATACTGTAAACGA
>JAYDZK010000202.1:13209908-13248597 GCA_034509185.1 Euphonia xanthogaster | reverse complement strand
AAAAAACACAAAAAAACCCCCCAACCCAAAGGAAAAAAAAAAAAAAAAAAAAAAAAGAAGAAAATTAAGTAGTATCTCTAAAGAACTTAGGATTTGAATAGATACTGTAAACGAAGGGCCCTGTGAAAAGTCAGGCTGACTCCTTTGATAAGAATGTCTAGTATTTAGGGGTTTCCAAGCCTGATTTCCCAAATAATGGGGTCAACTTAAAAGCTGGTCATAGAGCAGAACAGATTTCTTTAAAAGCTTTTAAACTGTTATTGGTTCAAAAGATTGTCATGGTTTTCAATAATGCAAAGAGAAAATTTTATTTTGTTGCTGGTTTAAGGGGCACCACTTCATACTTTTCTAAATTGTTTTAGGAGAACAGACTCACAGACCCTTTTGAAAAGCTAGGGAAGTGACTTCAAAGGGAAGAGAGTCTTTGTCTGCTAAGCAGGTTTACGACCACTGATGCAAACCCTAAGTAAGGGCTGAAAAGAACACTCAGAGAATCTTTATGGAGATCCTTAAGGAAGATGAACAAGTGAAATGAAATTAAAGATAGTTCAAATGCTAGCCCTAATAACCAGGACACAACAGTTTTACAGATGTGCTTTTTTCAGTGTGGGATATAGTGATATCCTCAGACTATCCCATCACCGGATCGCTGCTTGGAGCTGAATTCTGTAACATTCTTAATGCCACATTCACATTGCTACAAATGCCATCAATGATTTATTTAAGTCACAGGAGGCACACATAAAGTTACTTTCCAGTAATGAACAGAATACTTTACTTTTGCAGCAACCATTCAAATTATTTCAAAAGAATTCATCTACGTTCCAATAAATAATTTCTGCAAAGCTGTTTTCCCATAGAAAATAACATAAGATATCACTCTTACTTAAGTGACTAAAGTACATTTTAAATCATAAAATTCAAGCTTCAAAAGATAAAAGAAGAGCATGTGATATCATGTCAGCCTGTGGTGATATATCAGTGAAAAAATGTTAGGCTTTTGGAGACTCTGTTTAAAAAGGAACAGTGGGATTACAGCAAAGTCAAAACTTTCTTCCAGTTTAATGACATCCAGAAGCAGAAAAGCCTTACTGGAGAGAACAAGAAATTGGTTTGTATTACTAGGTCTCTCTCTGCTATTTTTTTCAGCTTTGGTGATGTTACAATACAAAGCAGGATCATGACATTTTAAATCCATCCGCAAATTCCTGAAATGGCCGCTTTCTTTATTTTCCGCACTAAGCTGTAAAAGCTGAGCCAAACACAAGAACCCCTTTAAGAAAAATATCTTCCTAAAAAGAAATTAAAAGAGAGATTAGCTAAAAAACTTACTTCACAATTAAATACGAGATATGCTTTCTACTATTTATGGGTCAGATAATACTATGCAACACATTAAAATGTAAAATATTTGACTGTGCTCCTTTTTACGTTTTATACTGAGAAGACAGTTAACTATTATGTCACAGAGACCTAAACAGCCATTTCTAAATTATTCTCTAATTTCAGAGGCTGTGGGGCACTTTTAAATGGCAAATTAATTATGTAATTTTATGTCAATACAAAATCCAAATCAAATAAAGCTTCAGTTAATATGTTTTTTTACCTATTTCTTGAAAAAGTGATTGAGTGCCTTCTTAGAATGATACATCAACCAAACCAAACTATACATGTAAGAAAGGCCTTCTAAAATTAATTTTTAAATTTTCCCAATTTGGAAGTTGCTTTTTATGATTAAAAAATAAGGAAAACAATAAAAGGTTTGAAATAAACATGGGAAGTACAGATGTATGCAAAGAATATAGGACATCTGGACAAATATACTCTCAGCAAAATGTAGGTAAATAAAAAAAACTAATTTGCTGCTAAGGTACTTCAATTGCATCAAAGTGATAACTGTCAAATATTATATAAAGTCTGTGCATTAACATTATTTATAGATCACATAATTGGCCAAATGATTAGAACCCTATTTCACTGGCACAGAAAATCACTTGATGGATGAGAGATCTGACTCAAGTGATACCGCACAAAATCGTTGAAGTATTCCAAAAGGTTCCGTTTGAAACATCTTTTCTTTGTAAATAAGAATTTTTATATAACAATATAATATTTTCATATTATATAGGAACTTCATTGTTGTCTGGTTCTTCATGTGACACTCCATCAGCATTTCCTCTTAATTCCTTCGAACTACTTCCCATCTGTTCAGACTTATTTTACCACAAAAAGTACAACCTTATGCCAAGATGCAAGTTTTGGTTTTGTAAAAAAACACTTCAACCGTGTATTTTCTGAAAAAGGAACAACATATTTGAACAATGTATCATTCCATCCTGAAGCAAAGTCTGAACATGCAAAGCACAGGAGATGCTATAGTTTGTTCAGTAAGTAAAAAATACATTAGATTTATCTTGTAGGATTTGCTTCAGTAAATATAACCCAGGAGGGCTTACTACACTTAGCTCAGTGTCACTCAGTGCAACAAGAGACCAACATTTAATCAGTATTAATGAGAGATTTTTCATACATGCTCTGTCACAAAAACTACATTTTCAAAACAAACAGAACAAGGAAGATCTAACAGGCCTTCATAAACTGGGTATTACGATTCAGACTTCAAAAGTCAATAATCCCCAGTCTCTTAATTCCTGCACCATGTGCAACACAAAACTTTCTGGAACAGGTTCTCCATAAGTGGGGATTCATCTGCTGCAAGTCCTGGAAGTCATTCAGCAGGACTCCTCCCACTGAACCCAGGCCTTTTTGAAGCCCCTGGAAAAGTATCTGCAGGTGAATAGTTGGGGTCAGAGTACACAGATATTTTAATATTTGCACCATCCTGACTTCATAAACTGTTACTTAAATGGCAGCTTTGAAGTTTTAGAACACTGTCATTTTTGTCTAATAATGTTCTAAAACAGGTTTATGAGGGGGCTTTTTCTTGTTTATACTAAAAAAATAATCTATTTTCTTCATATTTTTCTCATTTGGTTTATAGTACCATTACCTAGTGAGCTCAAGAAAAAGGACAACAAACCTAAACAGAAAACACAGAAAATGAAAAAAAAAAATCAAGCAATTATTTCAGTCAGAAATAGCAGCTACTGAGAAATTGTTGTAAGATAAACCAAGATAACTACATCTAGTTAAAACCTATACAGTATTTCATAACTTGGGCAAAATATAATCTGAGATGAGAGGTTTCCTGTGATAATTCCACTTAGTTTGACACATTTTTATGATCTTTTTATTTTCCCCTATTAAAATACATCAAAATAATTTAATCTAAAATTTGTGCTTGAGCTATTTGATTACTTTTATAAAGGCAATTTCAAGCCAATACTACCACCAGTAGTATATTGTATTACAGAGATGTTTACCACCTTTACTTGCCAATGTAACTGGGAGTGCTGGTGGCATACACCAAGTTCAGAGATTACATAAATTAGCTGTCTTTTTACAAGTAACTCTTTAAACCAGATACTTTTTCAATGAGGCAGGCCATAACTCCAACATCTCCATGGTGCTAGTGCTCCTACTAGAATTTCAATCCAGAAACACTTAAAAATAATTTCTCACCAAAGTCAGGATTCTTGTATTGATCAAATAATTTTTATAACATTTATGCTGTGATCTTATTCTAGACTATAAATTATTTTATCTTCTGCACTACTCTGTTCTGTCTTACGTGGTATAGACTTTAAACTGAATGGTGATTTTTTTCAGCAACCAAGCAAGGTAAATAAATGTGATGCATTAGTACATCATTCCACAACTCTGTATATGGTGCACATTAAGGTTGTATTCATTTACCATCTGAATGTAATTCCTTTTACCACATCAACTATTAGTTACAAGTCATAAGTAGAGCATTGTTTTTCCTGGAACTCAAAGGTCTGTGTTGCATCAAGCAGTACTAAATAGCTTTATCCTGTTGGAAATCCCATGCATCCCATTTTAGTAACACCTGAAGCTGGATACTGACAAAAGAGCAGCATCCAAAGTCCTTCTGTGTTTCCAGTCTCAAAATACATACATCCTTGGTTGCCTCAAAACTTGCTCTACAATGCTTCTTTGTATTACTAAGATTGACAAGTCCTGAAACACAATCTCTTAGCTAACGGAAAACAAGGATGATAGAAATGCTACACTTAATACTGTAGGACATACTTTTAGCCAATACAAATATTTATGGCACACAAACTTACATGCTTTTAACTACCAAGCCACTACGGCTATCTAGCTTTCCAAACTATCTGTGAATGCTATTGCAAGGTCTTTTCAATGAAGACCTTGTTCCCATAAGTATCTGTGACACGACTTTTGTCATTATATAAATACAAAATTATCTGGCTGGTGTGCCATCATTGCAGATTTCCAGATATACCAGAATTCATCCACCTGTTATTCCTCAACTTTTTCCAGTTTAAATATGTGGAAGGTAGAACCATCATTTCTATGTGATTTATAGAGTACTTGGAGGCCTCCATACAATGAGGTTCAATGAGGCCTCAAACTCTTTGAGGTATCAATGTGTTACAGCTGAAAGAAGAAAGGACAGTGACCTTTTGTGGCTGCAGAATTTAAGGCTCTGTTCTAGATTCATGCAGATTGTCCCAGTCCTTGTTACCTGTGAAGCTACGGGGAACTGTGGGACCATTTACAGCATCAGGGGTTCTGTCCACTAAGCTTTCACGAGGCTTTCAAGGCTAACATTGACTAATGTAATAAATGTTAGGTAAAAGAATATCTAGTGGTTGCTACACCTTTCAAAAACATGTTATGGATACTTTTCCAAGCCTTGTGTATCTTCTCTATAATATACTTTGTACTGAGTTAGACTTGCAACACACATAGAAAAATGTAACACTTGTTGAAGCCCTTGAAAATAAAAAGAAAAAACTAATAAATTTCTTTTTTATGGTCCCACTTAACAAAACACTCCTGGTCTATTTCTGTTTCAGTTCATATGTTGAACTTAAATTCACACTGTATTTTCTCATTATAATTTCAACTAAAAGGAAAAAATTATACTACAAATGAATTTTTTTTTTGCCTCCAAAATGTGAATAGGTATTTTTAATTTTTTACTATATAGTGCTTAGGATCCACTCCTGAGATCAGCTTCAACTGAATGTCAGTAGATGGTGCTGAAGGACTCTAGCTTTACATGCAACATTGTCCTGTGCTGCCATTTTTGAGAAACAAAGAATATTTGTTACGTCTGTAGTAAAACGTTATACTAACACTGAATTATTTACTGGCTATTTTTTTTTTTTTAAAAAGGCTCACACAATAATATATAAAATGTGTGCATGGGTAAAAAATAAAAGTGCTATTGAGCACCTAAAGGAGCATGTGCAGACTGTCCTAAAACTCGGTGCTGGAGCAATACTCTTTCCCTACTCGGCTGACATCAGTAGACTATCACATTTATAGCTGCAGCAGTTTCAAACATATTTTAGTATTTTGAGGCTCCGAAAATTTTTAGCTATTCTGGTAGACAGAAAGTAACAGTTAATAGGAGAATTTCCATTACTAACTAGCCTGATTGGTGACTTATGGACATTTTGATACTCCTGCTACTTAGCACGATAAATGAAAAAGGGAACACTAACAGGTAAGCTTTTTACAACTATTTCCCAACAAGATGCTGTTAAGGAAATTACATTAAATTTTTTAAAAATAATGATTAGAATTCTAAATGAATATTTATACTATAAACAATCTTTGGAAATGTGGATCCTCATATTCTCTACTACCATTGGTTTTGAAACAAATTTTGAAAATAGAAGTTCAGATCATGCAGACCTCCTAACCGAGACATAGGTTAATTCAAGATGAGGATGAGGGAAGAAGGCAAAGACGGGCTTTTTGGCTACTGAGATAACAGCAGACACATGACCTGCTTGAAAGCAGCGTGAATGTTCACTGTGTGCAGAGGGAAGCATGTATGCAAATCCTCACAGAATTCAACTTTACAGGATTAGTGTGTCTGAGTACAAAGAAATTATAACCCACAACATTATTCTTTAATCAACAAAGATGCTCCTCAGGTACAATTTTGAAGTTTAAATTGCTTGCATTGTCCACTTTAATAATTAATTATGAAGCACTCACAAAAAGTTTTAATTTTCCAACTGAAAAATTGCAACTGCAGGAGTTAATGAAATACAGATGTTTTATCTTTTACTATAATTACCAATATAATTTAAAATAATTATTTATTTAGTTTCAAGATCATAGCTTTAATGTTAATAATGGTTTATAATTGTTCTTTAATACATACACGATATTATCTTATTATTATTAATAATAATTATTATTATAATAATGATAATAATAATAATGTTGTAAATTGATAAAAGTCTTGCAGGTATTCAAATATTTACTTGGGAATTCTAGCTAAATAAAAACCAAACAAAAATGCAGTTTCTTTTAAAAGTAGATTGGATAGGAACAAGACTGTTTTTCAGCAAGACAAGAAATGTGATTTATTTTGAATCCATTGGGAGATTTTGTATTCTATAAATTGAAAAGTTTATGCATTTTAAAAATTTGCATCTGAGGGAGATATTCTACACATTTGCACTAGCAAAACTGCTCAGTGAATCTTCCCAATTAAATCTTAGTAAAATACAGTAATTGTATTTTTAAATATGAAATCAGGCACTTGCATTCATATGAGTCCTGCTACACAGCTACACCACTAAACCCATTTATTTCCCACACTTCAGAATACCTGAATATAGTACCCTCTAAAAAATATAAAGCTATGCAATGAAAGCACCCCCATAGTCCTCGTGATGCAAATGTGATACATACAGAGAGTAACATTTTCTAGTTTTATGGGCTAACATAAAAGAGGTAATATAATTTGTTTTATTCACATATGTGTGGAAGATCAATGCAATAACTCAGAAGAGAGCCCATTACTATTAGCAGTAGTGATACTGTTACACATGGACTGTACATTTCATAGCACTGAACATTTTTATCAGTCAAGACTTTATTTCCTTAGCAAACAAAATTTCTAATTAAAAATATTTTGTTTTTTTCAAAATATGAAAACTAAAACCTAATTGTGGACACATTCGTAGATATTTGAAAGCAACAGAACCATATTTTCATAGTCCATTAATAAAGTCAAGAATAGCAGAAAAACACTTTAACTGGACTATAGAAATGCCTATCATTTTTTAAGCACAAACCATTTTAGAAGCATAAACAATACTAAGACAAATTCACCACCACAAACTTCCCCTTTAAGAAAGTACACCCAAACAAAATAGCTACAGAGAAAAAACCCAAAACCTTGAAGACACAGATTTACACCCACTAACATTCATGATTAGCCTCCACCTTCTCCATGTAGGTGAGGGATTATTAAAGAAAACTGGAGAACATAGGATATTCAAACTACAAAATCATGTGTTGGTAAAGGAATATCACAAGTATGTATGTAGAAAGAGATTTGGTGACAATTTTTAATATATAACAGCTAAAGATGACCTCTTAGATATGATTATAATCAATACAGCAAAAAAAATTAAAAAACACCTTGCTGAAAGGAATTTACATGTATGAGGCAAAGATATGAGAATGTTCAATACACTTTATAAGGGAGAGATCAAGGACAAGATAATTCCTGAAGTATTGTGGGGAAACAGGTTTCAATAAATACAGAATAGCCTTCTGTAAGATCTCCTGGGCAGTTAAGCCTACAGAAAACAAAGGAAAAGGTAAGAAGGATTCTAGTGAATGCAGTACAGGGATAAGACAGGTAACATCCCAGCTGGCACAACTCAGAGTTCTCCAGTGACTTTGACACAGGAAAATCAGGCAGAAAGATCAAAATAAATGAGGTATTTCTGAAACAGCGTAAGCAACAAGGTATAAGCAGAGACAAACCCCAGAGAACCACATATAGATGAGATGTAACTAACAAGGACATCAGAAATAACATTCTAAAACCACGAAAATATGCCAAGTTTTCTCAAGAATTTGATTTGTTATTAAGAGCAAGCAATACCAGTAGATGATGCCTCACAAAGTACTTCAAGAAAAGGTCAGTTGCAGTCAGATAGCAAACCTAAGTAAAACCAGCAGTGAAAATTGTTGTCTCAACTAGAGAATACCTGAATGAGGTAAATGTTGGTACTCAGTTGGCCTGATAATAGTGAGCTGAGGATACTGTGACAATGAATAATCCTAGAGTTATAACAATTGTTTCACGGATATTGGGTGGGATTCTGAAAGACTAAAAAAAATTTTGTGTTGTTTAAGAAGCAGGACAAAGAAAAATTAGAGAGTAGGCTGCTTAATCCCAACAAACAGAAAAAATACTGGCAGAACATTTACATTTTTATACATACACACACAATTTCCTACAAGAAAACAAGGAGATGAGTAACAGCTGATTTGGATTTGTTCTGAACAAATCATGTCAAAGCTATTTTTTTCTTGCAATGGCAAAGTAATAGGATGTGTTCAGGGAGACATCGTATATTTTTACTTTTGTAAGAGCTCCGGTGCTGTTCCATGTGAGCAATTTCTTAAGGAAAACAGGGAAGCACATATTTAGAAGATACTATTATATATTGGAAAGCTATATTCTGAAAGCTATTCATTGTCAAAATGGTAAATGTATTGATGGGCATTCCTGAACTGTGTACTAGGTAACATTTGCTTTAATGACCAATTTAATAGAATAAGACTGCAGAACATATTTGCAGATACAAGTTGCTGCAAGGCTGCTGGAGGACAGGATGAGAATTTAAAGTAAGTTTGACAAATTGGAGAAACAGTCTAAAAAAGAATACACTTCAGAAAGTTTAAAGATTAGATTCCACAGCTAAACTACAAAGAGAAGGAGATACAAGTGAATAGATTCCTCAGAAAACACTGAAATTCATACTAGCTCATGCCCATAAAAGAATTGACAGTGTCATGGTGTTTTGAAATAAACAGATATTCCCTGGGGATGTGAAAAGTCCTGGTCTGTAAAACAGGTTGTTTTCTACTTATTACTGGAAAGGCTTCAGCTGCATTCCTGGGTCTACTTTGAGGAAGACAGTCAACTGAAGCAAGGAACACACAAAAAAAATTAGAGGTCTGGAAAAACATGACTGATGGCAAAAAACCAAAGAATTGAGTTATTAAAGTTGGAGGCAAAGAATTGTAGGTCATGGCAATCCAAATAACTGGAAGTAGTTGCAAGAAGGAAATAATTGTTCTCTACACAAAGGAAAAATAGATAAAAGATGATAGAATGCAACTGTCGCAAAAAGAACTGGATACTAGGCTGAACACTGGGAAAAGACTGCAAAGGTCAGGGCTTCTAAGGCCCAAAAATGTATTTACTGTAGTTTTTAAGAGAAGATTGGACAAACATCACTGGAGATTGATTTTGGCATAGTTAAGCCCTCATTCGGAAAAGAGAATAGATCAGGTGACCAAAGCTCCTGCCCACTCTGTTTCCTATCCTTCTGTGATTACAAAGGAAAATTCAATCCCCCAACCTAGGAAATGTCCAAACATCAGGAGTTGCCACTTGAGCTTCAAAGAGAAAGTGGGATCTGAAAGTGACGCTCACCATTTGTATGCAAATGAATTCTCTCATCTCTTTTCCCCAGCCATCACACAATCCCTCCTCCCACCCCCCCACTTCTTGCCTCCCCTCCACCTCCACTTTCTTAGGCTGGGCAAGGACAAAACACAGCATCTTTCCACAGCCCTCTCCCAGGAATCTAGACACATTCTACCACACAAGTCCTTGTGCATAATGTCACATCCCCAAGTGGTGCCTTGGAGCCTCTAAATATGCAGAAGCCAACTTTGTGTGCCACAGATCACACATGGGCTCCAAGGAGTACCAAGGGGAGGGCCATATCCTCTCCCAAGCCAGCTACATGTCAAGGAGAGGAAAGGAAAACCCCCTTGCACTATGCAAAGTGACTTTACATCTCCACAGTAAATTATGCTAATTTATGTGAAAGTAAAACAGCTCAAGGCTATTCCAAAGGATACAACTACTTCAAGTCCTCAACCCTGCTCTGAATTTTTCCAAAGCTTGGTCAGAAATTGTCCCCAGAAACATTTTTGCATCAGAAAAAGGCTTGTGCTCCAAAGTGAAGTAGTGCCATATGTTTACATTTTCAAAACCAATTAATTTAGAAAGAGGAAAATTCTACATTTGATCAAAGAGCATAATGAAATATATTTTTGCATTTCAGGTTTTAATTTGAGAAGGAAAAAAATTATTTAACCTAAATGTAATCAAGCTGTTTTGTGAAAAATAAAATAGCTTCCAGCAGATGTGTCCCATGTATAGAAATTTCATATCTCTGAGAGCTCAATTTGTCAGATTTGGTTTACATTGATCAGTGCATTTGAGAGGTATTGGGGAGAAACTAAATAAGATAGTGAGACTCCATAGTTGTAATTTCTTTAAAAAGTCAGCCTCAAAGTTAAAAGCCAAATTATGTAAATAATGAGTATTTCAGCAACATTTTTCTTCTGTTAAACCAAAACCAGATTTTTTTTCCAAAACAGTAAAGTTAGCTCGAGAATTGTCCTTGATAAAGAATATCAAGCCACTTATTTATCATGTGTGCCATAGCCCACCTGGCTTTTCAACTTAAGTATTATTCTAAAACATGAATATACAGAGCCAGAGATCCAGAGCTCAGTTCTCTGAAAGTAAAGAAGTCAGACAAGTAAACCTAAATAAAATGTAACTGGTGGAATAATGGGCGCCTAATGGGATATTATTTAGAGTAGATGGATCATATCAGCCTGCTGGCTGAGGTATATCTGAGGCAACAGGTACTATGAGAGGAGGAAAGAAACACTCCCTGGTTTAAATCACTTTTTCTTGAAACTACTCTGGCACCATGATTTGGTAAAGTACCATTAGATGCACATTGCTGTGAAATCATCTTAAGATGGACATTAGAGATAATTAAATAGAGAAAAAATAGAGAAGAAATATCAACTTTGACAATATGTAAAATTCCAGTGAATAGTGCTCACTGAAAGCATGAATAAACTATATTTTGAAGTAAAAGAATCATTAGCTTCAAATACAGAAAGACAGACCAGCTAAATATCAACATCCTGCAAATGGATGGAAGTTACAGCTGCAGTAACATGGCTCAGAACCCAACTAATCTGCTGGTGCTTTCCACTTCTGACAAAATCAGAACTAAGCAGAAACAGCTCCTTTCATTTGTCTTTTCAAAAAAAAAAAAATGTGACTGAACAGAGAAGTGTACAGACAGCTATTTCTGGGAAAAATTAAACACCCCAGATTACCATCTCTTTGAAGCAGGAACTGTCTATACCCATGTCTAGGACTATGTATAGTGCCATAAGATTCCGATTGATAACAGAGGTTTCCAGGCATGCTGTATCACAAAAAACCTTACATAAAGGCAGTTGGTAAACACAGGAGCCATTGCAAGTCCCTAGAAGTCCAAGTCGAATAGAACTACAAGCAGAGATTTACCAGGTAGCTACTGTGTGATTTTAAAGCAGCTAGAATTGCCTGGCATTGCCTCTGAAAACTGCAAAATTCTAATACCTTAGAAATCCGCATTAGAGAAGACAGTCAATAGATTGCAACAAAATGTACATATTTGACTCAAAGAGTAGGTACAGAACCTCAGCAAATGATCTGTTAGGGTGACCAAGGAGTCTTACAGCCTCAAGGTCTTGTTCACAAAGCAGGCAAGCCTGGCAAGTGTGGGACAAGTACAACTTCTCAAGGCACACTTAAGAACTCACAAACACTTTGAAGTTTCCAAGGTCTGCAAAAATAACACAGCGTTTGCGATTTCTTTAAACTGATAGACTGCAAAATATATATGAAGTATTCACAGAGTTTTTTTTTTCTCCTCAAGCAAAGCCATATTTATTTAAAGATGCTCATAAAACTCTGCTAGCTACTCCTCAGAAAACTCCCATCCCTTGAACGGGGCTGCTCGGAAGGATAATAGGGATAGTTTTCACACATCCTCTGCCTGAAAATTCTGCAACTGTGTGAACTGAGGTGCATCTTCTTCAACTTTTGAATAGTTTTCACAATCAACATCAAATAATTTGCAAGTTAAATTCAGATATTCGTTCTGATATTAATTAGTTGAGCTTCTTCAAAGTCACTCACAGGATGCAATTTTCAGTCAAGCCACCTCTGTGTTTCAAATTCAAATAACTCCAGATGAGTAACAGACTGAATATGGAACACACAGTTTTACCAAACTGATTAATTTGGAAGACGTCACATATTGTTTTGATTATATAAAACTGTGTGCCAGCTATAACTGCAATATATGACAGATCTAATACCACTTCTTGCTTTCTAGATGTCCATTTTGCCCTCTTCAGAGCAGTTTTTACTACTATTTAAACAGGGTCAGAGAAGACCTTAAATGAATGGAAGAATTCTTAAGAAATACTCTTCATAGGAAAGTATATCCTTTTCTTACCCCTTCCCTTCAGGGGTTTTTTTTGTTTTTTTTTCTGAAAAGGACCTCTGTTTGGCTATGATGTGCCCCTAAATTTATATATATAAGCTCTCACAAGATGTCTTGAAAGCCCCTCATTCCTGTAAAATGGCTTACTCCAGGCTTTTTTTCAACTGTATATCTGCCTTTTTCTTTGCTTTGGGGATCAGATTTTTTGTGTGTGTGTGTGTGTGGAGTGAAACTGGTATAAACCAGTAAAGATCACTTTCTACCTTTCCTGTTTCATAATGCAGAGTTGAACAGTCATAGTGGTTCACTGTTTTTTATGGAGTTAAAAGAGAGCATTGTTATGGACAAAAGACAGGATTCAGCAATTCCTGGGAAATGGTGCAAGATGGAAGAAAATAAATACCTCGGCAAGTGCAAGGTGAGTTTGAGAGGGGAGGGGTTAAAATTGAATGAGGCTGGAGCAGGGTTACTCTGCCTTATTAGTTTGGTTATATTCTTGCACTGGAACCAATCAGAATGCCTCGTATGTAATTGTGTGTGTTGGGCACATAGCACCCTTCCTAAAATTCTGTTCTATACAGTGTTTGCTCAAGGCATTTTGAGACAACCTCCTTATAAACCAGGTTTTGGTTTTTTTTTTCCTTACCTCTTGGGTTATCACCAATGATGTTGGTTTTGCCATTCCAGTACCAGAGCAGCAAGGTTGCATCCCGGGATCCTGAGAGGATGTAACAATTCCCTCCAATGTAGGACTCGGAACGAGCCAGACAGGTCACAACATCCCAGTGGCCAAACACTACTTGCATCAGTTTACCTGGAACACAGCAAATTGATTCTTTAAAAACTACCCTCTCATTCTAAGACAAAAAAAAAAGAAAAGTATTTTAGAAATATTTTCTTTATCCAAAAAATAAAAAACTTCAAAATAGAACTGTAGCGGGGAGTACTATTTTTTCTTTCTTTATTTGGTGGGAACTTAATTAAAAGTGCAGTAGTCCATACAATCCATACAAAAAAATACTTCCAGTCCCTCAATATTATACTTCATTCAAAAGTCTAACTGATTTGCTGAAGCCCAGCAATTGCAGATCTTGAAGAAGCAGGATAAAGAAGACACACACACTTTTCTCACGCACCTACTCAGCCCCTTCAGGTAGCCAGAGCCAGGACAAATCCTGCACCCAATTACACTTTTGTGAAGTGTGATGCCTCCAACGTGTGACCCTGGCTTTCTCAGCCCAAATGACCATTTGTTCTTTGGGCTGACTAAAGAACAAGGAGGAACAGAAGGGAAAAAGTCATGGCTTTGGAAGGATTAACAAGACAGGCCAAAAAAAGAAACAGGAAATAGAGACTACTGCATTTCTGAATATAAATAAATAAAAATAAATTTAAATGTTCTGAAAAGCATTTAAAAATAATAAGTAACACAGATCAGTATTGGGACTTAAGCACATTTTTATAAAATATTTTGTTTCATGAATTAAAAACTATTGGTGCCTTAATATGGGTAATAGGGAACAATTCACAGCCTCTTTTTAAACAGTAAAAAAGCACTGAATTTGTACCCAGTCACTAAATAACAATTAATGACACTAAAAGACTTAAGGGAGTGGTTCTAAGGAAAGAACAAAAATAGAGTTTACAGCGTAATTTATAACAAGATCAAAAAGGTAATTTCATTAAAATGAAGAAAACCAGAAAAAAAACACGACATACATATGAATTTCTACAAAAAAAGAGGGGAAACTATTTTAGTACATGAAGAAAAAATAAAATAACAAGATGCAATTTAAAAGAAACCTGTACATCAGATTCAAAATCAAACACTGAAAAAACTTATAAGCCTGGTCTAACCTTCCAAGGGCAATTGTGAGATGAAGCGCTACCACATGAGTCGTTTCTGAGTGGACAGAGCAAACCCCTGGCTGCACTCTTACTGTGCATACCCACCTTGTAGTGCAAGGGTGAGTAAACTCAGGGATCAAATAATTATGTGATATATTTTTCAGTTGTATTGACATTACCTGGAGTAATTTATACTTCTAGAATGCAAGTTTATGCTATAAACATCACTGAGTTATAGAGATCTCCTTCTCAATTATTTCTAATTTTAAAGGTTCTGTTCTAGAAAACAAGCATTTTACAAGATTATTTCTGCCTGGTTATTTTTATTTTGTTTTGTACAGCCTAAGATTCAATGAATTTCATCAAAACAAGAAATAAGATTTTGCTATTTTATATTGCTAAAAAAAATTTACTAATTTCATAAGAGTTGCTCAAACTTTCCTGTTTCCTTTAACATGAGTTGTCCTCTCTATACAGTAATATCAAACTTTTGTATTTGCACTCAGATACCCCGTTTTGACAGAACAAATTTTCTACTTAATGTTTTATTTGACAGCTGCGCTAAAAATAATTAAAAGAAAAATAAGACTCAAGTCTGCAGTACTGAACCTAAAACACTGTCTAGAAGTCATTCCCACTGCTGGAGGAAAGTTTTATTGTGTGCCTGCTATATTGGCTATGCTGATAACCCATGATTCAAGTTGAAAGTATTTCCTATTAAAAACAAACAAACAAACACACCAAAAATCTGATAGGAAAATGGTTCTTTTTTTGTGCAAGTGCTAAAACATAACTGAATTCAACACTTGTGATCACTTGCCTTCATGCATTACTGATCACATCATCTTTTTGCCTTGATGTTCTGTTGATTTCAAAATATTTCCCTACTTTATTCTCATTTCACTTTAAAGCAAAGTAAACTATATCTGAATTCACTTCATTTAAGCTAGAGTTGCTATATTGACAAATAGGAGAAATAAATCTGAAACTTTTCTGACAATGGTATTTTGGTTTATACCCTGATTAGTTATGGTAGTAACAAGGTACCTGGTGAATCTGCCATACACAGAGGAAATAAAGAGTTATTTGTAGTTCAGACTGACACAGGGCAAGGCTATCAAAACCACACAAGTTCCTTCTATATGTGTAAAGTAAAATACATCCTTTCATATAATAGAATTATTTCTCTATTCATATAAATCAAGCATATACACTGAATATTTATTACTGCCAGCTAGCCTTTCTGAAGATCCACTTTAAAATCACAGTTCTATGTAAATTTATTTTCATCAACGAGAAAATTACCCTAAGAAGGGTCTAACAAGATGTCTGTATAATGAATTGTGGGCAGTCAATATTACATAATTGGAATTTCTCCTTTATACTTAAGGCTTTAAAATTGTAAAAATGACAGAAATACTGAACTATGCCATGAGATCTAAAGTCTTAAAAGATTTTCATTAAAGACAAGTCTGTTTTGTCAGACATTTTGGTTTGCCAAGTGTGAAAAACACTGGTAACTAATATATTTAAGAAACTATGACAAACATGCAGGATATTCCCTAGGGATTAATAACCTACTGGAAAGCTTGATGGCACACACCCATTAACCACACAGGGTCATTAATCCCAAAGAAGTGCCTTGCAGTGAGGTCGCTATTTCCATTACAAGATAATGAAAGGAAAAAAAATCATACCTAGTTTTTCCTGGGGTACCATGGCTTTTAAATTCCTGTAGCTCTTACACTGAAAGATTCTTTTCTATTTAGCATGACACATGCATGACTTCAATGGTTTGGACACACTCCGGCTGACAGACTAATTTAACTGCTGCCCATTATATTGATCAGTTTATGCTATATAAAAGAATTCAGTGGCTCCAAATCAATTCGAGTATGGCATGGTTTTCAAAGGCTTTCATAGTATTCTTTCACCAGATTTTAAAATTTCTCTTCTTATTCTATGTTACTTGTCTGTATTTCCTGAAAAACCCCAGTTCTCTGGTGCTGAAAACCAAGCAGAGTTAAATTCACATAAATACTTTAAGAATAATTAACTCTCCTGATATGCCAGGCTTCACACAAACTCTCACCTGTGAAAACTACAATGCAAGAGCAGGTATCCCTGCCCTGTAAGCTGAAGTGTGAAGCTCAGTCTAAACTAGAGCTCCTTCTCCCATATGTGCTATCATTCCCCAAAAATGATAGCACACAATACATGGCAGCAGTAGGCAAGGAAAGATTTGATAAATATTATTAATAGGGGAATAAATACACACTCCACCCCTCCTCCTTTATTTGAAACAGTAGGCCAATTAGGAACAGAAAAAATCTTTTAAGCTGTTTCCATATTTTAAAAATACATTACCTGAGTCAGTAGAGTAAACACGGAAACTCTTGTCCCAGAAGCCACAGACCAAGATGTAACGATTGTCAGAGGTGATGACAAAACACTGGGAATGCACCTGAATGCTTTGGTCTAAAAGGTCAGTGATTTGCCTCCTGTGCATACCTGTATTGCTGGCTGAACCGAAAAACATACAGACCAAGACACTTTAGCATCCACCTTCACAGAACAAAAGCACAATTTAGAAACTTACATTCACACCAAATACATTCCTCACTTCCGTTACACTTTTTTTTGTGGCAGGGACATTTTCTTTCTAATTCTACTTTGAATTCTCATTACACTTCCAGGAACGATGCTAATTCCTTGTAGTATATATTCTAAAATAGAAGAAATCCCCTTTTTAAGTGACATGCAGCTGAGAAATAAATGAAAGATTGAACACAGGCAGTGGTACACAGAAATGTAATAAGATTTCTCCCCTCCTTCTTGAAGTATAAGAAATTAAAAATTACAAACAAAGGAATGTAATGATAAGACAATACACAAACCACATAGTGGTTCAAACGCAGCACACAAAGGATCATGATTTTAAATCTTACATCAGTAGTATTTCATTGCAAGCAGTGCCATTTGAAAAAAGAAAAACTTCAGTGAACATCACTACTGTTCAAATTGTTTTAAGCATGGAACAAAAATTAACCAGCTTATATCCACAATTAACTTTAGGGTTGGGAGAAATTATTTGCCCTATTTTGATGACTTAATGTTTTATTTCCTGAGATACTCTTGCATTGGGAACCCATAGAATAGACAGGAATCAATTAGTGAACACATTTGTCATATTATATCTTGTCCTTAGATTGATAAGGTGTGCGGATATATATACAGATATATATAGATATATATACACATACATAGGTCCCACACACATATATCATGAAAATTCTACAGTGCAGGAAGAACTCCTAATGTGCTTTGTTCCTGAGGGAACCTGATTTCCACTTCAGGCAAGTAATTTTTCCTGGGTTTGTCTGCCAACCGCTTGGAGCACCATTACTTCCATCCAGGTGGTCTTCCAGACCTACCTCTGTCCTGGTCCAGTGCTCTTTTTTACTCTTTGTTCTTTGACTCCTTTCTATTCTCACAGGCCAGCTACCTCCCAAGCCTTGGGCTTATTCCATTTACTCTGTATCAAATCTTTCATTTATTTATGCTTTTGCTATTTTTACAATGTTGATAATGCCTTGTCCATATGGGTAGCAAATAATTTAGCAAGGTGTTGCCACTTGCTCTCTGCAGGTAACACAAATGTGGCCTTCACTGATCTTGAGGCCTCTTAAAGAGTAAGAGCACTATGTTATAAATGCACAGTGAACGGCTCTGTATGACAAAATAGCAGCAAAGGAACCTCAAAAGACATGCAGATCAACTAGTTCAGTGAGGATAATGCCTTCAAAACACTTCACCTCAAAAAGAGGTCTAGGGTCTGTGTCATATCAGACATTGCTGTTTTATGTCTTCCTGTACACCACAAAAACGAGGAGGGCAGGAATCCCTCCTTACAACTAAGATAGCAACAAGATTCCTGCTATAACCATAAAAGTGAAATTTTGTGGTCGTCTTAGGTGCCATTTCTAGGTAAATGTGTCTAGCCACAATTAAAAACTCCTAATATTACCTACATAATTACTTGCTTGCACCCAATGATTCTACATAGCAATGACAAAGAAAGCCTTAAACCTTTTAAACTATGTCCAGTGTAATCACAAGGCTGATTTGAGATCTATTGTAGGGAAAGAATATTAAACCATTTTTCAGAATGTGAACATTAACTTTAAAGATCTCTGTTAACTTTAAAGGTCTCTGTACCAATGTGATTTGGGGTTTTTTTGCTGTAATATTTATTTACACTTCTAAGATCTACTTGATAGCAGATTTTAAAGCAGAGCACAAATTTCCTGCTTCAAACATTTTTTGGATAAAATCAGTTTCAGGAAGGAAAGGAGAGTTACAGCACGTATCTGCCTCATAATAACTATTGCATTATTTAGATGAGGATTGATTTCAGAAACTTGGGAAAAATACTTTAATTTTATCAGATCTATAAAATGGTTTCATATGCCCCCACTGTTCCTAATCCTAGAGCTTACCCAGCAAAATGGCTACACAGGAAAAGTCTGGATCTACAGACAAAAATATTGCACTTCCTACTGGGATGTGCACATTAGTTTTGAAATGAATTCTCACTGGCTGACAGACCTGTCATTCTAACCTATCCAGGCAAGCTCATCTTTGCTCTGATTTTTCCATGCTTCTATAATTGGCCACACCACTTTTCCAATCAAACCACACTGAAATATCTGGTTTTTAAACTAAGCTCAAAGCCTAACAAAATTGGAGGGGCACAGAATCCTGTCTTCTTTGCTCCTATCCTACAGCTAGTTTGTGTTTTGGTATTAGGTACTTGAGTTCTTCTTTTCTCATCATGTTTAAGGTTCCATTTGCCATTCTACAGACTCCAAATATGCACCCCCCCCAAAGCTGGGCCTGTTATGAAAGAACTGACCAAACTCTAACCCAGCTAATTGAAAAATCATCTCTATATAAACTGATAAACCTCTATAATAAAAATTCATGAATTGCATCTACTACACTGAGTCATTAAATAAAGGAGAGACATTCGTCCACTCCTTTTTAATAAAAGAAAAACACACACAAATTTAACTGGTGAAGCTGATCAAAAGATGCAATACCCTTGAAAAATGAATACTAATATCTCAACACTAAACCAGAGTGGGCAATATATTTCAACTTTGAAACTGCTTTGCAATTACACATTAATCCCCTCAGCCTGAACAGCAGGTCTATGAAGAAAGGATTGATCTCCTTTAATGATGGAACCCTAGCACCATGGTTTTATTTTTCACAACATGGTGCAGTTAAGAACCCCACTGTTATTATGAAAATTTCCTCAGCAAAGGAGCTCCATCACATTACCAGTGCACCGATTCATCATAACGTGCCTCGCTCCTGCTCATCAACAAGTCTGAGTGATGAAAAGATCCAATATTATCCTGACAGTACTTCATGCACATTCTCAATCACACATTATTACAGCATCCATATTAATTTTCACTGACACGCGTCCTAGGCCTGTTCAAATTAGGCAAACCAACGAGGGGGAGTTGATGAAATACCAGCATAGCCACAGCTCATTGCATTCCAATTTGCATGCAAATGGTTTATCAGGAAAATTCCATTCCCAGCAACCAGCAAGTGAAAAACAACCGTAATCTACACTTCAGGGCCACCATACAGAGCTTAATGAATCGCAAAGAGAGAAGGAAGTGACAGACCTATGAGAGGATCGATTTCCACTGGCAGCTGGTAAGGCTGGTCTTGTACAGCACCTTGATGAGCTGGAATTCAGGAAAGAAGATTTTAAAACTTTGCATTTTTTTTAATACATGAAGCCACATATATTTTATAAATCAAAGCTACGCCCCTTTTTTTAACTATTCAAGATTCTTCTGCATCAATTGAATGAAAAACAAAAAAAAATCCAGGTGCTTTTGCAGGCTGCTTATTAAACATTTATTTTAGATTAGGGCTATTCTGAATGTCTGCCATCAGCAGCAGCTCTGGTCCTGAGCCATAAGCTCTAGCAGATGCTTTACTGGCAACCTCTCCTGTCGCAACAAAACAAAATTAAGTGGTAAAGAGGACTGAAAACAAAATGTGACAACCATCTGCTGACTGTAGCAAATACTATTTTCCTCTTTACTTTTTAAAGGACTGCTTTGAACAACTGAAGCAGAAAGGACATTTTTTTTAAAAGTCAGTTTATGATACAGAGAGGGAAATCTCGTAGTCATCTCATAGTCAGCCACTATTTAAGGATTCAGCCTTTACCAAAACCCATTCATTTGCGAGTTTGCACAGAAGTTAATATATTAATTCTGCCAACCCACATTTGATCTAGGCACCTGGCATACCAGTAAAAGTTTATGTACTGAATTCTCCTGCCAGGGTAAAAAGAAAACTTTTTTTTCCCCCACAGCTTCATTACAAAGAAACAAACAAACTGGTCTCCAGCCCCCTCCCCCCCCCGCCACACCAGCAGCCTCCTTGGAAGAGAAACAAGAAATAATGGCTAAATACTTACACATATGATTTTTCTACCTACCATCCACAGCTTAATATAAAAATTAGTGTCAATACAAGGATTTCTTAAATAACTGATTCATAAGCAAATTCAAAGTTCTACTGCAATGAAACACCAAAATAGAACAAAACAGGAAATCTATGTGACAAAAAAGAGCATCCTGCTGGCTACCAGTGCCATTGGATGTCAGCAAAGGCACCAAATTCATATTCAAAGGCAGGAATGGGCTTTTTAATTACACATTAGTGACAACTGGTCACTTGGCAACTTAACTTTTTTATCATGATGCCTCATTAACAAAGACAGTGCTAAGCACACAGCAGGGGATATGGAGCAGTAATGATACCTGCCCTCTCATCCTAGGAGATCCCATTTTGGTATAAAATTGGAAGTCAACAATAGCAAAGGCTCAGGAGTCCACAGACAGATATCTTAAGCACAGTACTCTATTAAACAGCCTGCAACTGATGTGTGCTCTCACAGAAGTGGGGTGAGGTGAGTTTTTGTTGAATATTTATGGTTGGCTTCTGTTTGTCTAATGGCAAGACAAGTGTAAAATGCCTCTAAATGAAAAAATAGCAATTCAAAAGCACAGCTTACTGTTCTCCCTTTCAGAGGTGAGGGAAAAGCCTGAAAAATCTGAAAGCTCTGCTGAACTCAATCCAGTTATTATTACACTCACTAAACTGGTTGCTTGCTCATGGATCATCAACCAGCAGAATTCTGTTGAAATCAAAACCAACTCCTACCACTTTTGAACATTTTCTTCTTCCCGTGAGCTGTATGTTCACAAAGGCTATTTTTTAAAATCCTTGACTATTATGCGCCCACTGTCACACATCCAAGCTATGAGAGAATATTGCCATCCTCCTTTCAAAGAAATCTCAGGAGCCCTGTAAATAGTTCTTGCTTGCAACTTGTTATGTTGGACAAGTTTCCCTTCCCCCCTTCCTTCCCACCTTTCTCTTGAAGTGTTTCTCGGGTGGGTGAAATAATACATAGATGTTTCTATTTGAGAGGTAATTTGTAAGAATTAGGAAAAAGTGTGGGAGTCATCTGGCTTTTTTCAAAAAGCAATCAAGGACCATGGGTCAAGATTTCTTGGTAGGAATTTCAACCATGTAAGTGTTTCTCTGATGCGAGTATCTTCTATTTAAGTTATTTTAGTGGAAGGTCATTTTTCCCCCCTTTCTTAAAAAGCCTTTGACAAAATATACTGCACTGCACCAAAATAAACTTCCTTTGACAGCTTGGGCCTAAGACTGTCATAGCCAAGAATATCAGAATTAAGAGCGGAATTATATTCTCAAGTACAGAACACTTTTAAAGGAATATTAATTTTATTTGTTGCTGCGCAAATGGTTTTTTGTTTTCCTTTCATACTGACAATACATAAGCACTTATATAAGTAACTTTGGGATGTTTAAGATAAGACTTTCCATATATTCCATTTTCTAATTCTCATGGGGCGGCTTTAACAGCAGAATATCGAGTTTTTAACCAAGAAAAAACTGGCAGAGAAGATTTCAGGCAAGTTCTACATGCTTTAAAACTGCCTTTGACATGATATGGTCCAGGGTCCCAACAGACAGAACAACAAATTTAAGAGGAAGAGTGTGCCTTTACTGTGACTAAATAGTAATAGACAATTTTTGTCTTCTTGCATGGTGCCTGATGGCCTGGAAAGAAACACATTGTTTTTACAAACCTTTGGTGTGCTACATATCTTGATGCAATAGCTCAAATTACCTTTCCAAGGAGAAACTAAGCCCACATGCGAAGAGCCAGCTGTGCCAATGAACTGGATTTGCTTTTTCCACTTTAAACCCACAACAGTTCTGCAGCAAATTGTGACAAGTGCTGCTGGATGCCAGGGGTTTCTTAGGCTCCTTGCTTTAATGTACTTACCAGGGAGGCTGTGCCACTTGTTCACAGCAAAGAGCCTGTTTGCAGTGACCGTGATCACAGCGGGAGTGGCCAGGCCAGGCTGGGTGTTGGCAGCCACGTGTGTGACCGGGGAGTTGGATGGGAACTTCAGGACCATGATAACATCCTGTTGGGCTTGCTCTGTGAACATCAAGGGGCTCTGCAGGAGGAGATACTGTTGAGTGCACACAACAAGAACCCAAATACATGGGAAAAGAGAACATGGGGAGGAGAAGAGACAGGACAAGAGAAGGAAGATTGAATTAAAACCCACGAGATCCAATAGAAGCTGCAGTAGAAAAGCAAATGAAATAGTAAGTGGAAAGGCTTGTGGAAATAACATTTTAGGCAGAAAACCCTGCCTGCACCCTATTAATCTTAGGGCTTTGTTGAACACAGGGTGTCTGTATACAGACTTTGCTACAGATCACAGCAGATTAAACTAAAAGTTTTCAATTGCCTATCTCTGCCAAAAGAATTCTCCTTCATATCTGCAGAGACAGCATGTCAAGGAAAGCAATGCCAAACCAGGAGGGAAACACAAAAAATAGTGAGCAAAAGAAATTCCTGCTCCCAGAGATTGTCTCAAGTTGCATTAAATTGGCAGACTGTAATTCTTTGCAAGCCAGATGAGAACATGAAAGAACATTAAAATAAACAGATACACACATACACTAGATATATGTTCTGTGTATATTTCTGGTGTACAAAATAAGATTTATGAATGCAAAGTAGAAGACTTCACTGCAAATGTGTTTCAAAAGACAAATGTAATTAAATACACTTGTAAAGAATACAAAGTGGACGTGATTACAGACACTATCCTGCATTGTTTCCAGAAATGCTAAAGGGAGGGAATTAATCCAGACTCTCATTTTCAACATAATTTTTTAGGTTTTTGTTTTTTTAATTTAGTAAGTTGAAAAGTTTATTAACTTTTTAATTAAGTTCTCGAAGAACACTGCAAACATCAAAACAAAATATTGAGGATCTGGATATCAAACGTGAGGAGAAAAAGCAACATCTGATGGGTTCATGACTGCGCGGTACATCTGATAAAAAGAGAACCCCATTGAAATGCAGAGGTACAATCATCATGGTCAGCAGTAGCCACATTGCTCAAGTATTTGTAATTTTCTAATAACCAAATTACAATACTAATGAAGTGCCCTTGGCTATTCTCCACCTGCAATATTTCAATACATATATGTGTACGTAAGTGCATACATTTAATGTATATTTATACAGAACTAATAAAAAAATTAAGTACATTTGCATTTTTATTATCACTCCTTTTAAAAAAGTTATTAAGAGTACTTAGAAAAACATATTGCCCTATGAATTCCTATTTACAGTCTTGCATAAAGGTGTAAATAAAAGCAACTAATAAGCTACCCAGACACCCTTCTGAGCAAGTGGCTAAAAGCCAATCAATATTATGAGTTAATCCTCCCTGGATGCTCATTCAATTAAAGGTGTCAGTAATGCCTCATCTGATGTGGCCTCAATTAAATCCAGCTATCTGATGGCTGAAAACACAAGGGGATACAGCAACAGCAGCAAAACCAGACAAATAGGCAGCCTTCATGTGACTGCTAATTACTACACCTGGTGTATATTATGGCTTATGCACTTAACACAGCACGTGGTAACTTCCAATTCAGCTGTATTCATGCACACATGCACACAAAAACAAAACTCAGTAAATAATGCAACTAGAAATAATTCAGAATTATGACAGGAAAAATATTCCTACTGTATTTCAGCTCCAGGAATACTTTTAAAACCACTTAATATAGTGCTATTATGAAAACATGTATTAATGTCCACAAAACCAGCAAGTGAAGAACTAAGGGCTTTTTTTCTGGGTGTACCCCAACCCAAAAAACCACAGGAGTTATAAACAGTTAACTTCTTAGATTTTAACTTCCTCTAATACATACTAAATCTTCACTAATTCAGCATCATGAAAAATATTATGATAAAACCACACAAACTGCTTTCTGGTATCAAATTTATTTATATAACAATGGCTCTGACTAATACATCAATAATCAACTTCTTGAGTTGCTCCTCTTCCTGAAACAAATCTCTTTAAACTAGACTGAGCACTCAGTGCATGGCACCATGACAGACAGACACACATATGCCAAGTGGCTGCATGAAGGGGAGTACCTGGGCTCCCCAACATCCCTGTTAGCAGGGCTCTTCTGAAACACACACACAAGTCCCTGCAGTGTCTGCTGGCCTGGGACCTGCATGGGGCACAGGTAGCTGAGCGGCTCTCAGGTACAACACGTGATGCATTTGAGAAAGGCCAGTAGCTCAGTTTATCAATGAAGTTTACACTTCTGAGACTCCTGCATCACCAGGTTTGTAAGCTACTTTGGAAACATTTCGTATTTCTGTGTAATCTTTTAAACCTTCACACTTCAGATATGTTCTAAAATTAATAACTTTAGTCTGCTTGAGCAAGACATATTTTTTTCTTGCATGTCCTGTATGACATGTTTTTGGTTTTGGGGGTTTTCTTGTATTGCAGTGTAAAATGTCCACCCAAACAATAAGGGAATGTAATCTTTTGAAAACCTTGGGAATTAGCAGACCATTTGCTCCACTTGTCAGAATATCACTTAACGTCTTTAGTTCTGGACCTGCGACAACACAAATGAAATTTTAAACACAAGGACTGCACACAACATGATATGGAAAGTGATCAGTAATGTAATAATAGTTTGTAAAATAAAATTATATTAGACACAAGTAGAGGTAAAAGGGAAAGCATGTTAATGCTCACTGCCTGGATTTTATCACCCTAGCTTAACTGCAAAACACATTTAGTCACATTCTTTGCTATGTAAGTTTCAGCTCATGAATTCCTAGTAATCCTGGTTTTAGGGGAAAATGTATGCCTGGGGGAAAATACAAGGAAGTTCCACCTCCTAAATCCATGCTTCTTGGGGAATCTGCCAAAGATTAACTAAATTGTCTCCACGATGACTGGCTCTCACCTGTACAGGTATGGTATTAACAAAATCAACTGATGAAGTGTTCTTAGATTACACTGACCAAAAAAAAAGCTACACTAGAAATCAATGCAATCCTTTCTGCAACAAATAAAAGAAATACTTAAGCACTGCATGCAACTCCTACCAAATCGTAAGTCATCTGCTGGTTTTGATAACATAATTCCACAGCCACATAAAAGCAAAGTGAAAGTGTCCAGTTCTGCAAAGTTAAGGTAGCAAAGGAAGTGAGCACAATGGCAGGTCACAAAGAGTTAACACGGCACTTACCACCTGCATGGCAGAACTTCTTGGAGGATGTGGTTCTATGAGCAGTTGGGAAGGGGTCTGTCCAAAACTTCGTATTTGAGCTTCCACAGCCTGGAAAAGGCACAGGCAGGATTGCATGTTAAGAGGTGCTAATTACAGGCAATAGAACCATAACTGTCACCTGAAAATGTCATTCCACACTTCTGGCTTGTTTCATGTTGAAAATCAACCCCGTGTGTTCACTGTGGGGCTAAGTGCTTGGCACTGGTACTAAGAATGAGGTAATCATTTTAGTACTGTGGATGCTATTTCCATGAGAAACTCTGCAAAACCTCATCCTCCTCAATGATATTAAACAGAAACAAGCCATTATAATCAGAAACCCTCTTTATTGGCTCAATTTTTCCTTTTTAACACTGGCTTATCCTGTTTGTATCATAACTCAAAAACAAAAGTTAACTTTTAAAAAGTTACTGCAGGTATTAAGTGCTGTACATTAAACTCCATTGCTTCATTTCACAGCAATAACTAGAAGTAAAGCAATACCGAGCTTTTATTCTTACTTCCAGGTTTATTCAAGAAGAGCAAACAATGTTAGGATGCATAAACTACCCGCAGCAAAACTATAGGAGAACATGAAGGCATTACACAAGGGAGTTTTTAAAGTTTATCTGTATCTTCAGCCACACGCTTTAGTACTTCCTTCATTTTCATTTCAAATGAAAATATTATGCTTAGTAATTTCTTTAAAATAATTATGCTGAAACTCGTGAACTTATACTTCTTGCCCTAGGCATGTCCAACTAATTTTCCATGCTGCCACCTCTATTGGCCCACTGGTTTAAAGATAACATCAAGCAGCCAAAATTCAACAAGTTACTTCTTGTCAGCTTGGCCCCCTGCATCAGGCACAGAAACAGGCTGATAGTACAGAAAATCTCTTATCATTCAGCTTAGTTTATATCTCTTTCCTTGTGAGCTTAACAATCACCTTGCCTTTGCTGTGGGCTAGCAGGCTGTACATGGGCTGATGCCTCAGGTATTTTTCTTCTTTTTCACGGTTCAACCTTCCTCAATGCTCCTTACACTTACATTTCCTGGTCTATTTCAGCCACTCCTTAAAATTGTTGAGACAATGGAATAACATGTATGTTGGCTGTATTCTTACAAACAACTATTTTTATATAAAGACCATTAGTAGGACATTCTCCTGTTACAAAAATAACAAAGCCAAAAGTAGAATGCACCTGAGACCTTAAAATAATCATCCTCTTGATAGTAAACATGCCATCCGAAACACTTGACCTTATTATATTTGGCAGGGCTTTTGAAATATCTCAACTCACCAGAGCAGGAGTCAAAACTAGTCTGTGAACAGATTCTAACACTCTTGCCTATTCTGGGAAGGACCATAATCTTCAAAGAACTGGTGAATAAGTAAGTTATCAAAAAGCTGGCTGAAACCTGACATACACAGTGTGATGCAGTGAGGACTTTTTGAGGAACAGCAGTATCAGACTCATGAAACACTAAAGCTCAGTAAGACCACAAGTCTCCTTTCTGCTGATGAGACATGCTACATTAAAATTCAAATCTGGGGGTTTGTGACTCAAGATATCAAGGGAATCACAAAAACTTTGAGGTCTCTTAAGATATGAGGCATTAAAAAAGAAACTGGTCAGCAGCCCTACCCTCTCCATAAAATGCTGTTTGTTTCAAAACATCCAGATTTTAAAAAGATGTGTCCAAACTTTCTTGCAGATTAAGCAGCATTTTTTTACCAGCAAATGGGAATTCTGCCCTGCACTGAGGGTAGAACCAGAAGAATGCAGGATAAAATATTCTTGAAACACCACTCCCATGCATTTCTTTTAGAACTGAGAATAGATAAAGCAAGGAAATAATGAGCTTTAGATTTATTAATTTCCTTGTATATTGGCTTATGATCAATATAGAAACTTTCATACTCAAATGCTCATTTTCAGCATTTAAATAGAGTCAGAATTTTTATCTCAACCTTGAAATCTGGTATGTCTTTTAATGCCCAATACTACCTCTGGACACTATACACTTACAGGGTGCCAACAGTGAGGGAAAACAATCAGAAGAAACACAAGATATCACATATTGATGCACAGTATTTCAATACATTCATCATTACAAGAGCTCAAATGGATGTAGATCAAGTATAAAATACAGTACTCAACCCACCAGTCAAGAGGCGCTCTATGTTTTCACATAGTGTCTGTCAGAGGTGGTGAAGCTGCTGACCAGTGGGACAATGATTTTGCCACACCCTGCCTCAGAGGATCACAAATCCTCCATTTTCAGTCTTAACACACACACTGTTTATGATCTAGCTTGAGTTTGTCATCTTTACTGGTGTCTTCAAAAATCCAAAAGAAATTTGAAGAACTGTTGAGTAAAGGCAACAACACTTGGACAAATATGTCTAGACATAGTGGCTAGACTTCAGAAAAAAATCTTCTGCATTCTTTCTGGTTACCATGAAAAAAAAAAGTAAAGGTTTCTCTTTTTAGTTTCCACATTTTGTAATAATGACCAAGAGAGTGTACTAGCAAGCCCAAATGGTTCCTTCCTTTTCCCAGATTGTATTCAAAGTCAATCCAGATGTCAGCTCCACATTCTGATGTCTCAGTCAGAAGGATCACATACAGAAGGATACAAGATGATCTCCCCCTGTCAGCAGAAATGTGATGTTGGAGCTGGAATCAATCCCCATCTCTCAATTTACGTAACAGCAGAAAGAGCCACCAGATGCCACTCAGACTTTTGTTTAACTTGTCAAAGAAAATCAGGTAAGACCAGGGAATCTTTTTCTCAGAGATATAATTAGTATCTCCCTTGAAGAAAAGAACCTACCTACCACTCACCTGAGAAAATACAGTAAAATGCTCATCAGTCAGAAAGTCACCATCCACTTCCTTTCTAATGAATTATAGCCCAGCCTCTCACTGAGCTTTCTTGAAAATAATTATTACCAGCATCAGTCAGTATTACTAATAGACAGACAGCTCCTCCAGCAATAGAGGAAGGGCATGTGTTCTCACACTGCTGGATTCCTCTGGAGCACATAGCCATTTACAGGACTGTAGGTAGAAACATTTGGGAAATTTGCACAACCAGTTTCACATCTATTAAGGACACCATATAACCAGTAAGACATACATAACCTTTGTTTGAAAGACATTTTTAGCTTGACAAACTTATCACTGAAAGCAAGATGTGTACCACAAAGTAAAATATAGTATCATTCCACATTTTATTTCACTCTTTCTCAAATACCTAAGTAAAACAGCCTTTTTCCTGTTAATCATCTATAAACCCAAAATTTTGGCAAGGCCAGAATTGTTCCAGATGCTACAACAAGAAGCAATAAAATGAAACAACCTTTTCATAGGAAGACGTAAGCAACATTTACAATAATTCACACAGTATGCATCTCAAACACGTATTTATGTAACACTGTATTTTGAATGTTAAATAATTTAGAAGCATGAAAGCCATAGGCAAATTTCATAAGTAAACATTTATCTGATTATACCCAATCCTAAAAAGCCTCCTAGTTCATCTCCTCTTCTCTTGGGGTGTGGGAAGGAGAAAAAGAGAATAGGGAAGGAAATTGGAAGAAGGAAAGTAAAGAACTTGAAAACCTGGCTTAGTTATAATGTAGTTCCTGGCCACTGTTTAGTATGGCTATTTCCAGTCTCTGAAGTTACCCTCTCATCTAACTGTGAAGAAAGTTAATTCAACAATATGCAGTACCCATCAAATACGGCTGTAAATTTTTTGGGAAGGAGGGTGATGGGGAGGTTGAACATATGGATGCAGTTAAGGTAAAAACAGATGTTTGTTACTTTTCTTTGCAGCAACACTCAGAAACTAAGTCAAAATTGCTTTTTTTTCATGTTTATGTCTGAAAGAACTATAAAATTAAATATGAGGGAGGGCGGGTGGAGGGGGAGCTGCAGTGAGTGTCACAGAGAAAGAATGAAACGGTCTCCAGTTTTGAACTCAAATTCTCAAATGAAGGCCCATAACAGTTAAAAGGCAAGACATACACCATTTAACTCCAGATTTAAAGACCTTTAAAGGGACTAGCTCAGAGTTGCTTTCATCATGCCTCCTGAGACACAAAACACCAAACTGAGGAGTCCAGGGGCACAGCACACCCATGTTAAAATGCATGCCTTGGTCTGAGGGTACAAGCTACAACCTCCTCATCTGCTACAAAGAGGCTGCTCTCAGCTCCTTTACAGTTTGGCAAAGTATTCCCAGTTACTTCCCAAATCTCTACTATTTAGTTGCCAAACATTTGAAACTCCAGGTGAAACAACAGCATGCATTGTAATATATATTCTTTCAGCACACATGTCAGGGACAGAAAATGTTTTGAGTTCATCCTCCATCTTTCTGCCCAGTATTTACGTCCAGAAAATAACAGCCCTTGCAAAAGTAATTATTTTGGCTGTCTGCCACTCCTACCTCACTTTCAATATTCAAAAAGGTTTACACACATGTTCCTCAGTGATTTCTATTGGCTTGAGTGATATGCAATTATGATTACTTGCTTTCCCCTTCCTTCCACCCAGATGTTGCTTTAGAGCATCAGAGGACACAGAATGTTTGACAAGGAAGTTGAATGGCTCAGCGGCCAACCAAGGAGCTCCTTTCCCCAAGGACAGTGATTAAAATCCAGCTCCGGTAACAAGTGATCAGAAAACCCCCTCTGACCAGAGAGAGCCCCTTACACACCTACAGGAATATTCTTATTTAAATTCCTCTAGGACTACAGGAAGACAGATAACACTAGCCACAGAGCAAGCACAATTCATAACAATAGATAAAATTGCTGAAAAGAGGCACAAGATTATAAAGAGATGCTCTTTGTAGTACCATCTCCCTTGTTTCCTAACAATCCCCATTAGATCAACATTGCGAAAAATGGGCAAAATGCTTTTCTAACAGAGGTAATGTATATGCTGACTGACTATACACCTGCCCTGGGGATATTGCACTACACTTGACCCAAGGGAAAAATACAGCACTCAAATGTTAGTATCATAAATTCACACACTCCCATTTGCTATTTTAAAAATAAAATGAGCAGTCTAGTTTCTTCATGTCAAAACAGAAAATTATTTCTCTTATTTTGACTTCACAAATCAAACATTTAGTTCTGAATCACTTCCACATTTTGTTTTCTCGTTGTACCATTCACTTAATATACTGATTTAAGAAAATTTTGTGTGCTAGCTTTGAAATCTAACAAATAGCAGGGAAGAGAATGGAGTAGAAAAAAGGTTAAGGAAAACACACTATAAGACCAAGAATTACCTATTGTTCTCTAGGTGTCATTAAACCTGGCTGCAAAATGTTTGTGATGTACCTTCTGCTAACCAAGCAGAATCCAGAAGGCGCCTGTTGCTGCCCACTAATGCAGGTACAGCTCCAAGCCCAGCACCTCAGGGTTACAGCTCCAGAGCCAAAGCGTGGGCAGAAATACCGTCAGCAGCCCATAGAGAGTGGCCTTATTAGGGCACATGAGCAACTTGGGATGGAGCAAAAAGTGCACAACCTTTGCCTGTGTGTTAGCAAGGTCTGTAACAAAACTGTGGGCCTCATTACATAAAAAACTGACAGATGCATGGAGAAATTAAAGCCATTAAATAGAAATTCAGCTTTTTTTTTTTTCTTCCTTCTTTGAACCTTCCTTGTAAGAAATATATCTGCTGTGTAATATATTTTTTTTTCTTCTTATCACCTCCCAGTTTCACCTCCTTCTGCCTGGAAATACCAGAAAGTATCAGAGTTCTGAAAACACCAGAGTTGTCTGGAAACTGGTTACTGGTCTAACCACTTGTTGTTTATAAAATCCATACTACAGATATATGGGTGGGAAGGGGTTACCTTAAGCAGGATTACTTTTTTTTCCTCAAGCTGTTTGAAATCAATATATGAATAATACATTACCCTGCTCACATCAGAAAAGTGGAGAAAGGAGAACTGCATAGGATGCCTTCCACCACATCTTTACAAACAAAAACATTAAACCGTCTCTTAAACTACATTAAGGAATTTTCTGTGAGAAAAAGGAAAAAATGAAGTCTTTTTGTCCAGACAAATCAGTGTGACAATTACATGGCACTCATTAAAATAAAACAGGAAGTAATCACAGTTTGTGAGAATACAAATAGAAGCCCCTCAGGGCCATGCAAGTTGCCCCAATCTGGATATATACATTCCAGGCATATTAAACAGAGGCACAGCCTGGCCTAGCTGCAATCTCCAGCTCACGCAGCTGTCCGTCTACTGCAGCATAATCCCAGCTGCCAATCTGAAAGAAACCAGTTAGTCAGAGCAGACACAACCAACAGAAACAAATGTCACTCAATAATGTTCAGAGGCTCTGGGTTCATGGATAATTTCAAACAGTATCTCTGTCTGGAACATTGATGTACTCATTCAAAACACCTAAATCTTTGGCTACTGGAAAGAAGCAGATAAAAAGCACTAGAACTACAAAAACAGGTCTGGTAGTACTTCAAAGAGACTGACAAAATAAAAAGGCAAAAGAGTCTAAAAGGAGAGTAAAGATCAATTTAAGGACTTGCAAATAAAACTGGAGTCAATACAAGCAAAAGCTTAAGCTGCACTGGAATTAGTTTTTTAAAATACAGAAATTTCTGTTTTATTGAGCACCACGACCAAAATTACTTCCCACTTTTCTTTATGTGGCAGCTAAAGATTTCAAGAGAGCAACTCAGTGCTTTCATTTGAAATCAATTATTATCACAGAGAAAGTAGCGGCACTGCCAGGCACAATACCCTCAAACTTCAATTTCTGGCATTATTCATTTGATTCTCTAAATAGCTAAACAATATCAAATTTTCTGATATTAAACTTTTTCCTCTGGAAAAAAGCAATCAATTCCAATCTGTTAACAGATCACAGAATTTCCTAAACATTGATGTCATCTCTATTAAATAAAAAGCTTCATTAAAATAAAACATTTCAATCTGAAGGAGGTTAATACATAGATGTCAAAATCCAAAATGTAGTGGTCTTTAAACTGTCTTCTCTGATCACCTTTCAGAATCTGCAACAACTGTGAGAAATAAACAATTCCTTTTCTTAAGCTATGGATAACATTTATTTAAACTCTCATAACTACTCCCTGCAAGACCAAACCTGCTGTTTCCACACTATGGGTGCAATGCTATCTCAGGGTTTTCTACTGCAACAAATGAACTTTTTGTTGTTATTTAACAGAATGCAGCATTTAACTGAGACTTGACTTTTAGATAACTGCTGAGGAAAACACCTCTGGCACAACCACAAGCTCTGTCACTCAAGCAGTAGCTATTTATCAAATATAACTAATAATTAAAATAACAAATTTTGGTAAGTAAACACCACACACATCTACGGCCACAGTGGGAACACTGATGCCTGTTCTAGGCACCCTGGGCTGCAACAAGCACATTGAACGAAAATATTCCAAATAAAAATGTTTCTTTTCCCAATTATTATGAAAGTCAATACAGAGACCATTCAGACAGCATAAAGAGGCTGCAAATAATCAAAGCATGTTGATGACACAAAAAATTCCTGTAGCCTGTTCACTTACATGTTTCTTTCAAGGCTAAATGACTTGGTGCATAACTGTAACTATTATATACAGGTATATCTCATCCTTTCCACATATGGAAGAGGAAAATGTAGCTTAAAAGTAGGAACAATTTATATCAAAAGGAGTTATTTTTAAAGCATTATGAATATCACTTTTATCCATACCTTATTTACCTTTCTAATACTCTTTCTTATTTAATGCTAGCCAACAAATATGTCAGCTAAGACTGACCAGCCAGGCCCAAATGAAAACATAAGGAGCCCAGGGGGTCTCGAGACCTCTCTAGCTCTTATAGATCCTCAAGACAGGTCAAGCAAGAAGTAAGGGAACTAACTGAAAATTTCTATCCCTTGAATTTCAATCAAAGGCTGAGGGAAAAAAGCACTCAGAGCTGAAGAACTAATTCACATGTGCTACCTCCTTCCACAAAACTTTACTACTTCCTCCCAGTTTTTTAAATCCTTATACATTGAGCATTCCCAGTCCTAATTTAATTAACTCGAAAATATCTCTCCTTTTTCTGCTGGATAGAAAAGCAGAATCAGCAGGTAAAATTAAAATCTACCCTGTAATGAAGACTAAAAGAGAACAACAAGGTCAAATATTTTTCTGGATCAGAACCCAGCTGAATATTTTTCACGTCTGTTTGTAAGCACTGTAGTAAATATGTAAGCTAAGACAAAGGGCACTAAATCCCCATTCATCACATCAAACTCCAGACTGAATGGAATCAAAGGAGTGACACACCTCCCAGATAATCACAGTAAGCACTTGCTTATGCTCATTTTGCTCATTTACTCCAACACCACAAACAGGTCACAGTGTGAGCAGAGATGTGAGAACTAATAGGTAACTGATACAAATGGGTGGCAGGATTGGTGCTCCTGTTGTTTAATGCTCCTTTCACCAGAAGGAAATACTGCATCCTTTCATGGGAGAGTCCTGATGCCCAGACAAGCTGATTTCATTGAGCAGTGGTACCTGCCCTCACAGGAGGCCCTGACTCTGTTACACACTCCTACCAAGGGTACCACCCCAGGAAAAGACCGAGGCATGGGCTTGGATGCATTGCCAACTCCACATCCCCTTAGCCATTAAATCACTGTACAATCCTTTAAATATAGCCTTCTTGATTCCAGTTCCATACAAGGGCATTTTAATACAGATTTGCAATTAAAATGAGACCAATGTTAAACATTTATTTGGCTTTTCCCACTGTTCCAATGCTGTTTAACACCAAACATGCCATCTGTGCAGCACAATTCCAGACAGAGACAATTCAAAGATGGTTTCTACGGTACTTTGAATGTTGCCTGTGTGAATTTGTTACTTACCGAACACAGCACATGGAAATTTACTGCTCTGTGACAGTTATTTTATAACCATTTTATCCTACGTTTTAAAACTCATCACAGCCACAACAAAGACTGTTGCCCAACCTGCCAAATCCAGACTGATAATTTTCCCAACTATTTAGTAAATGTTAACTATGTTATAAATACAATTGTGTTTATATTCCGTGAAAGATTCACTGTTGTCAGGGTTCTCCAGCTAAGTTAGAGGATTGAAATATGCTATTAACTCCCACCATGACCAGACCTAAAGAAGAGGCCAAAAATGCTTTCTCTGGGATAAGATATCAGATCTGCTACTGCTGTCATGAAACTGGGGTCATATAAACTAAACATCCTTGTAACTTCTTTTGGGCACAGAAGTCTTTCAAACTCTAAATATTTATAAATAAAATAAGACTCATAAAAGATAGACCTAAGATGCATAAAACTTACCCAAAGACATTCATCTTAAATAACATTTAAAAGCTATTATCCATTAAATAAACCCCACATGCTTTAAAACTGAAAATAAAAGAATTATCTTTTTTATATATATAATCAGAAGTGGCACATTCAAATAACAAGCCAAATGCTATGTCAAAGCTGATTCTTCATAATTTTTGAAACTCCTCAGTTCATATGGAAATAAAGTATCATCAATAGAAAGAAAGGTGCCAAAAAATGGAGAAAGCTTGCTTCCTAATGTTAAACAGTCCACCTTCATGTAACAAAAAGGTCCCTTCTCTTCAGAGGAAGTACGAAACAACAGAACTGTCTAAGGCTAAAAGCAAATCACTCAATGTTATAATTTAATGGGACTTATTCTTATGTTTTTAGAGATATTATTGCTAATTTAAAAATTATTAATTTTTCCTTAATTGCTGAATTCAAAGATCATATCAGATAAGGTTTTTTTTGTTTTTTTTTCAAATGTGGCTTTTTGATAAGCATGGTACACAATTCATGGTGCTTTCTGAAGGGTAGGGAAGTACAAATCCTGTATACAAATACAATTTGTACTTCCTGTACAAACCAAGGATGCATTCTCCAAATAATATTTCATCTTCCTGCCACTAACTTTGTTTCTTTTCCTTGCTTTTATCCAGTGTTTACACTAACTACACAGGGGTATCAGTGGAGAAATGGACTTTTAAGTAGTAACTGAGGGCAGCCCACATTCATGTCGTCCTTTCTGACACTAAGCCAGAGACAAGAGGAATTTCTGTTCTTCTGACCAACACTGATGAAATACCCACCAATCAGTCCTAGATACAAATTATTTTGTATGGATTGTGCTTCAGCTCCTAATCAGTCAGTTGTCTGAGCGACTTAGATCTAATTCTACTTTTTTTTCCTCACTCCATTCTTGGATAGCTATGGCAAAAAGAGAGCAGAATTTGTGATAAGAAGGTGCTGTGAATTCTCCCCAGAACAGCTGGATGACATTTGTCTGTACTAAATGACTCCTTGCCCCTTCCATCCAGGCAAAAAAAGAGCCCTTCCACAGCAGATCTTGTGACTGGGAGTTCCACAGATCAAAACGTGGTGCTCAAGAGCAAGTCAACAGAAGGCAGTGACACAGCAGAGCTCTGATGGCAAATGCAGTGTTTTTTACCAGGATATTTACTGCTTGCCCACTGAACAGCAACTTCCCTCTGCAGCTCCCACCTCCTTCAGCAAAACACACAAGGGGCAGAGTCAATGACAGCACTACCAAAATGCTTGGAGGGGAAGAGAAGGAGGAAGGAATGGTCTCTGAAGGATGAGCAGTGCACCGATATGCCAGCAGGGATACCGGATCCCTTGCCTTGCTTCTCCTGGCTGCAGCTCCCTTCCCCCACTGGCTGCAACTCAAACCCCTCTCTCTTGATCTACTCCCCTCCCCCGGAGATTTGCCTTTGAATTATGCAAGCTTTGCACTCCCCAGGGTTTATCTGCCAAAAGGTAGCATGTGGCCCATGGTTTGCATTTTAGTTTAAAATTTTCTATTATGGCAGTCAGATCCTTTCAAAATACTTTACTTCCTTTATTCCCATAGGCAGAAAGAATGGCAGGAAAAAATTGTTCACAGCAGTATAAGAGGATGTAAAGTTCTACGTTTTCAGTTAGAAAAAAAAAAAGGTGGAATATGGTTTTAATCAAGTAGTTTTCCTTCCTAGACGAGTACTTCCTTCTCGTAATATATATAACTTGACTGCCTATAAAAATAAAGGTGCCAGTCGGAGCCATTTAGGAGACCTAAGGAAATTCTGCATTAACCTACAGCCCTCCACTCCTCAGTGCCTTCCACCATTGTTCTGTGTGTGGCCTCTTTGATGAGTTAGGTCACCAATACCCATGTATATATCTGTGGAGATACCTCAGAAACACATGCATCATAGGCCTCTCATTGCTGATGTGGTACAGGCTCAGCACTATCTATGTGGGGAAATTGCCAAGGTTTAAGCACTTGCTATTATTTCCATATGATACCTAAAAGCCTCAATAACTTGCAGCTCTCAGAATATACAGGAGCTTCTCTTTGCTTTTGGTTTGCAAATAAAAATACTTTTTCTGCTACAACTGTCAAGATTTAAAAGACCCAAACCTGAATCATATCAGGAGGAAAAAAATCATCATTTCAAAAATCATCATTTTCAAAAATCATCATTTTTGAAACCAAGAAATCCAGTTGAATATTTGCCTAATAAAAAGATACTAAGTCTGAGGTGCCATGCCTGCCTAAAAATACTGTAAATTGTCCACATCAGAAATTCATTTGAGCTCTAACCAGGAATTTGGTGGAGAAAAGAAGAGATATTTTTTGGTAGGCTGACTGAAGGAGAAAAATAAATGCTGATTGAAGCTGCTTGGTAGCACAGAATGTTAGCACAGGTCCTCAGGGAGACAGATTAGCAAGCAGGAAGAAGGTGAGGCTGTCAAAGGTGCATGATAAATTCATTTAGCACATAGATATAGAATGATTATGCACATAGAAATACACACAAACAGATTTTTCATTACTTTCATCTCTACCCATAAGTAAAACCAGAGTAAGTCACCATTGGTGATGAGTCATTAAATTTCTGCAGTATCAGTATTGCATCAGAGCTGATCATATGTGCCATTTAAAATTACATGTTCACATTTACATAATAATAAATACACTTCAGAAAACACAGGCAAGGATACCTAACTACACAGGCAACCTTTCACTGTTTTAGTGGCATGCTTAAAAATCCTAAATTAAAAGATTCCATTGGGCAAATCCTTCTACCAGCTCAGAACAAAACCGCTACAAGACCCAATTTATTCTTCTGCCTGCATTCATTAGTGTGTATTTTTGACACCATCAGTAGTGTTTCAAAATTCTGCTGCTGCTAAGCTACTCCACTACTGTGAACTCAACACTACAATTCTCCCTCCCCTGCTTCCATTTTCGAGTCAGTTCAGACAGCACATAACAATCAAAAATAAGAAACATTGTAGCAAAGTACTATAAAAAAAAAAAAGTGAGAAATTCAAAATATTTGGTAACAAAGTGAATGCCTTGCTGAGATGATCCACACTTCCAAACATTTGTAACTTCCCTGATCCTAAATTTTTTTCAGGCTATAACACAAGTAAAACAGGTCACAATAAATGTGATAAAAGAACTGTTCAAGAAAAATTTAAATCA
>JAYDZK010000202.1:13198468-13209896 GCA_034509185.1 Euphonia xanthogaster | reverse complement strand
TTGAACATAAATTCTCTTTTTGACATTATAACTCAATTATTAGTTTAAGAAATAAAGGTTCAATGATGGTTCATTTAATAACAAAATTTAGAACAATTTACATGCAATACCCAGCCTACATTTCAGCTCACACTTTAACCAACTGCTTCAAGAGTCTAATAAATACTCCTAAAAGGTAAGGATAATTCCTTGCCAATGTAGAGTGAGCAAATTCACTATCAGTGAATTGAAAACATGTCACAGTGAACATCTACTAGATGACTCTTGGGTCAACAATTTTTCCAAACCCAGGTAACATTTTTTCTTGTAAGCCACGTGTCCCAGTATTCCTCTTCTTAGCTCGATTAATGGTATTTATGTGCAACACATGTATTTTAGGTTTAAATAGACTAAGACGCAGTTTGCAGACTGATGGTAAGCCATGTAATGACAACATTGAGCCATCCCTTTGGTATTAAGCCAGTCCCTGTGTCACCTCTAAATAAAACAGTTGATAAGATTCATATTACTTTGTTTTCATGGACTCTGAATATTTTATAACAAGGTACCACTTACATTTATTCTATAATTAATATACTTGCAGCTATACTTGGTACCAATACAGTGTCTGAAGAGAGGACATAAAATCAATCAAAAATCTATTTTAATCATGCCACTCCACCCTTTTTTAATCAGCTGGTTAGGTGGTGGAGGAGGAACTTTCAAACACACAATATTCTGTGAGATACTTCTGCAAATAGCCTTTCTGAATGATGCTGAATCTGAGTAAAGCTACTGATCTTTGCAATGCTGAAATATTTTCTTTTGCATCTGAAAAACACAGGCCAGGTTATTTTAATCCGATAGCAAACCTAATAAAAGTATCTGAGGCTACAAAAGTCTGATGTTTGCTACATATGCAAGACTGCACTTAAAGAAAACTGTTAAAAAGTGCAGAAGTAAATTCAGAAGCACAAGCCAAATCAAGGTTGTTCACTGCCACTAAGATCCAGTACCAGGGAACAAAATGACTGAACTCAGCAAGTGAAGCAATCCTTGAACTTTTATTTTTATATTGGCATACACCTTGGGCTGAAATCCAGGGGCACAAAGTTTAAGAACAACTTGCATCCTTGTTCTATTAATTCTGCATGCTGTGACAACTGGTTCAAGCACCTTGCATTTGACTGGCCTAAGCGCCTTGCATTTGACTGGCCTGTGGCCAAAGCACAAGAAAACACAAAGAAATTGAACATTCACCAGAAGCCTTGAACAATGTGGAGTCTTTACAGTTTCAACACTGCAGTGGTAAACGAAGCCCTTTCTGTATTTATAAAGTACAAACTTACCTCTCTCAGTACAGAATCTGTTATTGAACTTAAATTAACAGCTCCTTCATAAGTCAAATAGTAGAATACATTCAGGGACCTAACAGCCTCCGGCCCTTGCTGTTTGTAGCCAAAAATCAGATCAATCCACTGGTGAAGCTGGCAGGAGACAAACTCACTTTCTAATGCCTGTGAAAAAAAACACACACAAAACACAGACTTGAGTTTGCCAGATAGTCATCATTTGGTAGTAGCAGGAGCATTTTTGTTTTATAGCATGTCAAATTATCTAAACAAGTCTAAATACAGAATTGGTAAGAGTATTTTAGACATTCTATCCAGAAAAAGGTGGGCCTTGTGATAGATGCCAGAGTTTCATGCTCTACTTCCCACTTACTGAGATCTCACTTTTTAAACTGGAATAATGGAAAAAAAAGAAAAAAAAGCATTAAGTGGAGAGTAATTGTGCATTTACACACAGACAGGCTATGTTTTTATGAACTCTCAAAATGAAATTGTGCTGTTCTGTGTGATCTGAATGCTGAATAACAACAGCAGGATTATCTGATTCTGACAGCCAGAGAGAAGATTTATAGAATTTGGGAAACAGGACTAGCTAGCCAGGGATGCTAGGGTAAAAATTTTTTAACAGGGTGGAAATATCAAACTGCCACCACTTTCACACGTTTCTTGTGTACAAACCTATACAGAAACCCATATAGAAGTACTATGCTGAATGATTAAGCTGCTTTTCTGAAGATATTAACCAGTTACAACCCAATCCCCAAGACAAGAGCATCCAAAAAACACTATATTAGAAGATAATCTAAAAATCATTGCCATCTAAAGAGTTAATTTATGTAGATTAAATCACTATCAGGATTTCTTTTTCCTATTTTATATAGAGGATTCAATGTATTTCTGATTTGAATTATCAAATGAAAAAACATAAACAGATATTCTCTTCATCCAGCAAAATGAATGGCATTTTCCTTGCAAAGGAAATTCCTAATTTTGAGCAAAGGAACTTGAAATTAATCGGGAAACCAAGGAAATCACTCTGCAATTTGCACACAAAAATGATAGGTTTGTTTCATTAACCGATGCCTGAAAACAACATTTAAATTGACACATAAAACCAGCAATTGTCTTAATTTGTGTGGTGCACTCCACACAAAAGCCCTAAATATGTTCAAATTAGAGCAAGCTGCTTGATTGTCACTGCAGTCTCATGTCATATTAATGCATGACAAACATTAAACCATACACTTAAATGGCAATTTATATCATTTAAATGTTTACTGTCACTCCAGATCATCATTCATTTAAATGTGACTTTCTGACAGCTAATTTCAGTTAATTTTCCTCGATTCACTTAATTAGAACTTTCAATCAAGAAAAGACCTGTACATATCTTAGACATCATATCATTCTTTTTTTATTATTACTTTTATTAGGATACTGAATTGCTGAAAGCTTTCTTTAAAATGAATCACCACAAAGTAGAATATCTGTTGGGATGATCATATAGCAATACCTTACAACATATATGCTTAGCCGGGACTTTTTTTCCTTTTCAATTTAAAAAACACCTAATATTTAGACACAGACACACAATTAAAACTATAAAAAACCACAAGCAGGCCAATTAAAAATTAATGATTTCAAAATTGTTTAATAAGATAAAGCCAGTCAGGAGTCTCATGAGTGTCCATAATACTGCAATGTGCAGCCATAAAATTCTACAGGGCTCAGCAAATTACAATGATAAGAATTAATTTTCATGCTACCCTGCTAAAAAAAAAATTAACCGTGGAACATACTTATTGTTACCATTATAACTAACACCAAGACAACAAGAATGTTAGGAACTTGAGATTTTTTTAATAGGTACATAAGTAAATATTCAGAATGTGTTGAAGTAGTTCATATTCTCCTTTTCTGCAAAAGCAAGTTTTTCCATGAGTCATATTACCCTCACAAAGCATTTAGACCTGAATAATTAAAGGAATACCACTGCAAGCTCCTTAGATTAATGTCCATATAAATGTGATTCTTTTTTTTCCTTTAAAAGCAAAACTAGAACACTTCGCCTTCTTAGGGAATGGTTGGGAGCCATCCTGATCTCACTTTTCTTTTTCAATTTTAAGTTATTTTGCATTTGAAATTTTTACAGATTCAAAAGCAGACTTTTTTTCCTTTATTAAGTAATTTAAAAATCTTCTTAGCTGCCAAATCCCAACTGAAAGAGATAACTGAAAACCAGCTACAGTCAGCATCAGGACCTTGAAGGATAGACCAAACAGCACACAAATTCAAGGGCAAAAAAGCTTGCCTGGTATTTCATGTTCACAGTTAAGCTCTTGGTTAGAGGGAAGTGCTAATGCTATGACATAATCAATGGGGGAACAATAATTAACAGCTTGTCTAATGACTAAAGAACAGACTTCCAAGGAAAACAACACCATGTGTTGGATCAGCATGATACACTTTGCACTGGTATATTTAAATATGGATCCTCCTTAAGAAAGCATCTGAGAAATAAAGACTTTGCAATTTGCAGAAATATTTGGTTATAAAAAGAAAGGTGTTTGCATTGTTTGTTGTTTTTAAACATTGCTGTAAGCATTTACCTCTTGCAAAACTAAGCCAAGCCTATTGATGGTTCTTCATTTAGGATTACTTACTTTAGCCTCAACTCCATCGAGGACAGGCAGTGCTCATTAAGGGTCGAGTTAAACCCAGCACGCAGCCATGGGACATGAACATCCTTCCATGCTGCTCCTGGAGCAAACCAAGGAATTGCCAGCACCCCCAGGGCAGAGTGAGCTCGTTGCTCACCCTGTGCTCTGAGGGAAATACGCACAACAAGGAAATCCCCAAAAATGTCCAGCATACAAAGCAATATCCAAACCCATGGAGTTATTGTAAAACAAATCAGGGACTAATGTCCAATTGTTAATGGAACAAACAAGCCCATGGAAAGGCAGTCACATGAAGCCACATACAGATTGTCAATTCTGTCCACAGGGGACTCATATTGACTTTGACAAACTGTCTTGGGGCTGATATCTGTTTCTTTAATGAGATCTATTAGGCAGAGACTAAAACACTTGAGATATGCTAAAAAGTACAGTATACAGATGTCAAACACAAACACCTATTAGTAACTTTCATTTCTCTATTCCCAAGGTAGAAACACTTCAGACACATCAAGAAATAGAAGCTTTGATCTAACTAGGAAATTTTAGTTTATTCATAAATACTTTTTGAATGCAAAATCTGATGTCACTAAATATGTGCAATCAAAACTGTCTCATTGTGAACAACTCACTATTTTATGAGCATCTTTTTCTGTCCTCTTCTCTGAAGGAATTGAACACAAAATAATTTACTGCTGGCAACCAAAGACTAACATCAGTCTAATACTAATACAAATGATTTGGCAGAACAAGGATGGAACAACAAAAAACATAAAACTAACTGGCTGGGAATGATTTTTCCTTTGTCCAGTACAGATTCTCTAAAGATTTATCATAATATACTTTCCCAAACAATATTGTACCTTTGGAATCAAGATTTGTATCTTTGAAGTGACTACTATGGCTTTTGCCTTCTACTTTTATTTCTGCTTTAGATTTTGTGCAGTGACATACAGCATATGAAGTGATGTCTATTAAAAATGAGTAAATATTGTGTTTGAGTTTGGGATGTTCTAACGCTGAAATTAGATAAAAGGTTTAACTGCATTTTTTTTTTCATTAGCACAGATATATATTCATAGTCAAGCTATTCAGAAATAAATGACAGACTTACTCGCCTTATTCCTATGCTGATTAAAGCAAAGTAATTTTGAAGCACAGCATAATGCATGCACACAACTCGTATTTGAATGACAGAAAAAGTATCCAACCCATACAAAATGTGGTTTATGAAATGTTAAAATGAAAGGAGAAATTTTTTTGAGAAACCAAAACTGTTTGTACATGAATAATCTTTCCTATTTATTCAATTGAAAAAAAAAAAAAACACAAACAACAAAACCAACAAACGCAGCAATACACTTTACCAGTAAGAAATAAATCTCAAGTAAAAATAATTGCCTGTTACCTTTAATGGACTAAACGTTTTAATTCCCCTCTGGAAGAATTTCCTGTGAAATTAAAATGGAGTCTCTTTTATGTTCCACTTGAAAAATATTTATGTATGAACAGAAAAGCACAAATTTGGATTTCACACATTTTTTAGCAAAACCACAACTTTCAGGTGAAAATACTCTTCTTGAACACGACAAAAAAAACGCATAACTGCATCAGCAGGTAAGGACTTTAAACTGATACGTGTTCTGGCTTGGAAATACATGTGTGCACATGCATTCAAAACAACACCCCAAACCCACCAAAACTAAACAACTGGAATGATGTTTGCATGTTCAGGCTTTCAGACACAAGTTGGTATTGCTGACTAACACTGATATATGACCTTTGTAAGTTACAATGAAGAAAGCTGGTTTTTTCAGCCTAATTAGAACTGTTTCAAATTTTCCTGCTAAATATATGATAGAATGTCCTTTCAACTTTTTTTTTTTATTCTAGAGTTTCTTTTCACATCAGCCTTGTTCCAATCAAAATATGTTTTGAATTAAATTATTCTGATTCAATATGGGGATCACATTTCACTTCTAAGATTTAAAGTTCGAAAAGGAAAAGTTTAGGCTGTACAAACAAAGCAAATGCAGCCACTTTGCGGAAAGCTATTCACATTTACCAAGACTGACAAATTGTTTGTGTGCACCATTAGGTCTAGTTTCTGAAATAGTTGCCAGATTTCCTGTCCTCCTAATAACATATTAACTCTACAAGTGCTGGCTTTATATTTAGAGGTTTTTCAGTAACATCTTGGATTTAAAAAGTAAATTATGAAATGTACTTTTACCAGTGACCCTGTTTGATCACAGGGGTACACACATCTGAGAATAAAGATGTACATAAAGTTATTAGAAAGATATAGAATTCAGGCCTGCCTTGAGGATATCAGAAGGAAGAGGACAGCAAACGTACTAAGTAGAAAACTAACACCATGTTCTGCATGAGGTAACACAAATTTTAAATGGATGAAAAGGACATCCAAACAATTTACATAATTGGTGATTTTTTACTTGGTAAGTAACTATTTCAAGCAAATGCATTTAGTTTTGCTTACTGTATTTTACAAATTGTTTTAAGCATGAAATACTTAAGAAACTGATTTTTACTTACAGAAAAAAATTAAAATAACTATTTCATTTCTCCTTTGTGCATGCCTTTGTTACAGAAATGCACTGCCAATTCTTCATTACTGTTGCAACAAAAGTGAGCATTTTACTTTATTTCTCTACTAGGTTAGCGATACCAGGATAAAGTACTCTGGAAAATACAGTCCTAATAAAACATTTAACTTAGTTGCTTTACTGAAAACAACCGATCTCATAGAAAAATGGATATCAGCAATTTGAGAAGCTCAGACACAGGAGATCTATGGAAGATTAACTTCCCTTCCTCTGTTCCTTCTTCTCTGTATTTAACATTAAGCTAGTAAGTATTAACAAAAAAGGAAATTTGCATAATAGTGTAACTTACTGAAATTTTGTGGCAAGGTATATTCTGCATAAGCAGCACGTAAACAAAGAAAAATATTTTGCAATGCAATGATTCAAACTCCTATCTGAATTAATGTCATTATTACCAAAATAATAGTAGCATGTTTAGCCAAAATAGCTTAAGCACTTTTTTATCTTTTGGTCATTTCTCTATTGAGTCCACAACAGTAATTTTGTAGTTTAAATGGAAAAGTCAGACAGCTGCTACACATTTCATAAAATGAAAACTGCATCTCGTTTGGAATTCAGCTTTATTCTCAACTGAAATGTCTATTATTAGGTGCCGGAATAAAAGATTTAAAAAAATACGAAAAAACTGCATTGGAGCATTTGTAGTTACTCTTTCCATCAAGGGCAGTGATCACTTTTACAATATTTCTCACTATATCCTTGATAACCTGCAAATTTGAGAGAAATATTTTAAGGCAGAAGTGCTACAATCAGTTTATGAAGCAGTTTATGAACAGAACAAATGATGCATTTTTATTCCTAAGTTTCAAAGTTTAGACATCTACCTTAGTTGTTGCCTTACCTCAGTTGTTCACAAATTCATGGTTGTTACAATGCTAACTTCCCTACTGAAAAAAAAGAGTGGGCAAAACCTGTCTCAGCCCACTGGCTCCATCAGTAAACAGATGCTTTCCAAAAGGCATCCCAAGAATGGCCCTGTCCCAACTGTCTAGTTCCTTCACACCAAGAGGTAAAAAAGGTACAGAATTGGTATGAACAAAAAATGATCAGGAGGTATTTATTACATTCCCCTACATGAAAAATAATTTATAAAACCTATAATTAATTGCAGTCATGAAATCACAGAAATGGCCATTGTTATTCATAACTCTGATAATACTGCTATATGTGGCTGGCATCTGTCCTTCCCCAGAGACACAGACAACATCTAACTGTGACTGGCTAGTCCATAACCATTTTTTACTACAAAGTTGGCTAGAAGCAAATATTGATAACACCAGTAGGTATTGCTGAGTTATTGACCATTTCCACTTTCCCCCACCACATCCCTGAATTTACTGTCCATGTTTAAAACATCTGCTACACTCTTAAGAGGATTCTCTACCACAGAAAAGTCATCAACATCCTGAGGCCAAGACAGGGAATGAAAACTCTTTCTGAAAATTCTCACACACGGTACCAAAAGGAGGCAGGAAGTTCCCTCCTCCCTGAAATTCAGCAATTCCTCTCCCAGTTCCTCTAGCACTTGTTTGCATGAAGACTGACAGCCTGGATCTGGAACCTATTACCCATGGAAGCACAGGCTGTTAACCACACAGCTGACAGTTGGCTCAGTCAAATTAGGTCAAATGAAGTTTTGTGTTTTAAAAAAAAACCCAACCACCAACACAAAAATCCCACCAGACAGGACTGCATTTTGCAGCGCAATGCTGTGCACTGGTTGTCTCAGCATCCCACTCTGCCACAACAACCTATTTTTCCCCTCAGAAGTCTAATGCACGGACACTGCTTCCAATGCTTTAGCTCACTTGCATTACTTCTGGCCAAGGGACTTCTATGTGACACCTCCTTGAGCCTTGTGATCACAGTCTGAATGTCAAGTGTTAGCAAAGACAAACTGAAAGGTCAGAGGACTCCACACTTTTGAAAGGATGGTAAACAGTCATTGAGCTTTTTGTGTTACCGATTCTTTCCCTTTAAGAGAGAGGTGCAAAATACACACCACAAAACTTCAAACCATGCAACATTTGCTTGCCTTTGAGGCTGTATGAGCTTTTTTAACAGTAAAGCTTCAAACAGACCTAATTCAGAAATTCAGGAAAGTACCAGAGTACTCTTAGCAGTGGCATTTTGATTTTATCTTGCTTACATTTACTGAACTTACAGGTAACATAACCCTAATGCAACATACAAAGTCAATGACTGCAGTGAAGGTCATGAAGTTCTAGAAAGCATCAAAAACATGAATTCAGTTTGCATCACTAAAACGAAAAAAAAGATGTATGTGAACACAGACCAAATCACACTTGAAATAGTTTTCAAATAAGTATTTAGGCTGCCACCCCATCAAATCCTCAAAGTTTAAGCCTAAGCATATAGTTTGGTTAATGACAGCACAACACACTTCAAACTCTGAGAAACTAGTGATTTTTTCCCTGTATTTTACATTTAAATTGCTTGTACATTTCTTCCTTCCTAACACTTACTCTGTAAGCCCTAAAAGTGAACTGTTGCTTTATTTTTGCACTCTGTTTCAACAGCTTGCAGCATTTATGCTGTGCTTTGATGTGTCAGTTGTATACCCAATTCACAAGAGCTGTAATGATCAACAAGTATTAGTATGCATGTAAGAGGAGACAGAAATAGTTGCAAACACATGGTCTTCAAATCACTGCAAACAGCACAAGCAAACATCTTAGAGGAGTTGTAGAGACTAATCTAATTTGTCTTTGAAGCCAGTGGTGGGGGGCAAAGAACGCTCCAGAGAAAGTTGTTTAAGATTAGGAAATGGTATGACAAAAGGTCAAGGAATTTAAAATTTAAAACACAGTTTAGATGCAAGTCAGGCAGAAAAGTCATTTCAATCTTGTAATTTGACTTGTCTGCTAATTCACAGAATAGAACTATTCTAAAGCTTTTGGGGAACAGAACACAAGATTTACAAAGGCAATTAGGGTACTGCATCTGAATAAATCAGACCTGTTACAAAATAAGAAACAGCACTATAGCATCACATGAGACAAATGTGTAACTCTTGGGGCTGAAGTGCCCAGCTAAGAACAGGATTTGCTTGCTTCAGATGACTATGAACAGTGAAACCTTGATCTCTTATAAACCCATTCTGAGGAGCTGTTTGGGATGACACTACGAGGTGTGTTAGACAAGTACATCAGACTCCTTGAAGCTGGAATTTAATTGGAATGACAAAGATGAATCATCATTTGACTTTGAGAATGACAAAGAAAGGAAGAATTTGTGCAGCAGGGACATTCAGCATTTAAGGAAAAATAATCAGATTTGTGGAATATACTATTTGGAAAACAAAATGCTTATTGCAAACTTGCTCAAACACAGCAGGTTCCCATTTAACATCTTGTTCCGGCACACTTCCATAACAAGCTATCCAAGCTATTGGGAAGTGTGGATTCAAACAAACCGGTGCTCAGGCTGGCTCACCTACCAAATACCCTAGGACAAGGGCTCCCAGTTTACTGATTAAGGAAGACCCTGCCCCAATCCTGACTGTGTCATTCCCTCTCCCAGTGGATCCACTGGGTTGTCTCATGGTCCCTCAGATGAGGTTGGCTAGCATTGGAATTCATAACAGAACAAAGAGCTCTTAGGAGTGAAGTTCAGTGCTTGAAAGAAATCAAACTGAAAATTAATTGTATTTATAAATTACTTCTTGAAATATCCATCTTTAGAAAACACAAAATTTCTGATTTTTTTATTCTCATTTCATGATGTATTGCATGTTAAGTTTCAAACAGCTTTATTCATAATGCTTTCTTGCAAATATTTTTTCTAGATTTTATTCCCTTCTTTCACCTAACCAGCCTCAAATTTCCACAGACAGCTGTACACAGAAAAATCAAAAAGACAAGTGATATATCGAGTATATTGAGCACGCTCAGGAAACCAAGGCATAAACACCTCCAAGTGCAAGAGACAGTCTGCAGCCAGTTGAGAGTAAACTTTTCATAACCTTTTATTACTCTGCCATGAACAATGCTAGTGGGAAGGGCACAGGAGATGAATACTATGAACATTCAGAGGTTGAATGCTGAAAAAGCATCTGGTCAGTTATTAACATTTTTATTAACTACATATTCTCCCGTTATAAGCTAGATAAGATGGTAGAAAACTCTAGAATTTCCCCTTATATTGACAACATAACTTTTTCTTCACAGATGTGCTAAAAAAACCCTAACATTTAGAAATAAAGTAAAAATATACTGTCGTAAAATGATATTTAACCCCCATCTTCCAAATAACCATTTAATTCAGAAGGTGAACTCCCAGGGCAGCTCTTGCTCTTTGAGGGGAAACAAGCAACTACCTATGAAGTTACTTCCCAGGATGGAAGAAAAAATATAAAAAAACCACCAAAAAAAAAAAAAGGCACAATATTATGCCATGTTTTAAGCCTGTGGAGTGGCATGAAGCTTTCTTCCCCAGAGGATGCTAAGCACAAGGACACCATCAGGTCCTTGTTTCACCAGAGCTCTAATGGCCCTGCTGGCCATTTACTCAAGACTTGGGCTCGGTGATCCTTGTGGGTCCCTTTCAACTCAGAACATTCTGTGAAAACAGTGACTTTTACCCAGAGAAGTGAAAGGAGCCCATAGCTATAGAGTACCACCACCTTCACATCACAGGGTGCAGGAGGTACCTGCTGCAGGTACCCCCTCCAGCTCTGTCACCTCAGTGCCACCGCAGGTACCCCCTCCAGCTCTGTCACCTCAGTGCCACCGCAGGTACCCCCTCCAGCTCTGTCACCTCAGTGCCACCG
>JAYDZK010000202.1:13162130-13197390 GCA_034509185.1 Euphonia xanthogaster | reverse complement strand
TAGATTTGGCAATCTCCAGCAGCCCTTAGGCAGGAAACACATTTGCTGTGCGGTGGCTCTCCGTGCCATGCAATCTTGCCATTTGATTTTACAAAGCAGAGTTCCAAAGAGTGAGGGCATTACTGCCTGCTGTTTTACAAGCAATCAGCAATTCATTGTGCCAGTGCTGTCCTGTACCTGCTGAGTAAATGCTTTTAAAAAGTTCCACTAACTGCCCAGAAACAACTACAGTATGGTAGCAAAAGCAATTCACCAAATGTTTATACTGAGCCTCTGATTTATTTGACAGCTTTACACCTTCAAGACATGATATAATTAAATGTTTTGACAATGGAACAAAAATTGTATAAATAAGAAAGTCGTTAAAGCTGTACAGTATCTAAAATGAAAACACAGTGCGCCTGTAAAACATGATTTCTAAAATGCTTCTATAAAATGGACAAAATGTATTTAACTTTTTAATCCTTAGACTTTCTGCTACTGTATTAAACTGTTACACATCTAAAAAATTCTTAATTTAGTCACTCTGTGAATGCCATTTGAGAAGGTTACAAACGTAAATCTGTGTTATTTTAGAAAGGCAAAGCTTAAGCAGAAATAGCAGACCCCAAATATGACACTGTTTAGAAGGTAAAATACTGTGCATTACCTTCATTTGTGTCAATTGCTGTTATTTTGATTATTTCGAAATATAAATCAACAGCTGCCACAATGTCTTAGGGGACATCTAACAATGCTGTGATGTTAATCCTGCCCCTCCAAGGCCTCAGTTCAAGCCTCAGACAACATTTTGTGCCTGTGTAGACCAGTGAGATGCAAGCTGGCACTTCCTATCGCAGAGAAGAGGGCACACAACACACCAGGAATGCCGAAAATGGAATTCAGAAGGCGAAAAACTCACTGCTGCCCATGCCTGTGTTCAAAGGCCAGCTCAGGAGAATGCCAGGAATGACCAGTCATGTTCCAAATGAAAGCAAGCATGTTAAAAATCAAATTTTAAAATTGAAACAAATATCCGTGAACTACGATTGCTCACTCTAAGGTCAGTTTGTATCTTTTAAATGTAGTTTCATTATCATTTTTGGTAGTATGTATATAAAATGTGAGCTTATTGCTAGCCTTAAAAGCTAATTGTTTAAACAATGTATAATTATATAACCATTATTTAAACATTAAAGCCTTTAAGCAACTATGCAAAAACATTTAGAATCAACTTTGTAATGCAGCTGAAGAGCACTGTTGTTCTAAAGGAAACTGTAATCCAGCAAAAGGTAACAATGACCAGTTGTTTATAAAAACCACTGAAATGTTTGGGAACTAGCTCACATTCTCATGGTCTGTTTATGTTTCCATTCATCATCCTTCTCCTTGAGAAGATAGCTCAAAAGGAAGAACGACTAGAGAACAAAATTTTGTTTAAATTACACATGGAGACGTCAGGTAATTTAACAAATCGAGACACAAAAGGGATGCCTGTGTATAGCAAAAATCATTATTGCATTAAATCATTTTCTCCTCTCTCTCCCTCTCTCTCTGAGGGACCCATCTTTGCAGTGAGCTTTATAGTTATTTTGTACATTCAACTTTGCCAAGAACTTCTAACTCACAAGTGAAGAAAAGGAACCAGAAACACAATCCAAATGCAGGAGTACAACAATATATAAATGTTACTGTAGTCTTGTCAATCAAAGAACAGACACAATCTTTGCTTAAAACCTGTATCTTAATGATTGACTCCCACCCTCTTCACACTTCTGTTCCATTGCACTGCAACACAATACAACACAATATAATTTGATGCCCATAGAAAATAAATTGGTGGCGATGGGACAATTTCAGGACTGGTATAGTGGGCAAATGGATAAGAGTTATTCATCAAACTGTTCATTACGAGGAGTATGGCTGCAGTGGGCTCTGTTTCTGAATAGAAATCTCTTTTTTGCCTCACACTCGTAAATTACTGAAGCCAGGTAGCACATTTCCATAATGATGTATGTGATAAGTCAATGTGGGGAAATTGTTTTCCCTTGCACCCTTGTGAAAGACGGTTCAGGAAGCTACCATTTTGTTTAATCAAATGTTTGGGGTTCGATCCCAGATTCTGTTCCATATCTGCCTTCCAACTACCATGGGTTTGAAATAAATGATGAAGAAAACTGTGAGAACCAAAAAAAAAAAAAAACCACCAGCTCGATCTCCTTGGAAAGAACTTATTGTCTATTTCATTATTGGTACAAAAGTATGAAATAACTGGAAGAATTTTAAATAGCCACATTTGAAAAACTTCATGTGACAAGCTGGCAAGAATTCTTGCCACACAAGGATTAGACAGGGTGTACTTGCTTGCTACAAAACCAAAGTAAAATGAACTTCTCTGACAGGTCCCATTGCATTTTTGCTGCATTTAATTTGGGGAGTGGCACAGAGGATGGCTGAGCACTGTGGGTTGAGTTAGTCAGAATATTCCAACTGTTTGTTAATGTAAGGCTAGAAGCCATTTATTAATCCTTCGTCTTACAGTGTTCTCAATTCACTAAATACCTTTTTTTTTCCCCCAGCATGTAAGTAAATTAAAGTGGACGTTCTATAATTAAACAAACAAACATCAAAATAATAAGCTTTTATGCAGCCACCCCATGCAGGTGGATTTTTTTGTTTTTATGAAATGTAATAATATAGTATGTCCTACTAGTACTTAGCTTGCATGCACACATACTAAAATCTTATTGGAAAGACTGTTCTGTAGTAATATAAATCTTGCTATTGCCATTCCACCTAGAAAATGTTGTGAATTGTTTTATGAAATAATTAATTGTAAAGTTTTAGTTTAAAAAAAAACAATTCCTTGTCTCGCAGAACAAACTTCTATTAGAGCAATACTGAGTCTATTCCAGAGATCTGCTGACATGGAAATACACACACATAAAAATTCCATCTTATTCAGAAAACTTTTAGAACAAAGTCTTTTGGTGACTTTATGTACTGGCCTTGCCACTGAGATGACAGAATTTGCTAAGCATATAATTCAATGTCATTCATGCCTTAAATTCTTGTAAATGAGTTATGTTAATCCAAATTTTTATTCTAACAACCATCCTGTCCAGTTTCCTCTCATGAAAACAAACAATAAAATGGCCAGTGCTTTTCTCAGGCAAGAAAACTTAGACTACATTTAATTCTTTTGTACCTAACCTGGTCTTTATTCATCCTTTAATTGTGGCAATGTTGATGTTATTCCATTCATTAAATATTTTTGGAAAAATTCAGCCTGTAAATGAGAACAAACATACAAAATTATCCCATACCTTTCCTCATCAGAAAATTAAATATCATAGCCTGCACTGTTGATGGAAATGACATGCAGAGATTCTGCTACCTTTCTCAAATTTTAGTGTTTGAATAAATCCCCATTCACCATTATAAAAAAATTACAACTCTGAAAATTAACAAAATTGTAAAAGTCTGAGAATTGATACTATAACAATCAGAATCATAAGTGCAGAGATTTCAAAAAGTTCTACTGCAGCATTTTTTGTAAATTTGCTTTAGCTTGAGCAAGCTCCCCTCCTGCTATTTACATACAATACACATATACATGATATAGTGGTAAAATCTAAAACTTCAATACATCCTTTAAAATGTACATTCATAAAATTCCTAAGCAGGTAATCACAGGGACTTCTCATGTAACACAGTAAACACCTTAGAGGGCCTCACATATTTATGACACTTCTGCACTGTACACACACTAAACAGGCCCTTTAGTTTTCTTCTTTACAAAAATACACCCAGCCACATTATAAAGATTTATCATAGCACTACAGAAAATAAGGGAAATGTGCTATGATTTATTAGCCAATTAAATGCATAATTACTGATTTATCCTTCAAATTACCTATGAAAAGCCCTATTGTTTTGTGCTCAAATGAAATTCTTAGTGTATGATTATTGGCAATACTAAAAACTCACAAGAAAAATGTCCAGCTTAGTGTGTGCATACAAATAGAGATGTAGAGGAAGACAAAAACCTTCTACCTGTGAAAATGAAAGTGTGTGTGGGAAACAGTATTACTATCGTGACATGAGGACAATTAAAATTGCATGCCTTCATATTTGACATAATTATATCTGGTTTTGCTGAAAGTTAAGATATTGGCAAAATATTTTTCTGGACATTGGAGGACTAAAAATAATAAAGTGCAAAAGGTTTTTAAAATCAACTTGTTAATTGTTGTTAATTTTTAAGTATTACAATTATCTTATTGGTCCTGGGCCATGGATATGTGTGAGAAATTCAGTATCACACTCTATGCACAAAAGGAAAAATAAAGGTACTTGTAGGAAAGAGATTTCTAAAAGGTTGTGACTCATTTATGGACAGAAATTTCATTAGCTGCCTTGTATTTCAGTGTTCCCAGACACCTCATTACCACTAGACAATAACATTATAGTTAGTTCTGCACAAAATTTGTGTGGGCAATGTTCAAGCACCCAGTGAAAAACCTTGAAATGGAGAGAAGATGCAAAACTACCAGGAACAGAAAGCAATGGTGGCTGTCTAACCATGGAAATTCAGCAGAACCTGTCAGTGTCTGCCCGGCACAAATCCTGTCTGACTGGCACTTACAATGTCAGGACTGGAGAAGAGGGAGGAAAAGAAGACCTTCCCACCTCCAGAAAGTCTGCACAAGAAAACAAAGAAGAGGAAGGAGAGAGGCTACACTGCCAACCCCTGAAAGCCACAATTCATTCTTTCCAGTTATGCAACAGTTTAGATGTGAAAATGATTACAAAAAATTTTGGGCCTTAAAATACAGTGCAATTTTTAATTGCTTAGGTAAATTTGAGACTTGAGAGTTCACATTTTCAACCATCCATCCATAGCATTAGGAAATTGATGAATTACAAAAGCTTAAACTTCAGCAAGCTAACAATTTCAAGGGCAACAGCTTAAAGAAAAACTCAAACTATGGTGAAAATTAAAGTGAGAAAGCCAAAAGATTAAAAATGCAAAAATCTTAAAGAAAAAGTTTACTGGAAACCATAAATAAAAACGAGTTGTAGACTAAATTCAGTATATAACCCACAGATCCTTCTACATAAAACAGTGGGGGGTTCACATTATATTGAGTGAGACGTACACTAACGAATATTTTCAAAGGCCTTATGGCTGCTGTTCCACTGAAGGCAAACAAGCTGTTTAATACAGCTGGCAAAAAGCACATAATTAAGAGAAATACGAAAACAAGCAATTAGGTTTACATTGAGCCTTACGTTAATCTCCACACACACAACGGTATTCAATGCAAATACTAACAATAGTAAGATTTCAAAAACTTATTTCTTCTTTATAAAGGCCTTCATTAATTCCATATGTATAGCAGTTTTGTACTTTTTAAATACCTAAATCCCAAAGACTTCTCCTTTAGACAATTCCTACTTTTGGCAAAATTAAATCAAAACCATGTCATACAGTAATGTGTTTTCTGACTATGCAAAATGACTCTGGGTTCCTCTGATTAAACATTTCACAATGACTAATACATACAAGGAGCAAAGTTACTGTAAGAAACTCAAGTATAATTTACACACAAACAAGAATATTCATGATATTCATAATACAAGTTTAAAAATATCCATAATATCCATGTCATTGGATCTGGTAAGGCAGCATATGCACACCAGCCAGTTCACTGGTGGAGCTGCCTCAGCTACAGTGTCACAAGGAATATCTGGGAGAAGCTGAAGTTATGGATAAGGGATGAAGACTAAGAAGCAAAGGGCACACGTAGGGAGGTAAGAAGCAGCTGGTTACACTCTCCGGCTAAGTGCTTTAAAGATGAACTTTCAAGTCAGAATAATTTCCAATTCTATTCTGAGAAAAGCATGAGGTAGTGTTTAAGATCTTCAGAACACATCTCAGCAGGACAAGGCCCTTTTAATGTGCCTTATGAAAATATATATACCTGTTTCTTTAGTACTTAAAAATAAGTACTTAATCATATAAAATAATTTTACTGTCTTTTTAAATGTGCTTCACAGATGTCCCTTATTCTGACTTATCAAGAAGAACATAAATTCAGTTCAGCCCAAGAAATTACACGCAAGTGTTAATACTAGAGTTAGCAAAATACACTGACATATTTTATAGCTCACTGTGTATTACACCTTCCTAACTAGCTACATAAACTGAAAATGTGCAATATTTTTAATTAAGTAAGGAGACTACAGCCCTAGATGCTAAAAACATAGACTTTTATAAAACATGATGATTCAAAGATATTGGTAGGCAAAACTAAACTATGGAAAAATCTTTACGTATTCCTTCAAACATGGAGCAGAAATCAACTTTCTCTTTCCTCACAACCCATATGTGTCACTTAAGATTCCAAATGCAGACTTTGGAGAGAATGTGTGTGTTTTTAGGACTGCTACAGTATGCTAGGCAGCTACTGTTCCTCTGTATATTTAATACAAACCAGTCCCTGAAACACTAACTGAACATAAATTTAAAATTTTGTCATTAATATTTTTTCACTCTGGAATCTCCACTTTTGAGAACAATGGGGCACAGAGCAGAATGTATATTCTTATATTGCTTTGTGAAACTTGGCATTTGTCAGCGTCATATAAAACACATCAAAAAAGCAGCACTACCAGTTTTAGCACAAATATTTAAAGTAGTTCAGTATAAACTTTATGTCCAAATAAAGTCGACTAATACCCAGCAAGCAGTGGCGCAGCTGCATTAGCTCATGTAATGTTTCACACATGGAAACCAAGATGCAAGATTACCTCATTTATGGTAACACTCATAAACCACACAGTACACAGTAAACATGTCTACCCAGCAAATTAAAATATCACTGCACTATGCAGCAGCTGAAGCTATCCAGAACCTGTTTATAATCCAATAGAAACAGAAATTTGTCTTCAGTTCTAGAAACAGGGGGGAGGGGAGCGAATCAAAGTCTAAGTAAAATAAACTGCACTGCAAGTGTCACTTGCCCCAAGACTTCCTGCTTCCCACAAAAGACATGCAACCATTCTGGAGATCAAAGGTCACGGCTTTACAATAGAATACATTGTAAATAGGTTTAAAATAATTGAATACAACTGCAAACCAAGGACTCATTTATAGCTTGCTAGGAAAAAAATATAGCTGTTTTAAGTCATTCCCGTATATGATCTGAAACCTGCATTATAAAACTGCATCTGCTTCCCAACTACCAGATCAGCACCTGCATACCAGTTGGATTTGGTCATTCCACAGCCATCTAAATAATGAAATGCTTCTGAGTAAATTACACGCCACCACTGTTTTGATTATACTCCACAATGTCTGGAGAAGCGGGGCCATAACTGCTGCCAAGGGACTGGGCGCTCTGCAGCTTTCGAAGGATCTGAGGCTCATCCCTACACCCTTACAGAAGTGAGAACCACTTCTTCTTGCAGAATCAAGCCTTGGCACAATGCTGGAAATATTCACCTGCAAAATGATTTCTTTCTCATGCTGTACTAATCAAACTGAATCTCCTTCTTACACAGTGCCTGGGTCAGTGACTGTCTAACCAAGGGGCACTACACTCTCTGCCATTCTGCTGGTTTCCAAGATCCAGGATTACATGTCCCAGAGCAGAAAACCTGAAGGTTAGGGATGTACCTCCTAGGTACTTATAACTACCTGCCCGTCGTCTTTTTATCTTTAAATCACTCTCAACATTTGCTATGGCAATAAAGGTATCAAATATACCACATATTCCTCTCCAATTTAATAAACTCATTCTTATTCAGTAACAGAAAATCCCTGTGCTTACAGAGGCTCACCCCCCACCCCCCCTTCCCCCCAGAAAACAGCTTCTGAGCTGAAACAACTCAAAAATTTTCTGGAAAATGAGCATGCACAACACATACCTTACAATTTATTACAGCTGGTTTTGCAGACCACAGACTCATTCACAATTTACAATAGGCACTATTTTTCAATCAGCCACAGCAATTATGTCATACGCATCCACATTCAGTATCAACAAGTAAAATCCTTAGAATTATGACAGTTAATAAAAGCTCCTACAGTTCTGCTCCAAAACCCTGCACAAATTTTAATGGGATGATCCTCTGAAAGCAAACTATCACCTGAAAATTATGTTTATGAGGGCTTATCTGGCTTGTGATCTGCCTTGTATTAGTGAAGCTGAAACACCCCACTTCAGGGCATAACAAATTTGGAGGTTTGTTGGGATTTTTTAATATTTTTTCTATCTCACCAGGATTAAAAGCAGGAAATAGTTTGATGATACTTACTTATCTCTGTTATTAACCTTAGTTACCTCTATTAGACTAGCAATTATGCCACTACAAAACCATAATCACCAGTCACAGCAAAAAGACAGTTCATCCCCAGACTGAATTGATGCTCATTTTAACAATGACTCATGAACAATTAACTACTGCTACCTCCTTAAATCAGTAGTTCTCAACCTGTAGTTTGCAGATGCCTTCGGTCTATGGAAGATTTCTAAGAGACCACAAAGGGTAATTAAGCAAAGTCTTGGCTTACTGTCACTCAGCTGAAATTTGCTGCCCAGGAAAATGTACCCTCAATGGAAGATCTCATGGGGTCTCAGAAAAAAAACCTGCTGGCAAGTCACTTCCATAGATATTTTCTAACATGACAGAAGCAGACCTTGGAACTTTTACAATAGTTCTGACCTCTCAACTGCTGCAGGTAAAGAGTTTTCACCACAAAACTTCAAGTCTGAAATGATCAGAAATTCCAGAGTAATGTGATTTCTGGTGGAACACTCGCCTCTGTAGACAGGGTCTGGCAGATTCATTGTCTTTTTTTAGTTCTTTGTTCTGCCAGTGCTTATGGCTGTTAACAGAAGCCTACTGACTACTTCTAGTCAATAGAATCAGATTTCACCCAGGAAAACATGTCACTGACAGCATAAGTCTCAGAGTACCCTCTTTTGCCCTGCTGCATATTACTTATTCTGAGTGATAAATTCCACATTTTTCTTGGAAAAACGCATAGCAACTACCCACTAATACCTAAAAGGAATTTCTGGTTTTAAAAACATGTAATGAATTCTTTTCCATCTTTTTCCATCAAAACAAACCAGCCTCACATTCTCTCTAAGAGAAAAAAAAGAATCTACCTAGCCATATCTACATATGTTTACATGTGTATTTACCCCATTAGGGGAAAAGTATATTGAATAATTTACCTTCGTTTAAAAGAAAGTCATACCTAAGAGCAAATATGACTTTAAATTCTTCAGCAATATAATGGATGTACACATATATATGTGTGTCAATTTTTTGGTAATGCACTTTCTTATCACACTGGTCTTCAGAGCAAACTTTCCTCTTCCTGTCTATTCATGGAATGCTAAATAATCATACCAGGCATAAAAATAATCTGTACCTTCACATTAACAACAACAAAAAAAAAAAAAAAAAAAAAAAAAAAAAAAAAAAAAAAATTGAAAATCCAGAATCCATTTATTTGTGTCATGGAAAGACTGGTAAGACCTTTATCAGAGCTCCTCCATCTTTAGATATTGGGATCCCATTAAACAATGAAAAAGTTTCATGTCTCATTCTCTACAAAGAGAGTGGTTATGTTATTTTTCAATGTATTTAAAAGAGAAAAGATTTTTGCATCACACTCAACTTGTCCTGGAAAGATGGATTTCATCCCTGCTACAGGACTGCCATCTAATTCAACACTAATTACCCATTAGCTAATCTATATTTTTGAGGGGTATCTAGTTTGATACAAGGGTTTCTCAAAGACTGATTAGTTCCATAATTATTTTCACCAGACTTCATAGGAAAGATTTGCTGAGGTTTCACATGCAATATTGACTTAAGCAGTTTCTGCCCTGTCACACCATTTCTAGACTCTCCTTCTTGACACCCAGTTATACAAACATAACTGTTTGCTGGGCTGAATGGCAAAGCAAATGAGAACTGACCCAAACTAAAACCAACAATTTATCTTTTCTTTCAAAATCTGCAGAATGCTTAATACTCTGAAAAATGCCACCTCTTAATACCTTCAAAATAGACACAGTTAGCAGGGGTGATAGGTAAGGATCTTTTGTCTCCTCTGCATTTATAAAACACAAATAATACATCCGCCTCATCACATGAAGTTCATGTAAAGGTAACTTAGCAATGTCTGTGGATGATTCAGATACTACTGAGTGAATACCAAAGAAAAGGCCATGTAGGATGCTTTTTTTAGAAGAGAGTTCAAACAGCGTGCAATAAATAGGGTTTGAAGCTATATAAATGTAGCAGTATGGAGAAGGAACACAGCAATACATTAGATGAGCTCTGTCCATCTTCTAGACTGAATAAAGTCAGTATAACACAGCAGCATGTGATCAATTTAGTTAGACATTATGTGTTGAGGCATTAGCTGAAGGGAAATTTATTCATCGGATATAGTTTCATTTTGTTTTTCAAGCAGTAGCAGTCCAGGAATTTATTCCACAAACCCTCCAAAGATGGAAAAAGAGGAATCCTTTCTTGTACGACATAGTGTGTGAACACGCCTCTATGTTATCTGCAGCTGGTTTCCAATCTCATTAAAAATTCCAAAGCAGTAGTTGGTGTAGGACCACCATTCTGAGAGAATTCATAACCAAAATACACTTTCTTAATGTTTTCCTATTGCTGCCTTTGTGGGAAGGCCCTTCAGCTAGCAAAGCAAACAACTGAAGGATGTGAATTCAGACATGTAATGACTGTAAGGTCAGCACATGACCGCCAAGCATTCATGACCCCAAATTAAGAGGTATTACCCTCTATCTACTAATCCTTGGGTCACAAATGTACAGCTTTCTCCAAGAACATTAAAAATTCCTGAAATTCGCTTACAGCCCACTGCTTGGAAGATGGAAAGCTAACATGCATGAAGTGGTCAGATAAGTGAAAGGGGCAGTTCTGTTCTCAAATACCATATTAAAAATGTCATATCTTTCAGTCACCCTTTCTGTTAATGAAGACCACTACAATTTTACATTAAGGTAATACAGAAATACAAGCATCTCCTTAAAATAGGAACTTTAATTTCACAGATTCTAACATTTTAAATCCCAAATAGAATTTTGAAGGACACTAAAAACAGAAGCAACATTCATCTTAGCAGCAAAAGCAATCAGAAGGTATTTCTAGTAAAATCACACCACGTGTGACCCAGAAATTAAGTTCTACATTTTAGCATGGTGGCTTTAGTTTTTAAACTATGAAAGACTATTTTGATCAACCTCAGTGTTTTCACATCATATAGAATATATGAGAGGCTACAAACCATTCTGTTTTTAAGGTCACACACATTTTTACTGAGAATAAAAATTTAGCTTTTCATGCCATCTGAATATTCATGTCCAAAATTTACTTGTTAAAATTAACTGCAGCAGGTTAAAATTAACCTGCATTTCCCATACATTATTATTACCAAAAAAAGGTGCACCTTTTTTTTTTTTAGAAGATACTTCCGGATTGAGTCCTTTGTGGAGACCAAAGTTGTGTTAACCTTCTAGCTGTTATTAGAGCTCACTATAAACTTCATACCTGGTAAATGAACCTAACATTTCAGGAAGATATCAAATAGATTTCATTTTATGTTCCTGAATTAGGATCTCCATGCAACCACTGGAGACAGTAAAGCTGTCTCTGTGTATCAATCCACCCATATCCCTGTCATTTTTGTATTTACAGATAGTAACACCAAAAAAAAAAATCAGAAAAACTGAAGATATCTGGCCATATCTGCTGATTCATTTGTATAGTTTCACATTAATTTTTTGCAAAATTCTCTGCTTCACTGCCTGTATCACAGCTTTCTGCCAGCAAGCTCCACTGTCACTATTCATGTCACACTACCCTTTTTAGTCTCTTTGCAGAAAGTAATCTTTGGACTGGAAAACCCAAATATGTGGCATTTCATTGCAGTCTATAACTGTCCCTGACAAACATAAATTTTAGGGACTACTTCAGTTGAGTTTTTCTCCTTCCTTATTCTTTCGGTTCTTGTTACACCCTAAAACTTGCGATGAAAGGGGCAGGAAAAAGGGGAATGTTTCAGTCAGAGATATGTGATTATGGAAGAAGCATCCATGTCTAGGAAACCCTATGGCTCACTTCAGGGAACACCAATGGAATACATTCCTTACCTTGCTCCTGCACTGGGACTTGTTCTTGTTAGGGAAGTGACAAAACTGACATAAAACAGAGATGGCCATCTGGTGAGACCCAGCTTGCCAGGCGGTTTTATCTGATCCCCCAGCACGCCTGCCCATCACCAGCCCAACCACACTGAGGATAATGTTTATATATGCTGCAGGACAAGGGTGCATAAAACAAACCCAAATCAGCAGGATTTAAAGCACTGGAAATAAAACTGAGCTAATGTGACTGTGCTGATGTAGCCAGAAACAAAACTGATGCTGAGTACACAGGATTTATTCATTTCAAGTGCACAGCCCAGCTCATGTCAGTCTCCTACATAGCAACAATATCAAAATGGTAGCAAAAATAACAAGTCAGCACACTGTTTACACCTTGGGTACAAGGGCCTATAAATGGGTCACAATCAGGTTAGATGACACATCCCATGGGAAGAATCTCAGCACAAAGCAAAATTTCTCATTAAGTGGTCACTCATGGTTACAACAATGCAAAAGGAACTTCCCTCAATACTTGAGAGAGAAACATCCAAACCCAAAAGAATAAACCTAAGTGTTGCTCTCTTCTGAAATTATTCTAAAGCACTAATCCACACAGAGCAAACTGCAACTGGGGCACAGTTCAACAAACAAGAATGAAGGCAGAAAGGAACACAACCTGCTAAAAATCTGGGAAGAGCTTAGATCTGTCCACACTGACAGCAAAACTGAACTTAAAATGGATATGAGCTAAGTTTGTATGCAGCTTTGGAATGGCCTCTACTCGTAGTTCAATTCTGGTGTACACACAGCCCAAGGGCGTGTCTGCATGATGGGCTTGCATCAGTCTGAAGGGAGGATATTTACAGTGCAGATGCCCGAGTCCATGCAGAAAAGGCTGCTTCACATGTTTTTAGTATCTTAGAGAAAGGCTTAATAAAGTAAATTAATATAAATCAAATATCTTTGAGATTATGCAGTAAATTTTAATTCTTACGTTATTTATATTACTTTAGGCAAAATATATTATGAAAAGCCTGTTGTTAAAACAGTTATCCTGTGATTTATTATGAAAGCAGACAACAGTCCAGCAGTTCCTGGAGCATGCTTTCACCATCCTCCACTCCTAATCCTCATTACAAAGTTCTTATTCTGCCTCAGAAAGCAGATGGCAAGAGATAATGTCAGTAACAATTAGGAAGCTTCACTGCCCTTAAGAACTCTTCTGCTATACATTTGCAATTTATTTTTTAAGAGATTTTTAGAAACAAGATACTTAGCACTATTTTTATTCTAGCATGTGGTTTGGAACATCCTCAAAACAATTACACAGATTTTGTTTTGGTGTGTAGGGGTTTTTTTTTTTCCTTTAAACAATGGAGAATGTTGGGAGTTTAATTAATTAAAAATAAACATTATAAATGAAGCTTCCAACATTATTTTTATTCTATACATTGCAAAACTAAACCCACTTGAGTTTCCTAATATTTTAAATCAATTTCCTCTAAACTACTTGCATGCTGCTGAACCTTTCATGTTTTTATGAGCCCAGTTCAACTCTCACTAACAACTAAATTGGATCAGGTCCAACATTTAACTGTAGTTTAGAAAATTCCTTCCATTTGGATAAGGACAAACTCAAAGGACCTCACAAGAGTATATACTATGTTACTTTATCCACGCAGAATTTTGTCTGCTTATAACCTATTTGAATGGCAGTTATACTTTTGCTTTTATTAGTATCTTTAATGTTGCTTTTCAAGCTGATGCTTTTTAATAACAATACTAGTCTACCTAAATAAAATCCAAATAGGAAGTAATACTTCAGAATGCTAAAAAGAAAAAAGCTGAGATTTCATATAACTTTTGCACTGGAGACTTATTTTGAAACTTTAGTGTTAGAGAAAATTTCTCTCAAAAAGAAGTAAGCCAGGCTGTCTTGGCTTTAGAGCCTTCTCTGAGTTACGTAAATATTATCTTTCTACAGATATACCCTCCACTATCCTCCTACAGAGCAGCTACATTGATGGAAAATACACCTGCTCTCTGTTGCTGATTAAAGTTTCCCCCTTCCCAAATTCTTTTCCTCAGATCTGCCACAGACACTGGCAAGTGAAAGCTCCCTAACATGTTTCAGCCAAACTGATCCTAGATAGGCAACCAAAACATTCTTTAAGTACTTAAACTAACCTGGAAAGGATCAGGTGAGCACAAGCATGAGAAACTCTACCTCTGATGTTTTTTTACTAATGGTCCTTTACTTCATGCTTCAAAAGCAAAACAATTGTATTGATTTAAATTGCAGAGTACAGCAATTCATGGTCATTTGAGAATGAAATACGGAAATTAAAACTGACCCTTTATTGTATTTGGTTCTGTAGTTGATGCTGTATCTCACAAGTGTTACTAATACAGATCAATAGGTCAGCAAGTATTTACTTAAAGGGAGACTTTGTACCTAGTATGAGCAGCCTTTTAACTAATAAAGACTGAGAACAAAAATCACAACCTAAGAGATCTGGGGTTCCTTGAATTCCTTCACAAAGAGAAACTGGGAAAAGAATTCACAGTCCTTTATCATTTAGGGGAGGATCAACCATCTGACCAAAAGAACCAAGTGCCCGGTACATTTATGACTCATGTGAGCATGACCTGGATTGTTAAAAACCTGCAATTTTTTTTGCTAAGTAGATTCTCTTTTCTTGACTAATGGGCTATAGTTTGGCCTCTCCTTAAACCAAAAGGGCTACACCTGAACTTCCAATTAAAGGGTAACAACTGGCAGATGTGAGGGACCATCCAGCAGGAGGCTGATACTGAGCAGATGGGCTGGGGTGCAGCAACCTTTTCCATCCGTTTCCACCCACTGCTTTTGCAAGGGCCCATAATCACCAGGAGCCTGACACTGCCTTTCTTCAGGCAGCAGCATGATACTCCCTGCAGAGCAGAGGGCTGCTATCATCAGACTGGGACCAGGAACAGGGCTAACTAGAGCCTGGCCAGCTCCACAAGCCCACACTGCTTGCTGCTGCTTAATGAGATAACTTCAACAGAGCAAACTGAGGTTTCCACTAGAGAATGTTTGTACCTCCACTGCAGTGCAGCTGAATATGCCATTTCCTGTGCAAGTGCCATAAGTGGGAGAAAAATGTGTAACTCAGGTCACTAAAATAACAACTTTTGTTAGAAATAAGGCTTTTTCATGTTATTTCAGTTTAAAGCACAGCTTCACAAACGTCTTTTCCTGAACAAAGACACAGGTGGGCAAATTTGGTGAGGAGTAGGAAGAAGAGGTGGGGAACTCTCCTTAGAGACATCCCCTAAGTTTTGGAAACATATATTCAGATTTTTCTTTCTATAAAGCCTAAAGGTCTGTTTTAATGACTAAAACATCATTAATTTAATAAGGGTAAGAAAAAGATACTAAGGGTAAGAAAAAGATACTTCTGTCTACTAGAGCAAGAGGTGGGTACTATTTCTGTCATATATTTCTCTGTGCTTGTCTTAACTGCTGAATGTAAGATCTTGTATTTCATATTACATGTTTTGTACCACATAACAAACTAAGTATGCTTTTATTTGTATAGATGTCCCTCTCTGATTTCTGAGTATTATTGTTACACTTCTGAGTCTAATTACACACTTTTTCAAAAATATTGCCCTGTAGCAAAGTTAAATTTATCACTTCATGAGCAACTTTTATGTCCTCATGTTACAAAATAAAGCATGTCATTTCCTGATGCATCTTCTCAGTACTATACATTATACTGTAAGGTCTTCTTATGCTCTTTCTTATCTCCTCTCTTCTAGGAACAAGAAACTGTTTCTTCATACCAGAGTTCCTCCTACATCCGTATCATTGTCATAAGTTTTCTCTGTACCCCAGATGGTTTCAGTAACATTACTCTTCCTCATCCCAGGAGTGGAGTCTTGCCAGGAAAAAGCACCAAAAGCAAAGCCTCAGCTGACTTCTTTTTGTATCCTTCCATGTAGGGCACAGATGGTCAGGTTTCCTCAGCCCCTCCCCTTCTTCAGCTGAAAACCCCAGCTCCATGTATGCAAATATTGCCAAAAATCTCACTTCCTTTTCCAACACTTCCACTTAGGATGGAAACTTCTCTACATTACAAACAATTTGTTTTGAGCTACCCACCAAATTCAAGTTTATCAACGTGTTTTCCCATATGGTCCATAAATAGACACAAAAACAAATCAAACACTGTATCCTACCGGGTCTCTCACCAGTACATTCATTGTTTGCGAGTCCTGACCTCCTTACAGGAGGAACAACTTGGATACTTCTTTGCAAGGCAACTTCCAATCACAGACTGTAAGTTTCAGTAAACAGAGCAAAAAACTGCCATCTCTTTCAAATTTTTTTTCCTCCCTTACCACTAAGCTTGTGAAGCAAGTTTTACATTTTACTCAAAATTCTTGATACATTTTCAGCAGTATCAGTCCAGGCACAACATTTGCAGAACAGACAAAGAGAAGACAGATTTAGTGAACACCTGTTAAATGGGGCAGTAGCTCCAGCACAATTGTTTCCCACTTCATTTCACACAGTAATAACTTTAATGTCCTCCATGGACTCGCTTTCAAACACCAGTTCTACAACATCACACAACAAAAGAGCTGAAAGCAAATTTAATTGTCGAGATTGCTTCCAAACATCTTATTTTTGGATAAAAGCAAATATACCTACTTTAGTTTCTGGAGTTTTTTTAACTGTATCTACTCAAACTCTGTTATTATTCAATATTTTATAATCTTTCCCAACTGCATAACATTCTCGTCCATGTTTTAATATTTATCTTTTCTACGGTAAATTCTCTTACCTCATTAGAAAATCCACATACCCCATCACTCTCTTTACAGTCCATACTGTCAGTTAAGGCTTTGTTTCCTTTTGACTCTTATACATGTATCTAGGCTTTTCCTACTGTTAAATCTCCTTGTTTAATTTTGCTGTCAGTTAAAATATTTGTACATTTTAGTTTTATTCCTGCTCACCTTGTTTAGTTTCAGACTCCACTAAGACACATTACACATAAGTGTGTAGCGTCCTAACAATTGGAAATTAATTAGAACTATTTTTAGAATGTGATAGGTTATGGCTTTTTTTTATTTTTTTTTTTACATGAGAGAATTAGGCTAGCCTTATTCATGACCTTAAAGTTTTAGAATTATGAAGTGTGGCAAATTTTGATACTAGCTTCTTTAACTATTTTTTTCACAATAACAAAGACAAACAGACTGTCTATGAGTCCTTTAAGTTTTCTTGATTCAGGAAGACTGGCATCTATCCCACTCTCAGAAATCATTAAATGCAAGCATGTGTGGACTTATTTTAAAATAACTTTACACTGTTTACATTCTAAAGTTCAGAGCTTGGTTGTAATTTCTATAAAGTAACTTGCATGCAGTTTGGAGATGGTAGGAATTGCAGACATAACGTAAAGAAGGAAATGCTATGGAGAGAACAGACTTTAAAAACCTTGCTTTCTCTTTCTGTTTGCAAAGATGGAATGGATAGAAAATAGATCAAGGCTTTTGACTAGCAAATGATGATCTACTACCTAGGTTACTGTTTTCATTGAAAAGGCAAAAAGCCAGTTTCTTTCCATCATCACATATATTTTATTATGTATTAACTTTGTCCTACAGATGCATCTCTCCAGTGTATTCCATCATATATACTATGTAAATCCCATCTCCCAATATTAGCCTATTTTGCTGTATTATGAAACCCAAACTGAATGCTTTCAGCATTCTTACCTTCTGTTCAAAAGCACAGTTTGGGTTCACTTTTAATTACTTCCCTCATATTCTTGAATTTATTTGACTCTCTCTGTATTGTAGTCTTCTTTACAAATTAAATCAATAAAAATTCATACATGAAAATTAATAAAGTCACTATTCCAAAAGAACTGGATTTAAATAAACATGAATTTCTGGCTATATTTCTTAGACGGCACTTCAATAAAAATAAGTTACACAGGCAGTCAGCTGTACACACAGAAAAATTAGTCTACATTTTTTCTTCACAGATTTTCAGAATCTTTTCTCATAGGCCCTATATCACATTTCCTTAGAAATATTTCCTCTTTACTTTTCAAAAGTGTCTTGTATTGAATGATTTTTTTAATTTTCCCTCCAGAATACCCACAGATAATGTTTTTGCCTGCACCGATTTCAGCTACTTGTGGTTATGCTTGCATTGCTAAGGTTATTTTACATTCATCTTCAGATCTGAATAAAGTGTTTCAGAATGGGTAAAAAAGTCCTATTCCCTCCCTTTCTATGATAATAATCAGACCTGTACATGATATAATTAAATCAAAAGACTGCTCACAATTACCCAGGTTTTTTTATTCTGGTCTGCACACAAATGTTTCTGTGTCAAAGACAATAAAGGTTCTAACTTTTAGAAAGTAATTATAAAAGTGAAAAAAATCCTGCATAAACACAGATGATGAAATTGTCACATGTGTGCTGAGCTGGCAGGAGATGACCCTGAGTGGTGCAGGAACACAGATTTACCAATGCACCAAATGCAAAAGCAGACAGCTTTAAGCCAGTGCTGTTATTCCACATGGAGAAATTGAAAGGGAAAACCAGACAACGACTCGAATGGCGCACTGCAACCATGGAAGTGCTTCTCCAGGAAAGGAGGAATCCTGCTGCTTCATTCACACACCAGCCTACATTCCCTTCAGCTGTTTAAGAGATCACCTGTACCCCTCTGCCTGCTAAGTGCACACAGCGGAGCCCCTGTGCTTCCCAGGACTGCCTTGTTTCCATAGATGAGGGGGAAAAAAAAGCATTAAACAATCTCAAATCCAACATGCCAGCAGACTGAACCTTCCACACCCAACTTTGCTGAAGAATACTATTCCTGACTGGAATTAGACTGCTACATTTCTGAGACTTCTATGGATGAAAATGTTTATTTTGCCTGATACAAGGAACCTTACCTCCTGTACAAAACTTTTTTCATACTTACAACTTGAAAAACCATAAAATGAATGCAGCATGATGATTTAATATTCACTGGCAATAGTTATGTTTAAACATATAGCTAGTTTAATTGCATTAACATACAGCTATTTTAATTGCATAATGCACATTCGTAGCATAGAAATAAAAGTATTTGTCAGGAAAAGCAAAGTTATAGATTATTTTTATAGCTATCTTTTCTATATTAATTTATGAAAGTGATTTTTGATAAAAATTATAATACTTGTAGAGTTAATAGACATCCTCCATTCAGAGGATATTGAATAGATCTTGTTTTGTATATAGATTTTCTTCAAAGAAAAACCACAAGCAATCACCACATATCAGAAACAGAAACTGAAGTAACAGTTCAGAGTCTGAAAGTCTGAAAGAACAGATATAAAAATTCTCAAATTCTGTGAACATCCCACATCAGCCTGGATTGCTGGAAGCATCTTCATTGCTCAGTGTACAGAGCTCCATCTGCATTCCAGCTTTTTAAGACAACATCCAATTCTATGAAGACCAGAATCTCAAAGTAGGTGCTGCACAGATTACAACTCTGATGTTCCTGGTTAAGCCTGGTTTACATTTTGCCCTTTTTTCTGCTCTCTAATGTTTTTAACATATCGAATGAGTCAGCTGTTATCAGGAATACACAACTAATGATCTAGCAATCTATTACTAGTAATCTCCACTTCTAAGCCTTAATTCACATAGATAGTATCACATTATGGTATGATTTGCTGTAACACACTTTCAAACACACAGCTGTGGAACCAGGAAAAATATCACAGAGAGATTTTTCCAATACAGCACACAAAAAATCCAGTACATTCCAAGTTCCAGGCTTTAACCCAGTATCTATATTTGACTAATAGCAATAGTTTCAAGAGACTGAAAGTAACATAATTTTTCAAAACCAAGTTTTGTTTTTTCACCCAACTCACAAAATTTGCAGTTCTGAGCATTGTTGTGTGATAGTTGGCAGAGGATGCTGCTTTTTTAGTGCAGCCTGGTATAAGGTGGAGTTACTTGTGCTAAAAAGTAGCGCCCCATATCAACTGATAATCATCCTCTAATTCTCACTGGAGATTTTTCTTACCTTAGACAGTTCTTAACACTGATTCATTGTGCTACACTATAATTTGTATTGAGGCAAATGACTGCCCTACCCTTCCTTTCCATTTTGCTTTTCATGGCTCTGCCACATTTACCTTTGTGTACAGCATCTTTATGTATTTAAGCATTTCATTTGTTTCAGAAAGCATCCCAACTTCCAAATACTACATTTTCAATTATTTGAAAATTGGATTTCAAAACTTTCAGTCCAGCACAGTAATCTCATCACTTTTCTAATTTGTCTTGCATTTTCCCCAGCATTGAACAAAATGGATAAACCCCAAATCATGAAAGGACTAACTCTGCAATAAAGCACTAAAACACTTAAATTGAGATATACTGTGGAAAGCCATCTTGACAGACCTCAATGACTTCATTATCATTGAAGCAATCTAATTCTCAAAAAGCTGAGGCTAATCAAAGCTGTGTGAAACTTAGTTATTATCTTTTGATTAATAGTTTCAAATTAATTCTTCCCAATTCAGGCATCCAACTTTCAATGACAGGACAAAATAGATTACTTTACCATGCAGAACAGAGCTTCCTTATTGGGATTTTTAGCTATTCCTAACTATCAGTGGGAAGCTTAGGGCTTTTCCCTGGGTTTCAACTGGTCTTTGTAAATGTCTACTTTTTCATGCATGACACAAAGGGCATTTAAAATTTCTATCAGCTTGAATGCAGTAATTATCCCTAGGTCCAACATATGAAATTCAATTTCTAAAATAGAAAACTATTCTAAAGGAGAGCACCTGACATAACTAAGACTGTGAAGCCAAGAAAAGATGCCACAAAAATCTAAGTTTTAAAGGTTATATCTGTTTCCGTGTCTGAAAACTGCTGCTAAAGGTTTTGTTTAGGACTTCTGTATCCAAACCACATCTGAGCATCTATCTCTTTATATTCTCCCAAGTTGACTTCCCATTCCTATTTCCTGTAGGTCTTTCAGAGGCCTCGGAGAACCAAAAATTGTTAGGTATTTTTTATTAGGTATCAGATGAAGTTTGCATCCTCCCTTTTGCTCACGTACTAAATGCTAAAGATACTACGATTTGGAAATAGTAAAGTAAGGATGCAACAGCATATTGCATTTGAGATTTTTCTGTTTTGTTGGGGGGAGGAATTATAATTTTATCTTGTTTGAAAGCTTGTGGGTTTTACTCTTATTAAGCTAATACTGTAATTCTTATTACACACGTATTCCTAAAATGATGAATTTAGACAATAATACAGTTATTGCTAACTGCATCTGTATAAACTAAAAAATATTTTCAGATGTCTTAGCAGTTATTTCATGGCATAGTATGCCTGAGCTTTAGAGGTATACAATCGTGTTTCACAATGGTAAAAACACACTCACTTTTCCGTCAAAATCTGGACTCTCTCAGAGAAAAATACCCTACCCCCTCACTGAATTATGCTATTACAAAACATTGTATATCGGAGACTAATACAAAATACCAACTATATGCAGAAGCAATAGATGCACTTTGGAGTTCTTTGTATTGCTTAGAATGACATCCTGATACTACCATTTAGCTCATGATAATATTACATCAATCAAAATCCAGTTTTAATTATACACCATTCTGCTTTTTCTCTCAGAGCAAACACAGACAAAATGCATCGACCTATTCCAATTAAAATACACACTTTATAGAATTAAAAATAGGTTGGAAATCACTTTTAAATCAGCTATCAGCCTGTCAATTAATGCTCTGAACCCCTGCTATTGACCCAGCACTGTACAAGCTGTTATTATGCACTGTCCTACGTATCATCTGTTCCCCGTGCTGCTCTGTTCCAGAAAGACAGACAGCTGCAACAGAATAGCCCTGTTCAACCTGAGGACCATCTGACTTTAATTGTAGCACACAGCTTGATGTGGGTCTGGTTATGAGAAGCTGAAGTATCACACTGTAATAATCTGGAAAAGCAGAAACCTGCCAACACAAGGCTGCAAACAGGGGCTTGCGCTGTCTGGCAGCCTGACGGGCTGCAGGAAATATGATTAATGAGCAAGGTATAATGATATCAGGAACCCGATTAGCACCACAGAAAGGTCACAGATCAAAGTAGTATGCATTTCATGAGCTCCAATCGTTGTAGAAGATCTGGGACTTAAAGAGATAAACTCAAATGCAAGGGGGAAAAAATATCTGTGTGTCATAGCTTACAAAATGAGCACTTGGAATACTGTAATGCCTATTTTGCCTGAACCAGGAGACAGCAAGGAAATATTAGCTGAATACATCAGCCCATGCCGCATTGTAGCAAGCTTTTCTTGATCATATTAATGTGGATCTGAGCTTTAAGCATTCTCCCTAAACTATTCAATTTGAAAAAGAAACTACGCTGATTTGATGCTGATGGTGTTCAATCCACCAAGTATTAACAAGGAAAAACAATTTAATATTTGCATGTAATTTTCTCAGTGTTATTCCACTACAAAAGTGGCAGATCACAGATGGCATCATCCACACCAGCCAGGTCCACTATCACTGGATAAGTTTGACTATGTCAGACAGAGGCAGTTAATGTAATTCATTGGCAGAGAGGTCTAAATTTAATGCTACCAGACTGACCAAAACTTGGTATCCTAATTACAGAAACAGCATCAAGCACCTACAGCTGTAGGTCCTACCCATTTGGTAGGACACCCGGCATCATCTGGATGATGTCTGGCACACTTTAATACCAACACTTAATACATTATTTCTTACTTTTGTAATTAGCTTAAACCTTAAAAAAAAATCTAATTTTTTTCTGTGCAATTTATACTTGAAAACTGTAAAATTTCATGCTGAGAATATTGCACAAGCAAGAGATATCAAAGAGAGCTGCAAGAAAGGCAGCCATAAGCAGCAGATTGGGAAATGAAGGAAGAATGGGGGAATGGTGGGTCAGAGCATATAGGAAGGTGACGATGAGAAAATCTGGCCCATGGCTTGAAATGAAGAAAAATAATTAAGAGCTAACAACTTAGACAATAAGGAAGTGGGAGATTAACTTCACAGTGGAGAAAGCCAGATATGTAACTAATAGAATAAAAGTATATTTTAATGCAAAATCTTAAACACCAGAGTCACGAGAGATCAAGGCCACCTTGATAGGTGTGCCTTTGATGAGTCTGCTCAAGAACACAGCTTTTTATTTCCCAGGTTATTCTGGAGCACTGGCACATGCCAAGCTCACAGAGGTGTCAGGCTACCTCCCCTACCTATCACCACAACTGTGAGATCAAAAGCTGAGTTTCAACATGGTTTGCCAAGTAGTCCTGCTAAATGTTACTGTATTTCATATCTCATTTAAATAAAATTTGCACATTCATATGGATGAAGGAAAACACGAAATCCAGGCAATGTTCTTTGTGATTACTAAGGTGCATGTATCACTGCCTACAGGAATCTAGGCCACACAGCATTTCTGAAAACCACGATATCATGTCACCGGTAAAAGTGCAGTGTAAAACATTGTAATTAACTTCTGAACGACAGATTTCTTCTGATGTAAAGGTTCTCCAATGTTATGAAGCCTGACATGCCACCAACAACAGAACTTTTTCAATTCCCATTTCCTAACTTAGGAGTATCAGGATGTTATCCTGATAAGCCTGGTATCTGAAAGGTTTTTGAGAGTTTCCATGCCTTAACTCACTATTTCCCAGTTAGCTGGCTACCACATGAAAACTGCAGCCTCATATTTCAAGATTTGCTAGGAAAAGCTTCTGTTATTTATTTCAGAATGCCGTCAAAGCAGAACTGTTTCATTCTGAGAAGAGCCTAACATAGCTTTTGAGAATGTGCTGAAACACCAGGAGTGACAGTGTAACAGCTATTCTGTAATCCATTTCACTGCCCAGAGGGCAAAATGAAGATAGGCAGTGCTATCAACTGCATTTCCCAAAACAGGGAAGAGAACAGTAACACAGGTTTGGGAATGAAGACGGCAAAAGAGAATTTAGTTTTATTTTCTTGTAAAAAAGGCTCTGAAAAATATCAATTTAATGGAAGAAATGGAAGAGGTGGCAGAAGATTGAAAATGCCCCTTTGGAGTTATATGGACACTAAAATTAAGAAACCTCAAAATCACATTTAAGTCACAAATATTTTTATGATCAAACAAGCTTTTTCAAGCCTTCTGTAAAGTGATGATTTTATTAGCTCTTTAGAACCACAACAGCTGACATAGAAAAAGGGTAAGACCTCCTGTACATTAAGACCGCATTCAAACTTTTTAAGCAATTCTAAGACTGAGAATACTATATTCCTTTTTTCTTCCTACATTTGTAAATCTATATCTTCATATCATTTCAGACATAGTTCTATTTAAATTATAAATATATATTGCAGGCAAAGATGCAAATTATTTCAGAAGAATCTCACAAGACAGAAATGACTGGACAATAGAAGAGAGCCATCTTACCAGCCTGTTTATGCGAACAAATTCTTCTGGGGTTTTGGCCCATGGTGGAAGTTCAACATCAGACACCACTGTTCCATCATCCATCACTCCTAGATTGTAATTGTTGCTGTTGACAAATATCTCTGGGAGGTAATAAAATTCAGGAATCAATTCCTGTAGATAAATGAAAAACAATGCCACGTTATAAATTCTGTCAGAGGATGCACTGTGTCATGTTAAAAAATGTAAGTATTAGGATGGAATTAAGCAAAAAGAATATATAAAATTCTCCCACAGACATCCCCCTCCTTCCCTAGAAGGGTCCCCTTCTGCACTTTCTAAAATTCAAACCTGTAGATATGATGACTCCTTAGCATGCTTTTAACATGACAAAGAACTGAGACAGGACAGGCTATAAAACTGAAATGTCAGAACATTGGTTTTGGTTGCATACTATGCACTGAGAAACTTAAAAAAACCAAAGTAATGAACATCGCATGACACAGATAATATTTAGTGGAAAAGTACAGACAATCAATGATGGTAAAAAGTTGTGGAAAACTGATTATTTCACATCTTAGTACAATACACATTTAAAGTGCTAATGCACAAATGGCAATCTACAGCTGGGTGAAACCAGCACCATAGATATTAATCACGAAGGTGTGAAACCCAGTTATAGTCTTATTCTCTCTAATGTAAAGGGTCTAAGAACCTAATGTTTAGGCTATCACCTAAGATCGTTTAATGCCCAGAAATAATTTTTTTTGTACATTTCAAAATACCTGGAGTTATGCCACATGTTCTATAAAAACAGACAAACAAACAAAAAACCCCCACAAAGCTGAATAGAGTCAATATTTTTCTTTCATATAAAGTTAATTTACTCAATTATGTGTCCAGTCTATAAATTACAGGGAAGAACCACACAAAATTTCACATACAAGAGAAAAAAAGGCAAGGATTTCACATGGTTACAAGGTCTGCATTAAATTCCTTGTCAGGATCATCACTGCTGTAAACAAGTGATGTTTTTGATGTTCCAGGCCTGTGCGGTACAGGACTGGAACTCAGCATTTACATCTCCCTGGCTGGCCTGCTCTGGCATCTCTGCTGGCACAGCTACCATGGCTGAAGAAAAACAGTACAGGAATTGTGATTTCTAAGTCTTCTCAGAAAAACAGAGTAATAGTAATGGCTAAACAAAAATTTTATTAAGCAGAAAATGACACGTTCTAGTGCAAAACTGAACATAACATGCTAAGAAGGAAAATTACCCTCAAACCCGTAAGGATTTTCTCCTGGATAAGTGGATTATTTCCTTGTTTTGCAAACAGACCTGTAACTTCCTAAGTTGTCATGCATTTTATAAAAGACACAGTAGGTAATACATAAATTTATCCAATTTAATGGGATTAGAACCTTATTTATACACTTTCATAAAAATATCTGCAATGTCCGGCTATAACACTTAAAAGAAAAAGCCGATAAAGACATAACACACATATTTCTGCCCTCTATTTTAAAGGTAGATTGGTTGGGTAGGTTTTTTTGGTTGTTTGGTTTTTTGGGAGTTTTTTGTGCAATTTGATGTTGAGACTTAAATGCACCCAGCAAACCTGGCAATTTGATGTATTTAGAAAAATTGAGCTACTACATTAAAGAATTTACTTCCTTTGTAAAGAATGGATCAATACACGTAATTGCTTCAGGAAGTGAATTTCATAGCAAATGAGTGGTGCAAAATTGGTCTTCCATACAGCAAGTGCAAGCTGCAGGCCACTTGAGAAGTAGGAAAAAAAATTAGACTGCCTCAGTGGCTTTGTCTACCATGGGTGAAGGATGCAGCCATGCCAGAAGATCAGCAGATCAGATCTGAAACACAGTCCTGACATGGGTCAATGGCTCAGTGGTCTCCAAGATAGCCCCTCAGGGACAGCTACGGCATGAGCAGCTTTCCAAATGGCTGAGTGCAATGAGGAGGTCATCAGATTGCAGGCAAGGTCAAGCCGAAGTAGCCAGGGCAAAGACCAAGGAAAGATCAAGCAGGAATTGAGCGATTATCACCTCCATCCTTGTGTGAAACACTGCTTGGCTTCAAATTGTACATCTTTTTGTTTACAGTCCCCTTAATTAACTAAGGTAAAAAACATGCTTCTGTACCAAATGCTCCTCGAGTAGTGGACAAAAAAGAGATTTGAAACTGTTTCACTGCATAAGAACAAGAATGTAGCAAGGATAAAGGCTGTAAAAAATAAAGTTTGTAAAAAAAAGGAACACTGAGGTTGCTACAGTTTTTATCATCACAGAAACCAGCAAAGAAAAGCAGAGACACAGGACTATTAATTTATAGCAGCACGCACCACAAATATGAAACCATACCGTGGTTCTGAGCACTTAAAATACAAGCCCATTACATATGTTGCCAATGCTTTTATTTCTTCTTTAAATATGTATCTGTACAGCTATTCCTTAGTTTCTTTCAAGATCAGAAAGCATTTGGCTTTCTAGAACACACTGTTTTCATTAGGTTGCACAGAAACAATATGCTGGAAACTTCAAAATTACCTGTAATTTCTACTAGTTTGACTATTAGAAACTTTTCATAAATATTTTCATTACTCTAGAAATGAGTTTTCAGAAAGTTTTTCACTGTCACCATTATGATACATTTCTACAAAAGGAGTTTCTTTGTTATGTGATTTTCTTGTCTTGGCCATGTGCTAACATTTACCCATGGAAAAAGGGAGTGCAAACAGATGCATCTGGCCATTGGAAATGAGATGTATTTAGAGCTCATTTTAATGCCTTTATACAGGTGAAATTTATAACATTAGTTAAGGGAAAACAGTTTTTCCTAAAAACAGCAAAAACACCTGATCACAAAATATTAATTTTTATCAAGTAAACAAATATTCTTCATGTATTTGGCAGCTGCAGTCCTTAACAGTCCTCCTCAACTGTATTTGTGGGGTCTTCTTTTCTCTTAAAATCTTCAAATCACATGCACTGACACTAAAGAGATGCTGACCCACGTGTGCAACTCCAGAAATAACAGAACTTCCTGGACACATGAGAATGTTAAAAAAAGTAATGAATGCACTTTTTGCTTGTTTTGCATGGCAGGAGGAATGAGTTAGTAAATGTTTTCACACAAACATCACATGAAGATGCAGGACCAGACATGAGAGGCCAGAATGAAGAATCCTTTAATATCTCACCCAGAACAGTGACAAGGACTAGACTAACACAGGGCAAGCACAGCCTCTGCATGGATATTCTGTCAGCTTCTTACAGCTAAATAGTTCTGAACTAATCCATGCTTCTGATTTGTAAAATCATCAAGCGTGGGGTCTGTAGTTTTGTCTGCACAAGGTTTCTTTTGGCTGTTCTAAAACTGCTTCCTGGCAGTTCCAGTGGATGGTCTCAATGGCCATGTTGTGGAACCCAGTAAATGTTAGCTCCTTATTTGGTCTTCTATGCACCCTTCCAGGTACTATAGACCTACATGATATCACATTCTTTCTCATGCCTTCTTGCAAGCTAAAGGATTCTAGTCAGTTTAGATTTGTTCCCTCTGGAGGTCTTCCCTTACAACTTAAAATTTTGGTTCCCTCCATACTTTTTCTAACTCTGCTGAGTGAGTCCCTTCTGAAATTTTCCACACTCAGCACATGTACAGAAATGGTAAAACTGCCTCACATTTCTTTTGTTTAAATTTCACAGAAAAAGCCAAAACATCTCTATGATTTGATGAAGCTCTTGTTTTAAGACTTGTGTTTGGAAATTCCTTTCTGAAATTTCCCTTTTGGAATTCACCATTTCTACAAGGAAGAGACAAGACATCCTTATGGAAAGCAATACTTCAGTTGTTCTGCCATGATTTTCATTACAACTGAAGAAGGAGCTCACAGAAAATATCAACATAAATCTAACACTCAGTACTTACTTTAACAAAACCCTGCCATATCAGGATTCTTATCAAAATATTTATAAAATTCTGCATAATAGTAAAGTACAATTTTTCTCTAACAGAAATTGCCTATAGCACATGAAAACAATGATTCCTAAGGAAAATTCACTAAAAATATTTTTTTTTACAAAAACACAATATCAACAGGATGTCAGTTTAACAGTGGTAATTTTTACATAGGCCACCATGCAAAAAAAAACAATAAAAAAAAAACAAACAAACCCAACCTAGATACTTTGTTTCATTAATGCAATAAAATGTTATTTATTTTTCTTCTGTTTAGAAAATGACTGATGTATTTTGAAGCAGAGTTACATGATCTCCAAAGATGTCTAGAAACACTGATAGATCCCTAATCCTATTAAACATTTATAAGATACCAAATTTTCAAACTAAATTATTTCACAATCATGTTAAGCAATATTAAGCCTATATATAACCTGTCAAGCAGAATAATAAAAATGCATATTGGAAGTCTAGACTTTTATTCATATTGCAATGCTTTATTTCTTCTGTTAGGGACTTAAATGGCATTCAACAAATATATCTATTAAATTAACTAAAATTTCATTTTTTCATCACACTTCAATGAAATAATTTTCAAGACTGTTGGGAAGTATAATTTCTCACTACCCAGGAGTTTCCCTCCATCTGCTATATGTCTCTTATTTCTCACTAAGAAATTGTTAACTAAGAAATTGTCTAAAGACACTGCCTGAAATTCTGCCAACTTGCAAGAAAAATATTTTGGCAGGTTTCCATTAAAATTTTGAAGGTAATTAATGAATAAATAAGTTACAAAGGTAATTAATGAAGAAATAAATTTGTTAATGTTTAATCACTCAAAGTTCTAAGAGATTATACCTCAGACATTTTCTAGTTTGAGAAAAATACTAAACTTCTCAGTAATTCACAGTTAAGCAAAGAGAATTACAAAACGTCCAGATATTTATTTAGTAGACTAGAGAAACATATGATAACCACAATTAAGACCTGATTCATTATTGATCAATAAATAGATTTTATGGAGTCAATATCTCATTGGATAACAACCTGCATCTTTAAAGCACTTTAAATCCTGTCACTCTATTTACATATGTATATACATATATATTTTATATATATATATATATATATATAATTATTTTACCTTTTGCTTAGAATCTAAGTAAAAGTATTCAATTGTATGTATTGAACAAACTTATATACTAGGTAATTCAGGTTAATTTGACAGAGAAAGAGGAAAAAGTTGCATGTATAACTACATTCGTTCTCCTTTGGACTTCAGCAAACTTGTCTATAACTTACTCTAAATTCGTTATTTAAACAAGGAGTTCAAAGCAGATGTTGAAACTATGTGCTTAATTTTCAATACAGACGTGGCTGGCTATAAAAGAAGCAGATCCCAGATATTAGATGGAACTTGCTGATCCACACATCCAGATGGCTGTATTTTTAACTACTCTAATTCCCACAGATTACAATGCACAGTTGTGACTGAATTTGGAATATATTTTCTCTCTTTCTTTTCTTTTTTTTTTTTTTTTAAGTCAGGTAGGTATTTCCCTGTTAGGGATCTTAGCACAATTTTACACAAAACCAAATTTTTTATGAAAACCAAATATCTGCATCCTAAATATGTTAAACATTTTACTACACCAGACATGGAATTTATGATTAAAAATATGAATTTCTACATACTTGCTTCTGAATTTTGCTGGTCATTGCTCTTTTTGTGACTACTGTGACATGAAATTTCTCCAACAGAAAGGTAATGTTGCCAGTTTCACAGCAACTTTATTCAGTAACTTCTGAGACTTTAAACATGAAGCTTGATTTAAAGAAAAACTATCCAATATTATGTTAAGCTAATAAGTTTTACAATAAACTTGCTGAAACAGCATTTCTGTACCTAAAATTCAGCTGTTTTACACTATGAGGATCACAATTTGCCAAACACACCTGTATGAGATACAAATTCAGATACTCATTACCATTCCCCCAGCCTTACAATAGCTGCCACAGCTGTGTGTCATATCACAGGATTTCACAATTTAGCATCCATTTTATGGTGGAACAATCTAGAACAGTGCAATTGGGGTTTACTAATGTTTTCTTTAATATTATGGTCTCCTAGCATCTCTTTTTGAACAAAACTAATCAAATTCACCAAAAGCAACTCAAAGCACAAGAAAAAGAAACAAACACAAAGCAACAGAGGAAAAGACATGAAGAACAGTACACAGCTCTATACTAGTGACTGTTGCTTGGTGAAAAATTTTGAAAAAAAATTAATTGAATTAAACCAATCTAATTTTCTTTTCAAAAGGAAGCTGCAGTAGTCCATGGTGAAAGGAAAAAGTGGCAAGGTGTGGCTTTACATTTGAGAAAGACCCCTGAGACTGCCCCAGTCTCCCATGACATTCCTACAAGCAAACTAGAGAATGGAGATGAGATTGGGTTACAATAACGTTGGAGTAGCCAAGCTGGAAATCCATATTCCAAGAGCAGTTATCAATAGTTCACTGTCAGACTAGGAGGACATGGTAATGGAGTCTGCCCTGCTCTTAATTCCAGTCAATAATCTCATTAATGGCCTGGCACAGAAGGTGCAGAAGTAAAATTTCAGATGACACTGAGAAGGCTACACTGCTGTTTGGAGGACAGCAAGAGGATTTCAGATGATCTTAAAATCTGTATATATGGTACTAACAACAACAACAACAACAAAAAACTGAAAACAATCAACAAACTGCAGTGGAAAAAGGGAAAAGACATCCAAAGTGCAACATGGGTTATAATTATGCTGTTGTAAATATAATGAGAAATATACTTATTGCAACAGGTTAGGTGCCAAACCAGAAAGAACAAGTGCTTCTGAACAAGTGCAGGCAAATACTGCAAGGCTATCCAGGTTTGCTTTTTCTGTGGTATTAGTAAAACTAACCAGGATTGTTTGCACCAGTAATGTAAATTAAGAAGTAACTGAGTTAATGGTCAGCCTATATAGTACTTTTAAAGTACCAAGTGGTACTCCCACAGAATTTAAATACATTCAGTATTCTTTAGTGCAGAATATTTAACTTAAAAACACATAGTTAACCATTTAAAGTCACCAGTCCTGAGCTAATTAGTAAATAATGCCAGAGTGGCAGTGAGACACTAGTAAACTTCCAAAAGATTTTTAATTTGCATTGCTCAAATAAATGGATAGGAAGAACTAGGAAATTTAATTTTATGCCACATATCACCTCTTGAAATCAAAATTTGTGAAGTTCAAGCAAAGGTTATTCTACAGAGGAGCACTGGTTTTGTGCTTTGATCATCGATCCGAGGTTTTCCCAGCATATTGACACAGATTGGTTGTGACCACACATATGCTTCAGCTTTCTCTGCTGAGGCAATACCAGCCAGCAAGAGCTCTTTCCAAAGCCAGCTCCTGTTAGTCCTCCCTGTAACACAGAGTGCTTCCAGCTAAGATTAACAATAATCTTAGGACAGCAGCATCACTAACTGCATTCATTTTTTTCATGCAAGAAGCAAGAAGAAATAATTTCTTGTAATCAGCTCAATGGTTCGAAAAGTCACAATTTTTTCAGCTGGAAGAGCAAGAAACCCTTCTTTCTCCTTTGTGCCCTCCTACTTGCTGGAGCTACAAGGAGCACAATCAAAGTGTTCCATTTTGTTCAGGCTCTTCCACGCATGAATCAACTAAACACATTCAAGCAATAGGAGGCTAAAATCTTGCAATTCTGCATGTAAAACATGCATTCTGCATTTAGGCATGTATTTCACAAACACTTGCAAGTTAGAGAACCAAGTATCAGGAAACATGGTTTTCACAGCTGTAATGAAATATGGGGAATAGAGGTACTTCCAGTGAAGATGGGAACATTCAAACATTTTCCTTTCTAATTCTTTAAACATATCCTATGGAAATCTCAATCTCATCCTCCTTCCTGGTTGCTTATCCAATCTCACTAATAGACTCCTGTAGTACTCTTAGTACTGACTTGGATGCTTCACAGCAGCATCATGTAATTCACAGCAATTCAGAGTCTCAGGAAGCTGTAAGCAACTCCAAGAGATCATCCTTTACAGTAGGGATGCCTCTAAAGGCAGTACCAGCTTGCACATATATCATTTCCACAAGTTACCTAAGCATTTCTGAAACCACCCCCCCCCTACACTGATTGCCAGGGAAACATTCATTGCTTTCTATTAGGAAGGTTACTTTGATTCTCACCAAAATCTCCCTGATATTTAAGACCATTAATTCCTATCCAGCAGCAGAGATTTTTTTCCTTTTTTTCTTACAGCAGTCTCCATGTAATAGATGGACACAAGCTCCTCCTCAATCTGCTCTGCTTTGAAAGAGAAATAAGCATAGCTACTCACTCTTTCCCTGCATTTTCTTTTCAAGACCTTGCATTGTTATCATTGTTCCACTGTGGATTCTCTCCAACTAGCCTACAACTATGAGTGTATTCCAGCTCAGACCAAATTAAAGCTGGGCAAAATTGAAGATTTTTGTCATAATTTTGAAAGTGACATTATTTCCTGTTGATGTATCTTCCATGAAATGTTACTCACTATTGTTATACCACAATACTGCTAATTCACATGCACTGGTGTACTAGAACCCTAAATCCTTTTTTTTTGTTTTTCCCCACAGTAGATTGTTCCTTGTGTTATAACTGTACGAGAACCTGCATGAAAATTACAATTATTACTTTTCCCTAATAAACTTCATCTAACACTTTTCTAAAGTAATTTTTCCCTTCTGCAAGAAGCACTACCCATTTCACTACACTTCCAGTACCTTGCAATCTAATAGCAATGGAAATTGAGGCCTAACCTGTTATTATCGAGAAGAATTCTGCTCAAGTACATCTTTCAATTTTAATAATGAACTGCTGGTAGCTATTCTCCAAATACAGTGGATTCTTTTAGACAGAGTAATCCCAGCTCACTCATAAGACAATGTAAAAAAACTAAGATCATCATCTGCTTCTTCTCTGTTCATAAGGTCTGTTACCTTTTCTCATCAGAAACTGTGATTGCTTTGACATAATCTCCTCTGGATAAACATGTGTTTCATTTGCTTGTCTCCAAGATATCTTCCTGGCACTTAAACACAGTCTGATTATTTGACTAAGTATTTTTCTGTGAATTGTAGCTAAACTCACCTCATAATTTCTTGGCTCCTTTTTTTTCAATATTAAATACTTGATTTGTCCCCTACTGATATCTTTCTCCTTCTCCATTTCTCAAAAAAACCCAGAAAATACACTCTGAAATTCTATCTGCCAATCCTGCAGGTTACAAGGAAATTAAGCCCATAATGATCAATTAAGTTTGAAAAAAATCTAGTGTGTTTGTAATTTCTAAACTCTTCTTTCCCAATTTCATATAGACATATCTTTTTCTGAGTGGAAAAAATTCCACTAGTCATTGATTGCCTTCAATTCTCACAGATGCAAGAAAGACATTCTTTTCTCAACACTGCCAGTTGATAATTTTTGCATTCCAGTAACCTGAAAACCAACCCTTTCCTGAATTGTCTGCTCACCATAAATATCAGTGAATGATTTTGTGTCACTTAGGTCTCTTGCTCGTTGCATGACATCCTTGAGCTAGACCCTGATTTTCTCCAAATTACACTTTTCCATACTTCCTTCCATTAAAAAAGTCCAACTCTAATATTAATCTACCTTTTTGGATCTGATCTTTCCCACCACTGCCAGCATCTTTGTCTTCTTTGTTTTCCTCCCCAGTTCAAAATACTTCAGTCTCAGGGCTAAAACTTTTTGCTCTAGTTTTACAGAAGAGTTCACTGAAATATTCTCACAAAAGTAAAACCACGTCATCTCCCTTGCATCTTTTTCCAAATGGTGAGATGGCTCCCAGTCTTCTTCCTTCCATCCTACACTCTCAGCTGCAATAAAGGCAGAGGCAGTATAAAATACATTAACACCTTTCAGGAAATGTTTTACCTTGATGTCAGAAGTGTCACGCTGACTGTTGCGCCACGCTCTTGAAATAGACGAAAAAGTCCTATCTGCATGATCAAACTTCCCACCTTGCAGATTTAGGAAAAGTGTTGTGAAGGGCTCCTAAATACATATTAAAAGATTAATTAAAAAAAAATCAATGCATCTCTTCAGAAATTTCAGGGTAAAACCAGAAATGTATTATTCTTTTGGGTTCTGGTTGTGAATGATGCTATTTTTCTGGCAGACGAATGATTAATAGTAAAGGGTTAATTCTATTATTTAAGAATGAGAAATACAAACTGATCCTTGTTTGTTCAATAAAATGCTTTTTAATCTTACTCCATGCATACATATACTCACATAAAGAAAAGCAAATAAAACCAAAAGAAAATACTCAAAGACTGAAGTAGAAACTACAGTTCATGTCAGTTGTGACACAAATTGCTCTCAACAACATGAACAAGCTCAGGTGCCTTAGATATTTATTAAACTAGCATGTAACAAAAATAATGTGCTTTACTTTGTTCAAGGTGATCTCTTAATCTAAAAGGTAGCATCCAATACTGAGAGCTTCAGGACTGTTA
>JAYDZK010000202.1:13127966-13152499 GCA_034509185.1 Euphonia xanthogaster | reverse complement strand
ATAGTGATTGGCTAGAACTACTGGCAATATGCTTTTGCTTTGTGTGATTGCTCAAAAAACTTTTCAAGTAAGTTGTACCATTAAGTTCTTTGTACCGAGGATGTCAGCTACTAGCATCTTGCCATTGTCATAACCATGTAACGAGACTGATGCTAGAAAATAAACAACTCGAGGTGAGTTCCACAGCAGTCCCGTCCCGTTCGTGATTTGCACATAGACCCCAAGCCGGCAATATCAATCTCCGTCCTTAAAGGGAAGCAAGAAATTGACACTAAAATCCAAACAGCTGAGAGCCTCTAAGGACCATGTCTAACTCGGCCTTAACAACCCAACAGCTACTTAATTTAAACAAATCCGTCTTGCTCGCAGATGTCCCTGCGTTTTTCCCCCGAAATAGTCACGGGGTGCCCCTGTCCGTGGTGCTGAACCGCAGGCGCCGAGGCTGGCGGGGACGAGGCTCGCTCTGGGAGGGCCCCTGACCGTGGTGCTGCAGACACGGGCTGGGGACAGAGGGAGAGAGGGACAGAGGGCTGTGGCACATCAGCCACAGACCCATGGGACCCTTTGCAGCTTTGTCTCCCAATTTTGGCAAGAGTGCTTCCAGAAATGATACAACACAGCGGCTCAGCTGTCAGAAAGGATAATCGACCCATTTTTTCACTCATCCATGACAGCATCTGAGTGTCACTGGCATTCCAGAGTTTCACAAAATCACTTTCCCCCATTTACAATTGGGAAAAAAAGATCTTATTAAGTCAAAACTTTCAAGGGAATTTAACAGACTACTCAACACTTTAGCTTGTACTGGTTTTGAATTACAAAACAGATTATCCAATCTGAACAAAGAAATCCCATAATAGTCCTAAAGTCCTAGCACTATCATGGGATGAGAATTTAATAATCTTGCACAGATTCCTCCAAACACAGTCTTTGCAATTCTCTTCCCACCTTCCCTTTTCAGGTCTCTGTGTATGTAAAGAAACCAGATCAGGAGAAGAGGGTCTTCATTCTCGTAGCTAGATTTTGCTCTTTTATGGTTTCCTAAATGGAACCAACACAAGAAAGGTTCTGCTCCAAGTCCTTCCTGTTTGTATGCTTCCCTTCTCCTAAAAGTTTCTCCCAATGTGGTTACGTCAAATGTTTAGGTCTGTCAACCTACATTTTAGAGAGGATGAAGTGCTCCTCTCCTCCAAGAAGCAACTTGTGTTTCACAAAAAAAAAAAAACAAACAAACAAACAAACAAAAAAAAAAACATGAAAACTTGTTACTTAAAAACAGAGAGGATCTGAGAAATATACTTTATCCCAAAAATACTAAAATCCATACTGGACTAAAAAATGAATAATGAAATATGTATCTCCTTTTCAGATATCACTTATTTCCCAGGTATCATTCAGGCTGGCATTAATACCTCCAACACTGTTTCTTAAGATATCCAAAATTCTAGAAAATTTAATGGGCCTTCTTGTAAGTACCATGGATTCTAATACAAAGTTTGAAATATTTCACTTCCTGTAATGTCCTGCTTTAAGTAGGGATTCATGTGAAGCACCCTGAAAGGAAGAATATTTGTACCTTCCTTCTGAGGATATCCTGTCTGACTTTGGAATACTTTTTAACTAAGTGGTACTTTTTGTCACAGATACAGATGACAAATTTTCTGCCTGAAATACCAGTGACAGGGCAGCCAGGATAAGTGCTGAGCCCACCAGTGCTATGCCTCAAAAGTTTTAGTGCCTAAATTCCAGATGTAATTGCCTATCAAAATAAGTCACTGCCATTACACCCACTCCTGTTATTTCTCACAATGTTCTTCTCATCCTCCCTTAATGTCCAATTTTTGAACATACTTAGAAGGACACTGAGTCCTGGTGAGTTCATCAGTTTTAACTGCACTCCTTTTGTGTGTATTCAGCATGAGCTGAATAAAATGTAATTTACATTTCCTACACAAAACTACTTGATTCACAGAATATCTGTACAGGATTCAACACCTCTCTAGACAAAAAGATTTCTTTTAAAAATTCGCAAAACTCTAATAGGTTCACATCAAACCATTTTTTTAGTTTCTATCTCTTTGCCAAGAGATAAATAACCAAGCAAATTTCATGCCCATCCCAAATCTGCTTCTGCACAAGGGAAAATATGAAGCACAAGTTTTATAAGAAGTGCTTTTGTGCTCCTGAAATGGGCACCCTGCAACAGAATTCAGGTTGGCATGCTGAAGAACACCCAACAGCAAAGCTGACATCAAAACAACAAAATTACTTTAATTTTTCATTGAAAAAAAATTCTATTACTTCTCTTCCATCAAGGTGTGTTTTATATTAGTGGCTCCCACATACCAATTAAACACCTCACTTCACTAAGGTGAGAGCTATTTGTTGCTTTTGTACACTTGACTGGAAAATAAGTCATTACATGCATAACAGCCTCTATAAAACTGATGATGATTTAGCAAATACTGCATGGAATAGATAAAAATATGAATAAAAATATTATTATGTACACATGTAGCTATACTGCAGAGAAAAGATTTAAGAGCAGCATAAATTTCTTCTTCCAGTAGCATCAGTTTACGATCTTACATTAATGTTGTGCCTTATGAAAGAAAAATTATCAACAGCTCCTTGTGTACAGCAAGATCTTGTAACAAACTTTTGAGAGTATAAAATCATGCTTCCATATCTCAGTATTTGCCATGTATTTTTACTTCTATTTTCTTTCCTTATCCAAGTTCAGAAATACAATGCAATTTATTGCTTCCACTGAATAAGGAAAAGAATGTGCTTATGAATAACGTAAGTAATGCAGAAAGGCCACACATTCAGGTGGGAAACTGTGCCTGTTGTATAAATAAAATATATACTGCTATAAATATAATATGTAATACTCATTCCAAACCATAGCCATCTCTTAAGGAATGAACACTTGAGTCAAAGCAGGGTAACAGACTGGCAGTAAGCTCCTGGCATTTGTCAGGAGCGCTCGTCAGGCTGACAGCAATATTAACCACAATCCATTCCAGTTGCTTTGGTTTATCATTCTGTGACTGATGTTCAAAACAGTGCCAGAAGAATCTGCTTAAATAAAGTGTTGGTTTAACCTACACTCTGCAGTTATTTAAATCTGTACTAACTGTGGACTCCTAGCTGACACATTAAAAAAAAACCTATTACTTAGATTTGACACAACTTGCAATTTCTAAATAATTTTTAAAAAAATAAAAAAGAAAATATATTGACCTGACTTCCTTTCTGCCAGATCAAAATCAAAGTTTTCCTTTTCTTTATCCAGTCGGAGCACTAAACTGTGATGAGTTTCTGGGCATGCATAAAGAAAGGAAATAAATGTCTGTTGAAACCATGTAGACATTTAAGTGAAATATCTTTAAATATTTTAAAAACATTCAGCAGTGCAAAAGCATAGACATGCTACAATACATTATTAGTACATATTTGGAACCATTACCCCCAAGATAACAGTGCTACAAAGAAAATATCACAATATACATAACATCCACAAATTTTCATAGTAGAATATTAGCAAGGTCTTCCAGAAACTTGTCACAAATTCATCATCTGACATGAAGTTTAACATTTAAGCTACATGGAGTTCATACTGCTAGAACTCACAAAACAGTGACCAAAACTTGAACTGCTTTATTTGAAACAGGTATGGCATAAAGACTCTCATTGTGAGTGAGTGTGTGTGTGTGTGTGTGTATACATACACATATATATGTGTATCTATATATATATATGCAATAATTAAGTGCTATTTAAAAGCTCCCAGTTTTCCAGCAAATGCTTGAGAAGGTTGAATGTAGATAGAGATGAAATCTGAGTAATGTCCTCCCTCAGCAGCAGCAATGGAAAGATTCCCTCAGAACTGAAAGCACACTTAGCAATCCTCCTCAAAGACTACTTTAATGGACAGAGAAATCCATATAACCAGTCAATGTTAATTAAAAAAACCGCATATAAATAGAGCAGGTTTGCTATCCAATCTCTCATACTGAGGTAAGTGCCATACCTAACTTAAAATGAGGAAAATATGTTCTCTTTCAAGGAGGAAGAAAGACCAGGACTACAGTGCTGATTGAAGTTTTGATTTGTCATTGACTCTACAAATGACAACACAATTAAAACAGACCCCTCCTAAGTACAGCACTTGGAGAATTTCTTGTCTTCAACTATTTCAGCAATGACATGATCTAGGCAGAAGTGTCACTTAACAAAAGTTAATGGAAAATGAGGTTGCAAAAATAATGTCATCACCAATGAATTTATTAATGATTAGTACCCTTAATTTATGTGCTAACTCAAGGTACACAGGGCTGACGTTACTTTTCAGTTTTCAATGTTAATTTAAGTGCAATTCAAAGAGTATTCTAGCTTGGTGATAGATATATTTGGCTGTAAACTATCTTCAGATACTTTCTGGCCAGGGGATTATTAAATAGCATGTATTGAATTCCACAAAGAAAAAATTATTTTAAAATAAATAAATGTTTACCTTTTAAAGATTTGTTAAAATACAAAATACGTGCTACCCATGAATGTGGATCTGTGTCAGCCAGACATTCTAAGAAACCTTAGAGTTAATGACTTCTTCACATTAAGTAACACTATCAGGAAAAGTTACAACAGTACCTCAAAATCTCTGCTTTGGCTTTAAATGTGCATATATACACATTCAAAAGGCATGGTACAGTCTTCAAATACATATATACACACACCTATTCAAATATATATACACATATATACATATACATCTACATATGTATGTATTTATTTGTCTAAATATTTCCTGACTATACAGTACCTTTTTTAAGGTTAAAAAAAATAATTCAATAATAAAACCTTTTCACAGACCGGTGTTTAGTTTAATCAATTGAAAATGGAAAGCAAAAACTTTGAAAGCTGCCATATTTCCATGGGGATTTTTAGTAGTAAATTACCAATTTACTTAAGCCTTTAACAAAAAAAGAAAAAGAGTTATAATAAAATATTCTCCTTACCTTTTCTACTAATTAGCTATATTGCTCCACATGCCAACCATTTCCCATAAAAGCTACCTTTTAGAAAAAGATCCCACTTGCTGATCAGTGCACCCAGTCCTTGTAGACAAAATGAGAGATACTTCTACTTTGTCAAATGAAATAGTCTCTTCTGGGAAAGCATTGCAGGAGAATAATCACACTCTATAAACAGGCTGTATATTGAATCTGCAAATAGTGGGGGGACTGTTGCAAAAACTCACAAGGCTACTCTGCCAGAAAGGAATTGTTTGGAAAAGTTGTTCAAACCTGCCAATGTCTTTCTGACAAAGGACAGCTGCACTATTCCAGCATAACTGAAGGAGCACACAGAGGAAGTGATAAAATTAAGTTTCTATTCATAGGAATATGGGCAGTGATTTAAAAGTACCTAAATATAATGGCATAACAGGGTTTGCTACTAAGAAAAGTACAAACCTAATCATTAAAATAACAAACAGAAAAAGGCTAATTTTCAATCTTTAACAGCCTCAGCGTTTCTGACTTCATTAAAATTTGAAATGAAATGTAATGTCTTTGCTCCAACTAGGAGCACCTTCCAACAACAATTATTGGGTTCATACAATCAGAGGCAATAAGAACACATTAATAATTTATTTTTACACAATCTGATTCTTATTATCAGTACACACATGAAGAAATGAAACACTCTTAATGGTCATGCAGGAAACATTAATACTAAACATAGTGCTAAACACAGAAAATGTTTACAAGACTACAAACTACTATGATAAAAATATAAAGGTATATTTGATGACAAATACCTTTGACAAATCCCTGAAGTTGCTAGGAAGTGTAAGGTCCAACTCCTCTGACTCATAGTTGGTGATAACCCAAGGGAAGACAGGGTACTGATTCAAGTCATTGTAAGTTCGACCTGACAAATGACAAAAAAAAACCCCACTGTGAATAAAGAGTTATATTTAACTAAAATATCAATCTCTACAGATACAACAAGATAACTTTATGAGCTGTTTGAAAGAACTGCAGTTTATTTCAGATCTGTTATCATTTCAATATTCTACTTTGCTTTATTGAAAGGATAATGGAAAAGTTGACAATATGCTAGTATTTAATCTAAAACATTTCAGCCCATTTGCCTTTAATTGTAAACTCTTTTGCATACAATAAGATTGACGGTTAAATTAATTCATTTCCTATGCATTTCTCCTTTCCTTGTTTACATCATCATGTCTTCTATTTCCTTAAGGTGAAACACTTCCAGAAATGGAGGGTCAATGATTTTTGTTGATACTAAAAATTAGAGCATTCTTTTTACATAATGTCTTAAATAAAATATGTGAAAGAAGAATGAAGTAGCTCAGGAATTCAGACTGTAGGATTTTTCAATTATTAACTGTTTCATCTAGAAAATTCAGTTTGAGGGGAATTCATCCTTGCCCATTGTCCATCTATGGATATGCCAACATTTACCAAGACAGAAAATTTGGTCTGGATACAGGTTCATGCATACATCTTCATGCATCTAAGATGGAAATAATAAGCTTCTTCCAGTAAAACCAAAATATGCAATTAGAATAAACATATACCATGCACACATACACACCCCAAAGCCTGGTTTCTAAATTTAAAATGCAGCTTTTACATGGATCCTGTCTCTTTTTATTATATTGTTGCAGAGGCTTATTCATTCATATCATCTTCAATCGGCAAGTTCTTGAAATTTTGTTCAGCCTGGTCTTAAAACTCTCCAAAGACAGGTTTTAACCTCTTCCCCAGGAATATTACTTTACAATCCAATCTGTAAGGTTGTGCTAAAACATTTTCTAAACATCCACCACAGTTTTTCTTCCAGTTTTCTTATACCACTCAGTGTTTTTCCATTGTGGTTTGCAGAATTTTTAAATGCTATAGTCAGTCTTGCCCTAATCACTTGGCTTTATTGTAATTATTGTAATTTGTATAAACCTGTTATTGAGGATTAAGGCTACTTACATGCCACTGGGGTAACTATCTTTCTTTTAACTCCCTATCATGGGCAACTCAACTTTCCCTCTTTCCATAAAGTCATCTTTTTGCTTCTTCTAACCTCAAATACCAAGCAGATAAGAATTCAATTTATTATTTCAAAAATATATTAAAGCTGAAAAGGGTCATTCATTAGAGCCATAGAAAACAGTGTCATGATGTGCCTCATTCAGCTTGAGCAGTAACGAGGCAAGCAGATCGACCCCTACTTATAAAAATCTGTCAGCATCTTGGCACCTCTGACTTGATCACTGATTACAGAAAGCACCAAAAGTGACCATTTGTATAAAATGCAATTAGTGCAAGCACAGGCATTTGTTATATCAATTGTGTTAGCAAGAGCCAAGCCTGAAAGGGAATTAACAGACCTTTTACCACAGAAAACAGCTGAAAATTGAGAAATTTTCTGAGTTACTCAGAGGACAGAATGAGTTGGAAAATAAAAGGGATGTCATGAGACCCAACAGTCAGCCTCCACTTAGTAAACTGAAGCCCAACTGGTTAGAAACTAATGGGGTGAGATGGGTTAAACAAAATATAGCTCAGTGTTTGCAGATTGAGTGGTTACAACAAAAATAAGTGCATACAAATTAGGCTTGGGTTTGGATTAATGGTGTCCTAGAACAGCAGCACTGGCAATCCAAGCACTGCACCTTTTGTTGAGACCAACCATGCATCCTGTAAGAGTGGTATTTATTGGCTCCAGGAGTATCCTGCTCCCGGGCTGAGATTTCTCAGAAATCTCAGCATCAATGATATTTAGGGAGAAAATTTGTTGCATCTAGGATATTTAGGGAGGATAGTACTTATGAAAATTAGAAAACTTAGAATACTAAAGATAAAGAAGTTCCTATTTCTGAGTCTTTGCTAAGTAGTTAACAGTCTATACAGTTCCTGTCCCCTCACAACAGTCATGATATTCTGATTTTAAGTGCAGCCTAGTACAGCGTTATGAATACCTCTCTAGTCAAACATAAATATAAATATAATTATGAATAAAGTAAATTTAGGAGGATTTTTGTGAAGTTTTTCAGGACACAATCATGCATAGAAAAAACTACTCATTACAAGAGCAAAATATAGTTGTGCCCCATGGCTGCTGAGACAGTGCCATGGTTAACTCCTTTTCTGTGTAATTGCAATAATTTGGATGTACAGTAAGTAGCAATACCTGCTATAGTGTTTAGAAACATCAAGTATTCAAAGTTGGAAATCTCTCGGTGCTGCCATCGCTGGGTCATGTTGGAAGCTTTGAAAATCTGTCGTGGACTAGCCAAAGAAATGCGTCTGAAAACAATGAAAATTGGAAAAAAATCATGAGAAAACTGGTGGGTCTTCCTTTTTTACATATCTGACTTTTAGTGGCAGTAGTACATATTCTTTCTACCAGGTCTGTGCTAGATTCCTCTGGAGATAGACTGCCACTTGGATACTTGAAGTTCATTTTTAAAGTTTTATAATCTAATAAGAACAAAAAGAATTAATGTATCTGACAGCTGGATTTTTCAAGATTTGAAAACTTTCCAACAGAAATCTTTACAGCTGTGCAAATTCAGCTGCTCCATGATGGCTTGATGAATTACAGAAATATTTAACTGGAGATTTAGAAATGGAATATCATTAAAAAAGAAAATTACAATACTTCTAGAATTTCACATAAGAATCAAGTCATCTTTAAGAAGAGGTTTTTTAAATCCCTCAAGAACAAAGGAAAACAATGATAAGAGGATAGAATTTCATTATAAATTCCATCCTCTTGAGGTTTAAATCCTGGGCAGTGTTGGGGAGTTAGTCATAAATAACTCAAACTTTTAGAATTTTATGCCAGATTTCCTAATGTTTGTGAAAGAAGACTGTATCATCATTCCTTGGAGTGATAAATCAAACAGAGAAGAGTTTATCATAAAATTCCCAAGACTGTTTTGTTCATAACAAAAACATCTGTAAATACCAAACCCATATCACTTAGGGAAGAAAAAAAAATGTAGTTTTAGTTAAAAAGATCTTTACAGGTATTGGTAAACCATTCAAGGAAACTGTAACTGCTATTTTTTTTTAATAACCTACATTATGTTGCAAACAAATTGATCAGTACAAATGGATAAGAAATATTGAGTAAATGTGTCTTCAATGTACATTTAAAATTTTTCACACATAATTTGTTTCTGTAAATAGAAATCCTGGTGTTCTTACAGAGTGGCTATAGTAGCAATCCAAGAGATTTTTTTTTCCCAGACTCTACAAAAAAGCTACAAAACACAACAGAAAACATCCCAAACTATTTTAATTCCTTTTCTATGTACAGAAACAGATTAAAAATAAAAAATTAAAGTGACAACAATCAAGATACTCCCTAAGGAGTTCTGTAAACTAGTAGATGTAAATGCTTCAAACCATGTGGGCTGGATTGATGAAAATAAAAACAACTCCTAGAATTGGCAGATAAAATTAACTCAGTTTGTAAAATACCTGGTCTGGGGTAATCCAAAGATGGTACCAATACCAACCCGAGGTAGACAGTTAACCACTTTCTTTACTGTTGCTTGGTCAGGGAAGTTGAACATTACACCCACTGTGAGTACAAGAGTTGAAACAGAGCATGATTTTACACATTTTAGGCTTTCTCAACCAACACAATGCAACCCTAAGCTCAGGTGTTCAACAGATCAGACAAGTTTCCTTCAGGTTGCTGTAGCTATATTTTTTTTTAATTTCCAGAACTCCTTTTATATATCACTAACAGGAATTTCAACAGAAGTTGTCACTGTTGCACATCTTATAACGTCTCCATTTTTTTTTCCTCTATGAATAGAAATTAAACTTATATGCACAGATTGACTGTCTCAAACTAATTTAAAAATTTATGTATTAACTGGTTCACACATTTACTAATTTACTTTCTAGATATTTTCTAGAAATAGTGTTCAAAATACTATCTTCCTATTTTGTCTGAAACATGTGAATGACACTTCTGAAACAGCAACCTAAAAATCTAAATAACAATCTAATTATGGTATCACCAGTGGCCATTTACGACTTCAGAGAGTACAACAAGTGTTTATGCGTATGATTAATACTCTGTTGAACAATACCACTACCAAAACAATATTCTACATTTCAAATAAAGCATGAAGGCATAGCAGTCACTGGTCTAATCCAGTAGAGAAATTCTTTCATTCCATTGTTCTTGGCGTGTATAACTAACAACTATCAATCCTCCAAGGGGACACAAAAAATCTTTCATCATAACAGATCAGAGGTAGGACTGTCTTGAGCAGGAGTCCTCAGAGAATGCCAAATAAACATGTGGATAAAAATGAAAGTGAGGCATTGATAATGTACAGTTTTCATGCTTGATCATAATTTATAATTGAAAAAAGAATTGAAAGGAGAAACTAAATTACAAAAAAATACTAACTTAAATACTGATACATTTAATCCAAGCCCTTCCTCTGTCTACACAAATCCATGCCAAAGCAGACATGGCTAAACATCCAAAGAGAAAGCACTTGTCCCCACATCCACACTTGTCATTTCTTTAAGCTCACTGTACCTCTGTTTGCCATGAATATCTCCAGTGCTGTATTTTGCAAGAGGTAACGTCGGGAAAAGATAGATCGAATCTCTGAGAAGAGCCATTTTCCATGGAGTCCTTCTGTATATGCCAGAATCTAGGAGAAACAGACAGAAGGGATGTTTTAAATATTTTAGCTGGATAGGTAATATCTTGCAAAAGAGAAATTCTTTGACCCACAAACATGGACTCTACCAATTACATGCAAAACCTGCAGCAAAATTAAAATATGCTCAAACTTCAAATCATGCTATGAAACTCTAATACCTTTCTTGTACTCCTGAATTCAATTATTCATGCCAAATATTTTAGACATTTGCTTGCATTTTTTCCTTTCAATCCAACTATTTTTCATAACAGTTTCAGAGTTTCAAAAACATTATTAAATGTTCAGCATTTCAGCAAAGCATAAAACCATATTTGGAAATGTTCTTCTAGTAGCATTCGATGTATCTGCACTCCCTTCAGCATTGTAATAACAGGCCTGTAACAAATAAGCAAGAAAAAATGTCTTTAAAGAAAAAAAATGTTCCTTAGGTTTATCGTTAAGGCAGCATTCATTAATTCTGGAACTAGAAAGGCTGGCAGTATAAGAGGTTAAGTATCATTTTGTCAGCTAAGGTTAAACACAAACCTGCAAATGAACTCAGCATAATCTCTCTATGGAGTAAGCCGTTGTCAAAGTAACTTGTTACAATTCCTGTCATCCCATCTGACAGACACAGATGCTTAGTCTGCCTTCACAATTCAAACTAATTCCATTTTCAGCCCTCTGCCACTTTGTTTCTTTGTTGCTTCACTTTTTCCTTTTCGTTTCAAAGCTTAATTATGTAAGTGTTAAGCGACAGAGAGACTGGACACTTCTCTAACTCAGATTAACAAACTATAGGAGAAGGAAAATCTGAGATTTGTCAATTTTAGCAAACACAAAAGCACTTAACAGAAAACCATCACAGAAAAAGAGGCTCATATGCAATCCTTGTGAACATCATTCTCACCACAATTTCACTTGAGCAATACATTGTGTACAAAACTGAAAAAGTGAAATTCATGTCCTTAACATAACAAAGACTGTTAATTAATCCAGTCATTTGTTTACAGGTTTTTAACAAAGGAGGATTTTGCCTTGCATGTAGCATATATTGACAAATAAAACTCGCATTTTTGTAGCACAGAGAGCAGATGCACTGTTATAAAAGCACTACACAATACAGCACAAAATACCGTACCAGTTGTGTGAATTAAAAGCAAACAAGACTGGCAAACCAAAAGCTGATAGCACAGATCAGAATATACAAAGCAAATCATCTTCACCTCAATACAAGTGCCAACTTCTCTCCCAGCAAATACACACACACACACACACACACACACACACACACACACACACAGAAAGAAATGTGATGAAAGGGCCCGAGACTGTCAATGGTTGCTAAACATTTCTGGAACTGGGGAACTAACAGACTTGGGCCACACTGACACTTCCCACAGTACACCTGTATCCCAGCCACACTAATTGGTAGATTTGTATAATTCTGTGGTGCTATTCAGAACCATGGTGCTTGGTCTTTGTCACATGCATATAAATATCCTCTAAGAATACAACATCAAAAGAGGTAACAAAGGAGACAAAGTTGCAGTGCTCATGCACAGAAATCTCTTGGTACTTTTTGCTGGTAATCATCCATCTTATGATCTTGAAATTGGAGCTTCTAATTGCAATGATTGATTTTTCTGAGACAGACAGCAATGTGGCAACCTCCACTTTTCTGCAACAATTAAAACCTAACTGCCTATTTGTCCCCATTGGTCTGTGCATGGCAAATTCAAACATTTACTATGTGGATAGCATGAGTAAAACCAGCACGGTAAACAACTATTCCTTTTACCCTGTGAAGTGAGCATCTTCTGTGAGACTGCGAATCCCACAGAGCTTGCTGCCTGCAGCCTCCCTAAAACTGGAAGGAAAAGCACCAGCTTGAAAAGAGCAGAGGTGGCTGGCATTGCGCACCTTGTAGAGCCAATGAAGCAGGTGAAGTAACTGAATTCAGAGGGAGAGGATTTACAGCAGAAACTGGACCTGCACCCCAGAAACACCACAGCCACCGCCGTAACCAGCCTCTGAAGCACTCATTAACAAAACTGATCAGGAGACACAAGCAGCTGAGGCCGGGCTGAGCAGGGCCTTCATTCCAGGCTGGAGCAGGCTCTGCCTGCTCTGCGGCCTCACTTCAAAGTCTCTGGAGTTCAATTAAAACTGGATTAGGTTGGAGCAGCCCTTCTTTGGGACACTGTGCTCTCTGGAACTCCGGGCACACTGACAGCACCCTAGCCAGGGGTCTAGCCCGCCAGTGAACCAGCTGCCATGGCAACCGCAGCGCTGCCCCGCTCCTCACTCCACCTAGAGCGGATGAAAGGTCCAGGAGACAAACACATTTCTTTCATGTGTATGGCTAAGTGCTCCTTATGAAAATCCAGCGCAGCCTTTCACTCCCTAGAAAATATGATTAGAAATTCCTAGTTGCTGGAAAAACTAGACTCATTCTTCAAATTAAATTCAGCATTTTTATTCTGGCAAACAAAATTTTAAATTTTTTTTTAAATCACTTCTGATATCAGAACTTCAACTTTCAAGAACTATTTTTGCATTTGCCTGTTTTCACACATAAGCCACACAGAGCTCCACTTCAGAATTTAAGAACAGCTATCTTCTTCATACCATTGTACAATATTTTGAGGATAAAACCAACTCATTTCTACCTTTTGTCACCACCAGTTTTGGAACAAGTTGTGGAGCAGAGACTAATGAGAGTGTACAATCTAATTTAATCTGCAGAAATAGTACTGCCTTCACCACGTGAGAAAGTATTTACAGAATTTCAGTTGATTCAACACATTAAACTGAAGTTCAATCTACTGCACATTTAATTTGTTTCAAAAGATACAGCACCTTACAGGAGAAAAGACAATTTATACTGTTCACCATTTCATTTAAAAACACATTAAAAAATGAGGCAACTGTAAAGTTCTACAGTTTAATAAAATCTCATAAGACAAACTGTTCTGTAATTAGACTTGGGCAACACCAGATGAACAGGCATCATGACAACATTACTAAAAATACAAAATTACTGTCCCCTTTGAATGAAGTCCCTTTTTTTTACTTCAAGTATTAGAAATGAAGGTCTAAACCTGTACTCAGTCGCTGTACTCATGCTGATGGCTCCAACACTACATAGCTGTCAGAAACTCCCTAAAAAAATTAGTGAGTAAAGAACAGCCAGATTCAAATTCTACTTGAAGGAGACTCTGAAATCAGAGTAGCCTGAGAACTCAGGTAGCACAGTGCTGACCACAAATTAAGATCATACATAAATAAGTGCTCACGATTTACAGTCATATATCTGCTAATTTCCCAAAAAAACCCACCTCATTTATTTAGAAGCTATTCTGTCATTTTTCAGTTTTTAATACAAATGCCCCATTCTACCTCTTCTTCAAAACCCTCCTTGAAAGTTGACCATAAACAATGTCTATTGTAAAAGACTTCATGCAATAGTTAAAAAATCACCCCCATCACTACAGCTGCCTCCTGAATTAGAAAAGTAATATTTTACTGAAGACTAAATGAGCATTTTGCTTTACCTGTTAAGGAAGCCAATCAGTTATCATATTATTTTATTTTATTTTATTTTAGAGAAAAGTACTATTGATCTTGAAAATGTGAATAGGTTAGAAGTAATTAAGTCTGCAAATGGGTTATAGAACTGAAACAGCAATTGAATAATTATATTACTTTAATATGCCAGCCAACTTAACTGCCATGAGTAAAATAAAAGCTAGATAGTTTATTTTAAAACCTGATGCACATTTGTCTAATTTTAAATAAGTTATAATGCAAGACAAAGAAAAAAACAACAAAACACTGAAGAAAAATATAGAGCATTTAATTTACATTCTAATTTGATCACAGTTGAGAGATAAAATTTAGAAATATACTCTAGCAACATTCTAGGTCATTTGGAGTAATTTTTACTCAGGAAGGCAAAATTACAGCACTCAGAGTCTACAAAATCTGACACTGAGTTCACAAGTGTGATTTCTGCCTTAACCTCAGCCTTGCAACTGAGGGCCCTAGGATTCTACTGTCCAGGTATTATTTCGTTCCTGGCTTCAGGATTCACAGTGAAAGAGTCTGACTGCTCTTTGTTTAAAAATGTCTAAGTACAACTGAATTAACAGAGAATTAGATCAGACTATCAATAATCTAAAATATCAACATGCTCTTCAATAAATCAGAGCTGTTTATTTTAGGTTTATTTTAGATTTCTCAAAGAAACAATAAATAAGATGTTTGCTTTAAATCTCAGATATTTACAAAATCTGCCACTGAAATCCACAGGCAGTGAGCAGCAGCCTCCCAACCAGTCCCCCTGTGAGCATGCACAGTCTGTTACACAATCCTGTTCAGCATTTTCATGGGTGACAAACTCAATTAAACATATTCATTACTTTAATGTTCCACTAGACAGTTTTACCCAGCATAAAAAATAAAATAAATAAATAAATACTCAGTGACCTTTGTATTGATCAGAGCAAAATGGCTTATGCCTGGGTGTGGGTGGTGAAGGGATTGGGGAGGGGGGTGGTAAAGGACTCTTATGTTTTCTCTTCCAATTACTGAAGGAGATGATAAAACCACAGCAAATGATGTATCAGCTCATTTTATCTTATCGCTTTGGGGCTAGGTGACAATGAAGTTCATATTTCACTGGTTCCCATTGAAGATTGTGAAAATTACTTGCCCTTATGACCTGAAATTTCACTAGAAGACAGAAATTTCTCTTCTGCAAAGTAATGCAATTTTTCAGACGTCAACCTTTAGCCCAGCTTTAAAAATTAATTTCATTTATATTAACCAATGATATTGATATTTTCACAGAATGCTCTTTGATACATGAACCACCGACTAGCAAATTGATGTGCCTGAGAAGGATAGAATTATTTTATCTGAAGCTGCTGGGGACAGACAGATTTACCACAAACTGAAATTCCTATTTCACATTATGCTGTTTATATTAGCCAAAAATATCTTAAGGCCTCAGGACCTGTAAATAGTTAAATCTTTTGTTAGGATTTAGCTCTGTTTCTAGATCCATTCAGTTTTTTAATAATTTTCTCTACACAATGAAAAAAGAAATACCATGTGCTTGGAAATAAGAGGAATAATAAGAATAAGTCTAACTGTCACAGACCACAGATCAGTACATATATGACAGCATGAAAAATACTTCCCAGATTATTAAAACAAAGGAATGCACAAAATTACTGAGGGAGCCTGTATTTCAGAACTTTTCTGATTTGACTATATGGTTCTAAACACCTCACATACATCTGCAAACAATGTTAGCAAATTTAGTACCAACTCTCTTACTTCCTTCAACTAGGTCTCATAACCAATTTTTTTTCCTTCTTGATTAACCCTGGGTTTTAGAGAGCAGGGATTCATTACAACTATCAGAAAACATTTAATTAACCCAAATAACAGGAATTTCTGATCGCTAAAGACAATTATGTAAGGTAAATTCTGCAGTCTCAGATTGGAAGTTCACAAAGAAGAAAATTAATACAAGTTAGGGTGACTGTCCAAGCCCTGCAAGGTTAAGGACATAAGGTTATTATTTGCTTTGCAAAATACAACAGCAGGCTTATTTATGATAAAAAAAGGAGCCAGAATTGCAAGAATTCACAGATTCATGTAGGAGTCGACTGATATCTTGATTTAGTTACATTCTGATTTAAGAGCTAGTTGGATCTGCTCCTCAAGAGGTAGATACAAAAAGCTCATACACATGTTTACATCACCTGGAGAAGAGAAACATTTTTCCTCTCCCAGGGTTACTTGTTTATGCTATTTGCTACAGCACTGATGTTCATACATATACAGACTTCATATACCTGGCATGCAAAATGATACAGACAACAAATCATAACCAACAATCTTTCAATCATTTAGAAATAACTCATTCTAGTCTTTTTGGACTGCATTAAATCATGCAACTTCGTGATTTCATGTGTCAATGAATTCCATTGTTAAACAGACACAGAGCAAATACTAAAAAAGCTTGTTTTGATTTCATTTTTTATACATTGAAAAAATGGCATTACCTGCAAAAGCTCAAGAAGAGAGCTTAAGCATCAGTGAGCAAAATTCCATGAAGTGATTTCTCACTGTGTAGAAGTTGTCAAAAGAAGCCGATGATATTAAATAGTGGAATTTGCATCAAAAATGCTGAAATTAAGTATTATCAGTATTAAGACTTTGTAGTAATGAATGGTGCAGTGGTGCATTCCGTGATCATTAACTTGTGTGAGAGACAATTTTGGAAAACTAGGTGGGAAAAATCCCCTTGCCATCATTATATCTATCCAGCTGAGAAGCAGGTGTCTAAATGGCTTCAAAAAGTCCTTCACAGCTCCCCTATTTTGGTGCATAACTTTGTATCACCACAACTGTTGCTACCTGGTTAGTTAGCTCACCTTCAAGTTTATTAATCAGAAAACTAAAAGACAAAGATGTTCCAAATTGTCACTCTGCAAAAACTGGTCAATTAATTTGACTTCCCATCTCCTTGTGAGCTAACAAAAAAAGGAAATACAAATTCAGATTGAATTCATTATGGAAATGTTTTATTATTGGAAAGGAGGTTATAAAATAAGAAATGTTTTAAATCTTAACCTCAAAAGCTTTTAGCACACTCCCCAGAATCCGGTATTCCCAATAAGAAAAAAAAAAAAAAAAAGTATGTTTTTGAGGTAAGTACGACCATGATCCATATTTTGAAAATATAAATCGTACAGAAAGTTTCCTAGTAGAAGTAATATAACACAGGACTAGTGGCTCAAAATCATGTGATGATGTTTTAACACTACTGCAATTTAATAAAAGGATTTCAAAACAAGCCCTAAAAAGTTTTCCTTTGCTCGAAGATGGAAGTGCCAGAAAAATAGTTAAAAGGAATCAAGCAGAGATTTTTTTTTTTTAATATAATGACAACAAGGTTGTAGATTTGGGTTTTTCTTAAGTTTTAAGTTTTTTGAAGTTTAAAGTCTGGTTGGTCGCTCTCCTTTTATAAAATTCCTAGTGGAGAAAATCTTGGAGGATAGTCTTTATCAGACTATTTGTGGATCTTTAACAAGTACAGAGTCTGAAAATTAGGATAATTGCCAGACTCACAGCAGCTCATATCCACAGCAGTATTACCACGTATGATGAAATGTAAGAAAAAGGAACAAACATCTCAAAGGCAGGGCACAGAAAATAATGTAGGAACCATCTTTGTTTTGCTGTCTCTTAAAGATATTGTCTCTTAAATATATTTAGACATTGTTTTTTTGTTTTTTTTTTTAATCATAGAATATCCTGAGTTGGAGGAGATCCACAAGAACCACTGAAGTCCAATTCCCAGACCGGCACAGGATATGCCCAAGAGTCACACCCTGTGCCCAAGAGTGTTGTCCAAACACTTCTTGAGTTCTGTCAGGCTGGTACTGTGATCAAGGGCCTAGGGAGCCTCTGTTTCAGAAAAATAAGGCTCATGTTTGCTACAAATGTCTCTTCAAATTTGCATTTGGAACAGCAAATGAGAATAGTCACGTCAGATTTCCATTGGTGCCCTGCACCTGCCTATTTCACCACTTTCAGGATATGACTTCTCCCACGGGCTGCTCCTCCATGTATCCAGCAAAGGTGTCTCCAGTCAGAACATGTGCAAGTGGAAGCAGCAACTACAACCAAGAAGGAACCACTACTACACCTGCAACTCTGGCAGCTGTCCAGTGTCTGTTGTTTCCATCTGATTTTGCAGAAGGAGGAGCAGAAAGTAAATGGGCAATGAAAAAATAAGTTTTAATGCGAAAAAAGGATTTTTTTTTTTTAATCACTGACCTGTAAGCTGACCTTCATATCCCTTCATCAGAAACAAAACAAAAACAAAAACTCCCACACACATTTGGCAGGAAACTAGAATACCACTCATCAAGAAACACTGCATCTGATCAGCTCATTAATGGGAAGCAAGCCCACACATAGAAGAACAGATGTGCCTCTTGAAGGCAAGGAGAAAAGCCAGACTCCAGAGCTGCCAAACCAGCCATTCACATTAGAAGATTCTGTGCTGTGTTTCGCGAGAGGTGCGGCACACAAGGTGACCCCTGCAAAGGGGTGTGGATGCAAAAATGGTTCTTTGCCACCTTTGTGCTGCAGGGACTCTCACATGCTGCATGAACCAAATCTCCTCCAAGTAAAGTGGGGCAGCTGCAGGAGCTGATGTACATTTGCCTCATTTGGGATGCCCGGGACTGTATATAATACTGAACAGACTTTCCCTCTTGCCCTCAGAATCTGGGAAAGAAGATCGTACAGAACTGCTATAAAACCCTTCACTGCCCAAGCCCTTCTCCACTCACTGCAAGCTCATTTACTGTAAACCAAAGCAGAATACAGATACGACAACAAAACAGAGGAAATGTTCTTAGTTATCAAATGACATGTCTCCTATGTGCTCCTTTTTATAACAAAGTCCCACATATATATACTTCATAGTTTGTATCTGTATTCTTACATTTGCCTTATATTCCTGTAAAAGTAGATTAAATTCTCAGAAGAACTGACTGAAATCAGTCACTGACGAAGGTTTTGTTATGGCCTGTGACTGCAAGGGAAAACCCCTTAAGATCACCCTCAGAAATAATGTGTCCAATTAAAACTTACCCCATGTTTTTAAAGGAAAAAAAAAAGCCATGTGAAGAGGAGGTTTTATACAACAACTGCTGATATTCATCTTAGTACATGCTAAGCTAAAGTAATATAAATTCAGCTTTAAAGCATTCCTACAAGAAAAGACCCTTTCCCAAGATTAAGCAAGCCAGGGGCACAGCTAATGTGAGGTCTACAACCACAGCTATGATTCTGGAGTAACAGAACAAAAACATAACCCTTATTTCAGCTTAAAAATGCAATAGAAAGTTAAACTACATTTCTAGTCCAAATGATTGATAAGAAAGGCTTGAAAATGTGATTCAAGTGTAACAGATACACAGACAGCAGTCTGGGGATAGCTGAACAATTGATCCAACAACATGATTTGCCTTGCCATTCCCCCTGAGGTATTAAATCTAAAACTTGCTATTCCTGAGGGCCCAATAAAAAATAAGTCTATCAAAGAATTCTGCAGGAGGAGAGAGGGAAGTAAGTCTATGTGAAAATATTAGGTCTTGTGAAGAATTTTAATCTGGGCTGTGTTATGCATTTATCTTTCAAACCCATGATGCTGTTTTGCAAAACTGAAAGTTTTCTGAAGAGCCATAAAAAGTCGAGTCTAATGTGGGACCATTGACAAAGCCTCAGCTTCCAACCAGTACCTAACAGTGTTTCATAGATGCTGAAGTCAAGAGGGAAAAGTATTTTCAACTGCTTCTCTTTAGAAAATCCTAACCCCATAGCAATATCCTATCCTAAGTGCTGCCAAGAACTAAGTTCCTTGAAAAAATGCAGCAATTTATCCTGCTTGTGCATGTTTCATTTACAAAACTAAATTAAGGCAGCCTTTTAATAGGCAACTTTTACCAAATAAATTTGCCACACTTGAAAGAATGTGGCAGCCCTTCTTAAACCTTTTTTCAAGTAGGGAAAAGACCATAACTGGATAGCAGCTCCCCTCCTAGTCAATTCCACATTTTGAAAAAGGTGTACGGTTTTTTTAAAGGAGCAGAAAACTGAAGGCATTAGAAAATTTGATTTTCCAGAGGTGTTTGCAGCTCTTAAGTGATATTTGGTGTGGAACTCAATGTTCCTCTTTTCTTTAAAAAATAAAAATGTATTTTAAGGCAGTAGATCTACCTTTAGGGTTTTCTCTAGCTGAAGTACTTACAAGTAAAACACCTGTAATCAATTCTTCCCATAACATGTTAGCATTATAGATATTCAAGGGGGTAACAATTTTAAGAGATGTGTTAGAGAACAGAAGATTTGAGATCTGAAGTATAAAATATCTCACGCCACAAAGAGGAACACATTTACAGCTAGAAACTTCAGTAGATTTATCACTACAAGACAATCAATTTTCTATTTGAGGAGTTGGAAGTTGAAATCTTGTAGAGTTTCATGTTTGAGAACTTATTACAGGGCAAGGAAAGCATTTCTCACTCTTCCTTCAGCAAATGAGAACCAGTGACTGAAATGCTGAAATTACTTGGATGCAAAACTTGAGGCAGCAGTACAGACTAAAAATAACTCATCCAGACACATCTAGGAGTGTTCCACCAGTGAAGAACTGATAAACTAATCAATAAAACATCCTTCCTGCTTGACAAAACATCCTTCCTTGCTTAACCCCCTTTAATAACCATATAGGGGATTTTAATGTGAATTTTTAATTTAACAAAAGACTTAACAACTTTAATTTGTTACATTAATCGTTGAAGCTTCAAACATACAGTAGTAATTGAACTCACCAAAAACTAACTGAAATTGACAAGTATCTGCTTCTTAGCATTGCACCCAAACAAAATGTCGGTGTTGATAAAATCCACTTTTAAAAGCATGTATCCTTGCAAACCTTAAGTACTGTCATCTCATCACCCTGTTGGAGTTTGATTGATTACGCCTTTTCCTTATGTTCATTAATCTCATCACCTTATCTTTTACACCACTTCATTTTAGCAGAAAGGCAATAATAAAACCCTCATCCATTATCCTTTTACACATCTAGTCAAGCGGAAATGGTTAATAACATGCTACAAATTGAACTTCAATCACCTCATTTTCTCCTTTGTCGAATGCACATTAAAGTATATTCCAAAAGTGCAATTTGTTTTACAGGGGAATTTGTGTTATATTGCTACAGACAACTAAAATTAAGTGTTTCTCAGTTTGGTTATTAAATATATCCAACTGTCCTTTTATCTCTGATACTAAAACATTAACTCATTTTATTAGGGTGTAATAATACAAGAGCCTTATCTCCCAGAACACAGGGACATCTAGTCTGCCTAATAGTAAGTGTTATACAATGGGTCATTTATCTTTTTCTTTTTTTAAAAATATGCTTCTGATAGTTTATGAATTGGTATATTATTGCAGATGAAATGGCTCTCCATTTAAGAAAAGTTAATTTGTTTACATGCAGGCTTATCTTCAAATGCAAGCCCTATTAGAGAAACGGTCTGTAACTGTCAGAGCAAGTGAAGGAGGAAAAGAGGTTGATGTAGAAAAATTTAGAGCCCAGTAATTCAACACCGATCACCAGCCTCCTGTTTAAATATTATCTGTGTTCCATAGGCACTTTGCAAATATTCTATGATATGATTCCACAGAACTGAAATAAAAGTCAAAGAACTTGTTTCTGTAAACTGTCCCCATCATTCCAAATACAGGCATATATTAGTAAACTAAAATAAATGACATTTCTAAAAGAGCGCACCTAGTATAAAGAAGTTCCCAAATATTATGCATTTGAAGCTGCTTCCTCCCAAAAAATATAAAAGAGTGGGTGAAATTATAGCTCTATTTAATCCAGTGACAGTAATCTCTTTTACAGAAAGGATGCAAGATCGCCTGCACTTTGTTCACCTTCTTAATGAAACAAGACTGTTCTGACTGACTCAGTAAAACTGCATATCCAAATAAACAAATACAACCACAAATATTGTGCAATTGTTACAATGACAGAGTATTTTCCCACGCTTGATCTCATTTCAATTCTACAGAAATTTATTGTTAACTTAGTATAACCTTACAAGAAGCCTAAGAACACCATCAATCCTAACTTCAGGACAAGAAGATTGAACAGGGAAAACAGTATTTTTTTATTATCAAAAAGCTTACAATAGTTAATGTTAGAGTGTATATATAAATGCACACTAATGATTATTAAAAATGAAGTAACGACTACTCCTTAGTCTAATGCAAAGCTCTAGTTTACTTATAGTAAGCTGAAAAATCACTTTTACAGTTCCCTCAATGGCCTACCTTTTTTACCAACTCTCCTGTCCATTAAAATTTTGCCTTATTTCCCGAACAATTCCAACACTATTTCCTCTCCTGCTCTACCACCTTCCATTCAAGCTGCAGTTTCACAAGGATTTTTGCAGGTGACTGCCCTGCAAACGTTGCACCTCATCGATCCCCAGTCACTTCCTACTGTTTCCCCAATCTCTCCTTTCTCCAAAGACTATGTTTGAGGGTAAAGCCGGAGTTCAACAGGTATTCATACAGAAAGTCACCTAGGGCAGGGAGAAGGACAATAATGCAGGGGTGAAGGAGATGGAATGGTTCTAGTCTGACTCACTACCATAGAGAGTTGCTAGTTTCATTGAAATTTTGCAAGTTTCTGCTTTCATCTTTGAAAGCGTTTTGGGTTTTATTTTCTTGTAGTTTGGCCAACATGTAGCCAACTGTTGCTTCTGGTCCTGCATTTAGAGAGAAAGATTTCTGGCCTGTGTTTGCAAACTGTGGTTCTCCAATACTGCCACGGCCCAGAAGGAGGCTTGTTTGGCACCTCAGTAATACAAAAAGCATTCTGCTTCACCACAGCACAGGGAATCTTCACACCACTTTGTGCCCATGGCACATTCAGCCCTAGAATTGCAAATGCAATTCTCACCAAAAATAAGTTACTTGGCAGTTCGAGAGCTCAGGCTTCTTCATCTTCACAAAGTTAGAAATACTCCACTGTTTCTTGAGTTATCCCAAATTGAATTTGACCTTGACTCAAAATTACACAGATGAGTTAATATGCTTGTCATCCAATCAAATTCAGAGTCACTGAATTCAAACAAAATATTTTATTATTTTTTAAACCCTGCATGCTTAAATTTTCTTTTCCAGTTTCACGTATGACCACCAAAATAGTGGCTGGCATCCAAAACTGCACACAGTCAGCACCTTAAAATATTAGAGGCATATCAACATACCAAACTGTAAAAATACAAATTTCTAAACTGTGAATACACAGAATTTGATCTAAATCATTGACTGATTTCTTTTTTCCATTTTGATCATTTTTTCTGAAACCTATCCTTCAGAAAAGTGCTTTAAGTACCCCTGCTTAACAACATCCCCCTCTTCTGAATGTCTTAACTGAAGATGTTTTCTACTTGTTTCCCCTTTGTTATTTAATTTACATTAGACCAGATGTTTGAGAGAGTTGTTTAGGTTCTTATGAGAAAGTCTAGTACCCAAGTGAAACAAATAGGGAATTGGAGCAGGCTATAAACCTATGAAGCTCCTAAACTGCAGTCTGTGGTTGACTGACAGAGGTGAAAGTTTACACAATGTAAGTTCAACGCTTCAGCACGAATGCAGCAGTTTATTGCAGAAACAAATGAACAACTGAATGCTAACAAAGCCAAGGAGAGTCTTGATTCCAGTCTCTAACCACCATTCCTGTACCACATAACATGTCACCATCCATAAGTAAATGAGTTAATCAAATTAATGAGGATTCAGACAAATCGGCTGCCTAATGAGCACTCAAACTGATGTGGCAAGGGTTATGCTCCAGTGCTGACAAAATCAGTTTGATGAAACTGTGACAAAAGCAGCAAAGCACTGTTCCTTCAGCATGTTTCCCTGCATCTTATTAACATGAAATTATAACTGCTATTCGCAAACTGTACAGGGAGACCATTTATTGCAGAAGTCATGTAAACACATGCTTTATCTACTCCTCTCTCCAGCAAACCTGTGTATATTGTTGGAATTCAGGGTAGTAATTATTCCATTCTTTTTGAAAACAGCAATCAGATTGAGTTTTTTAAAGTAATTTAGATGGAATATGCCAAGAGAATTTCCAGAGACACTACATTTTATTATTTTGCATTTTATGAACATGACATTTGGCAAC
>JAYDZK010000202.1:13125430-13127866 GCA_034509185.1 Euphonia xanthogaster | reverse complement strand
GCAACAAATATAAAATAAAACAAACAAAATAAATCAAAACATTGTGCAGCTTTGCTAACAGCTCACAAAATTAACATTAGAATCTCTTGAAAAGCAAGTAAAAAAAAAAATCTGGCTTCAATATTTAGATGAATGATAATGCTTGTATGATGATTTCCAAACTCCATAATGCTAAGAAGCAATAAACACAGGCCAAAGAAAGAAATTAACCTAACTAATATTTTAATTACTTTATCAAAATCCTTTAATCAGGACTCCTGTAAGGCTCTTCTAACAGTACTCACTAGTTATGTCTAGGCTCAGACTGCAAGGCCCAGGAGTGGAACACTAGACCTGAAAATACTTTAAAATGAAAAATCTGAAAGTAAAAAAAAAAAACCAAACTGATTTTTAAAAAGTAAAAATGAACTCCAACTTTCCAAGTATTATCTGTCTAGAACACTTTCTCCAGAGGAGAAAAAAAACATCTCTGCACCATGTTGCTTAAATGCCAGACATACAAAGACATAAAAGAAACATTTTTACATGTAATAGGCATAATTAAGGCAATTTTTAAATAGCACTGGTGCACCTGCAGCCATAGAGATCATATAGCCCTTCACTAAGATTACAGGAATGAAGTATTGGATGCTATCACAGACTCAGTAAAAATTCAATATTTACACACTAATGCCTTTTCTCTCTCAAGGGGGAAGTGTCATTCCAGTACTATCTGATTATTATCCTGTGAGCACTACAAGGATCGGGTTGGGAAGTGGCAGAAAACTCAACTTTTACCCAGGAACAGGGGACAAAGCAGCTTTAACATTTCAGCATTAAGTTAGAAGAAACAAATGACTTCTACATAAGGACGCAATTTGAGATATCAATGAGCTTTTATTCTCTGGAGTAGGAATCCTTGGCTTTAGGATCTGTGTTTGAAAAACAGTCCAGAGACAATGTATAAATGATGTTGCATCCAACATATACAGAAGGATGTCAAACTGCCAAAAGAGTAATTAGGATCATTCCCAAAAGAAGAAATACATATGTGCACTTTTTACAAAACCCACAAAAACATTACATCAAAACAGCAGTAGAAATTAGTGGCAGTTGACAATACTACATATATATATATACATATATATCTCTTACTCTATTTTAACACCAGACATTTTCTCCCCAAAGGACACTGTTCTTGATAACTAGATTATATATCTCTGAAAGGGCTGAACTCTCCACTTTTGTGATTCTTCTCACAACACACTCCATTTAAGTTTCCAACCGATTTAAAGGATCTCAGTAAAAATCCTAATCCAGCAGTTAACATTTGACTAAGGGAGGAGCTTATGGCTATGGCTCCACAGCAGGTGGCAGCCACGAGAATGGCTGATCTCTATGGTCCTGCTGCCTTCTTTCTCCTGCCATTAATGGTCCTATGGGCACAGAGGTAGTCGGCTCAGGGAATCACCCTTGCAAAAATCCATGCAAGAAAAGGTAATTTCCTGTTAGGTCAGTTCCTTAACTTGACTCCTCAGGTAAATCTCAGAATGCCTTGGGTTGGAAAGCACCTTTATGGACATGGCAGTCAGCGCCATGCTCTAGGTGACAAAGTGGTAATCAGTCTAAGGTTGGAGTTGGTGATCTTGGAGGTTCCTTCCAACCTAAAATATTCTGTCATTCTGTGATTAAAGATCACCTGCATCTAACCCCACCGTAGGCAGGGATGCCACCCACTAGATCAGTTTGCACAGGGCCCCATTCAGCCTCACCTTGAACGTCTCTAAGGATGGGCATCCACAACTTTTCTGGGCAACCTATTCAAGTGCCTCACTATCCCCTGAAAAAAGAATTTTTTCCTAACATATAATCTATTGCTTTCCTCTTATCATTTTAAATTGGTCCTCATTCTCTCATTCTCCCTCCTTCTTTAAGTCCCCCTTAGGTGCAGGAAGGCTGCTCTAAAGTGTCCCTGGAACATTCTCTTCTCCAGGTCCAAATCTCAGCCTGTTTTCTTCCACCTCTGTGATCATTGTCATAGCCCTCCTCTGGACCTGCTCCCAAAGATTCACATCCTTCCTGTGCTGAGGACTCTAGACCTGGACACAGTACTCCAGGTGAGGTCTCACAAGGGCAGAACAGACATGGAGAATCACCTCCCTCAACCTGCTGGTCACAACTTTTTTAATGCAGCCCAGAATGCTGGAAGAAAGGATTAAACAAATCAATTCTTTCTGTGTCAGATCCCACTGGCATTAATGGGGTGGTGGAACCGTCCTCTCAGTTTCAGGAACCACTGTGTGCTTTTGTGCCTCTGAGAATATCTTGTCATTGCCACTGCACAAATGTTTTCCACCACAGTTGCTCTTTGCCAGCTATAGGAATACACTGCAGAAGAAACAACTCAGCCAGTTAGTTCTGCTTCATAATAATTTCCAAGAATCATTTAACTGCACA
>JAYDZK010000202.1:13102930-13120430 GCA_034509185.1 Euphonia xanthogaster | reverse complement strand
CAGTGTCCACTGAGTCCAGATATGAACTTATTCAAGAATCCTGGGGCTCCAAATGTGCTTCCCAACACTTTACTGCATGCCAAAGATTCGTCTTGGTTAATCCAGGTCACCGGAAGGCATTTCTTCAATCTGCAAGTTTCCTTCTATGGATCTAGCTGACTTGCTGGAGATTATTTCCTGACACATGCATATGTAGTAATTATGCCTTTTTTCATTCCCTGTGCCTCAAGTCACAGTCAACCGAGAGGCTGCTTCCATGAGAGAGAATCTTTCTGACTTAATCTCTGTGCAAGAGGGATCTTTTACTTAATTTCTTCACCTCTACTTTTTTAAAAATGTACTTAAGTGCGTTTTCCATTCTGAAAGTTATAAAGAAATGTTTTTATTTTTGTTTTATCTAGCCTGGATTGAGTTAAGGATGATTTCAAGATAACAGGATACATCAAGGCATTGCTCTCCCAGGAGCATAATAAATCTGTAAACTAGGGTACTAGGGCACATTAGTGCATGTCTCAATTCTCCTCCATGTTCTTCAGAGTATCCAAAGGGTGACAGAACACATGTCCAAAAAGCTGCAGGGGTTGAAAGCTTGTGTCAGAGGGGTCAGAGGAAGAACAATCTTTTAATAACTCAGAAGGACCAAGAAAATACAGCAAAATGGCAGAGCATTTTGATTTCATCCAAACATGAAAGATCCTCATTGTCATTTGTAACACAAGCCAAGTTTAAAAAAAAATTATACCCAAAGTCTCATGTCTATGAAATGCCTGAGGGTAAGATGGCTTTATCATTCCAGGTGAAAAACCTGTACCACTTCCTGCAATCCAGAGGATGCACAAGCCAATAATGCTTGTGAAAAGCAGGCTGAGAGCATCACTTCCATAGCTATTTAAATCCAGACTGCTGCAGTTCCGCACTCCCTGCTATCCCAAACACTTCTTTCCTTTAGCACAAATACCAGGGAATGATAAACTATTTCAGGGATCTCTAGCAGCTGAAAACTGGCTCTGTTAGGGTGGGGGCATTCTTTTTTCAAGTGGAACAGCCACCTCTGCGTGCACTGCAGAGCTCAAACAATGTCAGTCAGAGCAGGGAAAGCAGGGTCACAGAAGTTCACACCAAACTTGCTCCATGCTACCCGAGGGAGAATGTAGCTATACATTGAATTTTACTACCTCCAGACATAATGTCATACAAGCAAAACAGGGTACTCCAAACATCTTGGTATGTCCCAATCATTTCTTCCTCACTTTCCATTCTAACAGGACATGGCAAAACAAATACTTTTTCTTTAAGAAGTTTCTGAAGGTTGCAGTAAAAACCAAAAACCCCCAATATTGTATTAAAAAACTGTAAAAGATCTCCCATTACTGAGGCTATTTAGATAAAATACTTAATAGTAATTGGAGAAATAACTGCTAATGCTACACATTAAGAAACTAATTATATAACCACATATCTACAGGAGTAAGCTCAGTGGCAACAAAGTATGTCAAAGTGTAGAATTTTCACACACTCCAAAATAATTTCTTGAATTGTTCTGTGCACATCTCCATCATGAGGAATGCTTTTGTTGCCTCACGCAATTGAAAACTGCATAGCAAAGTACACATGTCTTCTTTTTAAATGGCATAAGAACCTGATATATAATTCTGAAGAGTGTAAAAGCATAAGGAGAATTTAAAAAAGCTTTAAACAGCTCTTTAGGCATTGAGAACACCTGTTTTGTACTGCTGACTAATATTTTAACTGCTGCAAGGTGGAAGTGCAAGCTTAAGGAGCATGGAAGGTGACACATGGTACATTAACTGTATTTTTCTGTGCAACCTACAATGCACCCACACAAATAAAAAATGCTTCCTTGGTGACATAATCACTACCCTTTCAACAGCATTAAGCAAGTAACTTCCATGGAGGCAGCTTCCCTACTGGAGTCAATCACAGCTGCAGCAACCTCCTGCTATTCCCTAGAGACCAAAAAGAGTTTTCCTAGGTATCATAATGAAGGAAAACACAAGTAGTTTACAAAAAAAAGATCAAATCAGTCTTCTCTGTGGAAAATTACCTGTCTTGAGTTTCTGTGGCTCATCCTAACTCACACACTGAGTTAGTGTAACAATCCTTCTTGCTGCTGGGTCCAGAAGAAATGGGATAGGAAGGGAATGATGTGGCCAAAGACATGCCTCACAAAGACAATCACTATTCCTTCAGAAAAGTGTCCAGGGTCTCCAGTAAGGTCTTCCAGGCACTTCTCTAAACTGAAGAATGGACTGCTTTAAAACAGAATTAGAAGTTCATCCTATGATCCAGAGTGTGCCATATGTGAACACACACAAAGTTCCTGTGTCTAGACAATGACAAAAGACATGCCTGTGCTCCACCTGCGTATGCATAAGTAAGTATTTATGGTTTTTATTAAAATTGAGGCTTGAATGAGTGCCATTTGCTCCCAGCAGAAATTTACAGGAGCAAATTCCTTGCAAATACTTGTCAGATTGGGATAAATGTTTGAGATCCACCTTTGCCTTTTCTCACTAGCCTACCTTCTTTCTGCAGTAAGGTATAAATTTTCTTTTAAATATACTGCACAGTAGTAAACACTGCTCGTGAATGTAAGATTTATAGCACATTAATAAAATCATATAGGCTCACGGGCCTTAAATATATGAGGCACACAATTTAAGTTTTCATGACTACCTCAAAAGAGACCTAGAGTTGCCATGCAGCATGTTTAAATCTACAAAGTATTTACACCTACACATCATTCACCTCTTACCTATCTCTAATTATTTATTTTCTCCAGCACAGGACAACCTTCTGAAAGATTAATACTATATAGCAGGTGTGATATTTACTTCATTCGTTTAGGATTCTTGAAAAAAGCAAAGCAACACCTAAAAGCAACAGAGAACATGGGATCTTAGCATTTGTTTCACATGGAAGAAAAATAAAAAAATTTAAGGTTAAATATCATGCTTTAAAATAATAATCGCTAGGAGGCAGAACAACAAAAATATCTAGAATTCAGATCCAACAAATAACATGAAAGTATCTGCAAGTAGCTTGGCAAATGCCCTTGAGAAACAAATACCTTTGACACAATATAAAATTGCTAAAGTGTAGAGAGAGTAAAAAATGCCTAAAATTCAATTTCCATTGAGATGCATATATATCTCTATTCACTGCTGGAATTTTGTATCAAATTTTTGTATATCAATTCAAGCAGAAAATACTCATGACAAATATTACTGGTTATTTTATTAATCAAACCAAACACCATGTGAAGGAAAGGTTTCAAACCCATTCTCAAAAAGAATGAAAAGTTAGTGTTTTCAAACAAAACAAGCATTTTGCTTCCAAAAATGCCTTGGTTTTCACTGCTTAGTTACATTTTGGAGGCTAGTGATTATTGCTTTCTATTATTATCATTCCTTCCAAAAGTGCTAGGTGATTGATACTGACAGCTAACTGGTCAAAATAAAAATAAAAAAAAAAAAAAAAAAAAAGAAAAAATGTTAATATTACTCTTTCTTTTTTCTTAATACCACTAGTTCACATCCGTTTTTTTTAAATTTTGACTTTGATTCCAGGGGCAGCACCAAAAAATAGCAATCTCAAAACTGATGTAATAGGAAAATAGTTTCTTCCTGACTCTGCTGAGATCTTCTTTGTTTTTCTAACAGTGTCATACAAATCAGTTAAATGAGTTATTGTGGATTTAGATCAGCACAGGTAATATTAGAAGCCAGACCAAGAGTAACAGGAGGCAGATCTTTATCCCAAGGTTTCCTCTGATTGCTGAACTTCACAAGCAAGACAAGTCTTCCCTAAATGGGCAACTGAAGACACCTGGGTACAAGGAAAATCTAAGAAAAAGACAACACAATCACACTTTCACCAGCTTTTCCTCCACCTGCCTCAAGGATAAGACTTATCAGGGATATTTTTGGGATGAATAAGGTAAGCAGGACAGGCTGGTCAGACCAACTCTGTTCTGTAATAGTCATTACAAAAGCTAGCAAAAGTTAAAGCAGCCACCCAGCTGCTCTACTTGCACTGAATTCTAAGTTTTCTGCACTGAAGGGCAATTTTCTATCCCAATCTGTCTCCCAAATCAGAAGACTGATTATACCTACAGTCATAAGCAAGTCAACTCTACCATGCAAGCCTAAGGGAAAAATCAGCAACAGTTCAAATTCTGGAATCCCAAACACAGCCCCTCTCACACAAAAAGCTGGCTCCCAAATATAACAACAGTCTAGATATCTTACATATGTACACAAATACTCATAGCAACAGGAAGATAAAAATCAGGCCTTGAGATCATATGCTCCTCAATTTTTATTTGTTTCATTTATACAAGTTCCAAGTAGCTACAACTCCATGTGATATTTTACACAGAAGCAGCAATAATGCATTCAGATCTATAAAAGATAACAAAGGGATAGCAATGGGATGCCCCAAATACATAAAAAGCTGATCCATGCTTAAATTTAGGGTTCATTTTACCGGTGATCATTTTACCAGTGATTTCATAACAAAATGACAGAGCTGTACACTCCTAAAAAATACAAAGTCAGAAGTTCATCTTAATGCATATGAGAATTTCTTCCAAATATTGGTACAACATACACACACACACACACACACACACACATACACACACATATATATATATATATATATATATAAAAAAACACTTTGTATTTAAAGCCACTACTTTAAAATAATAACTCTTCGGAAGAATGAGAAATAATTTTGTACATTTGTACATCATCTAACAAATTCAGTCCTGACTTCACTGTCACAAACATTAAAGTGATCAGAATGCAACTTTCTGTGCAGTAAAATTAGATTATGCACATAATGCATTGCATGCTATTGATTCTGAAATGACATTGTGGAAGAGACTCATACTTAAGTGTGCCACAGTCTCTGAAAGATCTTACCCTTAATTATTTATCAGAGCCAAAATGCAGTCATTTTCAGAATTTATTCACCAGCATTGTTTATCTTAACATTATACTCTGAACTGTACACAATATTTTCACATTTGCAACATTTGATGGAATATACCTTGTTGCAAGAGACAAATGAAAAGGATTCTAATTCTCAGTAGGCCCCTTGAAGAGTCTTTGTATACTTTCAAAATAGAAATAACAGAAGTGTCAAAGTATTTGAGATTTCTAGTGTGAGTGGGTAAACCATTGTTATATAGCACAACAGTCTAACATATGCTTTTTGTCAAATTATGCTTTAATTTTGTTCTAAATGGTTTAAGGGGTGGTGGATAAGTGGGTGGAGGGAGGTTTCTAATTTTACATTAGTTTGTTTGCAACTAATTTTTGAAATATTTTTTTCTTTGTAGCCTTCTGGAGGTGTTCAGTCAAAATGCTAAACTGATTGTAATGTATCACTAACATCTGAAACATATTGATCATTTGACTCCCAAATCCTTCAAACATTTGCTGATCCACAACTGCTTCCAGACTGGGCCCAAATAATTTAGCACAAAGTTACATTTAGAAAAGTATTTTTTGTGCTCTGCTATTATCATACAATTAAATTCAGAAATCTCTGCATAATCTGCATTTCAGTATTCAGAATTCCAATTTTTTTTTCTTTTTTTACAGTGTCTTCATAAAAATAAAATTACTACCCTGCTAGTCTATACTTTGTCAAAACTTACTGAAGTTCCAATGTATGTTGCTTCCATATTTCTACAAGAAATTGTCTTTCAGGTTGCTCACCTGTCCTCTCCCACTGAAAAATTTATGGCTTAAAATGCAGTGTGCTTCAAAAATGAAAATATCAGGTCTCAAGCAAATTTGTTAAAACCTGAACAGATACAAGCCTATATTCATGTGGTTTGTATCTTTGGCTTTCATTGTACTCAGCATATTAAAATGTAACATGTGCTTCCAATGACTCACATTGGAAGATGATAGAACAACTCTGAAGTATATTTTGAAGTGTATGTGCCATCCTCACAGGGGGTTTTATTCAGGTATATTTGACACGGCAAATTTTAATTCTTTATGCCCATTTTAAAACCCAACAAACCCTAACCCTTATGACTTTTATTTACTAATGCCATTTATTCCTAAACTGCTTGAAAATAACTTGACAAAGCTGATGTTCCAAACAAAGACCACACTTCCTGTTCTTACAGGGAATCTGGAACACCATCAATGTTTTGTTCAGCTTGCATAAGTCACAAGTGATTGGCCACAGTCCCTGTGGGCATGCCATTTCATCCAGACTGGACGGTTCATTAGTCATAATTACTATAACTGTACAGCAGAGACTGCAGTTTTATCTCATCATACATCTTTGATAAAGCTGCTTCTATTTCTGCTTCATCAGCACGTGAAGTTACATTATCGGAGCTTTCATTTTCCAATCTGTGATTAACATCGGTTGTTCTGCTTATGAAACACGCACCAAAATTCAAGATAACACACAAAGTAAGGCCACGCCGTGACCACCGTTTGAACTTTGCATTAGGAATTCTGCAGCAGTCATTGCTGCAGAGGAAGAAGAGACTCTGAAATGACAGAGTCGCTAAGAAAATTTAACCAAGGAAGTACCAACAACGCAGTCTGTAAGAGAATAAAATAAGGCTGTAGGTTTGTAATGTGAACTGCGACATAGAAAAAAATCTCTGTTTGCTACAAAGGTTAGAGGCAGGAAATTTCTGACAACTGCTGGGTCAATCAGCATTTTTCAGGTAGTGTTTATGCAATTGCACAAAATTAAAGCCTAAAACATAAAGAACCACGGTGAACACTGACAGCCACCACACTGCACTCCAGTTAGCAAACAGACGCTGAAACACTTAAATCTAATAAGGACTGTGAATGCAATCTTTAGCAAAATGCATGTAGAAGTCTCCCATTAAGGCAATGCTTGTTGCTGATTTTTCCATCTTATTGTGTGATAATAGGGAACACAAAGGCTGGTGACACCATCTGAATGCGCATCGTGTACCGACGATGGGCCACATAAACAGTCATAATCGACAGCTACATGCAGGCACTGAGGCTGCAAAAATCCCAGAGTAATTAGTGTTGTCTGAATGCAATGACATCTGTTTTCTCATGGTCCTCTAGACTTGTCAGGCCAATAAGATATATATGAAAAAATATGACAAGCATTGCAAATGCCCTTCTGAAAGGTCTCACTTTGGGAAAAGCTGCAGGAATGACATGTGCCACCTCTTTTTTGCCAATATACCTAAAAGCCAAAGCTTGAAGATTTGAAAAAGGTCTTTTGAGACATTTTGCATTTGACTACGGAAGGTTTATTCAGAACAAAACGCTGTGCTTAGGTAAGAATATTTTGCAGCAGCTTTTGTTTTTTTAGAAAAGCAAGCTTTGTTAATAGAAGAGTAAATGTGGCTGCTTATTTCTAACCAGAGTGCTTACACATCTGTGTCATCACCATCTCCTTTTTTTAATTAAAGCAGCAGACACCATGTAGACCACAATAGTGTATGTCTATTAAAATTATTATTAGTAGTATTAGTATTAGTATTAGTATTAGTATTAGTATTAGTATTAGTATTAGTATTAGTATTGTGCAACAAGAACAGTTCCATAGGCGGGCCTTCTGACATTGCAAAAACACTGTACTCTTTTCATCTGAAGACCTAAGCTTTTGGTTTAGGATCCACAGACTTTTCCTTAATATGCCTATTCCCCCACTCTTTTTCTGGACTATGGCATGTTTGAGCATGCGTTTTCTCCAAGAAAGACATTAGTCATCATTAACAGAAGCCTTCACACCAAGTCTAAGTGCTTCTCCGCAATGACCAAGTGGCAATCATCTTTCTCTTACCCTGTCACTGCTGATTAGGTGGTTCTTTCATGAAAATTTAATTTGTCGCCTTTCTACAGCTCCTTTTTACATTTCTGTAATAACACAGCAACACTAAAAATACAGTAAAGGAGGTTGGACCTGTTTATAAGAAAAGGTAAGATTCAGACTGCATGGCTGTACTTTTTACCTAGTTGAGCAAAAGAACAAAAAAAGCCACTGCAGGATAAAGAAAACAACTGACAGAAGAAAAACTCCCATTAAATATGGAAGGACTCAAACAACCTGGCACACTTTTGATCCAACTAAATTAAATTTCTTTTCCTCTGGAAGACAGCTAGCCAGCCCCTCTTCCAAAGCTTTGTTCAACAGACAAATAGGTAAATGCAATATCTAAACAGATTTTTACAACTAATCAATTACAACTGCTCCAATAAACAGGTATTCAGGTTTTTAGCTTATATAAATATTTATTAAAGGATTTTATAATCCAGTGATAAATTTCAACCCCACTTCTTGAGTCTGTGTCAACATTGCCCTTGCAGTTAAAGAGTCAGCTACGAAGAAAACAGCTTTAGCTGCTGCAGACAGATGAAAGTTTCAGTCACAGATGATACTTTGCAGCTATTCAACGCACACAGTCTCAGATTCCTGCTCTGTGTAACATTACAAACATTGTTGAACAAGATACCATAGCAATGAGTTATTTTAAGGAAGTTTTTCAAAACATTTACTCTTCTGCTTTATTTCAATTTGTCTAAAGATTTTTTTAATTATAAGCATATGCTATTTTGTTAACATCTGTGCGCAACATAAAACCTGACTGAATTCCAACTTCTGAAAAAAATGCAGATAACTTATATTGCTCAAATAAAGTAACAATACTAGAAAACTTCATGAAATTCAGATTAAGATGCATGAGTTCATTTAACTGATTTTCCATAGAGATGTACATTAAAAAAAAACAAAAACAAAAAAAAACCACCACTTATTACAATTTTTATGTTCTCTCAATATCTTTCAGAATTTAATTAAGTGTAAAGCTAAAATCTGGATCTACCTCTATTAAATTCAGAAACCACAGCTAGTAAAATCCAAGTCATAAAAACTTTATTCAGCTTCCTAAAATATTGGTCTTCCACTACTGACCCAAAACAGCATTGGTAGTCAGAACAGAAACAGTATTGCTAACACTTTGGATTTATATGAAACCTCCAATATCTTTAAATAGTCTCCACATATGAAATTTAAGAAGAGGAAACAAGGAATTAAAAGTGGATTTTGAATGGCAGACTGTGATTGTTGCACTGCTATGGCAGTATACCCTTCATTAAATGCAGAGCAATACTAAAGTAAAAACAAAGCCCTGCCATGGTAACCCAAATTAACTACTGAAGCAGATCATGCTGATACAGAAAGCTGGTGTTTTAAGCTATTTCACTTGAACTCGGGAAAATCTAGGACTTTCTAGAGGGCACAAAATAAAGTTAACCTTCCGTGGCCGCACAGCTCCCACTGTTCTGTTCCCTGCGTTCTCCTCGGCTCCTTGCCTGATGAGCCAGGAACGCAGATGTCGAGATCCTTGCTCTGCATCCATGTCAAGTTCAAGTACGGGAAATTTAGCTCTTTGACTCCCCCCCCCAACTCCAAGTCACTTGTCAGTAAAAGGTTGGGCGATTTATTGACCAGTGCAGGACGTGTACTGTCAGTGCTGAAGGAAATATGAGCGGGGGCTGTCGCTGCTGTTCTGGAGCTCATTGATAATGACATACCTGCCTCTGTCACCCATTACCCATACTACAAACTACTTAGACCTAACTGAAAAATCAATAGCCTACTTGCACCGGTTCCTGTGGCTGCCTCCTTTGATTGTCAGCTCCTGTCTAGGGTCAGCACTTACATGAAAGGGGCTGTGACTGCCTGATGCTTTCAGGACAACCTAACGATATGAAACTAGCCAACAGAACAGTAAATTCTGTCCCCCTGCCCTCCTCATCAATTAGGCTTTGACTAGGCTTGCCTGTAGAAACCTGACCTTTTAAGTTTAGGTGAATATGGAACTAGCTGAACACGCCATTGCCCTCAGCACTGAGCCAGGAAATCCACTGACAGGTTAAACAAAACAGAAGGTTGTAACTGTCATAATTTGCATTGCACTTTCACGCCAACAAGGGTGTTATCAGTGGGGGCAAGCCCTGGAACACACAATGCAAGCACCCTAAGTCACTCTCCTCATAAATTTTCAAGTGAAGGGAGATAAAACATAAATTCACAAATGACCGCACATTTCAAGCCCCACTTTCTTTCAAGTTCGCACTCTGTAAGCCCCCAAAGTACACAAACAATTCCCCTTTGGAGGCATGCTGGCACACAGATGCCAGTCAGAATGAACCTCCAGGACAGATGATGGATGGGGAAAAGCCACCTGCCTGCACCTCTAAAGGACTCCTGTATTAGGTTTATTGTCCATTGAGTATTTATATGCATCAATACGAAACATTAATGGAAAATACACTGACACACACCTGTATTTTGGAGCAGCAGGTAGCCATAAATTATTTTAAAGTCCCCAGAGAGTCCTAACTGGCACTTCTGGGTAGTATCCCCTTGTACATCCTGCATCTTGGAAGTCCATTAGCAACTTCTAAATATCCCTGTGACTACAACTAAATGATAAATGTTACATTTTAATGCATGCGCCCTCCTCCAAAGGATAATGACAACCATGAAGCAAAGAACTAAAGCAAGACATCTCATATCTAAAGTAAAGGCTGAACTACAATCTGAAGTTTAATACAATTTTTATAACTATATATAGACTTTTTTTTAAAGTTAATAGCTGAGTGCCTTGCTCCTCCTTTCTTCCAAAATAAATATTAAAACCAAATGAAAAGACCTTTAAAGTCTCTGATTAGTGCTCTTTTCTTATATATTAATTTTCAATCAAAAATTATTTTATGTCCTTTCATGCTCCTGCTTCCATGGGCCTGCCATACACAAGGTAATCATGACTGGAAAATGCAGATAGCATGAGTGATCCAACAAATTTATACAATTTGAACACCAAAGCTTCTTCATACCATGAAAGGACTGGCTACACCTATGAACTGCAGTGAATACTAATTTTTTGAAACTCTGAGAAGGCTAGGAATTTTCAGTGGACTCTATTGAGTGCATACAGTTAACCACTGTAAATGTAAATACACAAACTATTCCTAGAAATCCCAGGCAAGATTCAGAACAATAATTTAAGTAATGCTTTTTTACTCTACAGCCAGACCTTTTTAACTCATGGACCCTTAATATCCTTCTCGCACAAAACTGTGCGGTGCCAGACACAAAAATGAGGTCTTGGTAAATAAGTGAGAGAAAAATGCTGCCACTTGGTTTTCAGCATTTAAGACTCAGTCCCAAAACTCCAGATACCTTTGCAAGGTTTACTTTTGAATGCTGACCCAATATATACCAGCTGCTGCATTTAGGTTATTTCAAATGCACTTTTTGAAACTGGAATTGCGAAAGGAAAACTGCTGAATTAAAAAAAGACAAAAAACTTTTGCCATTAAAGCTTCAGATAATATGTAACACTGCACTATTTGTTACATAGTACCAAATATACAGTGTTCTAAATAGACACAAAACAGCACAAATGCAGAGAAGACTCCTCGAAAATGAAAGCATAGAACTGCATTAAAGCCCTTTTAGATAAACAGAATGGCAGTTAGAATTAATATTGTACTCCAAACAAACTACAGAGCAAACACTAGTTAAAAATGGTAGACCTAATTGAGTCTGGATGGTTCCCTTTACAGACCTAATGCAATGATTAACTATGCATCTGGTAGCATGTCAAGTCCTTTTTGTGTGCCTATCTGATAGTGAAGTGAAAGGGCATGGACAGTGTCCAGTCCCAGCAAGCAAATCATTTGGAAGCAGTCATAGCCACAGATCAAAGATTTTTCACTCTATCCAGAGTCTATTTAAACACACCAACCCAGCCCCTTGTTGCAGACAAAACCAGTTAGAAAATAAGAAAGACTCTTTGGGATACAAAGATAATAAAGGAAGATAGAAGTAGAAAATGAAGAAAAGAAACAGACTGGCAGAACCTTGATTTCCATAGACCAAGACAGCTGGTTTACATCCTACTTTTATTTCAGATGGTTAAAGAAAAGGAACAATTTCCATCTCTTAGATCACCAAATATTATTTCAATTAAGCTATGCAGATGTCTTCTATACATTATTTGAGCCAATGCAGTTTCCCCTTTCCAGCAGTGGAAGATGGTACCTTAAACTATTTTGCATACAGGTTTTACCTAATTAATAAGAAAATTAAAAAGAGAGCAGCATATTAACATGGAGAAGTTATTCTGAAATAAGATATGCACAGCAAGATATAAAATAGGATTAGCTATGATTTGATTCTCTCATTAGAAGTAGCAAGAAAACCCCTACAATGGTTTTAAAAGTCGTAATTTACCACTTTTATGTCAACATAGTACTTTCAAAGGATAAAAATTCAAAACTATGAAGTACAATGCACAGAAAAGTAGATGGTTCTAACTGTGCATTTAATTTGAATGAGAGAACAGTTAGAAGACTGCTCAAACAGGACTTCCTTTAAATTAAATAAAAATTGCATGCTTTTTCTATCAGACCCAAAGTCAAAACAAAATCATCATAAAATACAGGGAGGAGAGCGCGAGAGGGACTCGATATATTCTGTGCTGGTCACCACTGCTACTGAGAAGATTGAGCCCCTGCCGCTCCCTCCTCCCACAACACCCTTCCCCTTTATAAATTGCCTTCATAGAAACTCACTGAAAGGTTATAACCTATGCAGTGGCTGGTGAGGAGCAGAGGATTTCAAACTGCTATGTTGTACTTGAAAAAGCACCTTTTTAAGTATAAGCTTATAAACAAGGAGCTTTTGCTTCTGGACCCAGAAACTGACATTTTAAAAGAGTGTAACTCAGACTATTTTAGGTTAACTTATATATACACTTTGTCTTGACAAAGCTGCATGAAGATTTTGATCTCAAAAATAACTGTCTAACCAGTAAAACCACACAGGCTGTTGTGTGTTGGCATCATATGCAGAGACTTCAACATCTAAGGCAATAAACAGAACAATCATCTGCAGCTACTGACAAAAAAAAAACAAAATCATGCAAATTAATAGGTCTTTTTCATTTCCAAAACTTTTATTTTGCTTATAACATCTTTGTATCTTTTGTAATTTTAAAATAAAATTTATTGAGGCTAAATGCTGATTTAGCCTCACAGCATTATTAAGAACCAGACATTATCTCTGTAGCCCACCTCATATTTTATTCTCAAGCAAATAAGCATTAATGCATTCAACTGGAGGTGAAGCTGAAAAAATTCTGGCATATTACATGTTTTCATTTCTTAAAAGTGATGTTATTAATATAATTAATCAGTTATTATAAATAAAGACCAGCCAACACACATGAACTTGGTTAATTCTAATGGATGCATCTAAACAAAAGGCCCACATGAAGTTTTAACAAGAAAATTTTACAAAAGCACTAGAATTGTTCTTTTTTAGTACATGTCTGATTCTCCACCATTGCCACCTTATTAAAGATAAAATTACAAAACAGTATTTAGCATTCAAACCAGTCTACAGCTAAAAGAAGTCACCATTAGTCACCATGAGAAAAGAGAAGGTGCTATCTTTAATGCAAAGTTCAAAGCATTAGAAAAAGTCTCTCAGTAGCAGATTGTTTATGGTTAAACACCAGATTATGAACACATTCACATTTTAAGACTGAACAGGAAAGCAGAAATAAGCTACTTAAAGGAGTAGCTGGAAGCAACGCCTCTCCCGCTAAAGAAATGAAAGCCAGGGGAGACTCAGAAACATGTATGAATTCTTTAATTACCATACCACTCAATCTTCACAGGAAAAAAAAGGTACAAGATTTCTACAACACTTTAGGGTGATGAGATACATTAATGACACCGGTAAGAATGAAATCATCCTCACTCCCATGTGTGGCATCAACTAACTTCATACACACAGACCTTAAAACAGATCAGCAGATACTAAAGGCAAGCCATGACTCCCTGAAAAAAAGGTACACACTGTACACCATCGAATGCAAAAGGAATGTTATCCCTCGAACCCAGCACAGCGCTGGCTGGAACTATTAACCCAGTTCTGTGGTGGAGAAACGCAACATGCATTACTGAATCATTTCTTTTCAAATCCATACATTCCCTGCAGCAGTTCAAGCTTCATCAGCAGTGCAGGAATGTTTGAAAATGACAGGCAAAGGGCACTAGCTCTTTTCCCATACAGTTCTTCTATAAATGGAAGCAGAGTCCTACAAAGCACTTAAAGCTGAGAATGTTTGAAGACTTATCTCCAGGAAAAAAATAACACAATGCTAGGTTCCACAAGCAGATTAATTATTCTGTTTTCTGCAAAATTGTTTCCATTAAATGAAAGGACAGAGAGGAAACCAACTACTAGAAAATAATGCAACGCTAGCTGGGTCTCATCAGCAAAGCTGCCATGAACAAAGCATATACAAACACATACATATTTCACATGCTATTCTGAAAAATAATTCTCAGCCCTTTTGGGAGCACCTGCTCCTGAATTCACTTTTCCCTCTTCCTCTCAGCAAGGGAGAGACAAAGGACAGGCTTGGCAGAAATCCTTTAATAGCCTTAAGTCACTTTGATTAAACTTTGATTTACCTTAAGAATTACACCTTATATCAGTAGCATGTTATAGAAACTTTAAAATACACCAGTCATTATTAAAAGACTGAAATATTTAATGTATGCCAGGTTGATAAGCTGGTTAGGGAATCAAATGAAAGTATGCTATATCATAACTCAGAAAAAAACTTGCATGCTTATTGCTAAAACTCTGAGCTGCTTTCCAGCTTTTTTCTTTTGTTGTTTCAGCGGTTAACACAAATCCATAATGTTCTCTTGATGGGAAAAAAAAAAAAAGAAAAAGAAAAAAAAAAGTCCTAATGGCAGCCCTTCGCTGCTACTTTGCCATCCTGAGTGTGAAGAAAATACCGTGGCACATCCCTTGCCTGCACGGCTGGATTTACACCCGCCCGAGCTCCCTGCTGTACGAGCGGGAGGGGGCAGGAGGAGCCAAGGCAAGAGCAAACACCGCACACCGCGTCCCCTACCCAGTATCTTTTTACAGAAGCCCTCGCTAACAAAACACTATAGCTCCAGGCAGCGGCATGCTGATGTTGGCACTGCTTAAACCAAACAAACACGATGTTTAACAGTCAAATAAAATGTCCCGCAGCCTCCCTAATGAATTTGTCAAGGACCATCAGATCACCCCCGCCCCTGCCTCATTAACTCAAGTATGATGAGACGGATTATAACGAGAGAATACAGATCAATCGGTCTGAAGACTTCAAGTGGCTTTTAGCCCTGAGAGTTTCCCTCTCTGCGGCACACGCACGCACACGGTCTTTTTTAATGGAATACAGTATCTCCTGCTGCTGGAGGGGATGCCACTTCGTTTTATACACCATCAAGGAGCTGCTGATGGACTTCTACACTAACATACATAAAAGCAGAGGTGACAAGGGCTCTTCAATTATAGCCTCCTCGGATCCTGTTCCCCCTTCAATTATTCATCCCGGCGAGAGCAAATTCCGCCACAGATGAAGCTGGTCTTAATGCAGTGCGGCCACAAACGCCCAGACACGGGAGAGAAGGATTTCACGTGCATTATTTGCTGGAAGTGTTTAAGTTTATTGCTCAAATGATGTTTCTAATTAGCGTTGGGGCAATAAATTAAAGTCAGCTTTTGTTTAGCTGATTTATTATTTACTAGGGCTTCAACCTCAGGCAGGAAAATTGGTAATGAATTGTTTTAAATCTGAACACTGGTAACGCTACATCATTAGGCACCTTTTCGGGGGGGTGGGAAGGGAATCGCCCCCTCCTCCTGCTTTTACCCTGAAAAAAGGAACGCGCGTGCCCCCGCCACTGCCAGGGCCGCCTGAAGGCTCCGGCAACCTCCCCCGCGCCCAGGACACGGTAACCCCTAGGCTGGGCGCTCTCTGCGGGAAGCGAGACCCCGCGGAGCCCTCCTGCGCGCCTCCGCTCGGAGGGCGGGTGTGCAGAGCCCTCGCCGGCACGGAGAGCGGTGCTAGCCCGGCAGCGAGTACGTCCCGGGAGCTTTGACGGCGGCGTGTGAAAGGGACCCGCAGCCCTAACTAACTCTTCCCTTTGCCGGAGGGCAGCGGGAGGCGAGGCGTGGGACCCTGGCAGCTCCGTCGGGCCAGCCGAGCCGCGCAGAGAAGCTCCGCGCAAGCGAGCCTCCGAGCGCCCCGGCGGGTGCGGGTGCGGCCGCGGGGAGGGGGCAGCTCCGCAGGCACTCACCCGCGCCTCGGGGCGGAGAGCCCCGCTCCAGTCCGCGCATCGCCGGGACACCCCAGGGACCGTGAGAACAGCGGCGCCAGTGCCCACTCTGCCCTCGTGGCAGCTTGCCGCTTCTCCCGCACCCCTCGGAAGCTGCTCGCCTCGGAGCCTTCCCTGGGCTCATCTCCCTCCCGACGGGGCCGGGCCCGGCGGGGACACCTCACACCGCTGCCAGCTCCGGGCACCGCGGGCCACAGGGCCAGCCCCTCCATCCCCTGGCGCAGAGTGCCCCGGCGGCAGGCAGGGAAGCAGGGAGCCGATCCTCTCCTCGCGAAGGACGGAGCCCCACCGGCGCCGGGAACGTCTATACTTACTTCTTCCAGCGGTACGGTCGGCACCAGACATGTTTCTAATTTAAGCGCACACAGAAAACAGACGGCGGTATTTTCTTTATTAAAATCAGCCAGCTGCAGGGAAAGGAGGAGAGCGCAAAGAACGGAGCCCAACCGCTGCGAGCGGGTTACCGGGAGGCTCTGCACGGAGGAGAGCACCGCGCGTCTGCACGGGCACGGCCGTGGCCCCGGTCCCGGCGGCGCTCCCGCACCGTGGGACTGCACGGCCTGGGGGAGGGCAAAGCAACTACGCACCCTTGCCCCGAGCACTGGAGGTGTGGAAACTGCCCTCCTTTCCATCCTAAGCTCCCGCAGGAAAAGCAGATCTGGCTCCTCCGCAGCAGGTACTGCCCCGGGCTTCCTCCGACCTGACACCACGGAGCTACGGCTTTATGTCCAAACCATTCCATATTCCTATTAATACAAACTTGCATAAAATATCGTTTCCTTTTGAATAACTCAATCCTATGCTTTAGGAGGAGGAAAAGAACTTTATGACACAAGATTCATCTAAATTAAAGTGACTGGAGGCAGTAAAAAAAGGTGTGCCACGCTACTCCGGTGACGGTCTCACTTTCACTGCTATCAGCCCGGCACTAAGCGAAATGATATTTATGCCTGCGGTGAAGCCCCGACCCGCCTCTCCCCTTTCCCCGCACACACCGGCACTGCCGCCGGGTCCTCTAGCAAGGAGTGGAAGGAGCAGCGAGCTCACCTCGCCCTTCACCGGCTGCCACGGCGAAATTACAGGGATTTTTTGTTCCTCCCCCCACCCCCACACACACCGCGCCGGGTGGCGGGACGCCCCGAGCCTCCCTCCCGGCTGCCCTGCAGCCCATCCCGGCTCCAAGCCCCGGCGCGGAGCGGACGCGGGGCCGGGGCCGAGGGCGGGAGCGCGGGCGCGTGCGC
>JAYDZK010000202.1:13085179-13102876 GCA_034509185.1 Euphonia xanthogaster | reverse complement strand
AGCCGGCCCCGCCCCGCGCCCGCGCGCGGCCCCATTCATAAACTACAGGGGCCGGCGGCAGCGCCGCGAGAGGGACGCGGGCACCCGGCGCTGCAGGAGCGGAGCCAGGGGCGCGGACACTGGGAGCCTCGGCGCGCACTTCCAGGGGTGGGGAGGGGGAGGAGAACCCATCCCGGGCACGGCACCTACGCCCTCCTCCCGCTCAGGATAAAACACAGTCTGTGCAAAGAAAACAAACAAAACAAAACAAACAAACAAAAAAAAAAGGCAACAACTCCTCTCCATACAGTCTGTCTCACAACAATCTATGAATCTATGTAGAGCTGCAGGACGGGAATGAGAGATCCCAGACCAAGTGCACCCGTCTGCGCCTAAAGATAGAGACAGCCACAGAGCCGGGCTCAGTCAACGCCTCCAGCAGGAAAAGGGAAATCAACAACACCCCCTGACAGTCTGAGCGAGCGGCAGCCAAACTCATGCACATCTCTGACGGTGCCACGGACTGAAAGAGACAGACAGACAGACACAGAGTTCACTCTTCCGCTGAGGGCATTGCTCGCATTCTTCTCCTCCTCTCGTACCGTGTGCGGTTTTAAACTTCGCCGCCGACCGGCTTTTCTGCGGGAACCTTCTGCGAGTCCTGGGGAAGTTTGTTTGTTGTTTGGGTTTTTTTTTTTTCCATGAACTATTGAAACGGCATTTTTGTCGCTGCGCGGGGGGGTGGGCGCCTGAGCGCAGAGGCAGCACAGACTTCCCTGCCCCCATCGCCATCCAAAACTTTGCGCTCCGGGAGCCCGCGGGGGCTGCCCGCCTCTCCGGCACCGGCATCACCAGCATCAGCACCGCCGCCGAGCCCGCACCGTCCCGCTCCTCCTCCTTCTCCTCCTCGCCGGGGCAGCGCTGGGCTTCGCTCCTTTGTGCTTCGCCGCCCTCCTCGATTTCTTTAATTGCTCTCACTGGCGCGCCGCTGCCGCCTTCTTCCCGGAGGCGGCGGGGTCCTGCGATTTGGCTGGTGCCTTCCGCAAAGCTGCAGCCACCGCTAAAGCATTGGATCCCTCAACGTACTGCGAGAGCCCGGTGTACAGCCCGGACCTGTGCCCCAACATGATCGCCGCGCAGGCCAAGCTGGTCTACCAGCTCAACAAATACTACACGGAGCGCTGCCAGGCGCGCAAGGCGGCCATCGCCAAGACCATCCGGGAGGTGTGCAAGGTCGTGTCGGACGTGCTGAAGGAGGTGGAGGTGCAGGAGCCGCGCTTCATCAGCTCCCTAAGCGAGATCGACGCCCGCTACGAGGGGCTGGAGGTGATCTCGCCCACAGAGTTCGAGGTGGTGCTCTACCTCAACCAGATGGGCGTCTTCAACTTCGTGGACGACGGCTCCCTGCCGGGCTGCGCCGTACTCAAGCTGAGCGACGGCCGCAAGCGCAGCATGTCCCTCTGGGTGGAGTTCATCACCGCCTCGGGCTACCTATCCGCCCGCAAGATCCGCTCCCGCTTCCAGACGCTGGTGGCTCAGGCTGTGGACAAGTGCAGCTACCGGGACGTGGTGAAGATGATCGCGGACACGAGCGAGGTGAAGCTCCGCATCCGGGAGCGGTACGTGGTGCAGATCACGCCCGCCTTCAAGTGCACCGGAATCTGGCCGCGCAGCGCGGCGCAGTGGCCCATGCCCCACATCCCCTGGCCCGGCCCCAACCGGGTGGCGGAGGTGAAGGCGGAGGGCTTCAACCTGCTCTCCAAGGAGTGCTACTCGCTGACGGGCAAGCAGAGCTCGGCCGAGAGCGACGCGTGGGTGCTGCAGTTCGGCGAGGCCGAGAACCGGCTGCTGATGGGCGGCTGCCGGAACAAGTGCCTGTCGGTGCTGAAGACGCTGCGCGACCGGCACCTGGAGCTGCCCGGGCAGCCCCTCAATAACTACCACATGAAGACGCTGCTGCTGTACGAGTGCGAGAAACACCCGCGGGAGACCGACTGGGACGAGGCGTGCCTGGGCGACCGGCTGAACGGCATCCTCCTGCAGCTCATCTCCTGCCTGCAGTGCCGGCGCTGCCCCCACTACTTCCTGCCCAACCTAGACCTCTTTCAGGGCAAACCCCATTCGGCCCTGGAAAGCGCTGCCAAACAGACCTGGAGGCTAGCCAGAGAAATCCTCACCAATCCCAAAAGCCTCGACAAGCTATAGGGTTAACACGCCCGCGCACAAAAACTCGCCCTCCGTAAACAACAACAGCGCCTAAAAAACTTTCTATTTAACGCGAACGACGACGGAAAGAGGCGGCGAAAGACACGCGCCCCCGCCACCCCCCCACCCACCTGCAGTTCGGCCTTTAAAAACTTGCCGACGGTTTTCCCGGCGTAAACTCTCACCGCCTTGCACAGAAAAAGGGAAGAGCCTCTCTCTCCTCCTGTCCTCCAATGTGAATTTTTCAAAGGTCACGAAAAGAAGCGATCGGACTTTTGCAACTTCAAAACGAAACCCAAAAGGTACATTTCCAATCCGTGTATAGTCCTTTTCTTATGCTCTCTTGTTTGCCTGAATGTTGTCACCAAGTGAAAAAATTATTTAACTATATGTACAAATCTCCCTTTAAAAAAGTTTTACTGATGTTAAATGTATTTCGGTGCCAAGTTCAGATTATGTGCCCCACAACTGACTTGTTGCAAATAGTAATAAAAATATTACTTTAACTTTACGCTGACTTTTTGTGAATGGTTCTTAAATTTAGGCAAATACATTCTTTCTGAACCTCAGAAGGAATAGTTTTTTAAATAAACGAAACCACGAGATGTAAAGATAGGCTAAATGCAACACCTAGCCCAAGCCCTAGCTCAGCATATTGACTGATGTTTTCTAAATCTCCTTCTAGTTTCCATTAAAAAAAAAAAAGTGCATCTAAAAAAATTCTTATATATTATGTAGTTCAGCATGTGACAACATCTGCCATATTTCTGTTACTCTAAGGTTCTGTTCTAAATCTTGGAATATATGAAGCATTGCACAGCAGCTCGCCACAGTTTAGTCAGAATTGCAGTATGCCTTTTCCTACCCGACAGTCGGGTTTTTTTCCCTTTATTTTTTTCTTTATGGTATTCCTTGCTTCTATTTTCCCCCGGTAAATCTCGAGCGCTGCATTTTGTTATAAAAGTCCACCACTGTTTGCTTTCACTGCCAGAGCAAACGCGCTATCCATTTGACTTGGACACGAAGGAAGTATAGATCTACCCTGAATAATTAATGCGATTTCGAGCAACCGGTCGATATTTTTTTAAAACAAACATTTGTTTTTGCCCAGATTTTTAAGTACAGCATAAAATCGTACCGCAGCATCGTCAGACAGGGAGATAAGCGGGAACCCGTCAGGAAACCACCCGATCCTACACCGGCACCCGGGCGCACTCTGCCGATCTCCTTCCCTGCCCCAGCCCTCTCTCCCAAAGCGAAGCTGTGCCTGATTCCCCGCACCTATTTCGCTTTAAGCTTGCTCGGGACGACTGGCAGGATTTTTTTCGGGAACGCATTCCTAAGATTTAAAAACGTTAGCGTTACCCGCTCGAGTTGCCTGAAAGATTGTAACGCCGGCTCGGAGCATTTCGAGCAAGTTTTCATATCGTGGGCCGGGGCGGGGGGAAATAAAATGTCTAGTTCTTGCCCCAAAAGACTATTTTCATTTCCTTTTGGACGGAGACGGAAAGAAATAACCATTCAAACTTGAGCTGCTTTTGCCTTCAAGTTTGAAAACGAAATCCTCGATGGCGGAAGCAGCCGGGGCGATGGAGCGGGGTGCGCGGGGCCACCCTGGCCGGCCGAGCGGGCGCACCCCGGCCCCGGCCCCGCCGCTGCGTCCGCAGCCCCTCCAGCCCCGACTGAGCCCCCTAAGTCTTTTGTGGAGCCATCTTAACGCTTTCCACAGCGCTGATCCCGGATCACCTGGCAGAACGGGATTAGCCGTTCCTTCCCAAAACAGCCCAGAGCCCGCGTATAAACTCTGATCGTATCGCTGCCGACGCTATCACTACCTAAGGCAGGTCTTCCTTCAGGAACTTGTCACAATGTTTTCTTTTCGGTAGTTTAGACAAATATACAGGGAACTTAAATTTATCAAACAGATGAAGCCTCATTAATTAAGCAGGTCTGCGGAGCTTACAGCGGATTAGTTGTGGGGGCTTTTTTTTTTTTCCAAGGGGTATTTTCTACAGCACTCGTCATCGCTATCAAAGGTACATTGATTTCAGCACAGGATGGGGCAGGGAGGTGTTAATGCTTGAAAGGATGCTGTTATGTAAGATTACATAGTTTTTAAAATAAAATTATTCAGATCTGATTTTTAGCTCCCCCCTCCCATCCCTGAGACATTATAAAAGGTATTTTTTTTAAGATCTCCAGCTAAAGTACCATTGCAAGCAGAATGTAAGAGGTGTAGCCAGTATTTCATGTAACCAACCTCTCCTGTTTTGAGAACTCTAAGAAAATCTCTCAGATACAGAGTAAAAGATAGGGTCAAAGAAAACCAGAATGCCCGCTCACAGTTAAGAAAAAAGCCTCTACCAAATACTGGGAAGCAGGAGAAAAGGAGGCTAACTATATGTTATATGTCAGTGTTCCCACAAAACATGTTACAGGAATTGTATGAATTAGTAACTGTACTCAAAGACCCTATGTGCTGAACATGAAAACCAAAAATCCAGAATAATGCAGATCTGTAAGACTTTACTCATGCTGATACAATACAAAGCAGAACATTTTAGATGGAAAATGCAATACAGGAACATATCAAACAAACTTTAATTTCACATTTATATTCTTTCCATCATTAAATGGGATTTTTTAGTTAAAAGTGGGGGAGGATTAATGAAACATAATAGAAGGATATAAGCATATAAAATTTTTAAGCCCTATCTCAGATTTAAAATAATTTCCAATGTATTTCAAAAAATCTTCAGGACCAAAAGAAAAGTTAAGTCTCATTTATGATATCGCATAAAATCACAATTCTATTTAATTGCTTATATTAAAATCTAGCTCTAACAATTTGAGAGCACTGCTTTTCGACATTAATTTTTTTCTGGATAGGATTTGATAATCCCAGCTTTCAGACCCACCTATGCCATTTTTATTACAGACAAGTGCAATTTACTCAATAGGAACAAAGAACTGAACTGGTGCTTAACACACAAGGTATTCTCTCTAAAGACAAGCAGAAAATAATGACTTCTTCCAGCAGTGCCCTTCCCAAAGAAATTACTACCCAGTTCAACATTAGGCAGGTATTTAAAAAATCAAGAGCCGTGACCATGCTTAAATAGTGAGAATATTTACCAGTTGTGTCCTACTTTCAAAATGTTGCTGTAACACTGCAGAAAACATTCAAGTGCAACATTATTAAGCTAATTGCATGATATGCTCCCTTTGAAATTGGAATTTTACTGAAGGTTACTAATTTTAACCAGAAGACAAATAATCAAGCAACTCAGAGCAAATAAAGTTTGTGGGAATTATCAAGTCAGCTCAGAAACATATTTTAGAAGGGCAATTATGTTTTATGCTTAGGCACAATAAATAATAACGGGCCAAGTAAAATGCGTTAGAGAGTAATATGACAGGAGCACTGCAAACTTAGGAGTGTGGGAAATTCCATGCTGTTTTACACTAACATTTGCTAAAATCAGGAAAGTAAAGAAAAGTATTAAGGCTAAAAGTCTCGCTGAACTTCCCTGTATTCATACAGGCCTGCAATCCAAGATGTCTTTATTTCAGACTGTGTCTCCCTGGAGCTTTATTCGCCGCAAGCTAATTAACATTCAAGTAGGGTTGAATTGTGGGAGGAGGAGAAAAAGGAGCAGGAAAGGAGGTGTCTGTCACCTATGTGAAGTTCAGCAACATATATGGTCAGTGGCAAAGTTATTAAAGCAGCAACACTGCTGCCCAATAGAGGTAAAGGAAGTCAAGTGAAGAATTAAAGGTCTTGGGTAATTTGTCATCATCTCTCAGACCTCAGGGTCAATGATCTCTTACCTTTGGGTCGATTTTCTTAAAACTAGGATCTTCTTCATCCACCTCAAAGTACAGCTCAGAAAGAGTGATGGAAAGGGTGCCTTTCACTACCACGGAGGGTGCCACAAGCTGAGCTGGTGTGCTGAGGGACACTGGACCTGCCAAAGCAGGAAAACACCAACAATGTTCAAACTGAAAAGAATGCGAGTACAAATTATTCACTTTTCAGGCCAAGGACATTAAAATAAAGCAAAGAACACAGCTCTTCCTTACAGAGCAAACCCCTTTTTGTGCCGGAAAAGAACATATGTAACAGATTTGCAGTGTCTCTGTGCTGCTGAACACTGAGGCAGCTGCAATTGCAAACTGCTTCATACATTACACAGAGCTGGCTTTAGCTTGGCAGTCTTCAGCTTTTACTCAGACACATCTTCTGTCCAAGAAACTCCAAGTGTTGCACACCTTCTGTTACAAGAAATACAGAGAGTGCACACATGAACACTCGAAATCTTACTGTCTGATGTGTTCTTTAGTTACTGAGAAGTTTTGATAGCATTTCACAAAGATGAACACCACAGTCAAGGCTCAAAGTTGTCTAACTGCAAAGTGCTCCCTCATGGATGCTGGAAATCTATTGTTAAGGTTACACAATGTTATAGAGCTTTAAGTAAAATGCTTTAAAGATGCTTTTGATTCCACATTAAATATTGTTCAAGGATTCCATACAGTGTTAGTGTAGCTCGGGGACTGTGGGAGTAAACAGCTGGAGGGTTGGTTTCCAACTGAATGAATTTTTATTGGAATAATCACATCTCCACAGGGCTTATCACAGGGACAAATCAGACTACTACTGAAAACAATAGGTTCAGCATTATATAAACTAACACATACAGAATGAAAACAGGTTATGTTTGTCATCCAGCTGATTAAGAGGCAAGGAAATGAAGTTACATGGCTGCAGTATTATCTGACTTTTCTAAAACAGAAGAAGATACTAAAGTGACATAGACAATTTTGTTTTAATAAAGCATGTATAAATGAGGTACACACGTTCAGGTAATCAATGTGAGAATAACTGACAAAAATTTCAGATGAATTGTCATTTCCATCGATTGTTAGAAGGGTGATGGTCCTTAATCTCACATCAATCTCAATGTGTGCCACTAGGACAAAAGAAGAAATGCTCTGCTGAGATCAGAGCAGCTTTGCCCTCTATTCCCAACGTACAAATACATTGTGTCTGCAGATGGGCATGAGATAGCTGCGGAACTGCCATGATTTCCCAAAGCTCACCCCCACAAATGGACGAAATAAGAAGCTATGTGTTCTTTTGCTGTCTCCCTTTGCCCCCTGTACATTAGCATGTAATCCAGAGGAGAAATAACATTTTTTCAATCACTTGCAGACATTCAATTACAGAGCAAGCAGACAGATGCAGAAGCTGGGGCAATCCAGGTCCTGTAGAAGACCCCTGACAATTTCCACTTCATTTCTAACCCACACCACTTTATTAGTAAGGATTACTTCTTAATCCTATTGCCATTGTCAAGATTATATAATTAAACTCCCCTTTCACCTCTATTACAGTATGAATGTATTACTCAAACTAATGAATGAATAATAGAAAGAAACATGGAAAAGGCTGTTGAGAAGGAAGCTCATGGTAGAAAGGGAAAAATAAAAGATTCATATAGCAAAATGCCTTTGCATCATTCTTCCATGACTTTATTTTAGTTAACTTTTCCTGTGCAGGCTTTCTTTTTCCTTATGCTGCATCTTTAACTTTACTATTTTGCCTTAAAAAAAAAAAAAAAAAAGAGTGGAATGCAGTTCAGGGATAAGCAAAATGCCAATAAATAATCACTTCCACTATTTTCAGTGAATTATCATATGCATGATCCATATCAATGTAAGACTGTACTACCAGCTTCTCAGGGAACCAGAATTATCCAAAAAATGATATTTTTCTCTAAATTAAGTGTGCATGGAATACCAGAGAGAAGCAAAAGAACACAGAGAAGTTTGCATTTTCCCTGTAAAACCCATGTTCCTCAAACCGCAATTGAGACACTTTATATAATTCGTAGTCTCTGAACCACTCGTTACTTTGGTTTTACATTTTGAACTGCACAGAAATGGATCCACTCCACTGAGATTGCAACATCAGCGAAGATTCCATGTGATTATGTAAAATTAATTAAGTTGAATGATTTGAAGTACTATTTCTTCTTCAGGAAAAATAAAAAAGAAATCTACTGAGGCCATGGTCTGTGGAGAAAGAATTTCAGTGGGGGAATGTCAAGAGGTTTAAATGAATTAAATCCAGCGAGCGTACAAATCCTTTACACGCAAGTAAATAACCAGTATGTACAATTTTATAGACTTAGGAAAAAAATTAACGATCTCGAAAGCCTTAAATTACAAGACAGCTTGTCTAATTGTCCCACTAAGTCTGATGATTTGAGTGGAATGAGGTCAAGAAAACAAAAGAAGCCCTTTTCAAGGTAGAGCTATTTTCTGTAAGGAAGGTTTTCTAGAATAGGTATCTACTGCAGAAGCAAAAGGCAGAGAAAGAAAACACAAAACTCTTCTCAAATAAACCTTTAGTATCTGAGGTGAATAGAAAATTATCTTAATGACCCAGTTATGGGAAGTGTGTTAATTATCAGTGTGCATTCCAAACCATGATTCACTGCAGAGATGGGGAGATCAGAACTTCAACAGTGAGAAGAGCTGAGGAGAAAATGAGATCGGTGACATTACCTGTCAAGTTCTCCACTTCTCTTTCTTCCATGAATGACATGATATCATCATCACCTTCCAAGAGAATCTCGCTTTCTGAGTTCTGGTTTCCTAAAACTTGACTCTTGATGGACTGCTTTCCTTTGACAAGTATATCCTCGTCGAGAGCTGAAATGAGACACGGTGCTGTCCGTCAGGTCTCAGTGACATAGGAGTGCAATTTTATTTTTTAAATGTAAGTTCAGGAAGAAAACTGCCTAGGACTAGCTGTCCTAGGCTAGGATCAAGTACCTGTCTTAATCCTCTAATGTTAGGACACATCTAGTTTTAATCCTATTAAGCCTGCTCAAAATTATCCAGTGCTCTCTGCAGCATTCAACTCTATTTCAAGTGTTTATGACAGAGGGGAAAAGGATACAGCAGACTCCCTTGCCCTGCAGCTTTCCTTGGGAAGTCGAGCTGGAGGAGGGTCCCGGCTGCCCAATGTGTCACCCTGACCCCGAAACCCAAGCTCCAACCAAGGACACGGGACCGCCGCCGCGACACCACCGAGCACGGCCCTGGGAACAGGAGGCGCAGGACGGGGCCGGTAGCGGCGGGACCCGCCCGGGGCAGCGCAACAGGCGGCCCCGGCCCGCAGCCCCCGGCACCGGGGCTGTTCCCGCCGGGAAAACCCCGGGAGCGGAGACAAGGCGAAGGGGCGCTGGAGCTGCCGCCCCGGATCCCTCCCGCTCCCGTTCGCGGCAAGCCGAGTTCGTGAGGCAGAAAAGCTCCCACCCCCCCCATGCCAGGGGGTGAGGCGGCGAATCTGCCCCGGGATGGCAGCTGGAGGCGGAGAACAGCCTGCACCTGCTTCCAAGGGGCACAACCATCGGTAGTCCGGCCATCCGCGGGGCATTTCTGGGCTCACGCCGGGATTTTCGGGATGGAAGGGAAGTGGCCAAGCATGCTTGGAGCCATGTTCCGCTCCGCATACGGTCACCGAACCGGTAAATGTGTCCCCGCCGTGCCCGGGCAGCGACATTCCCGCCCCGCACGGCCCCGGGAGCGCTGCGAGCCCGGGAGCGCTCCCATCGCCCCCCGACACTGCCGCCTCGAAATCTGTTTTATTTAAATCACCGGCTCAAAGCAGCAACAGAAAAAGAAAAAAAAAAAAAAAAAAGGGGGGGAGGAAAAACAAAAAAAAAAAACAAAAAAAAAAAAAAAAAAAAAAAAAAAAAAAAAAAACAAAAAAAAAAGAAAAAAGGAAAATAAGAACGTAATTACTCCCTCTACAACTAAGTTTTGCTGTGGCATTGCCAAAACACAGCTGTGTATGTGTCCGGTTTTTTCGTTTGTTTGGATTTTTTTAAAGTTGGTAATTAAAATACTGTTTCTTAAAAGATACACTGAGAATACCCATGGCACGGCCATGTTTGAAAAACATTCACCAAACACATCAGGACCAACTAACTTCAACAGACTGGTGACTGCTCACTCTGATTGCTGCCACACTTGATTTGAAGTTCCACGGGCTCCCTCTAAAAATATGCTAATCTACAAACATTTACAGAAGGCAGCGACTCCCCTGTGGCAATACATAAAGTTTAAATTGTATAAGTAAATACATGCATGTAAATTGCAAATAAAAACTTTTCAGTTCAGTGAAAAAGTAAAAATGAAGTCCACTCACCAGAGAGAGAAAAAAAAAAAAAAAAAAAAAAGAAGAAAAAAACCCCCAAAACCCAAGCTATAAAAACCCCATCATAACAACAACAACCACCGCCAAATGACCAAATACTGGTTTTGGTTTAGGCCTTGACCTTACAAAAAACCCTCTAACAACCTCAACAACAAAAAGCAAACACAAACCTCCACCTCAAACCAACCAACCAAAAACAGAAATAAAAGGAAATTTAACTTGCTATACAAAACAAAATGCAATTTATACATTCTCCTTTTGCCCTAGCAATAGCTATCGCTTGTAAGAAAGCCTTAAAAAATTACTGCAAAGATTTAACTGCCTTGTACAAACACAAATTTTACTTTCTTGCAAAATATGCTCATGTAAATAATGATAACTCAGATTCTGGAGTTGTTCAATGTGAGTTGAAAAACCTTCTTGTCATGGAAAATATGCAGCTGATATTTAGGAAGGTTTTCCTGTAATTAACTCCCCCTTGAGGATTTTCAGTTAGCAGCAGTAAAATTACCATCAGTGTACTAACACACACCACATGCACTCTTAGTCACTGCCCTACCAGCACTCTCATGAAAATCAAAAAAAGTAAAATAGAACAAAACCACCTCAAGATGAAGTCCAAGATAATAAATTATTTTCTTTTTTTTTCTTTTTGGTCTATTTTTTTTTTTTAATGCAGGCAAACTATATTTGTTGTTTCAAAAACTTCATCTGCTCTGTATATACCTGCCATTTTTTGCTTCCTCTACTAGAATCTGTGTTATACTGAAAATGCTGATTTCACACTAGCTCTCTACCTATTCTTATTTAAGTTTGAATTCAGAGCCAAGATCAAAGGTTAATACTTTTATACTTAGTACAACTTGTCTGAAATGTTATTATGTCCTTCAGTCTTTAAGAAAAAATAAAATCAGTACAGCAGCTTCCAAACCAAAGATGACTGCATAACAGAAATACTGCCCTATCTTTTTCACTTAGTGAGATTTTAATTCTTTCCCCAGCTACTGATATTCCGCTGATTCAAAAGCATATATCTTATATATATGCCTTTTTCAATAGGAGATTTTAGACCCTGAATTATTTCAGTCCATTTGTGTAAACTTTTGTCATCTCTTTGCATATGATGCTAGCTACCAATATTTCCTGACATGCATGAAATGTGTGTTAAAGTTAAACACAGCTTAAACACAGACACAGGAAGATGTCGGTCTACACACCTGAAGACACCAGCTAGTGAAAGGCAATGCTACTGGAAGGCAGTGAGACATCACACTCTGAAGCAGAATCTGCTTTTTCCGTACAGATGTAAATAAAGCAAATCTGCTTTTTCTGTACTGGTGTGCATAAAGCACTACAACCAATCTGCAACCAACACTCTCATGCTTACATGCGTATCTGCACAGAACAGAATACATTCCACATGGATGCACCTATTGTTCTGTAGATAAATTCACCAGTGTAGGCAGGCCATGGTCTAGCTCTCTTTATATATTTACTGGTTAGAGAGATGTATGATGGAGCATGACATCACGTGGCAAACTCCAATCCCACATAAGCACAGAGTTATATTACACTGGATTTCATATTTCAGGTCACAAACCCTGCTCTGCCTTCTCTAACCACTCTGCCAGGCCTGCCTATGTTGGTGTGACCAGACCCCCTGGCTCTAACCCTGCAGCTCTAAGCACAAACCCCCACACACCTTTCCAAGATCAAGATCTCCAGACATGGCCTACATATTGCTCCGAACACAACAGTCTGCTAGCACACAACTTCTTTTTTTTTTTTTTTTTTTTTTTTTTTTGGTAACTGGTAATTATACCAGGAAAAGCAACTGAAGGAAAAGGTGAATTTAAAAAAACCTTAATATGTATATTTTTTTTCACAAAGGGCTCCCAGAAGCTTTCCTCTACTCTCCCAGCTTCTTTAAAAACATAACAGTGGAAAAAACCAATCCTTTTCAAACCAAGTTTTTACAATATTGTCTTTCTAGCTGAGGCAAAGCAAATTAACCAGTCAACTACAATGCTGGTTGATGATCACTTGCTGGTCCCTTGCAGCCACAAAGCCCTGAACTCCACCTATTGTCTCGATGGAAATGCTACAGACTGTTTTAATCCCCCATCCCCCAATTTTTTTAAAACATCAATTAGAAACCGCAATAAATCTCTTGTTAAAAAGCTTGATATAGTATTTTTTAGCTGCTAAAGATTCCCTCACAAATATTGCATTTTGGGGTCAACTTCAAAATAGCAACAGGTTTGCTCTTTTTTTTTCCACATTTATACGATTTTGGTTTCATTTCTATATAGTAAGGTGACAGGAAGAATTGAGAAGAATTAACTCCTTCCATCCCAAACTTATTACCACAGCACCTTCACCTTTCTTTTCCCCACAATACACCATTAGACTGACTTTTATAAATAGCCAGTTTGGAAGGATCCTTTCTTTTTTTTCCCCTTTTCCCTTTGAAAAATTACCTAAAGCCTTTTTTTCCCAAGCAAGTTAATGTGAACTTGGGAATGGCAATTAAATTGTCAGAATTAAAAAATTTGTTTTTAACTAGAAGGTAGCCAGAAGTATAGTCATGGGGCTGGTATTGATTGTCTGAACAGAGAACATTAGTCTTCAGGTATTTATTCTGCCACCTCTGCACCAGAGGTTCTCCTTCAAATCAAATCAATCCTTGGAAAAGATTGGTTCTTGCTCCTAAGACACGTAACTAGGCTGCAACAGAGCTGATTGTTGTCCTCTCTAGGTTTTACTGAACAATATCTAGGCTTCCTATTGTTCCTGAATCAGTTTAACAGTTGCAAATTGTGATGATTCCTACACTGTGAGTTCTCTGGGGTGGAGAATACATCTAGTTGTATTTGTAAGACACCAAGCAGTTGATAATGTGTGTCTTCTAATAAAAGTGAGATAGAATCCATGTTACCAAGCATGGTTACTGCTTGTATTGTTCCATTATTTATGCACTATTTTCCCCTGCCTCCCTTTTGGCAAAATCCCTTATGTCCAATTTCAGGTTTCGGTCTGTGATGTTTTGAAAAAAACTTAAACGGTCAGTAGGGAGTCTTTTATACATTATTTAAAAATGCTTTTGCTTCAGAGACATGTAAAATTAATTGAAATGGAATAATTAATAAAAATTATTGATATGAAACTATAACATACTGGAGGAAATACTCTGCAAATACTAGGGATATCTACATCATGGAAGTTGGGTTCCAAAAAAATCTGAGAACAATTGGAATTTCTGTTATGAATACATCAGAATATTAGATTAATATTAGAAGTTTACAAACACAATTCAGAAAGAAATTGATCAAATGGCCACTCTAGTTGATCATTTCGATAACTACCTTCTAAAACTCAAGAAAAAAATACCCAAACAAACTAAAAACAACACACCAAGAAAGTCAAATCCAAAATGAAACAGTAAAACTGCCAACTATCTTTGCCCTCCTATACATTGTATAAAGTTTCCAGCTGAACTTGAATTTGTACTTCGGTCATAAATTTTACATCTTGCCAGGGGAAGTCCTTGGAAAAAGACAGTTGTATGTGTACACACACTCAGGCAGATAACATCTATAACTTCAGAAATCACATTAAATAATGACTTAGAGTAAGCTAAAATATTCACTGGATAGATAAGAAAAACCAGAAGGACTACAGATAACAAAGGCAGTATGAAAATTCAGAATAAAACAACATCAGGAAATTAAACAAAATAGAAGGCTGTTAAGGATGTCAAAATCTGAATAGAAAGGCACATAGAAAACAATTATGTCTTCTTAAATCACCAGAGTTAGTTACCAGCTATGCTTATTAGCTATTTCTGAAATAGGGCTATTTTATTCATTCTTCCTTTGTATTGACAAAATTGTTGTCCTATCAATTACAAACTGATAATATACCACAAGCCCTTGAAATATAGCATGGATTAGTGAAAATATCACATTAGTATGAAATATGAATAATTGCATTACTGTGTCTTTACTTGTGGAAGAATTAGTTATGCAAATTTAAATGGTTACTCTAATTATTTTCCAGTAAAAATAAAGATTTTTTTAAAATTTTGATAAACAGCATAAAGATTAAATGTGAAAATGCAACTGGAATACATCAAACTTCGACAAGGTCCATGTAATTTAAAGTACACTTTATCTTAAAAATATTAAAAGGGGGGAAGGTTGTTGTTCATCCATGGAGTTTTAAACAGATAAAACCCTAATGCCCTACAGTCCATGGTATAGGAACAACACATCATATTAAGAACAACAACCCCCAAAGCAAAAAGTGAGTTAATTAATTCTATATCTTGTTCTTCTTTCTCTAGTCAAAGATGTAGGGCTCTACAAACATTGCTTTCAGATCACTTTATTGACTATTCTCCGTATGGTCATTTGTTTCAGAGGACTGATGGCACATTTGGCATTATATCAGCTGACATATTGTAGACATTTTCTCCCAGAAATGGCTCTTTAAGGCTGAGCGCAAGAGGTTAAGATGCCTGACGGAAACTAACTTTATAGCGGTGATGTTCTTCTACATTCATATAACACTCTAAACAATCTAAAATTTGCATAAACTGCATCCACCCAAACAATTTGTGTGAGCATAGGTATGCATCTATGCATTCAGTAATTCACAAGCTAGTAAAGAAAAAAAATCCCGAAATTTAGATTATTTGCTCCATGACTTGTGCCTTCAAGGTGAAGGACACTCAGCTTCAATTATAAGCAAATTATTTTTAAGTACAAGACTTTTCTACCTTATCACTGTACCCTCATTAGATAGCAAAGACATATAATTTTGTACTAAACCGCAAAGTTCACTGGCTTTGGTTGTGGTTTTGTTTGCTTGTTTATATTTTGATTTACTATAGAATTCCCAAACTGACTATTGTATTAGTTTGGTAAATACATTCCCCTCTAGAATGGAGGTAGCATCTTACATCGGACTGATCCCAGGTTATGAAATGAGGAGTAACAACTGTAAAAAAAAAAAAGTAATATCCTGTTTTTAAAATCACCAGGTAGAAACTATTATTACCATTTTGCTGCTTGAGCAATACTTTGCACATCAGCATTTGCTACTCTTTATTCCATATCAAATTCTTGTAAAAAAGCTTGAGGACTTAACCAAAGGTACAGTTTAGCTTGTAGAAGTGTTATTTCTCTTTTAACATATCTGTAAAAATAAGCAGATATGTGCTAATTGAAATAATTGGTGTGGATTTTGAATGGGAAAAATTCTTCTGAAGTTACTAAAGTATAAGCAGGTAATTTACACAGAAGTCCGTCCAGGGATTAATGGCAAAATTGCATCCACTTTCCTTCTGCCTAGTGAGGACTCTAAGTGTTGTATGCAAGGTATGCACCACTCAGCCCAGCTGAGATGGGAAGAAGGGGCTCAGCAAACACCAGCGCTGCTGCTGTAAAGGAACAGCCAGCCTATCTCTGTATGGAACACACACTGCCCAAAACGCAGTGCCAGAAGCCTTTGCTTTAGGACCATTTGCTAGCACCCTACAAGGACGAAGGTCCAGCCTCTCCCACCATGTACTGTAACCTGCTGCTGGTGGCAGGAGGCAGATTTTACACTGACCATGCTCTCCGGCTGCCCTGAGTGTCGCTTCAGGATGTGTCGATCCAAGGGGGTTACGCACAAATCGTCGCCGGCGCCGCAAGTCATCTTCCCAGTAGTCGAGGCGCCAGAACTCACGAGGACGACTACAATGAAACAGAGGAGCCACATATGTTAGCAATTATCAACCAGCATGGTAGCGCTGAATTTCTGCATAAAGCACTCCTTGTTTGCGCTGCTTTCGCCTTTTTTTTTCTAACCTCCCCCCCTTTCTGCAATCTTTTACTTAGGTATGTCCTTGAAAATAACAATATCACCTTCCAGTCGAAGGAACTCCTTTCCCTTTTTTCTTGGAAGGTGAAATGAGCACTAAATACATCATTTTGAAATGAATTGCTGACAGTGTGATCAGTTTCCCCACACTCTAGTGGCATGTGCTCCGATTTCAGCCTCATTTCAGCCTCAGCAGGGCACCTTTCTCAGTGACTGCATTTATAAACCAGAATAGGGAAAAGGCTATTATAAATATGGTATAGCATTACCTATATTAATCAAAGTCTGTCCCCCTTCATTTTTCTTCCTAATTTGTGCCTTTTTGCACAAGGTCAGTAAATCATGCCATGAATTCTTGGTCCAGAAAGTGTTAACTTTAATGAATACCTCAGTTACATGGTTATGTATGTGATAATAAAATATTACTCTGTTTAGATGTGCAGGAATTTAATTAAAATAATCTCTTAAAATATTCATTACATTTAGCCCCTGAGGCTTAGAACAACACGAGAAAATGCATTTCTTTTCCATTTACTGTTTTTAAATAAACTACTCCAGGAGAGTGAAACAGCAATCTATTTTCAAGCAAATCAGATTGCATTTCTGGTTTATGTAGTTGTGTTTTCACATTTAATTAGAAACTACATGTTATGATGTGTAATAGTTGCTACATAGAAAGCATACTTTAAAAAAATTACATATAGAAAAGGTTATATCAAATTCATGATTTTCCATTTTACGCTCCAAATATACGTAGATCTTTTTAATACAGTCATATATATAAGTGCCAGTAACTATCTGTTTAGATGATCATGAATTAATGCCACTGTGAAACAGTATTTTAGCCCAGAGAATGTACAGAAAATGCCAATTTCAGGTATGGCAAATAAACAAACAGAAAATACCTGAGGCATAGTTTAGCTATGATACCCTGAAAATGTGTATGTTCAGACTAAAAAAAAACCACAGACTTTGTTTAAAGAGCCAGCATTAAAACAACAGATGAAAATGCAGATATATATATATATATATTCCATTTCTGATCCAGCTAACAGAAAGTATACCTGTCAACACTGACAAATGAATAGGCACAACTAATTTACAGATCACAATGTTAAAAACACTTGCTATCTACATTCATATTTCTGAGGTTTAAAGGCAGAAATTAGTTTTATTTAGGGTAAATCAAGATTTCAAACAAATGTAGTAACAAAGGCTAGAATGATTTGTGTAACACTACTCTCAAACATGATTTGTAGACATTAAAAATTCTGACTGAAAATAATTTTATCAAAATGGAGGTTGTCTTTGCAGTCTTCATTAGAATTCTATGCCTATTTCTAACACCAAAGAAAAGGCAGTGCTAGTCTTCATCTTCCTAATTGCCTAATTTCAGAAAAAAACTGAAGTAT
>JAYDZK010000202.1:13051669-13085079 GCA_034509185.1 Euphonia xanthogaster | reverse complement strand
GAAGTATTGGAGTCAAATTCCCCAGTATCTTATTTTCACACTTGTCTGTATTACAGTCACGCTAAAATTGGGCTGCTCTGATTATAAGACCCAATGATTTTGGAATAATTAACCAAAGAAAAACTACAATACACAGCAAGATATGGGTTTATTCAAAGGTCGATTAATAACTTAAAATTCTCCGTTAGTGATTACAGAAAAAAAGCAGAACACAGCTGGCTATGTGCATGCCTTTGATAGTCATAGAGCATGGATAGGCACTTCATCATTCTGCCTTTCTACATTTATCTGTTAAAATTATTATCAAATATCAGCCAGGATGCAGTCGTGAATCACAGCCTGCTCCTCGTCTTCAGGGGAAAGATACAATGAGGGTCTATTCATCAGGGTGGCAATCGGCACGAGTAATTAGTTCCCTGCACTGGGATCTCCTACAAAGCTTATTTCAGTCGGCACCACAAACATATGACAATGAAAAGCTAATGGAAACCGCTAAAATTTGTTAACCTCTCCTGCCATCAATCCTTCTGGTGTTCTGGGCTACAGTATTATGCAAAGATGGTAAATTATTAATTTGTCATCCATCTACCTTGCCACAGTTTTGATAGAATTAAGTGATGCCATTCTTCTGGATACCAATTACAATTATAGCACATTACAAAACTATGCTAAAATTATTAGGAAAATAGGTAACAATGATCAGGCATTAAATATTATCCTGAAACATAATATATCTTTAGTCCCATGCTTTTATTTTCAGTTCTGCATACGAAATTTGCATAGGATTCTATCTCCTTCAGTGATGCACTGATTATTCACACACAACTATGTAACCACTATAAGACTGTATATTTCAGCATTTGAAAGTATTGGCAACCACTGCACTATGAGGGGAAAAAAGAATTATCTACTCTTCCCACATAGAAAAACATCCAACAAAACCTTGCAAAGCCAAAAATAAACACCTGTGTTGACTAATTGTTACAAGTGAGCCATTTTTGAGAGCAGCTGCTGCAAAAAATGCACTTTTGAACCAATATAAACCACACAGTTACTCCAGCACACTGCCTTACTAGTAAGAGTAACCACTGCAGTCCCATCCCCAAAAGGCAATGCTGTACCACGCTTTGTACCTCTCCAACCAGGGGGAGACAGACAGAATTATTGCTCTGATTTGGGCAGAACTGACTGCTGGCAGACTGAAGGACTGTGAAGCAAAGGGCCAAGGAGGCAGATTTTAGGGAAACTACAGGGGACATTTGACAACAGGAGTTCCTGGCCCTGCAGGAAAGGCTGCCATATGGACTAAAGGTGCTATATGGACTGGATCGATGAACGTAACTACTCAATTAGTCTAAATGCAAGAGCAACATCGCTCAGGGGATCAGGGATTTATGAATTATAAATCATATGATTTGCATGGATTTGTCAGGGCCCCCTCAAACATGATACACAGTAATTAGTGGTTCCTTAGTAACAATATTGACTGAATCGAAACAAAGCTTTTATATTAAGTGTTTTATTCAAATAGCATAACCATTATATTGCTTTATTTTTCCAACAGTTTCCCAAATTACCAGTCTATGTACTCAGAATTGAGAGACAACCTTCCTCTCGTGCCCATGCATCTAACTTCACCGTTAAAACTGTACAGAGATGAGATCAAATTTAAAATGACCAATATAACCTGTTCCCTCAGGATTTTGTGTCATAAAAAAAATAAGTCACTTCACTGTGGATAGTTAGGAATAGTTTAAATGCTCATTTATCTCCACTATCAGAACAACAAACCTGTGTTTCCTACCATTTTCAAAGATTAGGACAATTGGAGACAAAACATACCAACTGCTGTACTAGTCTTATTATGGTGTCATAGCAAAGGTATTTTAGGCATGGAAACTACCTATCAGTCCTCATACCCTCATAATTTAAATTGAATATAGGTCACACCAGACAACAATGAAAAGATAATGCAATTGCTGAAGACTTACTTATTGTAATGTCTTACCCCACTGTGTATTTCGGGATACTCTGCCATCCCAGAAAAGAAAGAGTCAACACACCAGTGCGGGTTGCAAAGGGACTGTGTGAGGTAGGGAAGAGGAAAGAAATGCAAACCTACAAAAGCAACATTTTGAGAGGTCTTAGGGCTGTACTCAAGCTACCAGTTAAATGAGAATGGATTTCAGCATACCACAGAAGACCCCATTCAGATCCTTAGATGAGTGAAGTAGCAAATAAACAAATACAGAACAGAAAAGAGAAACAAAGAAAGGCAAAAGAACACAGTGTTACAGAAATCTTCAGAGATAGAGGATGGCTAGAGCTCTAAAAGACCTCTTCCATCTAGAAAGCTTTTTAACCTTAAAGCAAGAAAATCCTTTCCACAAAAGGCAATCACAACAAACTTAAAAACAGGGCAGCCTGCATGAAGATACCAAGATAAATTCTGAGATTACGCACTCCTTGTCAGACCTCTAACTACAGAGTTAAGCAGGCGAGTCAATCTCCAAACCTGATCAATCCTTGGTCTCTTCACTAAGACCATCAGCAAGGCAATCAACCAGTGATGACAATTCCTAAGGTGCAGATGCTCAAACACAGAGATTTAGGCCAAATTAGTTTCACAGAAAGCCAAAAACAGAGCGGCAACATCACTCATGCATCAGGAACAACAGCACAGATCTGAAAGGAAATCAAAAAGAAGGCAGCTCCACGATTTCTCCATCACCAACTAAGTCTACCCCATCTTCTGGTTATAATTTATTACACACTTTGATTGCAATGGCTCATCGAATGCAGAATATCAGGTGCTCCTTCTAAATTACACAAAAAAAGCAATCAAAGAACACAGATAGCAGTGTCCAAGGAAAAATAAGGATTTTAAAGGAAAACTAAGCCAGATTATTTTAACACTGTTCAGGAACACTTCTTGATCTACAACTAGATATCTTTGGCTTCCATGTAAAATGTTTCAAGAACTCAAACCAGGTATCTTCTGCAACAGACACAAACATTTTTCTCAAAAAAGTCAAAAAAGCAAAATCAAACCTACAATAACCCCAACAATATGCATTTGCATTTGAATCACAGAATCATAGAACTGTTTGGGTTAGAAGTGACCCTAAGGATCATCCAGTTCCAAACTCCCTGCTGTGAGGAGGGACACCTTCCACTAGATGAGGTTGCTCAGGGCCCAATCCAACCTGGCTTCGACCCCTTCCTGGGATGGGGCATCCACAACTTCTCTGGGCAACCTGTACCAGTGCCTCACCACCCTCACAGTGAAGAATTTCCTGTCGATATCTAATCTATACCTGCCGTCTAAATGTGAAGCCATCTACCCTTGTCCTGTCACTCCATATTCTTGTAGAAAGTCCTCCTTCATCTTTCTTGTAGTCTTTTTAGGTACTGGAATGTGCTGTAAGGTCTCCCTGAAGCCTTCTCTTCTCCAGGCTGAACAGCCCCAACTCTCTCAGCCTTTCCTCATAGGAGAGGTGCTCCAGCCCTCTGATCATCTGCTTGGCACTCTGGACTCACTCCAACCAGGTCCCTGTTGAGGACTCCAGAGCTGGATGCAGCACTGCAGGTGGGCTGTCACCAGAGCAGAGCAGAGGGGCAGAATCCCTTTCTTCCCCTGCTGCCCACAGTGCTTAGAATACAGCCCAGGACATGTTTGGCTCTCTGGGCTGAGTGCACATAATGGGTCATGTTCAGCCTCTTATCCACTAGCACCTCCAAGCCCTTCTGGGCAGGGCTGTCCTCAATCTGTTCATTTCTCAGCATTGATTTGATTGTCAATCTGAAGATAAAAGGGCCGAAGTTCTGGAAAATACTGCAAAACCTTTGGTGGAGTACCTCCAGCATACTGCAGGGCATCTTGTAATGTAAGAGGCTGCCTGATCTTGCAAATTGAAATCCATTGCGTTTCCAAGGCATTCAGCTGGATGTCCAGAATAAAATCTCTCAAATTTTGTATGTAATAGTAAAATGCAAGGTATATTCCAGTAACTGATTTGATAAAAGCTAATTTCAGAAAACAAGTGAAATATTTTCTGAAGCAATTTAATACTCTTCTAATGAGCTTTCACAAAGTGGGATCTAAAAAAACCAAGTTACACCAGACCACACAACGAGCAAACTACTAGCCACATGTCAATAAATATTCATCTAAAAAATGTTTTGTACACATCTAGATATATTCCTGACCTGTAACATAATCAAAAAATATATAACACACTTTGGAAAATAAAACATTAACCTTGATGATAGCAAAGCAAACGCTGACGATGTTAACAGGTAAGTTCTCAGCAGCACTACCAAGTTTCACATTTCATGCAGAGATCCCATGCACAACTGTTTGCCACATGGCAAATCAGAGTACTGATGCAGCGGGGCAAATTACTTTTTCCATAAATCAGGTTCCTGATGTGATTCCCACTTTGCCCGTACAACCAAAGTAAACAGGAAAAGATTTGATTAGTATTAAGTCAAAGCTGCAGCTCAAATATTGCTCAGCCAGCTACACTCTATATGTATTTCACAGCACTTCACTATCTACTTCAGGACATTAAAGATTAATTAAATCTTGGTAAGTGCATTGAAAGCTTTGGAAATGCTGCCTACCTTACCTATACTTTCTTCAATGGCACAACCTGTTGCAGTTAACTCTCTCTCCCTCTCTCAGCTGCATTCACACAAGCATTTGCATGGACATTCTAAACCAAATCACAGTAACCAGCTGGGATTATTAGAATTCATTGTTTTTACTCCATTTTATATCAGTGACCCGTTCACCCTGCAGCCTCACTAGCAATTATATGACTAAAAATAATGGAAAGAGATGTGCAGGTGAGAGAAAGGAAGGAAAGGATGAGGAAAAATATCAAAAAGACATATAATGTAATCATACTCTACTATTAACAGTCTCTGCCTTTTCATGTTATCTTCATTTGTCCCAAACATAGACATTCATATTCCACAGTTTCAGGATACAGATTTCCACAAATGGAAAAAACTGGGAATTCTTAAGAAAAAAACCTCATGTGCAGGCAGGCTCTTAATCTCTGCCACAGTTAATGCTGCAGTAACAGGAACTGGTCATAACAAAGGCCCAAGGCCACTGAGTACAACTTCTTTGGAATAATATCAACTATGAAAAACACTATGTAATCCACTAAATCAGTATAGTCTATTTACTTCTAAATCTCCTCCCAGAAAACATTTGGCCTTGTCTGTAAAGGATTTTTTTCCCTAACAGGACCTTTGCCTTTATCTGTGCTTCAATTTTATCAAAGGTGCATGTGAGGGGGGGGGGGGGTGGTTCCTGGGTTTTCTGAAGAGAGAGCAGAGTCGTTCTTCCTTGAGTCTTTCAGAAGAAAGAGATGTGAAAAGCATCTCTTGATGTGAGATGTGAAAAGCAGGCTATGAACTTCAGGCACATGTGCATGGACTTAGCACAGAACTCTGAGGACTCAGCACAGGGGACTTTTATACAGTTTAAACCTCAGGTGCTTCCAATGTAGAGGAGAAGAAGGGAACATCAGCAAGGGAAGCCTTAACATACATTTCATATGTTAAGATATATAAACATATAAATCTAAACATATGTTTGCATTTCCCCATAGAAACATGACAGTACAAACGGCACGGATCTGTAATTCCTAAATTTTGCATTTCAAAAACTAGTAGAAATGCTGTTAGTATGCTTCTATACAGTAAATAGGAGATTATCTCTTTATCTCAGCCATTAGGCACCTCAGCTACAACTCCTTGCCCACTACTCCTGATTTCTGCATTTTCATGGAATCATACAAAAACCCATTCCCACCTAACTAGCATGCAAACAAAACCAGAAGAACAATGCCGATTTCAGATATCACAGAGACTCTTTTCTGCACTGACAAGCTTTGAATTCCTCACTTAAAAAGCAATGCAAAAAAATGTCAACTATAAATGTTTCAGTCTCCCTTTATGCATTATAATGCACCATGTCAGGGAAGACAAGGCTACCTTTAAGGTGTTGCTGTCCTAGATCATGGTGCTATTAACCTCCAGTTTAAAAACAGTTCTGTTTATGTATGAGTTTATGTAGGCTCTTCTTTGATCTTTATTAACCCCTTGGTAGCTAACCACAGCCCCAGCTTTTTGGAGCATTCTTTGAAGTGCTGGCATTCCAGTGCACACTGGTACTTCAAAGAGGGCTCACTTAAGTACATGGTACAGTTCTAATCATGTATTCTGCAATCACTATCTTATCTTAGGCTGATCTTATAATGATCCGCCTAAAATAAAGCTGCACTTCCAAAGACGACACCACGAGACACAGTTCAATCCATGTTGCATTTCTGTCAAGATTAATTATAAATTAACTGAAATGTAAACTACTCCACTTTTCTACCAGAAGTTAACATGAAATCCTTCTTTTGGCTTGCAGCAAAATTAATTCAGACATGATTTAGACATGGAAGAATGAACGTATAGCAAATTTGCAGTGGGATGCTTTGGCTTAGTTGCTCATAAATCTTTGCAAATCTCACACATCCTACCCCCAACTGCAGTCAACAACATTTGTTTTGCAAAGTAACTACAGCTTATACACACCCCATAAACTGCTATTCATATTGAAAATAACAATAATTCCCACAATATACAAAAAATAGGTACACTACATCTTGCTGGAGGCTTTTTACCTTTTGTCTGATAATGCTGAATTATAGTCTGCAGTACTCGTCACCCCTTCCTTGCCAAAATGAGCAATGGATTATAAGAATATGTTGAAGGATACAATATGACAAAGGAGACAGCTCAATCTTAATCTCTTTAGCCATTCCTGTTGGTTCTGATGGTTTCATTTCAAGCATGTGTATAGGAAGTTCCTATTTACTTTCCCACTAATTACAGCTACAGCAGGTTTTCTGTGAGGAATATTTAATTGAAAAATTGAAATATTATGATTAAGATTAATTCTTTCCAGTAGCTGGGATTTGACATCATCATCTTTCAGCAATTGTGGATACGATATAGATCAACTTTTGACCAAAACAAGAAAATCTGGTCAGTTCTGTGATTTTGTTTGTACATTGTTCTGAACCCAAAAGTATTAAACACAGGAATTACAGCAAAGTTTTCCCCAAAACTCTTAGATTTGACCTGCCACAAACATTTCATCTCTTCTAGAAGAAAGAGGATGAAATCACACTCCCATATATCTACACTTTAAGAGCTGTGGCTAACCTCTATCTTTTTTTTATAGCTCTCTTAACAGCTGGATACTTTTCTTGCTTCCATAAAAATGCAACAGTGCACCCCTCTGATTCAATAATACTTTTTTGCTCTATGTTCTTCTACAGGAAGTTGGGGTTTTTTCTCTTTTGTATATATTTTTTCTGAGTCCTGTGCCAGAAAGGTCTCAAGTAACTGGGTGGTTTTATTTGATTTTCGAGGGGTTTTTTTGTTGGTATTTCTTCCTTTTTTTTTCCTTTTGGTTGTTTGGTTTGGTTTTTTTTGCATTTTTTGAAGTTAAAATTATAATCTATTAACCAAATTAACTCAGCAATTCAACAACCACCACAGAGAGGAACAACAAAGATGACTGAGAGATTTAGGTACAACTTTTTTTTTTAACATAGAATAATAAAGAGTAGACAAACCTACCTGAGGTGTCTAAATGCCTAAATATCAAAAATACATTAATTTTATCTTTTTATTGTGGACAGAATTTGAGCGCATCTGGGGACACAAGGAAATTCTCCCTTCAGCCGCTTGCTTAATCATGAATTAATTTGAACATCCTTGAACCTCTGCTTGAAATTATGGAAGGGGGAGTAGGCGAATCTCTAAGGTTCACAGAACATTTGGCTACTGTTAAACAGCATCTTGGGAAAGGAATTCTCAATTCAGATTTCAGGTTAGGATACTGAAGCCTTAGAGACACCCAACTTCAGTATCATCTGCATTTCTTCTACTCTCTGATACAATTAAAATCAAAGCTTTAAAACAAAGGATCCCAATCAAAATCAAATAAAAACACATATAATTTGATTTAAAGGGTAACACTTCTGTTCAAGATTCAGTTCAGGACTTAAAATCTGAGGATAGCAAAATCTGGGAAATGATTCATTCATAATGATTTCATTATGTGATGATTACAGGAACACATGTAAGAGAGAGTTGAAGTAACTGCAAACATAGTACTGCGCTCTGAGACAGGAAACAATAAGCACAAGGCAGCAAGACCACTGAGAAGCACATGGAGCAAGACTCCTGTTTCCATACTAGCCCAGCACCCTTAGAAACCAACAACAGGACTCAACTCCTTTAAAAAAGGCTTAACTTATTAAATAAATTTCTCCCTTGAAAGCCTTGCAAACCATCTCTAGAAAAAAACAAACACAGTACTGATTATGATGAAGCACCATTTTCTGGACCACACAGACAATTCTGTATTTACTGAAGGTTTACATAAAGGAAATGGTAGCCTGCAAACACACCTTCTCTTCTGCTATAAGTGATCAACAAAGCAGGAGACATGAGTTTAGCAATTCATAGGCACTGCAGAGGGGGGCAAGTTCAAAACTGTTACTTGACATGGTCCTATGAAAACCATTTAAGCTACTGAACTGCCTCTTCAGATCCACTGATGCCCCAAGGGTCAAGAAGGTTGTGAAGCCCTCACGACATTTACAAAACAGAAGTGGGGAAGCCATCTTTAACGATGTTACAGACCCTACCAAAGAACTACTTGTAGCAAAGAATGAGCAATGTTAAAAGTGCTAAACCACCCAAGGCTCCTTTGATAGAGTATTCCAAGGGCTTAGCCTAGGATAAAACCTTGTACACTGGCACATCAGAAGCTGCTAACCGAGAAGAGGCAACTCCTTTTCCACAAGTATGCCAAGACAGAAATATAGCAACAGAAAACTTGTTAATAAACACTCTAACCGATACAAGAGATACCATAATATTCTTTCCTCCACATTCTTCCTCCTCAAGACTAATACTAAATGTTAAATCCAACATTATAAAACAGTATTGATAAAAGGACTGGAAAATGAAAGCTTAAGAAGCAACAAACCAGGAAATGTTTCCTCTTTCATTTTGGTGATTTAAGCATGAGCATAACACCCACAACTTCATTCCCCTCTGCATTGGCATCCATAGAGACGTGTTTAAAAGAATGAAGTTTCTTATTCAGGGCAATTATTACCTCTCGACAAGGCTTCCAGCTTCTCTCTCTTCATCTAGCTACTCCGTTATTTGTTTTTAAGAAAAGTTCACCAAAAAAACCCAACCAAACAACCACACACAAAAACCACCAAAACAAAAGGAAAACCAACATACCTCTTTAGGTTCTTTCCTAACATTGAAACAGCTTTCTCAATATTAAGCTGTTCTTCTCAACAAGGGAATCCCATCACAGAGGAAATGAAATGGAAACAACACTGTCACTCCCAATGGGAAACAATGCAGGACCACCAAGAAACTCCCCATCAAAGAGGAGAACCAGGGGCTCCAGAGTAACTCACACGGTGCTGCAGGCAGACCCCATCACTGCAGTGGTGCCATCAACCACTCAAAGGGCTCCTTGTTCTGCAGAAAAGGCCATGAATGCACTCAGAGGATAGAAAGAGCACAGGAATGTCTGTACCTTTTCTCACCAAAGGTCTATCCTGAAATTCTGTATACCAAAATGTCAGCGGTGGCTTAAGGAAACAAGATTGATCCAATCATGTACAACTTCTCCTCAAGCACTCTGCCAGTTTCCAACTATTTTCAGCTCAGGGGATTTCCTGAGTCTAATGTGGTTTGTCTATTTATACTCCTTCTTCCTCCTAATGCATTTCTCTTCCAAGTACTCATCCACAGCCACTTCAAATAAAATCCAAGTATCAGTGCTCTCAATCCTCAAGCTTGGGAAGAATTACTGCAGTGAAAAACAACAAGGTGGAACTGTGCACATTTCTGGGACTGTTCTAATGTGTCCCTTCAGCACCCAGGTAAAGAGTTCTCCAGAAATCTTCATTCTTGGACTACAGAATTCCACCTGTGTGCTCATAAACCAAGTGTAGTATGTGACACTGCTAATGTTCACAAAAAACTATAGTTGGGACAATGAAAAGAGAAATCCTTTAGGTACTAAAGAAACTTCTAACAAAACTATAAACTTCCTACTTAAAATATGGAATGCAAATGTGAGAACAGAACAGTTCTCAGTAATAACCATACAATTCACAATTTTTTTTTGCTGGAGATGTTAATTCTTGTTTTATGTAAATTCTTCAGAGAAGATTATTTAAGACCACACCACTCTTAAATTATGGTGCAGATACTTATAAGCATAATTTAACTGTACTGTACCACAATGCACATTTTCTTCCTTGAACATAATCTCCCTCCTGCATATATAAACTGTATCTGTAATTATCTCTAGTCATACCTTTCTCCATTATTCAGCTCTAGAAATAAGCATGCACTGTCCCTGCTAAACTAAGATAACATTTTTTTAGTAGTCAGTGATGAAAAAATGAAAAAACTCAAACATTTTGATACATTTTGTAACACAACTTGTTCAAGAAACCTTGTTTACCAAGTATATTAAATCCATCACAGAAAACATCCATAAAGAGAAGGCATGGTAACAGACTTGAAAAGCATGGGTTTTCTGCAATTAGCTTCTCTCCTGACAGAAGAGTCAATTCAGACTGACACTCAAAATCAAGGAAAGACTGTTTCATTTCATCATGAAAATTGAATGTTTTCACTTTGCTTTTCAGAATAAAAAGCCTATATAGCTTCTAAGAGATTTCAAGGATAAAATAAAATGAAATGCTTTCCATTGCTGTAAAAACACTAATGTTTTCATGAACAGAGCTCTAGAAAGAATAAAAAACATTAATTTACACACAAACCAGTTCAGGTTTTTTTAAATGATTTAGGAATTTTAATTTGGACTGTCTCAAGTACAGAATATACACACAGCTACTTGTACTGGAGTTTGCAACTAAAAATTGAAGATACAGTAATGCAAACAATGGCAAGAGGATTCAAATAAAACCTGATCTTCTGCTACAACTTCTCAAGGTCACAGGATTCATTTTCAGTATCATGCACCATTAAAATTTACTTTGTTGTACCAGTCACTAAGAGGGATAGTGAATATGGTTTTCACAAAAGCGATGGCTTTCATCTAGACTTTCACCCTCTTTATAGGGAATAACTTTGCTTAACTTTGAAAATGAAATACATGTGTGAAGCTATATGGGCAAGCAGCAAATCACAGCAATTGCTATGGATTACTTACCAAACCATCTGATAGAAGTAACCAATCTTTGATACTAATCGCTGCAAGATGGTATTTCCCCAAAAATTTCCCATGAGGGAAGGGGGAAGTGAGGGAAACAGAGACAGACTTGCAACCATCACAAAGATTATAGAGCACAATGCACAGGATTTGGAGGATACATATTAATTTCTCTTTACTATATTTTAATAATTGGTAATAAAATTTGTCAAGACAAAGTCAGCTATCTTAAGAGAACTTCAGTTCAGTTCAGTTCATTTTTCACATAGAAGCTGTTGTCCAAAGTATTTCTTTGGTTGTTTCTATACAAAGCTGCCAAACATGGCCCTGCTAAAGGCTTTGGAAGTCCACAGTCTATATACAATCAGTAGGTGTTTGCTCATGTAAAACACTTTTGAAGATGCTGCCCATCTTTCCCTGGGTTATGCCTCTCAGGCTGCCCCCATCACAACCCAGACTGTGACCTCACGTGCATCAAACCCACCGAGAACAGTCATGGGTTCTGTCCACAACAAACAGGCACTAATCCCAAAGACCAACAAAGAACAACTCCTCTTGTCCAGAATTTTATCTACTACAAATAAATTGTAATAACAATAATAAGAAAAAGAAATCTCTCAGAAATATTCTCTCTCCCTCTCTCTGAAAAAAAGTCTCTGAAGTGGCTACTCCAGAAAGATCAAGACAAAGAAAGTTGCAGTTATCTTTCGTCAGTGCTATCTCCCCAACAACATAAGCAGCACAAAGAAGAAAATAATTTCCCCAGATACAGCAGAGGCAAAAAGCCTATGAAGCACCAAAGAAAGTATCTTGATGTGGAAGTCATGGGAGATAAACATGTGAGAGGGGAGGAATTATGCATCTGCTGGGGATCAAGCAGAGAAAAAAGGACAGTGTTGGGAATCAGCTGGACAAGAGTCAGAGTAGAGAAAGGGGGGCAAACCCCAGGTCTGGCTGGACAAAAACCTGGGAAAAGTAACAGAAGGTCAGAAAAGAAATCTGATGAAGAATTAATGAGGACAGAAAACGCAGTCAGACAATAACAGAAAGAAAGCTGGGGAGAGGAATATTTCTTCTGTAATGTCCGTATTAAGACAATGTGATATAAGTTTCTATTGCTCCCTGAAAATTGGACCTCATAAAAAATCTTAATCCTGTCCTACAGTATTAGTCTGATGCTCCTTTGTCATTTTTCAGAAGAGAAGGGGTGAATACTGCATGTATGTGAATACTGAACACAGTGTTTCCACTTCCAAAATTTCCCTGCCATGAAGTAATCTTGCAGCTGCTCTTTAAAACAGTAACAATCTCAATCATACAAGTCATATCCCACCTACCTTACCACTAAAAAAATATTTAAAATAAATATACCATCACTCAGCTAAAATCACATCTTAGCATCTTCAGCAGCAGTAGCAAAGGCTTCATGGAAGCTAACAAATGAATTAATACAAAATGCTTTTTAATTATGTCACTACGAAGTTCTTTAAGCAAGGACAGGTAACACTGCTTATGCTGCATTTTAACGTTTGAATCAGGAGCCTGCTGCCTTAATCTGACACACACTACAGTATGGCAAAGTTAGAGAGTGTTTTAGAAGCACAATGCAGAAATACGAAACACCCCAAACCAACCTAACATAAAAACCTTTTAAAACAAGTGACGAGGGCGACACATTAGTCTGGGTATTGGATAAAACTACAGGCCCTGGTTCACAGTTTTGATATGGCCTTTCTTTCATCTGTCCTTAAAATGACAATCCCTCAAATATTTATTTTAAAGGGTGCATCAAGGACTAGTAAGCATTCAGGTTGAATCCTGCAGGTTTCTTAGTCTTTAGAAGTTTAAAAACAAAAATTTTTGCCTTCCTAGGGTAGGCAGGGTGCTCATGAAGATTATTTGGTGTGCTCATAATTTTGAAAATATTGTTTCAGTAATCGAATTTTAACACAGCTATTTAGAAACAGAGAACATTACAGATGTATAACAAACCTCACAAATACTAATGGCATAAAATAAATCTAGTGAATAACTCTTTGGGGTTTCAGTGTTTTCATTGTTTTTGTTCATTTATATATATTCATTAAAAATTATATATTAATTTATTTTAAAAGAAAATGCATTCTTGCTTTGCAAGAATTACTGTACAGTGTAACAGTATTTCTCTTCCTTTAATACACTATTACCCACAGCCATATGCTTTGTGTTTCTAAGTATCATTAATAAGGAAGTTGCCTTAAAGCCCATTGAAGTAACGGGTCAATATTCCTAGATCTGACATACAAAAGGACTTTTAAGACCAAGCTTATCAATTTTTCTTTGTTTATTTTATATCTATTTTTTTGCTCTTGTTCACCCTCCTTTGAAGTTAGTCTTCAAAGCTTCAATATCAATAGGAATGCAGCATTAAGGATTTTACGACACTGTGCTACTTAAACTTTTATTGTTTTGTTGCAAAATCATAATCAGAAGGATTAGACTCTTGTATTTGGCTTTTTGTTTCTCTCTTTGTAATTTACTCTCTTTTTTTAATTCCAATTCCAGCATGCCATAAATCTGTAGCATGCCCCTTTCAGTCCTCCCACATTGACAAAATAATGCAGTTTACACTTAAACATGCTCAAGAAAAAAATTAACATGCTTTATCATTTTCTAGCAGAGACAGTTAATACTCTCAGGCTACATTAATAGAATCTTTCTGCCATTGTAGAAAGTTTGATAGCACTCTTATTTCAATGTCTGAATTCTTCTCCTTTTTTTGACAAAGACAAATGATTGCCATCAATCAAGATCCAATCGGGTATACACAGAGTCAAACAAATGCATCACTCTTTACTGGTTTTCCTGCTATTTGAGCAGGCTTTGCTTCATATTATTTTATAGAATGATCAAAAAAGCAGCCATAAGATAGATCATTCACACCCACTGTAAAATTAACTTTCATGAATAATGAGAGTTTTAAACATCAGATAATGTATATGTTATACAGAAGATATTGCTGGAGTTCATTTCTGGCTGGAGATTATGTAAATGATACTATATGACCTTTATCATTACAAACAGGACATGCAAAACACATATTATTTCATACATCATTCTAAAGTTAAGTCAGAACCTAGAGCAGAATCAGTCATTTATAATATTCATGGTGAAGTGCTAAGGTTGCAAGAAAATGATATGAAGTACCTGTGATGTTTTTGACTACTCCTCTGCTGAACCTGTTACTTATGTGTTCTAAGCATACTAAAAATAACAAAAATTATTCTTACCCCCTTTGTTTCTTATTAAGAAAATCAGTGTTTTGTTTCTTGATAAAACCATTTATCTCAAGACTAAACTATGCTGATAATAACCACTTATGTCAATCAAAGTCAATGATATTGAATTAATAGTAATACACACAGCTACATTTATATAATGGATGAATAACTCATTCAATTTCTTTCACACAAAACAATATTTTAAATCGCTTTCCTTATGTTACTTCCTTATCACTGAGCAATAAGCTGAGCAAAGCTAAATTGCTTAAAGATTTCCTAAAGATAAAAGGTACCATTCACCATGAAGGCTGGACAGTTGACACACATATGGAATCAATGATGAACTCTAGGAACGATCTAGCAAACCAAGAAACCCTCAGACTTCATTGCTCCAGACTTCTCTTTTCTTTATCAATGAGGAACAAAAAGAGTATGAAATGTGGTTCAAATTTTGAGGCTGACACAGCTCTTAAGTATGCAAAGGCCTTTATAAAAATATCTAAATAAATCTAGTTATACAAAATTATATTTGGTTATTTATATTTATATACATTGTGAAATCTCAAATAGCTATCAGAGAAATTCCTATTCCCAAAACATCTAGTTTTCGGTATCAGCATGCAGTAAAGTGAAAAATTCAGTTAGTATTTTTTATTTGGTTAATATAAATTCAGTGATTAATGCTATCCTTGGGTCGGGAAGAATACTATGCCACAGAGTTGACCAGTTCTTAATTCCCGGTATGTTTCTCACTTTCAAACCTTCTGTCTACCATTTCTTTCATCTAATCCTAACAGAGTCACATCCTTCTGACAGAGAAGTTCAGTAGCTTCTGCTGTTCTGCTGGATCACAGCACAGCTTAAGACACTCATCACACACCACGCTTTACACAACAACCAGAGATTAAGGCTCACCCCTGATTTATCTCACACTTTGGTACTGCTTCCCCAGTGGAAGTACACTTGTCCTTCAATCTCCACAGTGTACAGACAGTGTAAAATAAAATAAATTAGGTATTTTAGGTTTTGTTGAAATTATCACCCAAAAAAAAAAAATCAGCTTTACAAAAGAAGATAGGCTTCTGGTTGAATGAATTTTACTATAGAGCATTTGCTGCCTTTACAAGGGAGCAGTTGCCTGCAGCCGTCCTGATGTTTGCATGTCGCATTTTTTAAAACAAATTTTGTACAGCAATTTTCTTCCCAAGGGCCAATGCAGGGCAGCCAAGCCTGTGTGATTACTCAGAATTTCAGAACTGCAGCTGATGTGCTGTAGCCCTTCTGCCACACACTTTGAAAGGCCAACATCCTTATTGAGCCCATCTGAGAATCACTGAGAAATTCTGTCCTAGTGGAGTTCCCAACAGTATCACCAACATATATACACAGCCACGATGCAATTCAGCAAAAACTGTACAAAAAACCACTTATACGTCAAAGTACTCTGAAGCCTTATCAACTGAAAGCTTACAGCTGCATCTTCAGGCTGATATGCACAATTTATATCTACATAACTAGAACAATTTAGTATTCATATTTATTATTTGTAAGTCCCAATGTAGATGGTTATCCTTCTCCCTTTCCTTCACTGAAAGTTGCATATAGGTATCCCTCACTGCACCTTTTTCTGAAGCCGTTGCTTTCATCAGATGCAGTTCTTGGTTCTAGAGCTCTCTGTTATTTTCATACCCCATTCCTTTCTTGGTCAAGGTTTTTTTTTCACCATTTCATGTCACTTTCCACAAAGAAGGGAATGCTTTTACTTCTTCCCACTTTTCTTGCCATTTATTTTCAAGCTCTAAAATTGCACTGTGGAGCTGAATAGCCAAGGCAAGGGAGTGTAGAAACATGGTATTTATGTTGCCATTGACTACTTTTCTGTTTGGGCTTTAGTAGGTCATTTGATGCCCACACATGGGCTAACCAGACACCAGAAGTCCCATGTCCCACTCCTTAACCCCTCTCCAGTTTCCTAATTACCCCAGAAATATTATTGTTCTAATTAGTCATGGCGTCACACTTCTCTTCTATACAGCAACTTCAGCCATTCTGCCAAAGCTGCGCTTGAATCTGTGGCACAATCATTTACCTTGACTGCAGCACCCAAAGAACAAACCCAAGGAGAGAAGAACAGAAAAGTCTCTTCAGTGCTAAAAAGCAGGGTCAAATTACAGACCAAATACTGAGAACTGCATTATGTAGAGTAAATAGATTTTAATTCAACTCTGAGAAATAAACAACCTGGTTATGTCTTCCTTTTCCATGTTCTGAATTCATAAGAGTGTCTTCAATGAACAAAGCACTGACCTGAATTGGGCATTTTCCCTTCATTTCTAACATGCAATTCCAAGAAATTGCCCCATTTTCATTAGTTAGAACAAATGCAAATATCCCCTTCAAAGATGGAGAAATAAATACTTTTCTAATACATGCACCTGAATAAAAAAAGGAAACTAAAACAAAAGATGGTGTGCGAAAGACAAAAGAAGTATGGAAAACATTCCATTTTTGTTTTAAGCTGGTTTTTATTTCTTAACAGTCTTCTCATATTTTCCTTTTCACTAGCACCCTAAATCTTTGGTAGGCTCTGAGATGATTTCTTAATACATTAAAATCACTCCTAATTACGCATATATTTAATAACACGTCTTTGGATAATTTACTTAATAGAAGTTGTGGCAGCATTTACCTTGCCTGTATTATAATCTCAAAGTCAGTACAATAAGAGGTAAACTATAGATAACTATTTTTGTGTTTTGTCTTTAAATGGTATCAAATCAGCCCTGCTTCTCAGCCTGAGCATATACAGGGATCAGATATTCCAGTGTAAGATAAAAACACATCAGATGTAAAAGTACAGTTATCTGAAACAAAATTGGCCACGCAGTATCAAACAAATTAATGATGTCATGTCATGATACTATGCCCCAGCCAATTTACTACTTTTTTCACTTTGAAGGGTTGCCTTCTATTCTTTAAAGACGAAAAATTTGTATTGTCATCAGTTCTGTTGAAAAAAAAACAAAAAAACAAAACCTGCAAAGCCTAGATTTTTTACACAAAAAAAAATACCCCACAAAAATAATTTACATAATAAATTACAACACACTTGCGGAAGCAACTGAGGGTAAAAGTTACCTTGGTCAGGGAGAAAGGCATGGAAGTTCAATGTCTACCTTGTTCTTCAACCTAAACAGCTCTTAGATTGATGTCTAACAGCACATTCTACATACAGTAAAAACAGCAGTTCATATTTCTCAGTGCTTGCTTGCTTCCTTGTTTATATATTTCAGATTTTTGACCAAACAGAAGACATGTAATGACTTAATCCCAAAAACACTTTTCAAATGGTACTGTGTGTATGTCTTGTAATTGAATCAATAAATTTTCATGGCCCAGTGTTTACTTTTTGCTGCAGAATGAACTGTAGCACAAGAACCGGTTACAGCCATTATACTGCTAATGTGGCAAATACTGTGGAGTCAGTTTGAGTAAACTCTACAAGGTTACAAGGTCAAAATAAAAAACTGCATAATTTATCAGGTCAGGCAAATAATTTTGAAAGTACAGAGTTAAGTGTGGCATTAGCCCGAGATCACCGCCTTTCATTAATAAAGGTTGGAATCCATGTTTATTCAGTCATACTATAGATGGCATGTCCTGTATAAACTTCATTCATTTAAAGAAACCCTGACACTGTCACTATTTAAAACAGTGGAACATAAGTAATACAGGATAACCATCCCAAACCATCTAACATTGTTGATCTTTCAAAATAACAAGTCCTATATTGCTAGGAAATAACCTCAAGCAACACTACTGATTGCAGTCCTTTTTTCCCACAAAGTTTTGTGACAAATTCAGTCACAAAAACCCAAAACTATAATATTTTCTTTTTAAGCTTACTAAAATATGCTGCTGCTATCTTTTCATGGCATATAAACAAGTGAAAAAATAAAGAAGCCAGCATGAAGGTCACCTAAACTCCATGATATTTCTGACTTTTTTTGCAAAATTTTACTGCCAGTCTCAATTTTGGACCACTTTTAGTTTTGTCCTCAGCATTATAACATTCAAGTCTTCCGACTGCTGTTCACCAGTTAAAAATTCTAGCAAGATTAGCTATATGAGTAATGGAAAATTTAAAAAGCAAGATAAAATCAACTAAAAATCTGAGACTAGGTCCTGGGAGTGCACAGAGGCTATACTGTTCTCAACTGCAGGGGCTGTTTTCATGACTGGTGGTTAGTTGAAGGTATGCAAGCAGAAGGTCAGCGGCACTTGAACTAGTATTTCATCCTTAAATTTATTAGAAAGGAAACCTATGAAGAACGCTTATATGCTTGCAAGTTAAAAGGTAGAAATGGAAGGAAAAATGTGTTTGGGCATGAGAATAGGAGAATATTTCTAAAAATAAGAAGCAGTGCTAGGGAGACTAACATGACAACTCCATATCTACAGGGAGAACATTAATCAGCTTCTATCCCACAGTCAAAGCAGTTTGTATTAACTGAGGAATAGAAAATTCAAGGGCATTTATATTGTGCAAAGGCATCCTCTTCATGAACAGCAGAAGACCACACATCACTCAATTCCCCACTCTCCTGAATGCAGCACTCAGCTCCTGAAGACATTCTCTTTTGGGAAACAATGCTGTAGTCAACTTTACATGAACAAAGGAGCCATTCTGACAATATCCAAGAAAAGTACAACTCAACCAACAACTTTTGGTTCATACTCAAGCTTTTATCCTGATTGTCTATTTATGGTTTGATCATTCCTTCCCATGTGTGGGTAACAAGAGAGTTATCTGCCAAAATTCAATGTTATCAAATAATTGAAAATTATTTAATAACAAACAACATTGAAACAATGTTATTGTTACTTTCAATAACAAAAACACTATTCTTCAAATGGACTCATCTCTACAGTCCAGAGCACCAGACTGTGTTTACAATGACCTTTGAAAACACCCACTAGGAAAACTCAGCTGAAAATAGCACCAGCGAGCAAACTCCTACAACACAAAGATAATGCAGTCTCAAAAATACCATGTTTGCATTTTTTTCCCAAAATTCTCCTTCTCTAATTACACATGTGCAAATCATATTTTTCAAGAGAAAATAGCAGGTGTCAGAAAAAAAAATTATAGCTATTTCCATAGAAAGATTTTACAAGATGTAATAAACTGTTGCTTTTATGAGAGCTTGCCAGAAAAATCAGGGAAGAAAGAAATCTTGTTTATTTTGTCACAATAGAGAAATAAATAATTTCAAACATATAAAAAATGGACATACTAAATGAGTATATTTGGTGATTTTAACATACAGAACCACATTATTTCTGTCATCTCAGATAGTCTCAGGTATAGTTTTCTGCTTGTTGAGAGAATAATGATTAATTGCACAAGAAAGTTGAACAAATAAAAAAGGAAAGGGAACACTAAAAATATGAGAAGATAAGAAGTAAAAGAAGAAATGAATCAAAGAATGACACAGCATCATAGAGTTTGAAGAATGACCAGTCCCAGAAAGTTTCCCTGTACCTCTTCAAGTACTCTAATACGAACTGTGGGAGGAAAAAGACATTCAGGGAATATGATGAAAATGTGGTGTTGGCAAACGATTCATAGCTACAGCAGACAGATGTATCAGAAGACTAAGAAATAACCAAGTTCAAAAGAAACCCAATGGGATTAAGGATATGGGTCAAAGAGGGAAAGAGGGATTAAAGAAGAAACATGCCAGAAAGAAAACGTTTACAGTGAGCAGCAACAGAAGCAAGGAAAGAGAACATGCCCCTGAGCAACATTGCTTAGCTGCCTGAAAAGAAAACCAGCTTCATTCGTCTGGGATTTCCTCTCATCAGATAAAAGTGACAGTAGCAGTGCAATCTGATTTCTGTATATAAAGGCACTCCAAAGATAACTATGCAAAGGAGAAACATCTGCTCAGCATGCAGCAGACCACCTCTGCTCTGGCAGGGGAAAGGTATGATGGGCAAAGGACAAGAACATCAGCAACAGCTGCACTCACTGCAGACTGGAGAGGCTCAATTATCTCTCTTCTAATCACTGTCTCACCCCAGCTAATAGGAATTGTGTGACGGGCAAGGGCCTATAGGTAAGAGGTTATATACAGGCAACATTTCTGAGGCTCTTATTTAATAGTTTGGAAAAACATTTCAGTAGTCACAGTACAGCCCACATATAAATGGAATACACAGATCTAGTGAAGAGAAATTAAGTGTAAATCCTGCTCTTCCACCAGACTGTTCACAAGTAATAAAAAAACCCTCAGGGCAAGGAGGGGAGACAATGATGATAATTTGATATTTGCCAGAAATATAAGCTTTCAGGTCAGTTTGTGATGAGTTCAAAAGAATACTGACAAGTCCCAAACACTTTTAATAAAAAGCTTGAAATGAGAATAGACATAAACACATCCTTTGATTGTTACTGTAAAACATTTTTTAAAATTTCATTCATTTACTTTTAAGTTATCTTTACACATTCCTCTCAAGACTGATACAAAACACAGAAATAGTTTTATTGAGCAATTCATCCCTAAACACATCCCTAAGCACGATTGTTTTTCGGGCTTTCATAAACTAGCAAGAACACCTGACCAAAGCAGAAAAGGGGAAAAAAAAAAAAAAAGGGAAAAAAAAAAAGAGTTAATGCCTTTATGCTTTTAAGACATACATATAACACAGCTGCATGAACTGTGTACTTAACATGGGCCTCAATTATTCTCTGATCTGTTTTAACTTCATTTGCAAGCTGTTTGGGATACAAAATAGATCTTCATAATTTTGTCCACTGTCACCACAAGATAACTGGAATGCTGAATAAATGACTGGAAAGAATTCTCTTGCAACCACCCATTACTTAAAATTGGCAGAAAACAAAGTAATTTTTTCTTATCATTTCCAAAATTCCAGAAATTTCTAGAATAGAATCAGATTTTTGAAAAATTACCACTTCCTGCAAAAAAAAAAAAATTACATTAAAAAAAATTCTGTTTGAAACAGTCAAATCAATCCTCCTTGACATGCTAGCAGAAAAAAAAAAAAAAAGTCAAAATTAAAAAAAATTACATTCCAAAAGTACAAAAACTTTATGCTTAATTAGGTGAGCAAGATGCTTCTTTTTTAGTGTGTTGCACCAAAAAAACCCTTGTGGTCTGTAGAAATTTGCTACATTCACCGAGGCTTGTGCTTGATCTTTCAAGGCTGTGATGATATCAATTATCAAATGATTGTCTTTTGGAATAAACTTTGTACTGCTAAAGTAATGCTTTGAAGTAACCATAATATAAATGTAATGCATTTAAATCAAATCCAATTTCTCCATAAAATATTCTGAATACCTTGCAGAGCTACCAGATTGACTTACTTCAACTAATATCAAATTTCCTACTGTTTTGACCTAAGGAGATAATGGATTGAAATAGATCAGAATAAACCCCACACTGGAAACATTTTAAGACAAAGAACCACCTCTTCCACTGACCTGAATGGACAAATAAAGGGGAACAGAAGGAAACCTGGAAAGAAAGCTAATTCAGTGCTGGTAAGATAGTCTCAGCATTTCTCCTTCCAAGTTTTTCTTTTTTTCTCTTTTTCTTTTAATCCTTCACACAAGTCTCACCGGACAGATACTTGGTCTAGTTTTAAAAGGCAAAATGAGATACACAGACATGCAGAAATGTTCCTTCTCAAACTTCTGTTGTCCTAATAGAAGACTGCAACAAAACTAACACAGACTTTCTGTTGTATGGAACAAAAAATAAAAGGTAGGAAATGCTAAGACATCTGTACCATGGAAGGGAAAGCTATCTGATTTCACTTGATTGTAGTTCTTACTCTAAAATATAATTTTGCCATTGTCCAATCAAACTACATATACACACCATTATGGCAGTTAGCAATAATTTTTTTAATAATAGAATGACACAAGCAATTGATTCATACAACAGAAGAATTATATGAAATTTCTGTGGAAGCCCAATGCTAAAATTTCACACATTTCTGTCATTAACCTCTTAATTCTTCTCCCAGTTTGACTTGTGCAACACACAATGATGCAGTACAACATACTGACAGCCATCAAATACTGAGCCACTTCAGTCCTTCACTTAAAATTCTTGATACTGTGCACATAGTAACCTTTTTTAACAATTTATTGTACTTTTCTCCTTTGTATAAAAATTGTATGATAATTTTCCATAGCCACTTTAAACATTTCATATAAAACCTCAGGAGGTGGCTGCTGCCCCATCTACTGCTAATGAATTCAGGTGCTATTAGAACTGCCAATCTTGTAATGGACTATTACTTTTTTCCTTCAGGAACATTAAAACCATTAAATCTCTCTCTGTTTGCCTTACACCAAACAAACAGCTGCTTTAATTATTCCAATTTTATATCTCTACCCTTAGCTTCAAAAATATGCACAACTTCTACCAATACATCTTTATCCAGAACACCCTAATAAATCAAGAGGTGACAATATTACACACTCTTTCTGCTATTTAAACCATTTCAGACATAAAAAAAGACAAAAAAGTATTTCATTTGTGTACCCCAGACATGAAAGAGGGTGTGGACAGGCCAGCTTTTTAGTACTACATCCAGAAATGTGTCAGAAATAGAACTGTCCTGGGCATATACCAATTTGCTAAATATCTTCCCCAACATTTGGTACTATTGAAACAGAACAATCTTCATTACCAGAGAAAGATGCAAATTTTACAGTCAGTGTAAACAACTGAGTCTACTCTGGCCTATTACATGGCAGAGGGAAAATAGTGTCCAACCAGGATCAGTAAATCTGACCAACCAAAGGTATAATCATTTACAAATAACTAAAACTGAAATGAAACCTAAAAGAAAAAAATTGTATCTATTATCACTATGCCTAAATAGGATTATTCAACCCTCCTGAGATAAAGTTATGTATTGAGTGTCTAAATACTAAGAAAATTTGTGAGAAGAGAAATGCAAATGGTTTCCTAATTATCTACAGCCTATTAACATGCAATCCTGATTACTAGCAATTAAAATCTCCTTAAATTTTATGACAAAAGTTCATTGAAACGTTGAAAATGATATGCTAATTATTGCACTGTAATGCACATGCATAGTGTGTATTCTGACTACAGACACAATAAATAACGAAATATTGTGCACAGTGTAACTTGAAGCTCAACTTAAAAATGCAACATGCTGATTTCAGATTGTAAAAATTCTCAAAAGACTCATTAAGCCATATTAAAGAGTCCTATAAGAAATAGCAGTTGTCAGTGTTATCCTATTGCAAGGTTATCAGAATACACTAAACAGCACAACAAAGTCTAAATAAAGAAATTATTATTTAGATCATAAATAATTTTGCCTGAGTCTATGCTACAAAAAATTCTCTATTTACCCAAACAATTGAACACCTTTTGGGGGGAATTTTGGAATAAATATTCCTTTCTCCTTGAAGGAAATATGTTTTCAGTTTCTTCACAGGAATAAAAGATGATTTGACATTTAGGAACCTACATTTATAATTAGTACCTATGTAATTGTTTAGTCTACATCCTGAACAAACACTGAGTAAGTGATTAAACCAGAATACCATCCCAAAATAAGACAACTGATAACTGAGACCTTCTTCAACATCGTTGATCTGCCTCATTTTGCCTCTCTACTAAATCCTGAAATATCACCAAGATCGTGTGTTTGCTGGTCCTCCCCATCCTTAAAAAAATAAGATAATATTGCCTGAATCATAATTAATTAGGAAGAGCTGTCTCTTGGTGTTTTGCTGAATGGGACCCATCTTTCTCCCATTTCTCCTCCATATTTCTCACCACCTCCATTTCAGTAGTACTGGTTATTGTCCTTTGAAACAATATTTTGGAACTAATCTTGTGGATGAAAAAGTTCTCCCTTACACATTTAAGTAAAAACTTTAAAGAGAACTATTGAGGATGAGTTTCAAAAGAGTAGAAACACTACTCTAGCAAACCTCTCTTTGTTCTTTTATGACAATCCATTTTCCTTTTAATACTTCAGATCATTTTTAGATGCCTAAACAGTCTAGACATTAAGGGTGTTGAATAAAGTAAGCAGTCAAACCTGTCATTATTAGCATATTTTCATAGATGTAACCTACCCAACACACTCTTAAAATTGCTAGTTTTATTCCCTTAGAGAAGGCTGTTAGACAATCTGGAGCACACAAAGACAGAGAACCTTCTGGTTGACGCACAACTGAATAGAAGGAACTAGAAAGGGAGGCCAAGAGCAAAAAGCAGGGCCTGAAATAAATTGCTACTTATCTGCACATATTTCCATGCCCACTGCTACTGAAACCTAATCTGGGGAGCAGGAGGTGGGATATTTAGTTTTAGGTTTGTTTTTCTCTACAGGTGGCTCAAAAATATAGCAAATATGCACAAAAATATAGTAGGTTACACTAAGTCCCAGAACAGAGCTCTAAAAAGGCTCTATCAGTGACTTAACAGAAGCCAGAAAATCCTTTTCCAAAAAGCATTTTTTTATTAAACAAAAAAAAAAAAAAAAAACAAACAACAACAACAAAAGAAAAAGCCCACAAAAAACCCAAAAAACACTGAACTGCAGCATAAACTCAGGTATTTGAAATCCATTTGCAACTACCCTTAAAAAACTCCTAGCTAATATGCTGGAGTTTGAGATGCAAGTCATACATTTGAGATTAGAATGAGGTTGTAGGTCACAAAGCTGTCTCAGCACAGGGTTCAAATATAAACATACATAAACTGGCTTCCATGCCAGACTAGAAAGATTTAGTACCTTGACATGCTCTGAAAAATATATAGGGACACCAAAAGCAATAAATATAAACCAAAAAGTGGCAGTCATAAAAAGTCCTGAGAGTTTAATATTAATAGAAGAATCTGAAATTTATACATGTTTTCCCCTCAGTTTAAAACCCAGATTCCATTTTGCTGAAACTTATTAAGTTACAACAAGAAAAAAGTCTCTAGATTCCTTTACTGGTTAACTTTGGTTATATTTTAGTACTTTAGGAAATATGGTAACAACAGGAAAACTGGGGGTAAGGTACATCCACAGCCAGTGAAAACGAACATGTGTGGGTTCAGTCAAGTCTTTGACTGTCATGTAGCTTTAAGGCTGGGCCCAAGGAGAAATCACTCACACTGGTACAACAAAGTAACATGGTCAAGATCAGAGTACTTCTATTTTACGCTCACCTTAACAAGAATATGTGCCCTTTCTAAATAGAAATAGACACTAACAATATTAGGCTACTGATCTTCCTCTTAAAAACAGTGCTAAGGAAACATAATGAAAGTGGTTACAGAGGCTTTTTCCTTCCTGGCATGTAAATATACAATCACAGGTTTCAAACTTAATCTATAATTTCATGTAAATTGAAACAACACTTATTTCTTTCTATACCAACTGTGTTCAAAAAGACATATCTTATACTTTCACTCATTGTCATCAGTAAAAAGTAGCAGTGCTTCCACGAGCTTTTGCACTTCATAAATTAAGAGCTGATGTGGGGGAGGGTTGGGAGACAGTTTTCATGCAAGTGAAAGCATCTAGTGTTAACAGATAAAATAAATAAAATTTTAAAAAAATAAAAGAAAGAGCTAAAACATTCACAAATAAAAAATAGTGTTTACCAGGCACATGAAAAACAATGAATTGGCTTTGTGTGTTTTGTTCTCTAGGACACCAGGAAAAAAGATAGATAAAAAGTATACTAGGTGTTCATAAAAGGCAGAACAGTTTTTTAAAGTTAGTCTTACAGTTATTTTTCAAGCCCCCAGTTTTAGACTCTAATGTTTTATGTGCCGTTATTTTGCTTTTACTGCAAAAGGAAGAGCTGGCTCCCAAAGATAAAGGAGATTTTTGGTAAATGGTGAAGGTACAGAAATAAATGACCCACTTGGCTAGTGTGTAATTACACTGGCTGAGATTGTAACAATCTATCACATGAAGGAGGATGACACCACGCTAAGGGGTTAGTCAAAGGAGATAGCCTTTGACTAACTACTGGACACAGGCGATCGATACTCCACAGATATGGTTCTCTCAAAAAAACAATTGAGTTCTAAAAAAAAGTTTGAAAATAGATTCCTCCTCTCCTCCCAGATACTGATCAGAGAGTCATCTTGACCTTATTAAGGAAAAGCAATGCTTTCTTAAACAGGTATACGGAACAAATAGATCCTTCAGTGTCCTGCAAAGTGGTTTTACATACAGGAGTTTTGCTTTCAGATAATTTCCAGTTTTTGTTGTTTGAAAGAGCTCCTGTAATCAGCAAATTAGAAAGCACATATTCACTGAGAATGTGTCTGACTTACATGCTTTGCATCTCTCATTAACAGCATAAAGAAATTCAATAGGAAGAGGAAGACAGGGAGCTAAGACTGCGAGGATATCAGCAATCACAGAGTTTGCACTGGGCTAACAGCCACTACTCACATCCTGTTGTGATGAATACACTGCAAGTTAAAAGAGACATACATATTTATTTATTTTGAAGCTGGGAGAACAGTGACTTTCAAACCGAGAGTACCCAGGGAGAGCACTCTCGGTGTCCCAAAGATTTCAGGAAGACTTCATAGCACCTGCCAACACCAGCAAGAAGAGGGAGTTTGACTCTTCAGAGTGACTTGTGATGGCAAGATGAGAAATAACAAACATGATCTGAGACAGAGAAGTTCCAGCAGTGTTGGACTTACTTAATTTTTGTTAGCTATTACAACATTCAGGCAGTGGAGTGGGACACCCATAAAGGTTCCATCCACCTAACCTGATAATGCCCTTGGCAACTGATCTCACAGCTGATCCTGGTTCAGCTAGGTCACTTCCTCAGGTCCCTTCCAATCTGAATTTTTCTATGACTTCATTAGGAGTTTTAATACAAATAGAATATGTTTGGAGTTTGTTTATTTGTTTGGTTGGTTGGTTTTAGGGGGAAAAACATCAGCATTTTGAACCAAACTAGACTATAAGCTATCCAGCAAAAAAGGAAGTGACAGTTTGGGGATTTAAGAATATAACCATACAAAATTCACTCAAATGTGACAATACAACAGTAAAGAAAGTACTGGTTCCAATAATATGCTCTATCTTTTTCCAGTGGACTACAATTTGTAATTTAGAGGAATAGCAACTACAGCCCACATTTCCAGATTGCAAATGGGAAGTATGAAGGAAGAACAGAAAAGCCAAAGAAAGAAAAGCTACTGAGGTACAATCTGTGTAGCTGTTTCTTGCCAGCAAGGTGTGCTGCAGGAATTAGAAGACATTAACAATTTGAAAAAAAAGTTAAGAGACTGCTACTTTGAAAACAACCAACATTTTAGAATGGAGGTAGTCTGCCTTCTGTCCATTTTTATGATTTTTTAGCACCTAAAGCCACTGCTGAGGGGGCCCCACAGAGGCCCCATTAGGGAACACCTGATGCAGAAGCTGATGTAAATGAAGCAGCACTAAATGTATCTATCATATGGAATATGTGCTGTTGTTTCACTAGGAGGGGTTAAACTGGGGCATCAGTCACAGATGCCTATGTACTTCCAACAAAGATGCCGACGGCTTTGTTTTGCCTAGGATTTACCAGTAAAATAAACAGCTAATACAAATTTTTCTGCTTTACATTAACATCTTTCCAGTAGTGTAGACAGAGCTGTAGAAGACCACACCACCAGCAAGAGAGCTTTCCCCTAACTTGGTGCTTCCAAGCAACTTCTGCCTCTTTTCCTCACTCCTGTCCATGTTGCTCCACATGAGGTGAAAAATTAATGTACTAGACCCTTCTTGCCTCAAGTATGTCCAGGCAGGCAGAAAAAAAAACCCAAACTGGTTCAAGATACAAACAAAAAAGTGCTGTCTGTACATGATGCAAAGTCTCCACCTACCAACTGGTGAGAAATCCTGAAAAAAAGCCCCTAAAGACCTATCCAGACTGGAAAAGTAAGGGACACGCTTTTCACTTGAACCCAAAATAGGTGGGTTTGCTTTTAAACATAATAGTCACAATAAGGTGATTAAAAACTTGAGTTATAAATGAAAAATCAAAACAACTTTAAAATCAATACTATCAATCAAGTAGATAAGCATCAAAAAGACAACCTGAAATGAAGCCATGTTCACGTAGCAGGAAATGTACATTAGCATGAAACCATTCATAGGTTTATACTCTAGCAAACAAAAAAGCAGACAGCACCAAACACTGCTAAGAGAATATACTCATGCAAAAAAAATATTCTGAAAATCATCTCCTTTCATTAAAAGGAGGGTATTGATTGAATTCTAGCATATATTACTTTTCTATACAGCCAGAAAACACTGACTGCTATGGAGCTCAGGATATTAAAAAACTAATTCAGCTACCCTTCTGTTCCCTTTAAACTTCTCCAATGCTCCACTGAAAAAATTCTGTCTACGTTTAAACTTCAGCTAGGATAAATCAAAATCTTGCTAAGAGGTCTTTACCAGATATAAAATAAACCCCACAAACCTTAGGACAGCAAAAAATTCTAGTCCTGAACTTGAACCAGAACATCTGACCTGCAATGACAGAACTCAAACACCTCCCCCTCTTCCCTGCCGTCTCAACTCCTTGAGGAAAAGGGATGCTAAAATGCTACCAAATAAAACCTTTCTGTTTCCACTCTATGTTTTGAACTTTGTTAGAATATCAAGGCAAAAGACACAGGGACAATGAAGGTTCTGGCTGATGTATTGGAGCCAGAGCACTGCTTTCCACAGGGTAAATTAGTTGATACAGATACAGGATTATCAAAAACCTTAATACTAACTGGAATGATAAAACACTGTAGCATTCATACTGCAAAATCAAAATGAGTTTATAATTCAGGCATATCCTGAGACTAACAGAAAAACACCTATAAGTGTGTGTTTAACCTTTTCATGTTTGCTTGCTTTTATAGCTACACTTCTGCTTTCAGTAATAAGAAAAAGATATTTCAGCTCCTGATAACCCACTATAGTTATTTCTAAACATCAGCCAGAACTCCTGGAAGGATTGGACATCAGAAATATTTTTTAAAGTTTTTCCTCTTAGTAAAGACTAATTTCACCAAATATAAACAGTAGAATTCTGTACTACCTAATGTGAAGTTGCAATAACAAAATCTGAAAGTTCTGTCTGTAGCACCTTGACAGCCATTACCTAGTTCAGAAGCAGGAATTACAAGGATCTGCAGTATTATAACATTAATTTAATTCAGCAATTTCAAAAACCCTACACCTTTAAATATATATAAAATAAACAGGAAACATTAAGAATTCTCATGCCTTGAAACAATGTGTCTGTTTGTTTTGTCGGGTTTTTATAATTTTTATTTTAGGCTGTAAGAGGTTGAAGCAGGAAATCCTCCAGCATATGAAGAGGATTGCTAAAATGAAAATGTGTGAAAAAATAATAAAATGTCAGGTTCTTTATATCTCCCAACTTCAGTAACTACACAGATTTTTCTAATATTTCATGTCAAAAATATTGGTATCAGATTACAGCTCTAAAGAGATTTGTAATTCATTATGCAATTGATTTTTAAAATTGTGTGTGTATATCTATGTGTATGTGTGTGTGTGTGTGTGTGTGTGTTATATTTTAACAGAACTCCAAAACCTTCAACTTCAGCAACATCTGAAAGGTCACAAAGCCAAGTTGTACCACAGCATATGGAAAATTTTACCAACTCCACCATACATTCAGCTATTCATATACATGTCATATTACTGTTATTCTTGTTAATCTCAACAACAATGTTTAGCTTTTGAAAAGTAAATGTTATTATAAAATGACTTGGTAATGATTCCTCTCACTTCTGTTTTGCACAACACTTCAATTTGCTTTCAGATTCATCACTTCAGATTCTCTTTGCAGTACTGGACTTGCCTATATCAGGCAGTAGTTCAGCAGGAAGATTAATTCTACATCAAATAAAACAATAACAAAATGGAATTTTTCACAATTCACATTCAGAAATATTTTTTGTCATTGTAATCTGTAACTGTTTTTGATGTCCACTTATCCTACAGTTTATTTTCTAAGTAAAATCTTTAGCTAAAGCAGGAGTAAAAAACAACATAGGATGTGATTTTAGTTCCTGAACAGATCAATCTGAATGCCTTGCATGCTTCTGATGACTGACACGAGCCAAGAGTATGAAAAAATAGGATTTTTGACCAGCACTAGCAACACTCTGGGCTGTTGATGCAATTCCACTGTGAAGACTGATCTTCTGCAGAGGTGTTCAAATTTATTTAGGGAGCTGCCTTAAATTAAAGCAACAAAACTCCTATTTCTGGTAACAACCTACAGAGAGGTTCATGCAATAAAATTATCTTGATAAAGCTATCAAGCAGATGAAGGGACAAGGCTCCTGAAAGGAAAGAACAACACAACCTGGCTTTACCATGCTACAATACATAAAGCACACATCAAACTTTGCTTCCTCTCTCTGATAAAAACCAATTGAATAAGCAACTGTCTGCTCAAAATATCCAGAAAAAATACACTGCTAGCTTTAGCTGCAAAAATAATAAAACATAATATGATTTTTCTCTGCTAAGCTATTAAAGAAAGGGTAATTTAACTATAATCACAATGTTCCTTCCCCCCGCACAAGTTTCGTCTCTGCCACTTACACTTCAATAATTTAGCATAATACTGTTTTCAAAGATTTTGTGTAATTATATCTTTGCCTACACACAGGAAGCAAAGCATATGGCAATTTACCAATATCAGTTTGAGCAAATCAGCAAATTTGTCTTCACTCTTGCAAGATGAGGCCTTTTGACAACATAATAGCAATAATAAGCATACTAAAGATGGAGGAGGGAGGGCTTGTTTGTTTTAAAGTCATTTCTACAATGATAGCTAAATGATCATAAGATACAATTCAGGGGGGAAAAAACACCCCTAGGCATGATCTATTTCATTTGAGAAGTTGATTCTATTATATTTGTGGGATGGCATTTGATCTCCCTCCCTCCCCTTTTCATTCTGAGGATTAGTCACTATCACTAGACTGAAAAACCTTTTCTGTTTCAGGCAAGGCTTTGTGTTCTCTTCCTCTCCTCACTCTGCAGTGGTTTCAAAGACCTCAGTGTTGACTGTATTTCTCTCAGTTATGCCCCTCACCCAGGCAATCACTTTAGCATGTCTATACTAAGTTGCAACTCTCCTCTCCTGCCACTCAAGTCAATTTTTTTTCCCAAAGCAGCACCTTTAAAAAGCCCTGTTGGCAAACATTTCTGAAACCAAATTCTCTACCTTCCATTTTTTGTCATGTACAACTCTTTCACCACTGCCAAGAGAAGTTCCTTCCCTATGATACAGCCCTGATTTAAGTGCATTTTGTTCTCAACTACCACACACATCAAAATGGATGTCTGATTACAATGCAAACATTTCCAGTCATCATTTTTTCTGTTATCTCTCTCAACATCTTATTGCAGAATTTTTGAAGTTAGAATTAGAAACTATTTCTCTATTTGCACAACGATAACAAGAAAGCTTTTTATTTTCCTCTAAGCCCAGAAAAGAAATGAGTCCCAAAGATGAAAATGATCTGTACACAACAACTAAAAAATTTCCATTTGCCTATTTTCATCTGGAATTCATTTTAATCCTTATGGAGCCCATGTACCTTGTTGTGCCTTTCCCCACTAAAAACTCTTCATCTGTTTGCATATGCTAGTCATGTTTCTGTCTGAGCACTGATATGGGCTGTGTAGGACGAAAATGAAATTTTTTTCCTCCAGTCTTTTCCTTGAAATGAAAAAGCTACCTACTACCTCTCTCCAAAAGCCCCATGTTTCCAGTAAAAGAGGTATTTGAACACCTGGCTTTTCACATTATAGGCAGGCAACCACCCACCCGTTTATTAATGGGTGAGCATCATCAAACTGCTGCTTCCTTCCTCGCGCCCAGAAAGAGCAAGAAGTTCTTCAGCAGAAGGTCTCAGCATAAGAAGGAAGCTTTTGGAAACAACAACATATATTATCAAACCTCTGAAATACATTTCAAGGCAGTTCTCTTTATCGAGACTTTTTGCCCTTGAGGCTTTGTAGGCTCCAACTTAATCCCAATGTTTTCCTAGGAGAAACTGTGCATAAAGTTAAACGTGATCCACAGTCATCCTTTGTGATGGCGACAAACTCCAGAAATGTTTTCAGTCTAAGGAAATCTTAGGATACTCCTGCATCTAACCCTGCTGACTTCACTAACCATCTTCTTCAGCCTAAAAAGAAAAACTCTGTGAATTGAGAACCTGAAATAAAGACTTGGTTTTGTTGGATGAGCCAAACAAGCTCTGAAACTAGATGTTCTACAGTGGCCTCAGCACTTTGAAAAACCAAGCTAATAATTAGCATTGCTACTGCTAATGAAGAATTAAAGTCAAACAAATAATCCTATAATGGAATCTTCAAAATTAGATTTTGTTTCATTATCCTTATTATTGGTTCTATTTTCACCTGAGCCCACTACTTAATTTAGATTTGCAGCTTGAGGTACAACAGAATTTGTGCGATGGAAGAAGATAGAAAGAAGATGCTCTTCTTGGAAGTTGTTGCATTCAGTCTCATGTTTGACAAATGCTTTACATGTTTTAATCCTGCAACATCTATTAAAACATAATACCTCTCTAGAATAACACCAGAGAAACTAAATGAAAATTCTCAACTTGCCCCTTCTGGAAAGAAAGTTGCATCCAGCCCTTCAGTATATTATGCCTGAGTAAAAAAAAAAAAAAAAAAAAAAAAAAAAAAAAAAAAAAAAAAAAAAAAACAAAAAAGAA
>JAYDZK010000202.1:12996348-13046348 GCA_034509185.1 Euphonia xanthogaster | reverse complement strand
AATGGCCATGAATGGCCAGACTGCATAACAAAACATATAAAATAAAAGTGGTTATGCCTATAACAAAGTAAATAGCTATATAAAAACAATAGCAAATTTCAGAATAGTGAATGTCAGCTAGCTGACCACTCCACTCCCATGACTCTTGATTCTATTTGGGGAACCAACTGCTTGCTGCTGCTTATATAAATATATATCTGTGAAAGCTAAGGAGAAAAATCCACATTTTTTTCAAATAGAAAACAAAATGCATCTGAGGACTAAATTGACCTTTACCAGGTGGTAAAGGTGCTCAACTTGAAGTTGAGCACATTTGCAGGCCAGCATTAGAAAGTCAGTAACTTTCCCAGCAGTATTACACCTGTTGTACAAACATCTTCTGATTGCCAGCCTGCTCAAAAAAAAAAAATCTAGCAAATAAGAACTGTAAGTCATGCCTACAAACTGAACTCAAAACTATGAGAGATTCTTTCTTACAACATTGTCTCATAGCTTGGGGTTTTGTTGACCTTCTGAAAATTTGCCTGTTAATAAAGAACTCAAAAAACGGGCATCAAATTTTTATCAACCCCTCACCAAAACCCCATTTTGCTGTACATGAAAACCCTCAAGAAATTCAAGTATTGGTAGAAACAATAAAGGCTTTTCCCCACTTCAGCACTCTCTGTCTGTAATTTCAGTTTTCATCTGGCAATTCCACAGATCACATATGCCAGACAAAGCATTTTGGCCTTTGTCAATGATTGGATTATTCTATGATCTAGTTAAGGGAACGGACATAAATGTCTGCCTAACAACAAAAAAAATTGCCTTTTCTTTGTGAAGCACAGCTGATGCAGACACTAGTATAATTATTTCTTAGAGGTTAGCTATCAGCACAACGTCATATGCTTCTCATGTTTAAAACAGTGACAACACTTTATCCATACATATGTACAAGCCTTAGAAACTTGCTGTAAATAAAAAAAATCAGGAGGCTGTGAATGCTATTTATATATGTGTATATGCAAATATACATGTCATATAAAGTGACAGAAAAAAAGAATGCAAAAAAAACCCCCACAAAATAAAATTTGGCCTTGTGTAGATTTTCACAGACACTAGACAACAAAAATGTACTAACAGAAGAATTAATTTTAAAGAACCACTCCAACAATTTTAATATATTTAGGTATTTCCTCAGGATTTCCCCAGACTTTACAGCAATGCTCACCTGATGAGCAGACATCAAGGAGGACTGAAGAATAAGCAGCTGACTTTCCAAATCAATGAGACATAAAAATTGTCTTTTGTATTCCTACATGAAGCACACTGCAACCCCTCTTCATAAAACTGTAAGATGACTAAATCATACCCAACCCTGAACAGGATTTTTCCAGCTCTTTCTGAACACAGCTGTCTTTTCCAATACATTGAACTATTTCGCACCCATGGTGATTCCAATTTCTCTCTAGCACTTTGTAAATGTTTCACAAGCTGGTTTTTTTAAGTTGCCTGAAAGGACAGAATTCTAAAAACAAGTGAATAAGGTAAGCCAAGTAGTAAAATGTTTTAAAGTGCTCTTTAATGGATCCTCCTTTACAATTTGAACAGCAACTTTTCATATCTGACATAAAATCCATAGATATAAATCACATTAGAGGGTTATTCTTTCCCCATTATCAATCTCTGTCTCTTTATGGAACATTAAAGTCACATTTGACCTTAAAACATGATAAAATGGAAATCAAACTAGAATGTTTTGTAAAAGATATAGTGAACTTGTACCTCTTTAAAAAAAGTCTCTTTATGATGTGATTTTGAACACATTCTTCATTAAATACCTACAAGGATTTTCAGAATGTAGCTGTGACAAACGAAGAAAAAAAACCTGTATTTTATTGTCCCGACAACTTCCACGAAAACACAACCAGCCTGTCGTAAACTGGAAATAGAACACCACTTTTCAGGAAATTCACCACTTAATATGAATACAAATTTGCAATTACACACCAAAACTGAGAGGCTCCCACAGGCAGCAATCACATAAAATTATAACGTCACTCTAGGAAGAACTCTTAGCCACTGCACGTTCTTTACAATATGTATTTTGCAGACAAAACAAGAAAGAAGCCCCGTTTTTTCCAGATATCTGTCACATGTATATATAGCTACATACCCTAAGAAAGCTCTGCAAGAATACCCTTGTATTTGATCATACAGGTGTCTCACCAGTTGTTCAGTGGTTCAGTTTCTACCCTCAATATATGCAACATATACAGCAAAGTAGAAGTTATTTCTCCACCTCCCTCTCTCAAATACTTTGAATACAAGAGTGAAAGAAGACTGGTTCCACTAAAAGAACCACAAAAAGACCCATCCTAAAGTAGCCAATCACCACTAGACTATTCTGAAACCATTCAAAAGTCCCTATTTCTCTTCATTTTCCATTTTCCAGATACCATGTTCACCTGATGCACCACTTCCAAAGATGCGACACCAGGATACAGAGTGGTACACAGTCAATTCTTCACACTAAATCCCAATCATTTTATTAAGGTAAAATAGAAATCCAGTTTGATTTCTGTTTGTGCACAATCTCAAAAAAGTATTTTTACAGCTATATTTCTTTTTTTGTATTTCATCTTTTGCACCTGCAATGTGCACCCTTGTCATGCCAAAATATGGTTTTACAAATAAGATACATTTAAACAGAGTTGTCAAACCTTCCTTCCACTGCTGCCTTGGCCTACATGATTTTTATTATCTGTTTGGGCAAGAGTGCAATGAAACCGTAATCACAAAAGTAGTCCAGTCACACTTAGGATGAAACAAAGTGTTGTAAGAAGAAAAAAAATGCTTTTTCCTATGCACACCTCACTGGTTATCCCCAAAAGGTCTTAAATTCAGAGATTGTGGGAAGTTTTACAAAGGGGAAGTGTGTTAAACATAGAATAGAGACAAAACTCTTGTTTTCCAACCCTTCATCCAGGACAGAACAAAATCCTTCACTTTACCATTATCGCAGAATGGGGTTTTTCCTCTCTCCCATTGTCTGCCCAGACAAGACTGCAGGCAATTTGAACATGCAGGTTATCTAAAGATGCAGTTCATTTTTAAGGAACTGGAATTCTGAAGGGCCACAAGGTCATCCAAAAGGCAAGTTAGAGATATGAAAATACAGTACACTCTGTATGCAGGAAATATTCCAGAAATACTGACAGGGTGAGTTAGTCTATTCTGCCTGTCTATATTTCAGTGAAGAGCAGGATTAACCTAGTTTTTAGAACTATAGTATCTTTGATCTTTACAAAAATATTGAGTAAAAGATTTTTTCTGCACAGTACCATGTACATTGCAATTTTGGGGCTGCACCTTTGCAGGCCCAAAATTACAATGTAATGCTTTCTACAGGAGATTCAAAAGTTTACTAGTGTAGGGTTTTTAAAAGAAATGTTGCACCTTTTGACTTTTATTCTTCAACTCTGACCATTTTTACATACGCCAGTTCCTTTGTCTAATTTAGCTAAAAGCTATGGCTTTGTGAACAGCCTGTCTCAGAGGGTGTCACTTAGGAGGAAAAGTCATCCATAAGATAACACACAGTCTTGCCACTAATGCAGATACCCTGCAAATAAGGATATTTTAGTAAATGAAGGGCTCCTCAGTCCTCCGCTTTCACAGATCTTTGCACTTGACCTCTGACCTGAGGTTTAAAGTCTGGACTAAAAATGCTACCCAGGGAAATCTTACAAAGACTCCTGAATAAGGCTTAGAAAAATGAAAGCTTAAAACCTCAACAGCGAACAAAAGTCAACCAATGACAACGTCTGACAGCCACCGTCAATTCTGAAGTGATGCCTCTGTCATCCAACGACTCCAAGTATTGATTTCTCTCAGCATGAAAAAAGCTTAAGCCAATGAAATAGATATAGCATCATCCCCCCGATAATAGCCATCAAGGTTAAGACCAGCAGAACACTTATCTAAGTATCTCTTTTATTTCTTCTTATTTTAATGGACTGAACACAATGCAATGGCTTCTCATCTCTTCAACCCATGATTTTCCAAACCTCATTTATCCACTTTTCCAGCCTTTTATCTGATTTCAACATTAAAAAGAATCTGCATCTAAATCAACTGTTTATAATACAAATGGGGCGGGGGGCAGGGGGGGGGATGAAAAAAAAGTAGATTTATAGCCAGACATTCCTGAGGGGGAAAAAAAGTGCATTTAAAATAACAAGAGGAGGAAAAAAAGCATGCAGGTGACTTAGATCATACCAAACACAGACTTGTAAAACTATGGTCATGACCAGGAAAAAAAATCTACCACAATCAGTTTGGGTTTGTGATTAGAGAGAAATGCAAGGATCTCAAGAGACATCTGGCTTTAATCAGTGCTGAGTCAACAGCTTTATTTTGTACCTTCAAGACTCACAGAATTAAGCTTTAGTAAATCCAAATAAACACTAGGCAACAGCAATTTTATGCAGATTGTGTAGTTCAAGTGAATCCAATTTAGTACAGTAGGTAAATGAGACAAACTAATGTGAGTTCAACTGGAAAAAAAGCAGCTGTCAGAATAAAGAACAGAGACAAATAAAATCAGATTTCTTCTGCAGTGTCCACTAGCACCACTGACCTTTTTTCAGACTTTTTCTTTGCTGCTTATCTAATTGATATTATTTTTGAGACAACAGCACCCTCAGATCAGAATCAAAGATAAAGCTTTGCACAAACAAGTAAGATCTCTTCCTTTTTGCTAGATACTGGGATTTCCTACACTATTCCAATATTCTAACTCTCTAAGCATCACTGCTAACCTCTGGCATAAACAATATGCAGGGAGAAATGTTTTTTTCAAATCTAAGGACCTGTTTTTACTGTAGTTATGTACAAACTTTTTGCACTCAAATCACACACTAGGATAGAAAGTTTCCTCCCCTCCTCTTTTGCAAATCCAGTTTGTCAGCAGTCCCTTCGTGCTGCTTTAGTTTAAAACAGTCTAAGAGCCCAAAAGCAACACATTTTGGCAATAAATTTAACATTTTTTGGGTTCACATCTTCTAAGTACAAGGCATTTTTCAAGCTAGAAAGTATCCAAGTACCCTTCCCTATGCTCTAGAAAAAGTAAAGCTCCGCACCCCTGAACAGGTAGCTCTGCGCTCTCAGGTTTGATATTAAGAAAAGGAGCCAAGGATGGTTTCTTCAGCCATTCCCCAAGCACACTATACCACCCTTATGACATTCAATGGCTTCAACACCACCACAGAGATTAGTGCTGTATTCACTGAAGAACTTCTAGTTCAGTGCAGCAAGCAAATCAAATCCACTAGCAACTTCTGGACTTCTGGAACTGACACACTCCCTTATTTCAGACGGAACATCCACACTGTCCAAAAAATGACATATACTTACACAATCTAAGGAATCACTACACATTCTTAGTGAGAGCCAAATTAAGGTCACACTGGTGTGTTATTTCACAGGTGTTGGATACTTTGTTTTGCCATCTTTTCATATTGTCCTTTCTATGCAGCTTAAGTTTTTAAAAGGGGGCAACACAACTTTTAATCAGCTGAAAACATATAATTACTGAAGTGGATCAAATACAAAGCTCTGGAATGTCCTCATCCATTCCCCTACTGTGACCACCACGTCTGCAACTGCCCCATTCCACTGAGGCACAGTAAGGATTTCCATTGCCTTGAAGGTGGGAACAAACCAGTTCAGGAGTTTTGGCCCAAGCAGCCAAATGACTGCTTTCCCAGGATTCAGATTTCCAGACACCCCGCTGCCAGCACAGCTCTTTTACAGCTCACAGCACCAAGGCTTGGCACAGGAGTAACACCTGAACAGATTGAAAGTCACATGCAGTTCAGATGGCACAGCTAAACCTGAAATGAAGTCTCTAAGAGCAGGTAACACACACCAGTGAGGATTTCTGAACAACACAACTAACTAGTTAAGAAGCCCTTAAAGGTACCACATAAAAAGCAATTTTTCTTAAGTTTTGTATCCAATCAATTCTGAATAATTTTTCACATGAGTGGCAAAAGATGTATTTCTGAAAGTGGGGAAACAATAATACCTTAAAACATAGAAAAAATGGACATTCTCAATGAGTGGGGAAAGGTAGCCAGAATGATTCAGACAAGCAGATAAACCAAAGGATAAATTGTAACAAGATAGCTTGTACCACTAGTTCCCATCATAAGTGGTACAGAGCATTTTGTAATGAAGTTCCAAATAAAGTCACTATAAACGTGGCTTCAGTCTCTGGCTATAAGAAAAGTGAAAGGCATTTGCATGACTTAAAATTCTTTAACTTCTATAGCTATCAAAGCGACAGCTATAAATACTTAGGTATATTAGTATTTAACACCTGACTTATGTTAATGGTCTCAAAACTTACCTTGGAGGAATGTGTATTTCTATACAAGATTCATTTTTATATAAGAAGTCACATTCATATTGTATGTAGACTCCTAAGCAAAAAAAAATCAACACGCCTCTGTCAATTTTGTTATTTCTTGCTTGATATTCCTGCTACATCACACTTACTAAATTTCCCTATAAATTTGCAAAACACATGCAAAGAAAATTCATTTCAAGCCAAAAACCTCTTCATAAACAGTTTTCAAGCTTATGTAACGTTCCAGCTTTGCAAAAGGCAGAAAGATTAGCCTCTTGAGATATCCTTCCAGTCTGGGGTCTGTGTTTCTAGTTCTATTTTATACATAGCTCCCCTCAAACACTTCTTAGGTTTCCCTGTTTAGTGTCTTGGATTCAGAACACAACTCTGATTTTAATCCAGAAGTTTGAGAATGTATCAAAACCTCTCAATTTATGAACGAAGAACAGAGAGATCACATTCATTTGAGATAACAAGCTTTGAGGCATAATAATTTCCTATCTTGCCATGATGGGTTGCATGCCAGTGACAAACACATCTTTAATAAACATCAGTTCTTTGGATACCACATTGTTTTCAGACCTGGATGGGTTCCTAAAGATGTCACTTATGAGGCTTAGTGGGAAAATTGGAAAAAAAATTAAAAACATGTAATTGTCTTTACAAACAAATTTATTCCCAAAAGGTAACTCATCTGTCCTCCACCAGTTTCTACCATGGTTGGTCCAAGAGCTAATTTAGTTGTCTTGATGTCTGACAGTTGGGGACCTTTGCAGCCTCTCACAGTGGAGAATGATCACTCTGCCTGGCATGTATCCTTGAGCAACACTGCTAATAGGACAAGCATGGATTTGCTGGCCAAGTCTTTCCTTCCCACACATGGAAAAAAGCCCTTTAGTTACTACCATTAAGTAATCTTCATCTGCAGAATCACTTTAATTAATTACTAAGGAAAAGTATTAAGGGTGAGTTTTGGTTTATTTGGTTTGTTTTTTGTCAGAAAAATTTCAAATTACTAAAGAGAATCTGTGAAAAAAGAAGGATTATATGGAATTTTATTCTAAACTCTATTCAAGAATAACATGTTCAGTGCTGCCAATTTACAAGTTTCTAACTTGCATTCCAAAATTACTCTTTACCTCTTTGTAAAATGAGATTCTTGAGAGGCTTATTCTTTCCAAGACCAAGTATCTTAAAAACAAGATATTTTGATTAAGGTGATGATGAAATGGCAAAGACAAAAAAAAATCAGAAGCAAAGAGAAGTATTTTTAAAATATGGTCTATATGGTCTTTTATAGCAGTTATTCTTTAAAAGCATTCCTACTCACTTACTTTGGAAACATGTTAAGAGTCACAATCCCAGCTTTGGCTTAACCTCTGCCTTATCTTAAAGCCTCCTGTCAGAGTTCCTATAGCATCAAACTATGAAAAGCAAATTGTTTTAACTTTATTTTTGACCCTCTCCTTTTTTCCCGTATTCTATGTTTTGCTTCATTCCATCTAGAGCATGAGACCTTTTCCTTTAGGATTGATGCTCATACATTACAGTAACATGATTTTTAATTTTAGAACAGCATGGGATGTATAAGAAGTTTTCTTAACTAACATTATTTTATTCAGAAAAAGTTCTACCACCCTTGGAAGGTTGACATTCAGCTCTAAAAATTGCTGGGGGCATGATAATTTAATTTCTTTTATAACTGGGTGATTTTACTATCCATAAAAAGATGGCATTTGAAATATTCCCATTACTGGAAGCATGAGAAGACAACAGCCTCTGGGTTTTTTTGCAGAAGTCTTCAGTGAAAAACACTCATTCATACAACTCCAGATCCTTATACTGAACAATATGGAACACAGACTGAGAATACTGCTCTAAAATTTATATTTTTTCTTGCTCTCTTGGTGTAAATGAAAAGACTGCAACAATGCAAGAGACAGTATTGCAACTACCACAGATGCTTCCTTCAGAGAAATGAAGCATCAAGGAGCACCAAGGAGTTTCGACTCGCATCATCCTTTATATTGTCAATTTTACTTTTAAAAAACTATATAATACTCCCTAAACAATCTGTTTACCGTTACATAAGAAAAGGTAAGAGCCACTTCCTAAATTTTCTCTTTATTTCTCATTTCAATGCTACTTTTCAGAACTTGTGAAATATACCAATTTCAAGGTTATGATGTTCTTGTTGAGTTTTGATTTTGGCTTTGTTCAAGTTCAGCATATAAAGTTTTTCTCTCTGTTTGTTCTGGGTTTGTTTTTTTTTAAATGGTATGAGGGTGATTTCATATTCACCCTCAATACAGTTATCAGCATTTTCTACCAACAGCTGAACACAGGGATGTTGGTGTAAGAACACAAAACACATTACACATTCCAGCTGCACAAATCCTGCTTAAGTAGACTTTGCTAATCTAATTCAGTGTAAAATAATAAATTCAATACCTGGAGCTTGTTATGTTTAGACCACAAAAGCCATGCAGATTTTAAAAAAGCAACACCCATTCTGTGCATTTTTAAAACACAAATCTGAGTTTTGGTGTGAATTACAGTTCACTCATTAAAATTATAGGTTTTGAAAAAAAGTACAGTGACTAATCAAAATCAGCAGCTTCCACTAAGCATGCACAAAACTGAAACTACTTAAATGACATAAAACATTATATAAAACACATGTAAGCAACAGTTATTGGACATACCAAAGAGCCATGTAACAACATCTCTCACACACTTTAATAGCTTCAGTTACACTCCAGTCAATAAACTATTTCTAATATTCCAAATTTCTGAACAGCTTTAACAACTGTGATTCAAATGTAACCCAGGAAACGTTCCTCCCTCCTCTCAGGCTGACCATATGAGCCTTGCAAAACAACACTGGGCCAGTGCCAAGATCAGTGATGCTGGGCTCTCAACAACTTCTTAGAAATGAGATATTTGGGGTTTCTAAAAGGCAGCACAGGAAAAAATAATCAACAATATTTTAGAAGTCAGATATCCGATTTTTTTGTTTTGTTGGGGTTTTTTTTGTTTGTTTTTTTTTTTTTTTTCTAAGTGTTCCTTGGGACCAAGGGCCAGCATGGAGCCAGCACTGGTGAGGATGACCCAGTCCTGATGGTGTTAGTGAAGAGGAAATAGAGCCAACCCTGGCCTCTAGTCCCAAGGTATGAGTTCCACACATTCTCTATAATATAGCAACTCATCCAGTAACTGAGAATTGTGCTTGCTTTATCTGTCAAGGACTGGCATCAGCCACAAAAGATGGAATCTATAACTACTCTAAAGACAACAGACAATTCAGGATAGTTTTTTAAGACTTAAATCTCAAGTTTCTGCAAGGACATGCAAGCAAAAGGCTTGAAGGAGCACAAACCTCTCAAAATCCATTAGGTCATAATTTTGGCATTACTACTTAGACTTAAAATTTGTTCTTGTAAATTTTTGACAAAAAAAACCCAAAAAATCACTACCTTTGTACTAGGATACAAGAGAAAAAACATGGAATGATGACCAAAACACTTGCACTGCTCATCATAGTCACTATCATCACCTTCCAAGCCCTACTTCCAAGAGAAATCAAAATCTTTTCTTTTAAGATGGCCAGAAATCTTTGAAGATGTACTTTCAAAGCAGTGAATTAATAACAGGGACTTAGAAATTTGAGCAGGAAACAGGTGGAGGGAGGAGTGGTGAGAAAAGTAACAGGAAACATCTTGTGTGAAGGAAATAGTGAAGACAGTTTGGTTTTCTGATTGATAAATCTTTCTAAGGATTGACTCTGCCACGTCCAGTTGGACTCCAGATTAACAGTGAAATCCAGAGGTTTCTAAGTCACATGGAAGCTTCCCTGACAAAATAATCACCAGAAGAGCAACTTAACTGCCTGACACATCTTCCTTTTCATGACCTGAGGCCATCTCAAAGGAATTGGTTCGGCTTTCTCCCATTTAGGTCAAAGAGAAAAGTCAGTAGAGAGACTCATTCTGTAAACACTTCAATAAAAGAATAACATGAAGCAGGAAGGAAAAGGTTTTTAAACTCTGTTATAGTGATTCCCACTTTAATACAGGGAAGTTAAGACAACCTGGACTGCAAAGCAGTGAGGTAGAAGAGGCAATGTGAAAGGACCTTTCAATTCCAGTTAAAAATTCTGATTATTGCAGTCTTGTTCCCTTTCCTGGAAAGCTGCATAGATCTACTCAGAAATAAATGGCTACCTTTGGAAAAGATTAGGAATACCATTCCTAGATGAATGTGGCTTGACAGTTCTCCACCATTTTCACCTCCCTGGATCCCAGACATCCCCATCTACTAAAAACTACAGATAATTTTACCAATTTAGTTGTAAAATCTCTATTTAAGCAATTACCATCTCTTTTCAACCATCACTCATGAAGGTGTTTATTTCTGCACACCACAATATTTTGCATTAATAATGGAGCATTTTCAGTGAAAGGCTGAAGCTTTCAATGGAACAAGAAAGTAAATTTTTACACTAAATGCAACATTTTGTACAATTTTCTCCTGAGTAATATACTAAAAGATAAATGAGAAAAATACTCAATGGAAGAAATATAGGTAACAGTAAAAACCTTGGCTATAAGTGCTTTCAGGCACTACTGACAAACACCTTCAAACATTTCCTAAGCATCTCAGTGTGTTGTCCCAAAGCTGATTTTCATAGGTCACCTTCATGAACATCAAAAAATAAACCTGCAGGTATCAACACTGTCATGCCTCAATCAGGAGACTGCACTAACAACAAAATGAGACAATCCCTACTATCATTTTAGTCCAAACAAGAGAATGATGAGGGTAACCACAGCTGACTTAACCAAGAAGCCATAGATCAAGACAGATAGCTACTCAAAATATGGACCAGAATTTCAATTCATTACTCTCTAGGGTCAGGTATGCCATGTCTCTTAGGCACATCCAAACCTGGTTTGGGGTTGCAAATCAATCTAACGTGAAGATACTTGTTCTTCCTTTCTTATATAGAAATATCACTGTGCACATGCTTGGGTAAACAACGCAGATAAAAAGCACACTTTGCAACCCTAGTAAGGTTCAGAGGTTAAAAAATAAACTCTTTTTACATTCAGCTCTAGACAGTAGTTTAGTGGGTCAGTAAATGAGTGCATACCGCAGGTACACAAACTTGTACATGGTTTGTTCTCGTACATACAGCTGCAGAGTGAGCTGCCTTCATAAAGTCACTTCTAAATTTGCATTTCAACCACGAGACACTACAAAACATATTTTACAAGTAACACAAATAACAACATCCTAATACCTGTATGCACCAATCTACCCCAGTAACTTCAGAACTGAAAAGCTTTTACATGAAATGCAGCTATAGTCAAGTGGATGGGCTTTAACCCAACAGTCTGAACTCAGGTCAGTCATATATAGTGTTTGTAACTTGGGTGCTTTTGCCAGGGAAAGCCAAATGAGAGAAAAACCACGCAGAGACAGCACTAGAGTATAGGGAATTATTTTACAATTTTGTGACCACTTTCTTCAATTGCTGTTACAAACAACCTTTTTACATAAAAACAATACTTTTGAAAATGAAATTGTATTTAGAATATTCAAGACTACTGCCAAAAGACTGTCAAATACATCTGGACTAAAATTGATAATATGTTGAATCATAAGCTAACACCTATTTAGCAATCAGATGCATATTTCATCCTTAATGAAGGCCAGAAAAGAAGAGTTCACTTTATTCTGGATGCAGGTATCAAAGCAGATCTTACAAAGCAACACAGGCACATCATCTAAGGATCTTTTTCACATTAAGAATCCTATTAGAAGGAAAACACTAAAAGGTAATTGAATTTCCCTCAGTTATCTTCATCTCTGTCAGCTCCTGCTACAATAACTTACTCTTCAGAGCAGAGATAACTCAATTCTGTCCAGCAAGCATATGTTATGAATCTCCAAAGCAAACTTGTCTAAATCATTCTGGTCTTCTATCAAGGTTGGCTGTAGATATGAACTCTGACAGAAGGCAAACAAATTTATTTTTATCTTTTCAATAATTCCCTTCCCTGTGCCTTGATGGAAGAATCCTAAAGATATAAATGTTTCACTAATTCTGGAATCATAAAGACTGGTTGAAAATATTTCATCTGAAAGATAACGCTATTAAAAACTCTTTGATTCCCTAGTCTGTTTTAACAGAAAATAAAAAGAAGGTTTGGGTTCCTGTAGGCAAACCAGAAACTAAATTATCATGCTGTAATTAACACTTTTTTCAAAATGGTTTTGATATCTATATTTTCACCTTCTATGGAAATGTGAAATCGGGAAATAACAACAACAGAAGAATACTCTAATTTCTTTTTTTTTTCATCAAAGCTCTTAAAACATCACTAAGCACAAATCCTCCACTCACATAAACAAACTGCTTTCATTTAAAAAGTCATATTTTGGGCAAGTATCATGACTTATCTAGACCAACACCACAAAAGCACAATAAAAGAAAAAGCAGCCAAAGAAAGGGTATTTGACAAGAATCAGTAGAGCTCATTCTAAAAGGAGAGGAGAGAAAATATGAGATAAGAGCCTGGTCAAACTAATATTAACTGTACAATTCCTGCCAATTTGTTTCGGCTCTCCAACATATACATAAAATCAGTCTGCAGAATGAGTGAATAATGAATTGAGAGAGTTCCTTGCTGACACTCAGCTACTCAGAACTGTTTAGTCACAAAGGAGATGTGAGGAACTGGAAGGGAAATCTGGGAGACCAAGTCATCATAATAATAACACAGCAAAGGAGCTTCACCTTAGATAATAAAACACAGAAAATAATTTAATTTCAGATATAAAATTATGTCCATTGCATTAACCTTTATCTTTGCTCCTTTTTGCCATAATTTGGCAGCTATTAGAATTAATCCTTCATTACACTTGCTGGAGTCAGTCTCCCAACTGTAAGCACTGAGTGTAGTCATCAGCCATTATCAGCAACAGCTTTATTCTATTAATTACAACAGTGTAATGAACAGAAGGTGCTTTAGGAAATACTGTGTGTGATCCATGTCTCCTCATCCAACCTGACTCACTACCAGGGAAAAGGCATTTTACAACTCAAGCATCACTTCAAATTGCAGAAGAGTGGGAGTGTATTCTGGGAGGGTGTTACTGCATTTTCCCTTTCAATAAGCTCTTCCTTAAGAATGCACACTTTGACATAGAGTAATAGGTTTGACAGTGAAGCCCGAAGATAATAAACACAAAACAGGAAAGAAATAATGCTAAATGAAAATAAAAATAAGTTCAAGTTGACAACTGAGCAGATTATTTAAGTCCAAGCTACCACTTGAAACACTGAGAAACAATACCTTCAGAACCCTGAAGATCTTCTGTGACCTTGTCAGCTCCAATATCAGAATTATTTTAATGTAACATGTTTCTCATTTAGATCAAACCGAGTTACAATAAAACACATAGGAGAGATGTGTACTGTCACCAGTGCTTTTTCTTCAAAGCTGAACAATTCCTAACACTGTTCTTAAAATGGTATATAAGCAATACAAGTTATCTCTGGACAGATATTTTAGTATAAAATATCCAATCAAACACAAACATATATATTTGCTTTGTTAGTGCTCGAAAATTGCATTCTATTTACACTGTATTACTTCAGTCTGGATTATTTAAGAATCATCACCTGGCATGAGCTACCATAAAAATAAGTACATGAATAATAAATAAGGTAAACAACACAGATTTATTTTTCATGAATAGGTGAGAACAACAACATTTATGATGGAAACATCTCATTTGAAGCAAGAAATTTCTTACCAGGCTAGCTTAATTTTCATACTATAAATATAAAAATATGTGCAAAAACATGGAAAATGTTTTAATAGACAACACAAAGCCTGCATAAAAAGATACAATATTAAGGGTTCAAAGGAAACATATTCCGTCCAAAAGAAGGCTTTTTTAAAAACAAACAAACAAAAAGCTGGAATGGTTAAGCCGTAGAAAGAAAATAGCATTATTCAGTAAGTCTCCTCAAAAAAGGAAAACAGAAAAATATGTTAACTATGGCATGATAGTTTTAAAACCAGAAGGAAGCAGGTCAAAAGAGATGGAGGAACAATTGCATAAAGCCATAAAAGGCAGCATTAAATTATTTTTCAAACAAATCAGGAGGAGGAAGCCCATTAAGGTGTCTCTGTAGAGCTAATAGAAGATCAAAGGGTAAAAAGCGCTCCTGGAACACATGACCACCCCAGGACAGAGATGCTATAAAAGAAAACTGGGACAAGAATAACTGCTGAGACCAGGCAGTGTCCACTCAGGTGATCCAGAATAACTCAGGGATGAGCACAGCCATCAGCTGCATTGCTCTTGTTCAAACTGCCTCAGTGCCAGAGTAAAGAAATACGCCAAATGGACTCCGGAGGACTGCAGGGAGCAACATGACAATAAGTCTGAAATTTCTAAAAGGTAAACTTGGAGCTCTGTTTAAAGCAAAAAGCAAACAAAGGAATAAACACACTGGCAATAAACCGCATTGCCTTTGTGAAGGAAGTCAGGCTTCATTAGATTTCTTTCAACAAGCCACTCGAGACACAGACAAGCTCATCAAGTCTGAATGCCAAAAATATATTCAAAGAAAAGCAGGATGAGGTAGGGCAGATGGGAAGATCTTATGATGGAGTTCAGATGTATTCCCACAGAGAAAGATAAATTCAAAGACCTAGGGAGAGTAGATTATTTAAGCTTATTGCTAGTTTCTAGTGAATACAATAATCTGCAACAGTACTTATCAGAGGGGATAAACAGTCTTAAAAAGGAAGTTTATTATTCACAGGAAGAGAAAAATAAGTAGACGTGTTAAATATGTAAAAGAAGTGAGTAAGGACAGAAGAAGTTGAAATCTCAAACATTGTAAAACACTGTGCATGACCCTCCTGGATATTTTTTCTTTCAAATTACACTTTGTCTCCTTCATCTCACATGAGACAATCCCAAATATTGCCGCCTCAGGAATAAAAGGAATTTATTCTCCTAGTTTGGGACTTGCCAACATATCATTGCAGGAGAACAAAATTGGTTAATCCTCCCATGGAAAAAAAATATTCTCCTGCACTCAGCAGTTTGTGAAACATTTATAATACCTCAAAAATATGTTTAGAAACAAAAGTCAATTTTTTTCTTCCTACTACTGACAGACAGATGGTGCTGTAACACCTAAACGTCCCAATGCAAAGGGCAGCATTTATTTCAAATTTAAATTTGAGATAGTCAAGCCATTCATAACAATATGTGTAAAGCCTTATTTTTCCATGAGGGAACATCTATCCATCTTCCTTCATGTTGCCCCATTACCTTTTTTCAGTCTTAATGACAACAACTTTGGGGTGCATTCCTGCAGCTTGCACTATCCTTTATCTCCATGTGTTCTGTGGAGAACCATCACTGCTGACTCACTCTAAAAGAGAGAATTCCCACTGGAATCACAACAAAATCTTTTGTTTTAATAAATAAGGACATTACTATTAAGTGTGCTGAAAAACATTTAATATAAAAGGATGTTCTAAGAGCCACAGAAGGATTTTTTGATGCACAGGTTCTATAACAAAGCAGCTTTTGCTAAAACCACTGGTAAACTATGGAGAATATGGACCCAGTCAGGGATTAAAACCTTCTTTCCCACAGTAACTTCTTATTACGTACAGTAGCAACGATTATCTACAGAAACTACAAAAACCTCAAATACCTTTCCATAATTCTTTCAAGGGCTCTCAAACAGTCCCTTTGACTTACAGGCATTCTGCCAGAATTGACATGCAGTCATTTTTAGTCACTTTGATACAAATAACATATTTCAACATTTAATGCTTAGTGCACCAAAGGGGAAAAGATCTGGAATACAGAAGATTATGCATCAAGGGAAGCACTGGATTTTGCCTTCTGCCAAGGAACAGAAAGCAAAAAGCTCCCTTCAAGTCACTATTGGAACGCTTGCCTAGCCTTGCATCCGACCTCTGTCAAGGCAAAACCAGTTTTAAGATTTGTTTCCCAGCAGGAGCCATGAAGTAAAACATTCTGTTTATTACCACAGCCTGTAAATTGACACTGAATAAGAATTAAAACTGTGAGGAAGTCCAAGGCTTCCGCATGAAAAAACATAACTGAACACAAAAGGGCAACAAATTTTACAGCAGCTGGAAATGCTAGATTTAATTATTGAGAAGAAATCATGCAGAGAAGTTAGCTGCCTAGCATGATTTATAACAAATGCAAAGGGAAAGTCATGTGAAATTCTCAGTTAATCAACAGAAACAGCCAATAACAAGGATGCCAGCACTTTCTATTTCTATGGATGACAAGAATTTGAAAAAAATAAGAGCAAAACTCAAGGGGATGACACCACACAATCTCTCAAAAATGACACTTTCAGGAGGTAGGTCATTTTGCCAATTAGAGAAGCAGTGACATTTAAATGAAAAAGTACCAAGGGGTTTGTTTTCCTCAGAATGAAGAATCCTTGTTCACCCATTATAGAAAGTTTTCTGAAAATTATTGTGGGGTACCCTCCATTGCTCTTCTACACACACCATAATGTACAACATTATGAATAGTCTTGTATTGCGCATTTTCCCCCATTTTCCTAACTTTTCATGTGAATCTTCCATGCAAAAAACCCCAAAACACCAAAAAGAAGACAAAACAAACAAACAGCAAAAAAAGAAACCATGCTCCTGGAGCAGTCATCAAAAATACTTTACTCAAACATCGAGGCTTGGTATCACAGAATTTTGCCTAAATCCATCCAAGAGCAAACTAAAGCTTCACTAGAAAGATGAAACACTGAACAGTCCATGCCTAAAAACCTTGCAGATTAATTTATTTAGAATTCTATAAATATGTATATTCACCCAGAAGTACATCAAGAGATTTACATAAGACAGGAGGCATAGCCAAGGCAATGGGCACTTCTGTCATAAACTATAAAATAAAGTCAATTAGAGTACAAAATTCCCTCCCCCTCACACCAAATCAAATTATTCCCATAGGCCTGACTCCACAGCAGTCTGCACAGATAATCTAAGACACAGTGAGAATCACCACATTTTTCAAGGTCATTTCTAGAAAACAATCTGGGTGGCAGCATGAAACTACCATAAACACATTCCTCTTTTGCCAAACACCAAGGGTGAGATTTTGAAAAATACCTAAGAGACATGTACATATAAATCCAAAGGACTATGGAGAAAATTTAAGGTTATAAGGTATATGTTAGAAATGCTCACAGTCCCATATTCACTACAAAAAAATGTGGGTTTCATTGCTACCTCATTACAGAAATGAGTAGAATATTCCTTCATCAGGGTTTTTTGTGGCTAAATCACACGGTAAAATGAGTATGTCTCAGGTTTCCTGGTTACCTCCCCATATGTCTACATGGATAGATGGAACTACTCCTTATACAGGTAGCAGTGAAAAGACACTTATGTTTCTGAAAGACAGAAAATTGCCATGAGAAGGCGGCAGTAGAATAGAAAATATCTCTTTTCTATTCCTTTCAGTTTAAATATATCTCACTGAGGCACTTGAAGTTTACTGCATATCCAAAGTTACAGCAAAACTGGAATAACAAGCCTAAAAAAAAGAAAACTATCCTTGTTTCAGAGACTCTTCCCATGCTTTTGGTCATCCCACTGCATGGAAAGGGTTCCTCTCCATGTTCTTACCAATGCAGGGCCCCACCACACAGAGACAGAGCAAAGCCCAACCAGAGCTTACACAGCAAAGTTTACATGTGCTGCATTTACTGTTGCTTCTCTGTCTCCTCCTGGATGAGAAAAAATTAATAGGTGGACATTTCTCAAAGCACTTCTGGAAGGAAAACATCTCTCCTCCACGGGCAATGAATTAAGAACCAAACAGGAGTGGCACCCCACACAACTTTTAAACTATCACCAGTCAAATAATTTCTTGCATCACTGTATTTCTAAGATGCAAAACTGCATTTCTAAGATGCAGTTTTCAGCACAGCAGTGCCTTTCCTGTATTACCTATTTTCCTAGGCTTTTCCTTCCTCTTACAATGACCATCCTTACCCCATTTTTAACTGAATATATACAATTACACATAACTAGAGAGCTTCATTATGAAGCTTGCCTAAATTTCCCATTGCTTTCTCCTGCCTCTATGTGCTCCAAATACCAGACTTCAGTTTTAAAAAGTAAAAGAAAATTTGCCTTTTACTTCAAACTGTTCTTGCAACATAGAGCAAATCTTTTCAAAATCTGACTCAGATATTGCGAGGCTCATCTTCATCATGACTTTTAGAAATGGAGAATTTCAATCAGGTAGCAGTAAACATCCTTAAGATCTTTAAAAAAAAAATTGGGGGTTGGATTTTTGCTGACCCAGTGTTAAAGTGGATTATTTCATATGCAATATGAAACACCAGACTTGCAAGTCTGAATTTAAAAAAAAAAAAAAAAGGGTAAGAGTTCTTTCCTTATTTCTCATCTGAGGACCGTTATCCCTCCTCAACCAGTCTCATCAACCAGTCTCATCTCCTTTCTCCATAGCACTCAGAGGGAAAAACTTTCTTCTTATGTGAACCAAACATGCCCATCCCAACCATTTCTTTAAAAAAAATCTGCAACTAGCAATTACCAGAAGCAGAAAACACTTTTAAATGTGATCAAACCAACATTTTCATATACATAATTTTCCTGGGCTAAATCTTAGAGAATCACTCCTCTGCTCACTTTCTTCAGCTATCACATCTTAAGACATAGATGGAACATGGAACACCAGAATTTCTGACTGTTAACATGATTTCTGATTGTTACCTGCAGACTCAGATGGATATGACTAATGGCTCCTCTTTCCACAAAGGAACACAACACTGACTGAAGTCTGCCACAGACATCAGATTCTTTACAAATTTTGTGGAATCCAATAGTTGTACATCCTTACTTTCTGCACCTGTGGAAGTCATGCTGGATCAAAGTCTTTCCAACACAGGAAAAAAACTAAGCTGGATAACCAGACTGCTGATATTTGAGTACACCATTTTCCATTTAAGTTCCACCTGATAAGTTAAACCTCTTGGGCCACCACCGCTGAGACAGGGCAGAATCAAACCAGCATCAGCCTAAAATATCAGCCAACTCTCATCCTGGAGACTTGTCATGGCAGAACCCAGAGCTATATTAAAAATGTAAGCTGATGCTCTGTTTAAATTTCTTCCAGACACCATAAAAGGTATCTTGAGGCTGAACTAGGACTAAGAGTGCAGCTATCACTGAACAACTGTATTCACAGAGAGCCTTCATTTCTCTCACGTTTCCTATATACACACACCCCTCTTTGCAAATAGTTTGCATCTGAAGGGAAAAAGCGGGCTGCTCATCTAATCAATAACACCATGTCATGCATGGAGCTTCTGCATAAATACAGAGCAAAAGATGTCAGGCATGTCCCAGTCCAATGATTATCAGGCAACAGAGCAAAAGGATGCACTTTTCATCTCCACAGGACTGTCGCCAAACCCTTGATGTAATAAATGAAACATGCCTGCTATTTCACCATTGCAGAACGGTACTGCAGATACCTTCCAACATCTCTGTTTGCAGGAGGGGGTAACTAGCTCTAGATGAAGTGCAGATATGTTATTAGACAACGCACAGCTTGAATCCTGGGGCCAACGCAGATGACCTTTAGAACATAAGCACTGTCTAAGACAAATATGCTTTCATCTTTGGGGAGTATTTTTTCAAGTAAAGATTTAAGAGGAAAACAGTTTAGAAATACGTTAAACACAAATGTGCCTTCAATCTCTAAATGCTTCATTTTAAAAACAAAACCACAAGTAATATCACATGTCAGAAGAAAGACAAACTATTCTTTAAGTAGAATGTTAGTGAATTGAGAGAGATTTAGCTTCATTTTCATTTACCCAACAATTAAAGCACAAGGAAAGCTGATATATAATGTAACCAAGACCCTAAATTGGAGGTATGACCAAAGTGACTCAGAAAACAGGCTTCTATTTTTGTTTGAAGTAATACAAGTTTATCACAAAAACAGAGACCATCATTTCACTTTAGATTCCCTTAAGTGGGGTGAAAATATGAACACATAACTAAACCACACTGAGGCATGTAAAACATAGGAAGAATGGGTTTAGAGAGGGATTAGTTAAATAGCAGATGATACAAAACGATAAAAGAAAGTAATTTCTCATTTTGCACTTCACAGCCTGTTACCACTTATCTTCAGCAAAGTGGTTTTTTTCAGACTTGTATCTTGACTGTGATGCTAGGCAGCTTTCACACATACAGTGATATTTGCTAAATGGAAAAGAGCAGCATTGGTATGATAAAATTCTTTCCCCTACAATCCATGGTGTACAGATTTCAGCAAGTTCTGAGCTCTGCTCAGCCTGTTTTTCCATCAAAGTTAGCAGCAAACTTATCAAATCACCCTAGAACTGCAAAGCACCATTCAGAGTGGAACCTCCTGAGGCCTGCAAAGCCCACATCACAGCTTGGAATCCTTATACACAGTGGGATGGTTATGCTTTTGTGTTTTGCTTTTTTGAAACAAGATTTTCTTCCTTACCTCAAATTCAGCATGGCGGTTAATATCCTCTGCCCTCTGTCTGCTCAGGATAAATTCTGCTTCATTAGCCACTCGTACCAGATGCTCCTTCATGGTTTGACTCAACAACCTGAGGACAGAGAATATTTAGGAAATGCCTTAGGAGAATGAAGTCAAAAAATAAAAATCTGGAAATACAGTGTATATATATTCAAATATGTTTGGCTTTTATGACTGACTTTATTGTCCTAAGCAAACTGTATAAATAAGGTTGGGGGTAATTCTCTGGCAACTAGTAAAATAGTATTTCGATAGTAAACCAAAGTAAATATTAAATAAAATGTAAACACTCCAGACAGTCATTTGTTTTACCGAAAATAGAGACATATAAAAAAAAATCTTTCACATCCACCACCATATAAAGTAAGCAGTTTTTGCATATAAACATCCACAGTTAAAGCTCTGACATAATTGATGTAAAATCTAAATTAAAAAAATGCAATGCAATACAGTTTTTCCTCCAAATGCAAGATTGAAATTTTACGGTAAGTATACATTTAAGTAATATTTTCAGGATTATAAAACATTCTCAGTCTCACAGATGAAATGCTAAGATATACATTGTTACAGGTTATGTACAGAATAAAGCTGTAATTCAAACTGAGATTTCTGAGGCCTTCATAAAGCCTGACTTTATGAATGGCAGCAGAGCTGACAGATTGAATTACAACCCAATTATTCTCTGAGTTCACATATTGTTACTAAAAACATTTCCTTTATAATTAGTTACATTGAGATTCATATAGTTGAAACTAGCTATACACAAGCCACACTGTTTTAGAAGGTGCATATTTCCAGAGGATCACTCAAAGAAACACCAGATAAATCCATTACATGCTCTATGGATTAAGTCTTAAAAATACCTGTTATTAAATCTTTTTTTTTTTGGTAAGGTTTCCAGTTGTAGAAAAAAGAGTAGCAGAATGTAAAATCACTTGCGTTCTTTGCACATATAAAGTAAAGTACATTTCAACAAGTTCAGAGTGTATTGAAAGGCTTTCTTTACAACCACAGGATTTATTATGCAGGATGTCTTCTAATGCATCCAATGTTAATTTTAACCCAAATAACTTATTTATCTGAAAAAAGGATCCACCTATCTCTTACTGTATGTTTGAAAGGGTGATGCTTTGCTCTGTCTTTTCCTATGCTTTCAGAATCCCACACTTGCAGGAGACTTGTAGGTCACATGCCTGCTCCCATGAGAAGAAATCCAGAGGCAGAACAACACCTGAAGCTCTTTGTTCACTGCCCCTCTCATTCCAGAAAACTGCAGCACAGCAGCCACATGAGACCACAAGCTCAGAAACCAGTCAAGTTGGTGGATTAGTCTCTCCCCATGAACTCTTGAAACAAGAAATATGCACAATTCACTGTTCGAGATGTGATTTCACCTTCTGTTCGAGGAGGCTTGTACAAAAGCCACTAGTTTGAAACCACATTGTAAGCCTTTTTTTTTCTATTTTTACTCACTGTTAGAATAGATGCAGCTGTTGAGCAACAAACATACAATTCTGCCAATTTATCTGCATGCATTAGTGACAAATTAGCAACAAGGAACTGTATAAGCAATAGTCTGAGCAGATTCCAAGTCTTTGTCTCTTTCTCCATGATCTCCAGTAGCCTATTAAATCTGACACATAAGCATTTAAATAAACTCTTTTTTATTGAACTAAAAACTGTTCAAAAAATTAAGGGGATCACAAATGCTCACGTACTACGATATCATGTATTACAAGTTGCGTTTAACACAGTTGGACAGCATTCCATTATTTTCCCTGAGTTTGTCAATACCGGTATCTTCTGCTAGTTTGATCAGACATTGAAAAGTAACAGCTGTCCTCTAAAAGGTCTACCTTTAATCTAATTATACACTCTGAGTCCCACTTTTCTTTCATTTGTTTATGAAATCACCCTATATAATAATTGTCTTAACGTTTTACAACATGGTTTTCCTTTTTATCTAGAAAACAGGGTAGATAACTGGTAAGCAGCCCAGCACTTGCTATGCATGTCCAGAAAGGATGGACGTGTTCCAAACAAAGCAAAGAACTACATTCCCTCACAGAGGAGCAACATTGTCCAAACAGATCAGAGGTGTACCTAGTGAAAGCAAATACACTTCAGGTTCCAGGACAAACTTTGTCTCCTATAGATCAGGTGTTTCTTCTGTCACTCTCAGCCCTCCGTACTAATCCCACACACTTTCCTCACCTTCTTTATGATACTCCACACAGGGGTCAGGTAGATGAAACTGAGACATGATTTTTCTTTTTTCATGGTTTTTCTTTTCAGTTCAACCTTTTCCAAACACTGCATATGCTTGGATTAGCTTTCTTATAACAAACTATTCAATGATATTATATGATATTGCATTATCATCTAGGGCACTGTGGAGTTCCTTTATGAAAACAGTATCCACATACATGGCATACCACGCAGATTTCTATTTTGAAATTACCACTTAAGTATGGAACTTTGCAAAGTAAGTATATATATCCTTAAATAAATGTAATGATGGCATGATATAATAGAGGAGTCTGCAGCCATCAATAAAAACCAAAGGTAAATATGAGCTCACAGCACCTGTATAAATGAACACACCTCTGCTTATATGTTTAAAATGAAATTTTAATCACCTACTAAAGAAAAATTTTGGGAACCTTGGCAGCTGCTAGTTTTCCATTTAAGGGAAACAAATTTTTGAACAGAAATTTGTTGAGTGTTGCTCACTGCTGTCAATAAAACAACTGTTCCCAGGTGAGCAGACCACTGCTGAAGCAAGGACAGGGTTCTGACTCTTGCTGAAGAATTAGCTCTATTCCAAACTACACACAACACATTTTGTACACGCGGGAGAGCCTATAAACTTAATTACCTAGATCACGTAACAAAAGCTTTCTTAAGAAAAAAATGTTTAGAAACATCTGATTCTCCTCACTAAGACAATACGTGGCACTTCATGGATTTAAAGGATCGTAATGGTCCATTCTGGTTCCTGCTTTGGCCTCCCATGCAAATCGATCACGAATGTCTTCCTGAAAACAATTTCATTTCCTCCATCAAGTCTAAACATTCTGTTCGCCCTACAGGAGTGCTTCCAGAAAGATGCTCTTTTTTTAGTTTGTTTGTGGTGGTTTTTTTGGGTTTTGGTTTTCGTTGGGGGTTTTTTTGTGTTTTTGTTTTTGTTTTTTTTAATAAGGCTTGAAGCTTATAGAATCATAAATTGGTTTCAGTTGGAAGGGACCTTAAGAATCATCTCCAACCCCATGCTGTGGGCAGGGACACCTTCCACTAGACCAGATTGCTCAGAGCCCAATCCAGCCTGGCCTTGAACACTACCAGGGATGGGGCATCTGCAGCTTCTCTGGGCAACCTGCACCAGACCAAAAAGATATTTTACACCATATTCTCCCATAAAACAATTTTATAATAAGGAAATTACTGTCAATTGAAACAAAGACAAAAAAAAAACACAAACAAAAATTCCCTAACCATTTTTGTGCTTTTATCCTGATTTTTTTTCCCAGCAACTAGATTATATTAGTTCTTTTTCAGTTAAACAAAAACTTCATCTAAAACACATTAAATACTTTTTTCTACAGCAAAATGACAGCTTTTCCCTTCTTTGAGTAAAAAGATTGAATTTTTTGTCTTTTTCAAAGTATGCACACCCAATTTTAAAGATAAACTCAAGTCTAATAATTTCCTTCTTGCTGATGCTTCGAAATCCCTGTATGAAGGTCCATGGACCATGCTTGCCTTATATTATCTCATATATATGCTGATTTTTTTCAGTACTATTAAACACCAAAATGGTGTTGATGGTGCTGATTTACACTCCACCATCCTGACAGATTCTCTTCTTGTTTGTTCTTATTTATTACATGCTATTGAATTATTATTTTCCTGATCTTAATACAAGAAGAATGTGGATGGAGTGTGAATGGACACATTTTGTAGAAGTTAGACATGATCATTTATGAGTGCAGAGACTCTGGGTACTGGGGCTACTCTTCTGCTTACAGTGCACACCAGATTCAAGGTCTTAGACAAACTTTTCTTCCCAAGCACTTTTTTTCCAGACTGAAGTATTTTAAAAAGTGTGCTAAATTTTGAAAAGATGAGCAGCCTAGTAAAAACAAGCAAGGGGATGGATTCCATGCTGGAAGTTAAATATATGCTTGCATATTTTGTTGGGTCAGGAATGGAGTGCTAAACCACTGAGAGAAGAAGTTCCAGCCAAATACATGAGATAGACTGATTTTCATTGTTATGCTTGAAAACTATGTGACACAGAACTAAAAGTCTCCCCCCAATTTCTGGCTGATGAATGCTCATATGAACAAGTAAAAAAGCTTCTCCTTATAGCAAGGAAAAATTAAGAGGTACAAGAGGCAAAAAAATAAACAGAAATGTGCAAAGCAAAAGAAAGTGAGAGATTGACAAATTCTAGATTATTATTACTGACATCTAACTAAACTAAATTATCAGTTTTAGTCAAAGTATGAAAAAAGCTTCTTTGGTGACACTGGCAACAAATCTATCACAAACTACTGCAAAGAGAGACTGTAAGTTCCAGGTGCTCCACAACAGAGAACTCTGAGACTGCCAAGCAAGGTAACCTCTCCTACGTGCACTCCTTCCTCATAAACCTAATATGTAGAAGATTCTCTGACTTCAAAAGGGGATATTTTCTACATGGATATATGTGGACTTTTATGGGATCTGACTGCTCAATGTGCCAAGTAGTGGAATTACTGTTGCAAGGGTGTTTTACAATTGCTTTGTGGAACACAGATACTATGCTATACAGATACTCTACTGAATTCTCAAAGAATATAGTTAGTCCATAAAGTCTTAAAGACTGAAGTATGAACAAATTTATTGACCTAAAATCGGAGGGAAAAAAAAAAGGCACCCCAAAGCTGTGCAGACTCACCAAAATGCTGATTTGGACACTAGCATTAAATGAAACAGAAGTTTGAAAAGGCAGCTGAGGGAAAATCCAGTATTTTCTATCTAGGAGAGCCTCTTAGGACATGGCAGAGCCCTTGAAAACTGTTGTGTTCACATTTCAAAGCCACTGCACAGTACTGTTGGAGATGATTTATGAAAATGTCCCATCAGATGGCAATAGTAAAGTACATGTATGAACACAACACACCACAGATACCTTCTTGTTACACTTAATAGTTTTTGATAACACTTCAAAGAAGTGTAACCTTCTTGTTACACTTAAAAGTTTTTGATAACATCTGTTTTTTAAACAAATAATTTATTTGTTTAAAAAGCAGATGTTATCAAAAACTTTCTATATTAAAAAACATTTCAAAACTCCCAGGTGCTCAAAAGTGGTTTATGAATTTCCTTTTTCGCAGACCCAGCAAATTAATTATGTGTTCTCACAAGCAAAACCTACCTTTGCCACATACATACCCTTCAAAACTCAGTGAAATAAAGAAGTGGTTTTTTAAATGGTTGTGTCCATCACAGAATACCTTAGTGCACACACATGCGCACAAAAAAATAATGTAGCATCAAGAACCCCACCCGAGTCAATTTATTCACCTCTGAAACACATTTAGGCAACAATTCCTAACTTTCAGCACATTTAAAATGCTGTTTTAAGTCTAGCCTAATGATCTTATGGATTCAAATTCACACATTAACAAAGCTGCCTTCTATTTTTTTTAAACAAACCAAAACAATAACATCAAGACTCAGAAAATAAATCATCAAAAATCTCTTTTACAAAACGCACCACTTAAACAGAAAGGGTTGTTAAAAAACAAAAAGCAATGAAAAGTGGAAAACATGTCTTTCTTCTTACAAAACAAGACTGAGGTGCAGGTTCTATGTCATCAAAATCTCAGGACAAGGAGGCTGCAGCACAGGGAGTGGACTGGCAGTAATCAATTCTACTTTGGACCAGACTGCATTTATCATTTTTCTCCAGAGCCTTTTCTGGTCAATTATGCACAAAGTCTGTCAGTTATCATCCATTTTTTCATTAATAGCTGTATTTTTCTAACTGTTTTTCCATCACAGTAGTTGCTCCTATGGCAACACAACCCTCCAACATTCATTCCTTGAGAGTGACCACAGTGTTGTGAGTGAGAGAGAGACAATTGAATGGGGCAGCATACATCTGTCCCCTATTTTCCATTCAGAAAGCATCCAAATAATTGGCCAGCCAGCTTGATTGCCAAGTATTCCAATGTTAAAAATATTTGCATCCATGATCAGTCAAAAGCAATACGCAGAATTTAAGACAAGGAACAGCAGGTGACATATGTTGAAATTTTGTTAGTACAGTTCTTAAATTCCTCCCCACCCCCCTCAGCTATAGAAATATAGATGATTACAGCATTCCAGATTTTATACTATCAGATCTTATGTATTGAGAGCATAATACCATTGGATTTGGTTGCTTCTGGACAGGTTTGGGACTTTTTTTCAGTTGGTTGATGGAGTTTTTATTTGTTACAGATGTTAAATTTGCATTCTGTTTGCCTTCCTTCTTCTCCCAATAACTTTTGAATTAATCACATAATTCCAACAAATATTTTTAATAGAAGGCTACAGTGTCTCAAAAATAATAATTTTAAATCCAATGGAGCACAAAATCCCTTGCAAGATTCCTTTGGGAAAAGAAAAAAAAAAAGCTGTTTTCAACTACACTGAAAGACACATTAGAAAATGCTCTGATACAAAGGGGAGAATTTTGATTAGATTTCATTCCTCATTAGACAACAAAGAACAGGGCAATAAAAAAAAAGCTACAGGAAAAGAATCATGGATACACTTATGAATCCTTATGTTTTGTGTTGCCTTGTTTGAATAAGGATTTGAAAAAGCAAAGGTAAGGAGAGGAAATTATACATGGATTCTGCTAGTTTAATGAGATTGTCTTTAAACCAAACATTTTGGGACTTTTTTTAGCAAATATTCATTTACAGTGTATAAAAATGTAAGCATAGAACATTGTTCTGTAATTCTTCAGATAGCCGAGAAAACTGTGCTCGAGAATATTAAAATCAAGCATCTTCTAGGGTCTCTTCAACTGAAAATTGGAAAGAATAATTGCTGCAGCATGCTTAGGAGACTGATCCCTCAACCCCTGCCATGCCAAACCCATTATCACCCCAAAGGGGATAATAACTGTCATGCCTGGTCTCTCAAGCTCGAGTACGTTTGTTAGTGCCCTGACTGATACAAAAAACAAGATCCAGCATAAGAGATGCTTCACACTAAAGTGTGCTAATTAATCACAGCGACAGCAGAGGGTTTTAACCTTCACACAGCACAGGAGCTGCTCGCTATCTAGTCAACTACAGGAAATCAGGCTCTAGCGAAAGAGCCATTTCTACCTGCAAGGAAATAAAACAAAGCTCAGCTTGGTTTAGATCATAAATAATAGCTCCACCATCTTGTGCATAAGGAGGAAACATAATTAGTTCCAGGCTGCAAAAAAAGAATCTGTCTGGGCACCTCAGAAGTCTCCCAAGGAGAGGGCTGGCCATGGCAGTGAACTAGATCCCACCTAAAGGATGGTTCTGGTGAACAAATGCCCTTGCCAGAAAGTTCTCAGGTTCAGGCTCCAAAACAGACTCCCCCTAAAGGGAGGATCCAAAGGTGAAAGACAAGCACAAAGAATGAAATCCAGACTGACAGAAGTTCAGCAGGCTAAGGAAAATATTTCACAACCTATGCTTCTGCTGCACAGATGGCTCAGAACATGGAGGAGCCGTGGGTACAGGCACATTTTTAACAAGGTTTCAAAGAGCATTAATAGTGTTCCCAGACACTACAATACCAAAGCACAATACTTACTACTTTTTATTAAAACCAGATTAATGTTAAACGTAGCAATGTATTGAAATTGATGTATCTTTTACTGCACAGAAAGAGGTTATTCTTCAATACCTGCTTCTTTACCTTACATTCTGTAGCTTGCTAGATTTCTACGCTGGCTCTTTTCTTCTCTACTATGCTCGTAACCTGGACTTCAGGCCTTCAGTTGTGTATTTCTGCTTTACGCAGCTTTACAGTTCTGTATTTCCACACACCAGCCTCCTGTTCAGAGATTTTCTTTCAGTTCAAGACTCAAAACTTCACTGGGCACAAACTAATCAATTCTGCTCTACACATGAAATGGGTGTGATCTACCTGGAAAGGCAGGGAGCAACTTTTCTGTGGAAGACATTAGTTACTTGTGAACATGAAGAAATTCTTACCAACACATTCTGAATGCAGCACACACACTGCAGATCTTACGAGTCCCAGAAGCAAACTTTCTGCACATATTTCTGTCCAGGGAATCCTAGCCAAAACACGGCAAGCCTATATCTAAAACTTCCAACCGCTGAGAGAGAGAGAGAGGTACATTCATACCTTTCACATAAAAGCAAAGAATACATTTGAAAGCAAGTAGAAGAGAGATTTACATCTCCCCTTTTAGACTTTTTCCAGAAAGATTTTTCAGTCATCTTACTTGCCCAATAATAAAAACCCAGTATAACACACCTCAAGCTGGAATATCCTATAGCACCAATAGTCCAAAAAATAGTTTTACCAATAGTTTTATTCCTAGTAATAAACACTAGGAATAAAACTCTACTTTACAAAGATTATAGGGGGACCAAATTCCCCCCACCAAGGCAGTATACAATAGCAATTCTGTGATTCCACAAATTCTAGGCAGTTCTTTCAGTCCTTGATTTTATTTATTGTAACTCTCATATCATGGTGCCCTACAGACATCCTTCCCTATCCCATCCTTCCCTGATGCTGAACCAGTTCTGTCCTTTCTACAACTATTTTGACATATTTTCTTGTGCACTTGTAGAAACAACTTAAAATTCAGCTTTTATTGTATAACTATGCAGTTAAAGTCTAAATCAGTATCTTTCAGATATTTTCCTAAGTTTCAATTGAAAGACTTCAGCTTTTGGAGTTTCTAAGACTATAATGCTATGGCAAAAATATACAAAAAATAGCAAATAGAATAAAATACAAGGTCTGAGATGTTTTAGTCCAAGCGTTAGCATATGTGCAAGAAAAATAACGTGCAAATTGCATAAAGAGATGGAAAGAGTAGTTCTGGAGTACGGTTCCTATCATTTGAGGGATAGTAGTTTTCTTTTAGTGATTGCTGAAAAGACACAAAGCACTGCAATTCAGCAGTAACTATAAAGGCTCCTATAAACAGCAATGGAGGAAAATGGAGGCAGATAAAAGGAGCCATTTTAAAGAAATTATTCCCCTCTCCTCTTCACCATAATGAATGTTATGCTCCCACCTTAAAAAAAAAAAAAAACCCTAAAAGAAAACCCAACTCTGCTACACATCAGAAATGAAATGAAGTAACAATTACACAGACATTTTCTGCTAACCAAAACCACACTTCCTAGTCTTCAAGGGATCATTTGTCCCTGAGACAACCACTCTGGCTCAGGCTAGACTCTAAGTTATTGATGTTGTTTATGGAGGTGGGGGAGTGATTCCATCTGTCTGTGACGGGCACTGCATGTTTTGAGGAGAAAATACTCAATTCCAAACAGTTTACTGATAGAAAACTTGACCTGGACAAGCTGAATAGCTACTGGGTGACTGCCATGCACAGCTCAGTCTCAGCAACTGATTTGTTCATGATAATCATCTTACACAGATGAACCTTACACTGTGGTTTACATGTGTGTGGGATCTCTATGTTATCTATGCTAATAAAACATTAATCAAGGGCCAAATTTATAGCAGGCATTTTGTAAGTAAGGTCAAGACAGGTCAGCCTCATGTAATACGAAACAACTATAGGCTAGATCTTAACACTGTAACTGAACACCCTTGTTACTTTACCTTGGCCCTTGGGATCAAGACTAGTAGCAAAATGTTTTTCCTGCCTCAGAATGGTGTTTCGCCTACCATAAACTAAAATGCAACCATTAAAACCCATTAAAATGGCCATCATTTTTATGTATCTTGAGAACATCTACATCTTAAGAAAAAAAAAAATCTCAAATAGCCATTTCCCCATTCCTGCAATAATAAAAAGATATTTATATAGCATATTAATTTATGTGGTAAATTATTACAGTTTTACTTAGATAGCTGTCCTAATAATGTAAAGTTTATTTTCTATTTGGATTCTTACTACTGAAGTTACTCACTAACTGAAGTTACATTTAAATAAACGGCATTTCTTATAATACACCCTAGCTAACTCGTTAAGACATCTTGAAAAAAATCCTTTAGAAAAAAAGTAAATACTGTTCTTAGTCTGCCTCAACAATCAATTCAATATTAATGAATAAAATACTGATCGTTCTGAACACTGTCTACAAGTCAAAGAGCATGGCCTCATCACCTACTCTGTCATTTTCTATAAGTTCCAATAATATATATATAAAGTTATGGCTAGAACATTAAACGAATTGGTAATATTAAAAGGGTTTTTTCCTTAGAGGGCCTCTCCTCCTTTCTAGTTTAAGCGATAGATCAGAAATAAATGAGCAAACTGGAATCTAATTTTTGAGACAGAGGCTTATCTCACAATTCCTAGCAGTAATGTCTTTCAAATATCAATTCCCTTTCTCAAGAGATTAGCTGAATACAAATTATAGTTTCAACATTAACCAGTACACAAGGACAGGAAGAAAGAAAATCCATGACACACAGATAAGCAAAGTATTTAATGAAACTAAAGAGCATTAGGATTCTGCAAAATCCCATATTCAGAATTAGAACTGAACCAAAGCACTAAAGGACATGAAACTATGCTTGTAAAACTCAAAGAAAATTACACAAAAGGGAAAAAGAAAAATTATTTTTAAAAAGTTTCATGGCACAGAACTCCCTGAAGGCTAAGACAGAGGTGCTATCAAATACTGTGACTTACCTTCCTTCATTGACAAGCTCAATAAAGGCCAGGCCAGCATTCTTCTGTATAGAGTTTTGCCACTCCTGGGTAAAGAAAAAACAGAAGAGAAAATTAGCTGTATAAAAACAAAACTTGGAAGAGGCATTTTCAGAGGCAAAATCATACACTTTCTTTTCCACTTTAGCAACTTAACAGCACCATCAGCAAATGCACAAAGCATTAATTTTGTGTGGATCAGGAAGCAATGAATGCCAGCATGAAGGAACAGGGCAGCATGATTTACTTAAGTTCATATTAATAAGAGAAGAAAATCTGAAAACATCCCACAAAGGATTCCATCATTTTCTTTTGTTATGTCATGTAAAAATCCTGAACTTGCTCTTGTTCATGGATGCTTTTGCCTTTTTGAGCCATAACAGTGCAAGAAAATGTTTCACATTACAGCAAGGCTCATTCCTTAGACAAAAATTTCCCTTGTAGCTTAAACCCTAGTAAGGATATTTCCTAATAGTAACCCTCACTTCAGCACCACATAGTCATCTCTACTCATTTAAAGAAAAAAGTCTGTCAACAATCCAAATAGTGCACCATTAGCACTTTTTTTTAAATGTAGCATTTTTAACACACTGAAATAATGCTAATGGCAGACTAACATGCACTGCACATTCCTTAAATCCAGCCGAATCTTGAATTAAGCAAAACTCTACACCTCTTAAACATGTAGGATTAGTTTTGCCTGGCCCCCATAGGAGACACAGGGTGAGCAACGAACTCAGATGACCTATCACTGGGGCTTGTTAGCCTCATTTGAAAGATGAGAAGAAAAGAAAATTACTTAACACAGAAAGTAGATTTTTTTTTTAATCTCAGACCACATAGGAAAAAGTTAACCTAGTTAAAAATTACAGCAGTAAATAAGTGTGTACCTGATCTTCTGAGGAAAATGTAGAGGCAAATAGAACAGGACAAAGACAACTCTTAATTTAAACTCTTCAACTCTTCTACTCTAATACAAAAGACTGATTCTGCAGCAGACAGATAGTTAAGTTTCATGTGCTGTTCCACATCAACTTCCTTGTTTCTTTGCTCTTTGTTCTATGAAATAATAATCCTACTGATTATCCACATGAGTACTTTTATCACTGTGGTTATTTTTAAAAAGTCTCATCAGCTCCAAGGCAGGGAAAAAGTTCAAAACAGGAAAAACATCTTAAATAAATTTCACATTTCTGAATGTAGGAGGTTTTTAATACACAGTGTCGGGGTGAATTTTCTGGTGCTCAGTGTTGCAGAATTACCTCTCAGTCAGTGAGACAAAGGTTTGATCAGACACACACTGAAACAACGTTGTTATTTACAACTTAAGTTGTAAACCCTACCCCTCTGCCACCACAGGAAAAAAAAAAAAAAAGTATTTTCAAATTTCAGATGCCGGGGAGAAATTATAACTCTGATTTCTCAAGCTGTTTTTCCAGGCCTAACACATGCTTATCATGTTTATCATGCTCATCATGTTTAAGCTGCAACAATGTATTACAATTTTCAAGGAGTCAGAATTAAAAGCAGAATAATTGGAACTTGTGTTGTATTATTCATCACAAATTATAAATGTATTCTAGTGGAAAACAAAAAAACGGCTTTTAGTTTCTAATATTCTAAACAAAACACCATATGCAAATAATCCTTCTAAGAGGTTTTAAATGTAGTATCAGTTTCTAAATATTTACCTTTATATAATGATAACTGAAACTATTCTGTTAGCTGAAGTGTGAGAAAACTCAAGGAAAGCAAAATATTTTTTTGCATTTATGACACTGTCCATCTGCTGTTCTGCTTTCTAAAGAGCTCACAACAATACTTGAAAATTTAATTGGTGAAGATGGAGGCTGCCAAAAGTGAAAGGAATGTGCATTTATCATGAGACTTTTCAGCATTTTTCTCTACATCAGACATCATCAAAGAAGGTGTTAGTCTAAACATTTTCATAAATCACAGCTGGACACACCCTAAACTTTATTTTAATAGTTGAAAGAAAAGACTAATGGTCTTCATCTTTCATGATCCATTCAATATTTCCCCACAGTATATGCTCACTCTCAAACAATTACACTCAGTATACATATTGCATTATTATATCAGCATCTTAATTATCCATCTCCCAAAGGTATTAGGGAAAAAACATGTTAAAAGCCTCAAACTCAACCACTAATGCAACTAAATAACTACAAAACACATTTCAGCACTTTTCTGAGGAAAGGCTGATCAGCTGAGTCGATAATTTCATACCTGTTCTAAGGCTGTAGGTAATTGACCATCATTTCCCGTGGCTGTAAATGTTTAGTGACCAAGAGACATCATCTATTTCTAATGCCTTTGGTCACTGAACACTCAACAGTGAAGCAAAGGGAAAACCAAGAAGCACTAGACACGATCACAAATAACTCCAATGAAAAATCACCATGACAAGGACACAAAAAGGAAATCACATTTTATTCAAATACTTGTCTGATAAGGAAATTTTCTAACTCATTACTGTGTCACCTATTTCCTTATAGAAATTTTAAATAGCCCCATAAGTACCCTAGGCAAGGATTAAGACTGAAATGGTGCTGCAAACCTCATCTGAATTATAATTTTATATGGAATAACAGACTACATTTCCTTTCTATACAGCACAACTCTGAAGTGAGCAAAAATACATCCCAGCCCTCTATAGCTTTAATTTTCTATCATCAACAAGTTTCATTAGCACAGTCTTACTGAGTGCACAAGGGTCATTAAATGAAAACATTAAACAGTAGTGGTCTTAAACCCCTCCTTTCAGAAACTAATCATCTCCCTCAAGGTTGATATCATGACCTGTGCTCCTATTTGTGTAATGCTGGGGTTATTTAATCTATTTTACAGTGGGGGTTTTTAATTAATCTTAACTAATGATCAGCTGTATTACAGCACCAAATTCTCTAATAAAACTCATAAATTAGTACATTTACTTTTTTCTAAGAAATACCAAGACCAACAGCATGCATTAGGCTATAACCAAAGATCAAAACATACAAAATACCACCAGCTGGATAAGACCATAGACAGAGAAAAGATTAGTATAGCAAACAGGCTGCAGTCCTTGTACATCCCATTTTATGTCGTTGCGCCTACGTGTGTATGCATGGCTATCTCAATCTTCAGATGCATTTAAAAGTCTTTCACGCTATTTCATCCTCCTATTTCCTTCCATAAAAAACAAGGTACATCTCTAATCACACAGAATGATCAGATAAGTGAAGTTCTTAAAAAATTTCTGCCTTGAATTTGATTTTTTTTTCATTTGTTATTGGCTTCCTATCCATTCGAAGTATCCTTGTTCAGATCAAATACTTCAGGAATTGCTTATTTACCCAAAAAGCCTTTTTCTGCAAGCAGCAGATAGCAGGAGCCAGCTTCAAAACAAAGAATGCAGGTGGTTCTTTACACAATGTGTAAAGAATCTATCACCAATAGCATACCATGGTGATTAAAAGTTCAATAGGATTCAGAGGAAACAGAACAAGTACATATCAAAATAAAAAAACACATTAATATTGGCTAAATACACAGAAACTGCATCCAATTCAGAAATATCCTGAGCAAAAGTTGCTGGAGAGTGGAAGAGTATGATACTATTTTATTCTTTTTGAGCATGTCTTTGTGTCTATAGTTGGAGATAGGACAAGAAGTAAAGTGGAGCCTTTATCTAGCCCAATATAACCATTCCTAAACTGTAATCACTCAAACAAATACCAAGAAAATTTTGTCAATGCATATTTTAGTTGGTTTGGAATTTGAAATGCTTGCCTGTAGGCAGCAAATGGACATATCCCCCCTCAGCTGTACACCCTTGGTAAAATAATTTAATAGTATTTTAAACAATTATGGCAGGGGTGCTGGACCTAGATGTTCTTTAAGGTCATTTTCAACTCAAGCCATTCTACAATTCTCTTAATAACTCAGAACATACATTCTTCATGGTATATACAAACATTTCCCACACCAACCCATCAACTACTCTGATGGCTAAGCAATTAACCATGGATCTTGAACAGAATATTTAAAACATTTCCAAGAGATGAAAACTGCTCTATTTCCAACTGTAACAAACTGTTCTGCTGCTCTCATTCATATATATATACACATGCATGCTCCTAAAAAATTAATTTTTCTCAGAGTCTTAAAAAAAATCCTTATAAACAGTTTAACGTATTCTACAATTAAGGATTATATCTAGCAGTGGAAACATACATTCATCGGCAGGCAAAAAAGAGAAAATTCTTCACTAATCCATCCTTCCCATAAACCTGGTGGAGTTTTGATAATTTATTTTGGCTATGAAACAAAGGAGAAGGATGACTTTGGTACTGACAACTATGAATGGGGCACTAAGGAGCAGGGTGGGAAAATGTGTTAACATATGACTAAGAGACATATTATATCCTAGAGTAAAGGTCAAATCTGCATGAAAAACTTGTTCATAGAGAGATACACTAATCTTTAAGTGCCTAAAGTAAACTATCAAGAACTTTTCAGCAGTGTTTGCACTTGGTGTCAGCACTCTCTCAGCACCACATCCACTACAGGCTTGAATGAACTCAGCAATAAAGAACATATAGTGAAAAGTAGATTATATCTCAGCTGGGCTCTTCATAATTAAAAAAAGTTAGACTGCATGTTAAGCAGAATCTCTGAAAACATAAATTACTTTTAAAGGTTGAAGCATGCTTCAGTTATTTTAATCTAAGAAACTCCATTGAAAAAAATTAGAAGCAACATAGACTTAAAGAAAATCATATCTAGAAACCATGCAGCAATTTAATATCAAAATTAGCACAGGCCAAGTATTTACAAAAGAGGAACATTTTGCAAAGATGTGACACAAATTAATATAAAAATAACACGAGAACACATTTGAGATAGTTATCCAGTATATCTACAGACATACCTGTATGCTCAAATAAAATTTAAAAACCATAAACAAATAACAAAAGAACAATCAGAAACTGGCTGAGAAAAAAAATAATTTCAATAAATATTTTCATGGTCCTTTCTCTACAAAACATTACCACTGTTGCTGAATCCTGAAACAAAGTGAGAACTTGAAAAAATATTTACTACTATCCTAAAAATCAGAACCTCTTGTCAGCCAAAAACCATTATTGAACAGGCTTGGATTTACTGAAATTTAAACAAAGGCTTCTCTATGAAAGCTTTAACATGGCATCTCTGTAACAAGCCAAACTGCCTCACTAATCAATACAGAGGGTTTGATTTCAATAAGGGTGATAAAAGTTACTCTAACCCTGGCCAGCTACAAGCTCTCAACAGATGATCGTCATTAGGGCTCTATCGGGGTCCCACGTACTCGGGCTGTACAAATGTGTCCTATTAGTACATGGTCTGTCTGTTTGGCAACTCCAGGCTCAAGACAAATGGCAGCTGCTGCCCTTCAAGGTCTGAAGTCAAGTCCTCCGGGAATCTGAAAGCCCAACTGGAAAAATCAAGGCCTGTTCATTAGAGACTGCTCCAGGGGAAACTTGCAAGGCTGCCATTAGAACTTTATGAAAGAGCTAATTATTTTTATAAGACTTTTAAAACTATCAAGCACACCCAGTTATAATAAAAAGTATTTACTGCTGGCATTCTATTAAGAAAGACATTGCTTTTTGTCAAAAAATCTGCTGGTGACAGTACACAACTGAAGCCTTTGTAATGAAAATTTCAATGAGTCTTCTACGAAAAAGCTGTGTAAAAATTGACTAGATGAGAGAGTTTCTCAAGTGAAGGTATAACACCACACCCACTAATGTGAGAAAATATCCCCAACACACTCATATCAAACTAATGAACCACACATAAAGGTGGGCTGCGATTGTGCACGTGTGATTATCAACCCCTGAAAAATAGAAGGAATTCGAGAAACAAACATGCTCAGTGTTGTAAAGGTGACAAAAAAGAACAAACAAAATCCTTGTTTCAAATCTGTGCTGCTGAGGAACAGCCAAACATGTGTATTAATAAATCAGTCAGAATGGCACAGGACCCACATGATATCAAACATTAGGACTAAGCAGAGAAATGAAAATTACCACTGTTTCAGTATTTTTCCTGTTTTATCAAACACCAAAACAATAATAACGAAAACTCCTTCCCTAAAATATACTCTGGGGAAAAGCTGGTACATGACCTTTTTTTTTTATTCATAACCACAAAATTCTTAACTATTTTAACTATGAAACCAAATCAAAGTTTCTGATACTGAAATATTTTTCCAGCTGCACAACATGACAACACTGTATTGAGTTCTAAGGTTATCACCGCTACGGAGTATTTATTACAAATCTTTTAAAAGTGCTATATGAAATTCATTAGTGCTCCTTCATCAATTCTTGGACCAACATGCACATGAGCTTCCAATTGCTTAATTCAAAAAAGCAACTACAACCCTAGACCTCATGTAAAAGGACGACCGAAAGAAGCTATGTGAAACCAGTTTAAAAGAATGAAAATGTAAAGAAAACAGATTAGGAATGATTTATATCAATGCCTAGTGCTGAAGTTAATTACAACTAACCCAATAAAATAGTGCCTTTATTATTGTACAGCAAGTAATAACCTTAAACGCAGAAACCAGAACTCTTTGCTGACTTTTGCATGCTCAATTCCATAGCACACTACATTAAGAATTAAAGAAGTAGTAAATAAGCCATACAGAAACAGCAGGTTTTTAACTAAAAGCAGAAGACTCCCCTGCTGTTTAACCATGTGGGTTATTCCATGTAAACAGAGCTTCCTATAAACTAGTATTATGTTGTTAGTGGTAAATGCCTAAAACTATAATGAGAGTTTAATTTCAATACTTAAAAGTTAGAGTTCAAGTCACAGTAAGCTTTTATAGATTCTGAGACTAAATTATGCACATGTAGAGATGCAGTTACATACTTAAGTACTAGATTCTTCAGTAAAAATACCACAGAAAAAACTGTCAGCTTGTTAGACCATGCCTCTTGTGCTATGAGATTATTTTCAAAGTGACAACTGTAGCCTTCTCTACAAAGGACATAAATCTACCCTAAAAAAATACATTGTTATGAAAGATATACTAGATAAAATATTACAGCATCTTTATAAATAATATTACAATCGCTAAAAACTACACACAGCCAAATACAACCTATCTCAAGATTAGGGAGATAGTTTGTATTTGCCATAATTTATGGTAACACCAAATATTCTTAAAATAGCAATAAAAGAAAACTTTAACTTAATCCAAAATTCATACAAAATTATAAAAATATCACATATAAATATAATTACAACAGTAATAATTTTCACAACATAAAAGCTGCATATCTCTCTGATCAAAATGCATAAACTTCATTTTTGTATCTAGTTTCAAAGTATGAAAAAATGGGGAAAAAACTGAATGAGTGGCTTTCAGGTCCCCAGTTTCTGATGGAGGAAGCAATTTCCCCAGGTAGCTTTTCCCTTTCTCTCTCCCACTAGCAGGCTGTTGCCATGACACCCCATGAAACAAAATTAGGGGTCAGGTTTGAGTTCATCTAGCAGCAAACCTTCTCCACTGCAGTTTCCTCTCCAGGTTCTTTAACCACTGGCTATTTTCAATGGCAAGATGAAAGACTAGTTTCAGAAAGAATACAAACAGGAATCTTAAAAATTAATTGAGAAATCCAAGTACCAAGCAGTTCTGTAAATAGGCAGCAATGGGAAGCACAAAACTCTTAAGTCAAAGGAGATGAGTCGGAAAAACAGACATGAGGAAAAGCAACAACATAAGAAGAAGAAAGGGAAAAGATCCAAGAAATTAAGTTGCAGTGCCAGCATCATTTTGATGAACAAAGGCAAACAAATTGAGGAACAGCAGGAGCATAGCACAACTGACCCTTGATTTCAGTACATTTTTGTTTAACTGCGATTGTCATTTGAGATTTTGTAAGACCACTGAACAGGAAGGAAAATGCCTTTCAAGGTAGACTACAAATTACAAAAATGAGAAAATCACAGCAAACTCAGTGCTGCACAGCAGCACCAGTAGTGCTGGACTCATCCCACTGATAGCAACATTCATCCATGAAATAGCAGCAATCTTCCTGCTCAATTCTCTTAGCTTCAAATAAATAAATTTAACTAATAAAGAAATACTACACTAGTTTTGGAACCATAAGCCCCTTTATACACCAGGGGGGTTGGAAATAATGATCTTTAAGGATCCTTCCAACCCAAACCTTCAATGATTTCATGATACTGGTACCACCCTTTCCCCCAAATGTAGCTTGGTTTCTATTTAAACTCTCATAATGAACACATGCACACAATGAACATGATTCTTGCGATCATTGTATCCTTGAGGGAATGAAATTCAAGTATCTAAACCAATCCCACCTCTTCACTCATAACACAGGATGTCCAAACCTGTCCCTTGATATTCCCTTAGACAATCCTATCTTAATACAGATCTTTTCTTAAAAGATTCAGAGAAAATGAGGCTAAATCAATTTTTTTTAAAAGGCAGAAAAACTACTATGTCTCCCATTACTCTCCACTTGCATACTCTGTTCCCTTCCTCATCCTACATCTACTGTCTTTATTTACACTAAAATATAATATGTATTGAACATGTTGCAACAATGGTCTCTATTATCATCTGTCACTACAATAAACATGATAAATAATAAAGTTTTGCTCCTTTCACTGCAAACCCTTACCTGCACTCACCAAGCAGATTTATCAAAAGAAAAATATATCCATCTTTGTTTCAGGTAGAAATAGAAATAAATGTCTGCAGAACTATTCAAAGAGCTTTGGAAAATCCAGCTGTTTCTTCTGAATGAAAATTGACTCTGAACTAGGATCTAACACCTAATAGATGCCAATATCATGATTGATTCATAACCTGAATTACGAGTTTTTATCACTTAAGTTACCACAAAATACTCATGGAAAAATTAGTGCATTGCCAACAATCCTTGATGAGACAAATGTTATCCCAGTTCCACAAATAGGCAAAAAAGCAGAGATGCATAAAAATAAGAGTGCAAGTCAGACAATAAACTGAACAAAGTTTTTCTGGGTAGAACTTCCAGTAAATAGAACAGCTTCCCAAATCCTGAGTTCCCCAAGCAGGTCTGCTTGGAAACACATACATTATTTGGTTTATTAACACAAACGAAAAAGTTCCCATATTTGTAATTAGTATTATATCAGCAAGAAACATTGCTGCTCACTGAACTTTCCATAATCTCGTACCCCTCCCCTGCCCTAACCCTCTTTCCATAGTCTCAAATTAAACAGACTGGCTGTAAAACAGCAGGGTGTCAAATTAAAGCACACTTTATTTTCAGAGGTCTCCACACTTCGCGGCTGACTTCCTGTCAGGAAGAGTTCCATTTCAGTGCAGAGCCCCACCAGCAGGGAGCTCACAGAATTAAGTGCCAGTTGATATTACTTTGTTTTCATTTACCACCCCTGAGAATATTGTTCAAAGATCTAGTTATAAAGTCAGCGTGGTATCATCCTTCTGACTAGACTGCCAAGCCACAGGGTGTGCTCTTGCTGCACAAAACTCACCTTAAATGGGGGTGTTTTTTTAAGTCCTAGTGTGCTGGTGAAGCAACAGGATGCCTTTTTTCTTCAGAAAAGTCTTGCTTCTGTAGCTAAGTTATGTTCCCTCAGTTTTGAACATCTGCAGCACTGTACATTAATGGAAATTAAGCTGTCCTGTTCTCCTATCCCACTCCCAAGATTCACATTCACATTAGACAATCCACTTTCCTCTCTAGACATAAAAACGTATACATTAATCAATCAAACTCTCAGCAACACAGCTTTAAGGGCTAATATTTCTAGCTGTAGAGGGTGTGTTTTCCATTAAACTCACACCAACACCACGTCCTGAATTTCTCAGCAAATGCAAATAATTTTTAACTCATGAGAGTTTTTCTTCATATCAGCTTATAATATATGAGAAGTCTATAGAATCACTAAAGATTGTACTTTAAGAAAAGAAAATCAGGGAGGAAAAGTCCTCACTTTTGCCAAAGAATTCTGTTTTAGTAAGAACAACTTCAGAAAGTTCATCTCTCTACACTTCAGTGTGGCAAACTATTTCAAAGAATGGTTTTGTGGTTTGTAACCCTATCTTTTATCCATTTCTCTACCAAAAGCCTGCAAGACATTTTGAATCCTCCAGCCAGAATTCCAAGAAACAACGCTTCTCATCACTCCAAACAAAAATGTCACTGCTTTACTACACCTGTAAACTTGTACCTCTCTATACATTTTCTCAGTCTAATACACAGAATCCATCTTGACTTTTTTTCATACTTCAAAACCACAAAGTTCAAAATTCCTTCCCAGAAAGCAGATGTGTAGCATAAACGAAAAAAACACTAGGTTTTGCTCATCTTAAAATCTCACATTGTACATTTCATCTCCAAACTGGAGAATGAGTAAACCCTTAAAATATCCTCCTAGACTAAGTATTATGGAAAGATATAAGGATAAAAAGCAAACACATGTTTACCACTGAGACCACCACCTGCCAGGATCCAACTACCAAGTGCTTCTTGCATCACTAAGTCAAGAATAGGTCACGTATTATTCGTGCAGTATTGGCAAATAATTCTCAATACATCCAAGATATTTTCACGCTTAAGGCAAAAGCAAAGTTAAAAACTTCTTTGATTTCTATTACTAAGCAAACTGTCAGTATACATCCATTCATTCATGGCATATTGTTTCTTGCATGAGTCTATCACAATAATGTTTTTAAAATTTAGTCACTATTAGACACAGACATTTTAAATAACCTATCTATAAGCCATTCTAAAAGCACAATATTCCTGAAGCCAGCAATTACACCTAAGAGAAAAAAGAGATTTCAAGCAGATCTTAAGTGTAGTAAAGTTTGAACCTTAGTAATTTTAAGAATAGAAGTTTGAAAGAAACTTCTGCTTAAACATACTAGGGTGCTCTCCAAGCAATTCCATGGAACTCAACAGGCAATTAAACTCTCAAGCAATTTAGAAAGCAACAGGAAATCAGAGCGGGGATGAAGTTCTAACAAACAGGCTTTGCATTAGCATGGGGTTTCACACAGAAAATATTACAATAATCTAGTTCTGGAGAGAGAGAATTTACATACTGCTTAAGTCAAAGAACAAAAAAATATATGCAGCTAATTTAAATGTAATTTCAACGTTCAAAGAAAAGGCTTTCCCAGCTGTTTCCATTTATTTCAACCTTATCAGATTTGCACTTCAGACAGTTATCTACCAATCTGATCTTCAGTTTCAGACACTTCAAATGTATAACACAGTTCAATGAAGCAAGTAGCAAAATATCCATAGCACATGTAATCCATTTGTAATTATTCCAAGTACTCCACTCAGAGACAAATACCAAGCATGAAAGTTGTCAACAGACGTTTTCAGCACCCAAACTGAAATCCTCAGATTTCAGAGATGGAAGAAAAACTCACACTCAGGAAGGAAAGAACTTACACTATGCATAAACCTCCAGATATATCAGTGTAAGGAAGAACCCAGGCATCCTAGAGAACAGATTTGGTAATGTAACCTTCTGTTTTGTTAGAAGGAGACTTACTGACAAGACAGAATCTGAAATCCACGCACCAAAGGACCACATTTAAGGAGTCTGGATTCCACAGCCAGTGCCCACCCACACCTTCCAGGACTTTCATTCACATTCTCCCAAGTTAATCCTACTAACCACTATCCAAACAGCTCACTGTGTGTAAAGCAAGTGTCTTGCAATGCAGCAGAATGCAGAAATCCTGTATCACAACAAATAAAATGAAATGGCAATCGAGGACAAACAGATGAATCACAATGCTGCTTTTACAAACTGAGAGAGCCTAATTTGTTTCAAAACTGGACTCTTCTCCGTGACTGCAGAATACCCTTAAACTCCTGCACTATTAGCTACTTTGTGAGGATATTTTGAAACTTTTCAGACAGATTATTTTACCTGGTGATAATAATTGTTACCCGAAACATTAATTGAACTTAAATCTCTTCTGCTCCAGGAGAATACTTTGATAGCATGGCCCCTGGCTACTGTGAGATCTCTCTTTTCCTCTCCCTGGCTTTCCATCCTCTGTAGATTAAAACATATGTTGCAGGGGGAAAAGAATTTTTGAGGAGAAAACAGTTTAAAATGTAAAATCTTTTCACTGAAAATATCAGAAGTAACACTATACATGAAGCTCAACAGACATTTCCCAATTACTTTCCATCCAGTTGCATCCTAAAATAGATTAGGATGAAGATCTTTCATGTTGTTTTCCAGTTACAAAGACCATGTAGTATTTGTTACTAAATTACACTAGAAACATCCCTGCTGCTGCTTGCATAACAATTCTTAACATGCTTGGCAATCCTATGCTTTCAAATGTTAGGATTTACAGTTTTATTAATGTGCCTGGATCCACATGGTATGAAGCAGAACTGAGCAGCTTAAGAATTTAGATAGTCCATAGCAGAGTAAGATGATCTTGAATATTCTCCCTTCCACAGCTACCTTATCTCTACAAAAAGCTAGGCTAGCAAATATTCTTCCAATCTTTAAATACTTCAAACAAGCACAAGCAATAAAATTTTAAAATAATTTTAAAAATTTTTAAAAAGAAGACAAAAGTGCATTATAAAGTTTCTGGCACATTTCATGGGAAGTTAGTAAAATAAGGCATAAGGCAAACACCTATGGGCATGATTCATGCAAAATCTTCCCCTAAACTTCTCAATTTAGACATTGATAAGTTCTTTTTTCAATTTTTGTGAGTTAAGATCGAAATCATTTTCATTTGCCTGATAAAGTTATGTTTCGTATCATTTTATCATAAAAGCCATCTATCACTGAAGCTTTTTAACTCAAGTACAGGTACATTAATCTTTGATACAGACTAAGATCCTATTGACAGAAGTTCACACTGTAAAAAAGAAAACCTTTCCACTCCTGATATCCTCTTAAATGGCTTTTAAAAGGAAATTAGAACATGTATTAGAGTTGATAAAAAAATCACCTGAGAGCTTACAAAATCCCTACAAAATCTACCCTTTATGCCAAAGCACACATATTTTTGACCACACATCTAAAGGACTATCAAATTATTTTTAAACTTATTTTCAGCTCTTATAGCAAAATTATTAGATGGAAGAACATTATTGTGATTAAAACATGATCATCTAATATTTGAGGCACATAAAAAGCATTCCAACAGCATTTATTCTCTTCATATCTCAACTAGGATATTGCTAAAGAGATTCCATGAATCTACTGAGTTCGGCTGCCATGGTATCACAGTGACATTGGTCTTTAGATAACCTATAGTCAATTCAATTAAAACTTCATAGCAATCACTGCAGTTATCCATCACATCAAATTGCACTTAAAAGTAAATTAGGAACCAGTGCAGATCACAGAGCATCAGCGTAATGGGTTCTCTAAACCAACACTGAAAACCTGCCATCTACATCAACAAAAATCTCCAAGCAATTCAAAGGCTTCCCACATTTTAGAACACACTGCAGAAATCCATTCCTGAGGTAATGAACTTGGATCATTGATGCAAAGGTTTTTTTCTGAGCAGAGCATACTCATAAAAGCCTGAAGATCCCACTGCATTCCACAAACACTTAAGCAATGGGGAGGAAGAAGAAGGAGGCTGTGGAAAAATTCTGCTGAAAATATCCAACTCCTATTGCTCTTCCTCAGGGAAAATAATGGAATCATATGGTTTGTATGGGTATATGGAACATATTGGTATTGCTCAATAAAGATTCCTTATCACAGTAAGAGAGATGAGACGACCAAGATGCTGCTCGTGCAAGGGATGCACTCTGACATCTTTATGAGCACCAGAATCTACCAGCAGAGGGATTTGGTAGAATATGAAGTATCGTGCTAAAGAAATACCTGTGGCAAAAATTCCACTTCTTAACAAGCGACAACTAAGTTAGACAAGAAAAAAGAAAAAGAAATATGAAAGCAAGCTGAAGACCTCTAAGCTGAAGGCCTTTGCCTATAAGGGCAGTAAGACCAACTTTTACAGTGTAATTTTTTTTACTTATCAGCCTCTACTGTATTTTTTAAATGCACAGGTAAACCTCCAAAAACTGTCCGAGCTGCACATGACATGCTCGACCATGATTATATTTCACTGGGCAATACGAGGAGAAGCTGTCTCTGCACACGAAAAGTATTTTGAGTATTAGGGTTTATGCTTCCATCTTCCATCGCCCCATGGAAGTAATACTTTATCAAGGTCCAATATACATCTAATAGTTATGGTTATGTAGTTATATTGCAATATATCATATTAGTATTTTCAGAAGACAAAATATTTAGCAATTAAATGTACTGAAATGTTGGTCTTGGATTTACATACAACATCAGCTACCAAGAATGTGCATTTAGTCCTTCTGAAAAAACACTGGATAGAGGAAGGAGGAATCAAGAATCAGAATACCTTCAACAAGCACATGGCGTGCATGTGTGGGCAGTGGTGGTGGAGGGGTCATACAAGTTGTTGCAGTATTCATTCATTTTCAGTTGTAACCTCTTAAATAGATTGGGTCACATTCCATCAATTTTAGAAAATTATCCAAGAGCTCAACAGTGTTTGACTCAGGGTAAGTTTATTTTGCAGCCTAGAACACTTAGATTCAGTAGAAAAATCCTCTTAAGTAGAAGATGAAGCTGAGAAGAGCCACCTAATTAGTTCTCTAACATAAACTCCACTGATGATTCAGTTGATTGATTACAGAAAGCAGCATTTTTCAAGTGCCAGAAATTCTAAATCCAAAGGCATCAAGGAAAATTACAGAACCTATCTCACCTATTTTGTACCTTTTCACCTTGGAGCTACAATAATCAGACAAATGCTTCATGCACGTGAGCAAGAGATAAATATTTTTAACTCCTTCATGAGAGAGGAGGGAAGACCACAGTCTACACTCATGTATTTCTACACAGTCATGTATTTCAAGAAGATATCTGACAAATGAAAGGAAGCACAGTAGCTTTATGCTTTATGGACATGCACTCAATTCATCCATGCTGCTTTGAGTTTTAGGCACAGAGAGAGAGCCCTTCTAGATGAAAATACTTTCTTCAGTGATGACATCAGTTTCCCTGTGAAGAAGTCTTGTCTCACAACTGCATGTCGACTCCTCCAAAATCCTAATGTCACTCATTTAAGATGGGAGAACAGAAAGAAAACTTCTCTCTTTCAGCTGGTTTAATTACCCCGACAGGATGCCAGACCAGACGAGATGGTGCTTCCAGGTTCGCTGTACTGTATGCATTTCTGATAAATGGGAAAAGAATAGATGACCTGGCAGAAGGCTCAGACAATAACATGTGATTTACAGGACATGAATGCAGCTACTATAAGATTTATCTGACAGCCCTCTCCGATAGTGGACTGTTGAGTATCCGATGGAATGATTTCTAGTCTGGAAAGTCTGCTACTGAGTAGCCATACACATTATTTATTTATTAGATGTTTTGGGTTGAAACCATTTTTAAATGATGCACTTCACAATGCTCAGCCATAAATTTAGTTTTAAACCCTAGTAGGGAGGTAGTGTTATTGGAATGTGTGTCAGACTGAATTAGGATGAGCAACACAACGCTTTTATAAAGTGGCCTTGAATGCAACGTCAATTCCTTCAAAAATGATATTAATGTCAAATAAGCAGGAACACTTTGCAGTAATATTAAATGAAGGATTCTTTATGTTTTGAGAGATTTATAGAAATGTAAGTACACACACATAGACATGTCTCAAAATATAGCGTATCTATCAAAAAACACAACTATTTTTGTCTTAGAAAAAGACTTTTGTCTGTGTCTCAAACCACCTGTTTCTCTTTTTACCTTGTGTTAAACAGAAAGCAATATATCAACATGCAAACACAAAAATATTAAATAAGGGTCTTTTACCATATGCCTAAATATATGAGTTTTAAATGAAAAAAGAAATTAACCAGGTGTCACAAATAGTTTCAGAGAATTGTACTTCTTGAATTTTTTTTAAAATTACTTCACCGATTAAAGACCTTTATTTTCACAATTTTCTGAAAAAATGGTAGGATATTATTATTCCATTTTCCACTTCTGAGGAAGAAAAATATAATTCAGCCACAGATCTAAATGAACATCAGAAAAACGTCAGGTGCTTCAGAAAAACAATCCAAGTATTTACATCATATCTACAATGTTTAAAATGAATTTTGAGAAGAGGTTATCATAAAAAAACACTGAAGATTAATCGAAGATTAATCAGAGCAATCTTTCAATTTCATAAAACGATGGCTGACAAATTTGTGATGTTTTAAATCAAATTTGCAGATAGTTACTTCATAACTATGCCACATTATTTATGTGATTAAAAACTGGTTTTTGACCTGATCTTTTGACCTTTGGCACTGCATCCTCTCCATCTCCTCTTAAAAATTAATTAAAATTTTAGCAAAATGATATCACTTCATTTCCCACCCTATCTTGCAGAGAAAAAAAAGAAAATAAAAAGAAGGGGAAAAAAAAAAGAAAAAAAAATCAATCAAGCTCAACCCCATCTCCTCCCAGTATCTGTAAAATGTCGGCTTGAAATTCAATTTCATATCTCTCAAGCTTTCATGTAGCAAAAGACAGTTCACTTCTTAACAAAATAAATCACTTCTGTGATTGCCATGCTGACCTCTTTGAATTAGGAAAATTCAAAGTGAAAAATGTAATTATCACCCCTGAACAATCTGTATACATCTGGAGCTAATTTTAGATTCATTTCTCACATCATTTTTCATATTCTGCCAAAAATTACAGCTGCTATGTAACTTTAGAAAGACTTTGAGGTCTTTGTGACTTTATCGGTTTATTTCTACTACTCCACAAAGAACCACCTCAGCCTGGGCAACTTGCACTGCTAAGCAATCACGGTAGCTTCAATTTGATTAGATTAGCATTAAGTGGCACTGTGACACATATGACAAATAGGTGCATTAGAGCACGTCATTTATTCCTTATCCTTTCCACTTCCCAAAACCAAACAAGTGACGTACAGTACAGAGCACAACATGATTTTAAGAAAGATTAGATTACCTTACCCAAAAAAAGGGGAAAGGTCAAGCACTAATTATTGATATAAACAGCATGGATACCAAAAACTAATTTTTCTAAATGGTAATACCAAGTTGTAAGACACATATTTAATACCTGGATTAGTTTTTACTTTAACATATTCCTGAATGAACAGTAAAATTTGTTATATGGATTTCTCAGTAGTGAAGTTTCTTTTATAATTTAAATCAGCTGCAAGTTCATATTCTAGAAGTTGTGAACAATGTTCACTTCCAGTACTGCCGTATGTAAAATAATGTCTAAATTCCAAAAGTTCCATAAGGAATATTAAATTCCTTTCAGGGTAAAATGATACCATATTTCCTGAGGAAGATGGAAAACTAAATGAGCAAAGTTCTGGTTACATTCATTAATAACCTCACTGGAAAACATAACTACTCTTCACTAGTTCATTGTAAAATCTATTAGGTGTAATCTCCAGAAGTAATTGTTCTTATTGCACTTTATTGACAACGTAGACTATTGATTTTTCACACCTTCTATGATTCTTTCATTTGTATTCATGAAATTACTATCAGCACACTCTAAATAAATTTGGCAATATAGGCTCTAAAACGAATAAATCGATGTGAAGAAACATTAATTTTGCATTATCCTTATTCGTCAGGCAAGCAAACCATACGGGTTGTAAATGAAGGTCAAAGGTTCTGAAATGGGTCAGAACCCTTGACCTCTAGACCAATACCGTTCCCATTAAAAAAGGCTATTTTAAAGTTTTAAGTAGGGGAATTTACTACCAGAAAGGTATAATTTTAAGGCACCAAAAGAAAGGCTCGATAAAAACAGTCTTCCATTTAATTACAAAAAAAAAAAAAAAAAAAAAAAAAAAAATCCCCCAAAAACCCCACT
>JAYDZK010000202.1:12926383-12996248 GCA_034509185.1 Euphonia xanthogaster | reverse complement strand
AAAAAAAAAAAAAAAAAAAAAAAAAAAAGAAATCCCCCAAAAAATCCAATTAATAAAGTACACATAATTTTAAAGAAGTTCCTTAGGCTCTGTTTCTTTTTGAACCACAGGAGCAGGCAGTTCTCAAGTTCTTACATATCTAAAATCACTTTGCCTTTAGGAATGTAGAATGTCTCAAACTGATGACAACCAGGGTTGCTTTCTTAAATTTTTCTCAAATCCTTAGTACTTGTCAAATCAATTAGGAATGACAGACTTTTAAAAGTATTTATCACTCATTTCATAACCTCTACACAAAAGGAAAAATTCTATTTATCCCAGAGGATTCAGCATGTCAAGATGCAGGAATCAATCTGTTTCTTTAACCTTAATATTATATTGATCCTATCTCATCTTGGAAAAATGACAGCACAGAATTATGTAGGCACACAATCTTCAAGGTTATGTAAATGCTCAATAGCAAAGTAACAAAACCCCACTTGAATAGAAACAATTAATATTTTTTTTTATCAAAAGGCCTTGTACATTATCTTTTTAACTATTACATATGAACCTAAATTAAAAGTAAAATTGTATCTGTAATTTCCATTATGTTCAGACAGATCAATTTCAGACGTTATTGCTTAAACCTCACCTGAGAGCAAAGGAGCATCACCAGCTCCACAACTGAACTGCTAGATTTCATGCACACAAGACCTACAAAAGGGAAAAAAAAGATACATAAATGCATGTTCTTATGCATCAGCTATTAACACAAACTATTTTGAAGTGCAATAGATTTGAAGCACTTTGACAAAGAAAAGAAAACTGAAATTTTCATGCCACTTCCAGTTCAATTTTGTACTTTATCAGCACAAAATAAAAGTACGTATGTGAGAAGGAAATCATAAATTCTATACCTTCCATCTAAAAGAAGCAGCTAATAGTAATTCTCACCCCCATTAGTCAGTTTCATAAATGTTTGTATGACAAAATGATCTGAAGTGTGGTTAACATATGTTATATTAATCTACTGTATCTACATTTTGGTATTTCTCGAAGGATTGGGTCATTATATATGCAGAGAAGGGAAATGGCTTTATGACCTCTGCTTTCTCCATGACGCGTTCTCCTTTCAGCCCCCAGCTATCAATCAAGTTTCCATTTTGTTTCGTGGCAGCAGACATCCCAAACACTCTTATTAGTACTTTGACCCTTAACCCCACACTAAACCTAAGCAGAAGTGCAAGCAGTAACCTATTATATATTTTCAGTTGTTTACAAACTAATTTGAGTATTATTATTTGTATTTGCATTTTGGTTTGGGTTTGTCTATAACTGGGGTTTAGAACCAAAAATTGGTTTCATGTGATCATTTTTGTCTAGACAGTTCTTACACTCCCAGTGATTATCCTGCTTTTTCTTTGCCCATCCAATTTATGCAATACTCATCTATCCATCTATATAACTATACTACAGTCAAAATACTTTGAACCAGATTATCTGTTATCTTCAAAAATAAAGCTTTGAGAAAAACTGTTTTTCTATTTTTTCTTATTAAATGAATGAAATAAATTTATTCACAAGGCAGCTTCCATTAAAATATTTATCAGCTGAAATGATGCCCAAATGCATAAACAAAAATAGAATCCCATCTTTTCGAGTCTCAAAGAAAGCAATTCATACATTTCTTCCTTCCATTTCTTCTTACCTCAAATGGTAAGCAAGCTGAACTCCTAAACTAAACAATTTTAATTTGTGAAATTTAATGAAGTCTCAATTTTGATATCCGCAGTCCTCAGTAAAATACTTAGCAGTGTTTGATACTCTAATTGTGTTTCTGACAATGCTCATATTCAGCCCTTCCAACAGGATGACTGTTCTGTTCCAAGAAACAAGTCATTTCAAAAATGCTTTTAAAAGAACTTTAATTCCCTAGGAAGAAACTAGATCTGTTAGGGCAAACATAGCTCAAGTTAAGTAACCAAGGGATTCTATCATGAGTGCACTTATCACTGGAAGCTGCAACAAGCTCTTCTTGCCACTTCTTCAACAGGACAAAACCTGAAAATTTCACTCTGAAAAGCAGTGGGCAAAGCAATTCATATGATACAGTAAAATTTTGAGAAAATTGAAAAACTGGTGTTGCATTGCTAAATTTAGTCTTCCAATATACACAATTTTTTAAATTGAGGACATTAATGTTTGCATTGCAGAACTGCGCCTCATTTTTAAGCAGAGAGAAACCCACCAGTAGAGACAAAACATCATCATCTCAATCTCCACCATTTCATGGCAATCTTCCAACAGGAAGAGCCATGATCACTTCTGTGCGCAGGAATCCCCATCTTCTCAGATGTGCCAGAGTATTCTCCTCCATACTGACAAGGTTCCTCTTACCTGCATGACTCCCTTCCAATTAGAAACCAAAAAGCCAGGAGCAGACTCACGTGTGAGAGAGGCAGCAGAACACACTCCACTGACATAGTTCCCAAGAACACTTCAGTTCCAAGATCCCAGTAAAAGTGTCAGGTCTTGTACCCAACTCGCTACACGATACACTTTACTGTGTATCACAGAGTTGACCCTGACACCAAAACTTCTCTTAAAGCTCACAAAACACATTTTATACAACAGCTTCTATGGGACAAATGGCCAGAAGAATTTCAAAACAAAGGAAGATGGATGCAAAGAGGTAGCAGAGGTGGTTAATATGAGGAGTCAGTGACAATGACCTCAGAAGGCTAACGACAGAAGGAACAAGAGGCAGTGAAATCCAGTGGACACCACTGTTGGGGAAGGCAAGAAGAAACTCCCTAAATAAAGAAATTTTCAGTCTCCAAGGTAACAAAGAACACAAAACCCCCGTTTTTTAAATGGAAACTTACTTGTACCTTCTATCAGCAACTCCTGCCCATGGCTGCCCAAAAGAGTCCGAGAAAGAAAGGGAGCAAAATCCACAAAAATCTCTCTCAGCAGCGGGGCAGCTTTTTCCAAAGCATGCTCAAGCCTGTCTGTAATACTAGTAGAGAGATACGTGTGATTAGCAATAAAAGAAGGAAGTTACAAGAATTTTGTAAAAAGGAATATAGATTTTGACAATGTTTAAGTGATATACATATATAAGAAGGAATTAATCCAACACTCAGAATTTTCCCAAACCTTCATTAGTTATCGAAAATCAGCAAAAGTACATTCTTAGGTTATGTGTTATCAGAATACCAATTGTAATATCAATAACATGAGCTGCAGCGCAGCTGTTCAGATCAATTGGAGAAGTTACCTCATATTGGAGGCAGAATCCTCAGGCACTGAAGAAACTGCAGGAACAGATGGCAATTTTGAATTAGATGATCCCCTTCCTACAAGAGAAAGTAATAATAAACAAATTATATAAGAAAAAATTCCAGGGATTAGAAAAGCAAACCAGAAGCTAAAGCTTTGAGTTCTCAGAAACTACGGTTTTCAAGTGTTGTGTAAGGACTAGATGAATTCTATTCACCACTTTGTACCTCAAATATTTTTTTTCCCATAGAAGTCCGATTTACCTGCATTCATATTTACCAGGTACACCATAGCAAGTTTTTTAAATGTTGCTTTAGCACATACAGAAATTAATTCAAAGAAGCATTGTACTTTGTTTTGTGAAGGAAGTCAGACTAGGCTGCAGTGATTCCTTCTGGTCTTATAAGCCAGGATCCTCTCTGAACAAGTTTAGTAACACTTACAACCCTAGAAATGAATACAATGTCATACACCTTTAATATGCCTATAATATGCTAATATATATAATAATACTAATATATAATAATATACAGCGAAATTGTAATGTTTTAAAGCCATCTCTTTTCGTTAGTGGACGTGTTCACCTAATTTCAAGTAACTTGCACAGAAAACCCTTAATATTTTTGTCTAAAATTAAAATATATATTTGCATCAAAATCATGCAGAAAACAATGAGCGGGTATTTTCAACAGCCAGGCTTAAATTTCTGCAAAACTGAGACACTGACAGAGGCAGCTATGATAAAATTTTCCATTGCACTGCTGGTGTCATTAGCATGATGGCAATGGTATAACCTCATTTATGAGTTATTAACTTTGCCACATCAATTATTCAAAGGCTGATAGGGAAGACTGGGTCATTTATGTATCCTACACTTACAGAAAAAAAGCAGTTGTGTTATGTCAAATTGACACTACATGGCTCTCATCAGCACAGGAGGAATCTGTAAATATTAAATTCTGCTGCTCAGTATATAGAGAAATACAACCTCCCCATACTGCAGTATGGATTGGTATTAGCAATGATGAACAGGGGGCAAGCAAGACAGCCAGAGACTTCACAGATATTTTCTGCCACGATGGGAATGGTGACTCACAAATCTTACACTGCATTCCAAGCTATAGAGAGGAATGAATCTTAGCAGACAGGTTTCTGTGCATTTCCCAGGAGCATGACTGCAATCCTATCTCTTTGCACCCTGAGACCCTGTCCTATTCTCTTTCCTCTCACCTTGCCAGTTACAGATTTTTTATGCTGCTGGAAAGTAGTGGAGGGGGGAAAAAATGGAAAAAAGCCTGAAAAAAGAGGGTTTAATCATTAGAGTTCTCACACCTATCTTAGCAAAGATGCTATCCTTCTTAGAACTGTAACTATAGAAAAATTCCTGATGGCCCCACCTACAATGGAGTTTGTTAATTCAGTTAAATGCAACCTGTCTGGAAATCAGCTGCTGAGATCTTGAAACTATCTACCAAAATGTGTCAACTGAAACTTTTCAAAGATTTTCAACTTGACTGAAGGGAAACAGATTTAGAAAGAGATGGCAAAGATAGATCCCTGAGATAGTGAATTTATTTCTCCCATCAAATTTCAAACTTCTGCTTTAAAACTCTGGCAACACAGAGCTTCCTCCAAAAAATATCAAGGGTTTCTGGTGGGTGACGTTTTTTTTGTTTTTCTATCCAGAGAAGATGGTTTTGTCCAATCTTGCTTAAAAGGTAGCACAGGAACTAATAAAATAAACTAGAATGTGATAACCATGAAAAGTTTTGCTCTCATTTCTTTCTTCAGAGATAGGAGATATCTTTGTGAATGTGATACATCTGTGTTTTTCATAAATTCAACCTGAAGCTCTTATGCTGACTGCTGTATAGGTATGATAGAATCAGAAGGAAAGTGAGTGGGCCATACAGAATGTAGGATAAGAAAGTGGTGAACAAAGTGTTAGCTGAGAGCAAAATGAAATGTGAATCGTCTGGGCACTGTACCCTAAATAATTTCTCTAATAAAAACTAATCAAATATATATTCCTGAAAGTTTCAAGATGATGGCAAGATTTCGTAAATGTTCTCAATATTTTCATGGATATAATTCCATTTTTTTTAACAGCTAGTTTTCCACAGTCAAACCACCAAAAAGTATTTTGGGTATTCCCAACAGAAAAGCTGTCAAATTATGTGCCAAAAATTAGAACACAGCCTCCAGCACAGAAAAACAAAGCCTACATAAGACAACAAAGCCACATGATTCAATGGTTTGTCAGATATTTAACAGCTACAAAATTTTCTTTCCCTTTTAATTTTTTAAGACTTTAAAACTACAATGTCATTTGTCATGAGAATTTTTCTATTTAAATAATTTGCCTCCAATACCCAGCTTTCTCCCCAAAGCCCAACATCTCTATTTTCATTTAACAAGTCCCTCTAACTTGAAAATACTCCGAAGTCCACATGTCCAAAAGGTGATTTATAGGCACACACTACCCATAAAGGGAAATCAGCACACTGATCTGGGTAGTCCAACACAGTACCCAACTGAAATGGCACACAAAGCCTTCTAAATAAGAAAGTCCTCAACACACAGGTTGTGGAAGCAGCATATCTTGATACAGAAATGGTCACATGTGTTTTACCACATCTAAAATCTGACATCAGTAATCCACTACTCACTGGGTATGGTTATATAGTCAATACTATACACAGCTAAAATCCTACCCTATTAAAGCAAAGATTATCAGGAGAAAATAAGACTTAACAGTGAAGCATAACAGCATGATTTTTTAAATTAAATGAGACAAAAATAATTCTGTGGAGTATTTGGGCCGTCAGCAAAATTACTGAAGGAAAAAATTAGGGAAAAAATAAAATCAAAGGAAGCACCTGCAAGGACAATGAGAGGGCTTAATAGCCATCATGAGGCTAGTAAAGAAACATACTCAGTCTAGGGTAACTTGGTTTTATTGTTGTTTGTTTTATTTTGTTGGGATGGGTTGGGGCGTTTTTAGTTTTCCATTTTGTCAACAAAACTGGAAAAAATACTTTGAGTGGGAGGTAAAGGAAATCACTGACACCACAGGACATGATTATTTTTTCTTCAAGAAATATAAAAAAACCTGCACAAAACAGATTAGGTATAAATGTAAAACACTGTGAAATTTTAAGTAAATATCAACTTTTAAAAATAGACATAACAGAAAAAGCACTGATAATTTGAATTTAACAAAGCATAAGGGAGGCATCTATATAAACTGATATTCTTTTTGAAGATTACATAAGGATATTTGTGGTCTGAATTTCTTCATGCTTATCAATACCTAAAACCACATTCCAAACTCAGATATTTTTCACTAAAAGGGGTGAATCTCAGATTTATCCCAGCAGAGAATTTCAGGGTTCTTTCAATGGGATTAGGCATAGTGATTTTTGCATGCAAATTTTGTTTTGTGAAAGTACATTTTTTACTTTCTTTAACTCAAAGGTAGCTTTTTATTACACTTTTTTTCTGCTTTTAGTGAAAAAATAAAAATACTTCAGTAGCATATTTTCATCCACAACACACATGTGGGTAAGTTCAGTAGCTACTTCAAACATGTGGAACCAAACTGACTTATCTCTTCCTTATCCTTTCACTGATAAACTGGCTCCTTCAAACTGACAGTTTTACTGACATTTGCAAGAACATAAAAGAAAATGCAAATAGATCATCTGTCTAGCACCCTTACAGTGAAACCTTATTGTTTATTCAAGGTCCCCAAGGGTCTAAACAAACAGTGTCTCCAGCAATAAAATATTGTTAAAAAACTCTTCGTGCAAGATCCTCATGCTTTTGCATGTACACTTACAAAGTGCACTTGGCAATGCACAAGCAGTACATGATAATTTACTTTGTGAGGAGATGGAGATGAAGTATAAAAAAGCCCAGAGTAAAATTAAATAACCATATCTCTTATTTTTGTACAACAGACCTACCCTACATAAATGCACCAGTGCCCTTGGTGGAAGAGGTATCTAGTAAAATAATGAGCTCATTCCAGGGCTGGAAGTGCACAATGCAAGACTACAATGAAAGGCTTTACAAGCTGATATAAGGGATCTGTTACATAAACACATCTGTAGGCTAAACCAAAACAGATTTTTACGAAACAATGATGAAAATTTCTCTTAAGAGAAATTTGACACAGTATCAAGCCATTTCCATGGCATATCATCAGAATCTGAGGTTTTTTAAAGTGTCATTCTGCTTTGGTAACTAGCCTTCAACTACTGTCACTGTTAAATTGGAATTCTCTTTGAAATAATTACTATAATCCAGTGAATTGCTTGAACAACCTCTGCACTGATGGTAACTCACTTCATGATCATTTTTCTTACTTTAGCTTGTCTCCTGTTAATTTATTTTATTGCACGACTTCAAGTTCATTTTCACCAATGTATAAAAATCAATGAATACCATTCATCTTTGCAAAACAAGCCAACTGCTGCAGAAAATTTACATTTTCCTATGTATTGGACTAGAATTCAGGAGTCACAACTCTGTTTTTACCCGCTCTTACTGCTTATCCTGGTGTTTCTTCCAAGCATTCACTTCCTTTGTCACCTCACCCTTTGACATGGCCTTGTTTACAACTTCACAATTTGGGAACAGCTTGTCCAAAGAACAAAAATTCCTGTAACTAACTGTGTGTGGCTCAGAGGCAAAACAATTGAAACTCAAAGAACTTCAAGCAGGAAAGGGAGGAGGCAGGCAAGAGAAACTGAGTGGAACTTCTCAGTGTTTTTCTATATTCAGAATGTCAGTAAGGACAAGAGACAATTCACTCCTGCTTCCCTCAGAATTTTCATATCCTCTCTTAATAAAAATCATATATGAACAACTATTTGGAAACTGAACAGTGAAAGCCTCAAGACTGAATTAAGGGCATTAATAAAACACATGTGAAATCCTTCAAGAACATAAACAGAGAAAGTCAGAGCATCAGAGAAAACAGCGGGAGTGCAAAGTGCAAAATATTTTTAAAAATTCTCACCACTTCAGAACATGGTGACTGTAATGGAAATATTTAAAAGGAAAACTGACAAACAAAAATACAGGCATCCTGCTGGCATGTTCACAATAGCTCAGGCAGCTCTACCAAGTATTAGCAGTAGCCCTTCCTGAACACAGTACGTGTAAAACCTCTGCATCACATCGCACATTCAGCCTGTGAAACAACCCAAGGAAGGAACAACTCCAGTAAATTCACCCTACTTACCTTACTACTAGCAAAAATGCTCTTTTGTTCAATACTACCCTTGGTAGTAGACATTGAATGATTAGCTCAAGATGGGCCCCCAAGTTTATCTTCTCTGGTCATTTCCAAGATTCCAGCAAACCAACAACCCAAATACCAGCCATCAGCAACAGACCGATGGCAAAGTTCAGATCACAAGGGGCACTTTTGTGTTCAGGAAAGGCTTTTTGTGCTATGAAATATTCCGCAGATTGAATGAGTAAAGGCAAAGAAACTTATGCAAAAAGGTTGGAGTATCTGAGGCCAAAACATGTTTTCACCCCCTTCTGAAGTATCAGAGGAACAGAGTGAGCTTGGATGGTTCTTTCCAATCCATCAACACTCCGTATTTGGTAGGCCAAGATTTGTCACAATCCATGTGATATGGGAGCACCTAAGCATCAAACATCTGAGATGCTCACAACCCTTGAGCTACAATCAAGATGCAGACTTCAGGGAAAATTATTGGGAAGGAGCCTGATGAATTCTGAGCACACACAAATGGCAATGGAGGCACCTGTAACTACACAGAGTGATATTTCAACACAAATCCTACCTTGACCAAGCAATTCTGACATCACATCTACAGGTGGAGGATGATCACATACTATTGCCCAACTGACTGTTTCTACACATTACTATTAGAACACTATCACCTGCTATTCAATCCTATTTCAATGTCTGCATACCACTTTCACTGCTGTTTTCCACTAAATCTGCTCAAGTCTTCATCATAAAGCATGATGTGTTCATATATTTTATATGCTATATATTATATATATCAAATTATCTATATAATTAACATATTATTATTATTATATCAGATATATTTAATTATATATGTTATCAATTATTTAAATGTATCAAACAAATGTATATAAAACACACTTTAAAAAAAGATGAGGTGTTTTTTAATATAGGAATAATGTTTAACAGCCTTCATATCAAACATGAATTAGCCCCAAATTTATATTCACTACATAAGCCCCTTCCTAATCTCAGCACTTTTTAAAAAAAAAGGTTTAATTTATTTCTTAACTGTGAAAGTAAACAGACTTATAATGAGTGTTAGCTGGAAAAATGAGAACAATGTAGATTCTCTGCTGCATAAAACTAAGAATTAGCGAAAGAATATGTGATTTGAACTCAGAGGAAAATTATATTAATTATATTTTTGTTTTATAGGAAGCTTGCTTATTACTATTTCCATCTTCTAATAAAAAACAAATTAGGCCTTACAGAGAATTTGATTTCAAATAAAAACATGTGCAATTCACATGAGTAACATTAAATGTAAACCACTCCAGCTCCACAAGATTTTTGTTTCCATGCCATTATTTTACAGGGGATAAAAGAAACTGTCTCATGTTTTAATCTGTTTAAGGCATGATTTCATTTATCCCTTTACTTTTTCTTTTAATTAATTATATTGCCAATCTAAACATGTCTATTTTTAATCCTGATTAGTTTCTTTTTATGCATATCAGTTCAGATTACATGTCCAATTTTTGCCAAAACTTCCAGACATGATGGAAGTCACACAGTTACAAACTGCATTAGTATTGTTTATTGTCTGGATTTCTCATACATTCTACAGGCACAGGAACACTTATTTTTTCCTCTATACGTTCCTAAAAGATGACTAAATCTGAAAATCAATGTTCATCTGGTTTCTTTTTATTAATATCAAGTAAATACCTACTTCAGAAATTGGAACAATTAAGCCTACAACGAAGCGGGGTTAATCAGTCAGAAGTTAACAAATTAGCAATTATTTTAAACAATTTCAATGTAGGTGACATTTTACTATTTTTAAAACAGATTAGCTGCTCAGAGCCAATCTTCCCCAAAGAATTGTGACATTTCAAAATACAGCTAATTCTACTACTTCAAATATTACTCCTACACTAATATATGCTACCTCCTGCTGTTTTGGTGGCAAAATGTATTCTCCCTTTCACAAAAAGTAAGAACATACTGTATTTCAATAGCTCTTCTTTTCTTTTAAAATGACTGGAACAATACCTTTTTGATTTTCCCAAGAAATGGAATGGGCAGTTGAAGAATGGAACAAATATCTTCCAGACACCCAAGTAGAGAGGCTATGGTAACAGACCACATTTTTTTCTCCAGTTCTTGCATTTTGGATGTAAGTTCACAAAACCAGGAAGCAAGAAACTCAAACATTGAAAAAAACCACCAATAATCAGGCACAGCTTGAGATTTCTTTGATTAAGATCCAAGTCACTTCTAAGTCTTGAAGTCAAACTTCATGGGCACAAAGATCCTACACAGCCTTGTGATTCAGACATGGCTAAGTAGAAAAGCATGGCTTTGACATATCATTTAAGGCTAAACATCATTTATCTCACACAGAACAACCGGAGAGACCAAGGGTTCAAAGGAACACTTGCTTATAAACAGCCTACTCCATTTTGTCCCTACTGAAAAAACTGTCCAAAGCAATTGGTTTAGCATCAACACTGAATTTGACCTCAGGCTAAAGCTATTGGAAACACTTGGCTATAATTTCCAGTTAAACACTTGGCTATAATTTCCAGTTCTACTTAGCGCTAATACATATACTTGGTCAAACACCCCAGAATTTATAAATAAGCTTACACTTTACATTATTAGTTTGTAATAAAAAATAGTCTTTAGAATATGCCATCCTTATACTACATACAAGTTAATACAGTACGTTTGCTCTATCAGAGCAGTGAGAAATCTTGAAATTAAGACAAATATTGCTCAGACAGTTGCATTTGTTACAACATTAGGGTTTTTTCTAATACAATACGATTTTGTAATTTTTTCTTTATTTTATTTGTATTCAGAGTAAATGGGAATGGAAATAAAAGCAACAGAAAAAGTGTTTGTATTAAGGCTGCTTAATTTAACCCTTACTTACCAGGAGATTCTCCTAACAAATCTGGTGCTTGGGCTGAATCTAAAGAAGAAACCACACTGACAGCATTTGTAGGAGCACCAATAGCAGCTGTAGAAGAGGAAACACTTGATTTCTTCGTTGGTACAACAACACTCCTAGGTGAAGATAAAAAGTTAGTAAATTATACTGTATGTGAAGGCTCACACTACTCTGATCCTTTTTTATGCATCTAGCACTTGCACTACCATGTCCTGCAAAAATTCCTTTGCTTCCCTACTTTCTTTTTCAATCACCTCTTGTAGGCAGCCTTAACCTAAGGACACTTCACTTGTTGATGGTACACTTTTTATGCTACACTTTAATATCTGATCCACTTTCACAGAACCCCTAACTACAAGCACAAAGTTAGAAGATCACCAGGATAAGGGCTCAGCAACAAGGCTTTTCTTTGCACCTCAGTTTGCCCAAGATTTGGCTTTAAACTTCAGGAAACTATTTACAAAAGATGTGGCAATATTCAACTTCAAGGTGAATTATCAACACTGAAGGATGCATTGACAGTCTTTGACTCCAGGTATTCTAGCGCAGAATAGAGGACTGATTGAAGAAGGATATACCATAGCTAAAAACATCCTAACATATCTGCAGGCAAAAATACAGCTCTCAAAAATATAGCTAAGACATGAATTTAAGCATATCTTGCAAATCAAGTTTTATTTATATAACAAATCAAAACATTCCTTGGACTTAAGAGAGAACCTCCATATTTTATACAAGCTAAATGCCAGGCCTTAGAGTCAGCATTAAAGACTACATCAGAGGAAAATATACAAAGTGACAAGTTAGGCATGGAAATTTATCTGACACGATACCAAGACATGTATTTATGCTATACCAATTTCAATTAAATTGTAGTACTTCATTCCAAATACCTAAAAGGCCTTGTTAAGCATACGTTAAAGGCATTTTTAATTGCAAGTTAGCTCCATAAACATGCAAAACCCCAGCTAATGAGGTAAAGAGTACAGCTGATATATAATGTACTCCCACTGCAGCGCTTACTTTTAATTACCTGGTGTTAACCATAAGCCGAAGATCTTCAACATTCAATTTATTTAATCACATCTTTTGTTGACAGTAATACAACTACACACTGAAAGTATTCCCTTAATAGCTTTAAAATATCCATTTCCTAAATAAAGTAACTCAGAAACTTGACCTAAATTCAGGTGTGAGAACAACCAAAAAAGTTCTTTCAAGTATTTCTAAAACAGCTCTTGCTGGAATGGGGAAAGGAGGACTGTACTTGACTCCCTTCTTCAGTCACAGGATGTCAAAGGATGTCACAGAAGCTAGCCCACGTTACTGATTAAATCAGCCCTCCTCAATGGCCAGAGTAGGCAGGCACCATACTTGGAGGCAGTACATGTCATATCATTATAAGGGTGACTGCTAATGTTAACTAGTCACTAAAAAAATAGAAGCAACAACACCTGAGCCCCAAGTCAAGATATCGTGCCTAAACTATGAATTTTGCTCATATGTTCACGTCTGTTTCCCTGAAACATGAACAATGGGCTAAGAAATAGGTCACATATTTAGAGTGCTTTTAAAATTATTGTCATATTGCCAACCAATTTTGCACCACGCAGGTATAAGAAGGGGGTCTCTCACTCAAGATTCTGCAACATTCACAGCCTGGAAATTGCTCCTATTATTCTATAACACACATTGAAACCCCTGGAAGGGGTTAGGAAATGAATACAAGTTTACAAACTACAAATGCACCGACATACAGTAAACTTTGGGACATTTTTCCAATCTTAACAATTCAGCACTGAAACGCAGGTATATTCCTTGAAAGATTTTAAGTCCTTTCACTGTACAGATATCAATGCAAGAAATACTAATCAATAATATTAAACCTAAAAGCATATAACTTCTCATTATAAATATGTGTCTATTCAGGTGGATTCCATAAGACCTTGGTGCATGATCTGGAAAAATTTCTTTGCACACCAAGTTACAGAAATAATCATCCATTTGCTGTTAACTAATACAGACACAATTATATTGGATATGATATATTGGATTTAGGAGAATGTTTAGTGACAAATTTTAGTGCACATATAGATGGAAGTTGTGCACACGTAGGTTGTGTCTGTTCAAAAACATAAAATTCATGCAAATAATTTTAAATCGGAAAACATCAAATTACCTTGAGGGTAAAAGCAAGTCCTTTAGAGAAGCTTTCTGTTTCCAGGGCCAATAGTCAATCAGAATTCTCTCAAAAACATCAAATCAGAATGGGTGTGTCCTGTGAATGCCTATGAATGTTCTGGTTTTACTCTCTGACTCTACTAAGAGCCCCAGAAACTACAAAACAGGTGGTATTTAAGTCATAAAGAACACATTAGAAAAGTCATAAAGAACACATTAGAACCACACCTTAAAAAATAAAATACATACATGGCAGAATTTTGACCAAATTCAATATTAGAAAAGACCTATTAGAGAAGATGAAAGACAGATTAAAATCAAGAAATTAACATGCTGGAAGCGTTGAGAAGGAGTTTTAGAAGAGCCTCAGCACTACTAAAAGCAGCTCCTCAAAGGGCAAGGGACAGCTCTGGAACTGCACAGGAACAAGGATGCCTGGCCTGGAGCTAGGCTGGCCATGTGCATTCAGAGCTGTTACCCTACCAGTGCTCATCTGCAGCCAGCAATGAGGGCAGGCAAAAGAAATCCCAGCTACAACAGCCCTCTGGCACAACACTACAGATTATAATTTCTTCCTGTAAACTCCTACTGACCTTCGGTGTGCCGAAGTGGAGCTGCACTGAGGGAGTAGCTTCAGCAAGTTGTCAGAGTCTTTACAGCTACCCAAGGAGAGGTGCATTCAAGCAAAGGAATTAAGACCTTTTTGAGTTTTTCCCCCAGGACTGCAACAGACAGCAGTAAATTACCAGAACAGTCCCTTCTGCCTTTTCAGATCTTTTGTCTATCTCCTCACTTTCCAAACTGTACAAGTTTGGGAATACATGTATAGCTGCTACTCTAACTCTCAGGAACTCACATTACATGAAGTATACTAAAAAAGGAACTATATTCTAACACTCACTTCCAGTACAATATTCAGCATCTAGCAATGGCATTCACTACACGAAAGATACTCAGATTACCAGCACCAAAAATCTGGCACTTATTCTATTCACAGCTGTAAAGCAGAGCTGCTGCTTTATTTTTTTTTTTTTAATTATCCAATAACATTCCTCTTGCTTTGATTCAAGGGATAAAAATGAATAACTACAGGTATCAGACTTTGAAATATAAGAGAACATGTTACCTTATAAACAGGACACAGGGAAGTGCCTGAGTATTCCAGTGTCACCACATGCTTCAAACAAGAGACACCAACCCTCACAAACTTTTCTGAGAGATGCACATTGTTTACTATACCCCACTGAAAGAGAACTTCTAGCTTTTAGCTAAAGAATAGGACTTCAACAAATCTACTTCATAAATTCAACAGCAAAAAGGTCCTGTTGGACCTCGTACCCTTAAAAGAAAAGAGAGGCTTTGAACATCTCACTGTAGAGCTCAGACTACTTCTGAACAGAATTTATTTTAGACAGTGATCTGGAACAGTCAACTGAAATTATTGCTATTTTTGAGCCAAAATAAAATAAACAGTATGTCTGGTGAGGAAAGAAGGTCCCTTCCAAAAGCTGTGTCAATCTCATGCACACAGCCAAAAGTGCTGGATATTGTTTAAAAGCGTGATGCAAGAAAATCCCAAATTGTGAATTTTTCGTGGTCTTCTGGTCAGTTGCCATGGCCTTCTGATGCAAAAATAATTGAAGGAGGTCAAGAACCACACACCAAAACACCTAAGTATCCTGACATACTGACTTTCTAGCTGTGCACTGCTGCAGTACTGGTAATGTAACATTTACTGCCATGGATATCTTCCCTTTCAACAAGGCAACCGACCAATGTTATAGCTGCAAGATTTGCTTTAGGAGTTTCCACTTCCAGGCCTTCTTCAAAGGTATGAAAGTACAGCTCAGCAATCATGTGCAGATATTCATATTCACCACATACTGGAAAAGCAAACTAAGATTTTTGAAGCATAAACATCAGCCATGTTTCTTTATTTACATTTTTTCTTTCCTTGATATTTTCTTTGAATATTTAGGTGGAATTGCACATGTGTTCCAAATAAATATTTTTCCATTTGTTACCAGTGTTCCTTTGTGTTCTTCTTTTGAAAGATAATTTAAATGTTAATATAAGAAAAATGAATGCAACTGGCATAAACAATGCGAGACAGTGGAAAATTGAGTTTAAATATTGTAGCAAATAAACTACATAGAAAACATGAAGTGTTCAGCATATTAATAAATCAAGTAAATTTGTCAGAACTGTCTTAAAAATTAATGTGCTTGCTTTCAACTTCCCTTAAATAATAGGGCACTTGCTTTTAAAGAGTACACAAATAAGACAGTCCTTTTTCTGTAGCTAAACAGGTAAGTGTTTTCTGAAAAAGTTAAGTATTGCTACACATATGAAAAAATCTTCATCAACAAGCTGCTTTATATTCTATTTCCTCAGATCTACAAAAATAATATACTTTACAAAACATCCGTAATCATGATTAATTTTATCAGAATATGCACATTAAGCAACTTCACACAGGGGCAAAGAGGCTTCGTGTGGAAAAAAGTATCAATACATTTTACTCCTTAACATTCACATCAATTAAATTCTATTTCTGGGTTATACTTGTATATTAAAACATCCGTTATATTAAGTTTCAGCTACAGGGTAAATAAAATTTTAAAACTGCACAAGAAGTATGTTTAAGGTCTCTTGCAAGGAGATCTCAAGCACCACAGTTAGAACAACACTTGAGCTGCCTCATTTACATGACTATATTAGATGTTTGCCTATTTTCATTTATAATCAAATATTTAAGGCTTAAAATAAGAATTTACAGCAGGGGAACTGATAAACATAGGCCAGGCATAGCGAGAACCAGCCACCATAAATACATCTTAGCCAGAAGGTCAGTGTGTTATTAGTCCCAATTATGCTGAAGTGTAAGAAGTCTTCGTGTTGCAGACAATTATTCACTGCTGAATGAGCACAGACCACTGGGCTGAACACTGACTTCCATCACAGACAAAGGCTTACGCAATAATGATCTATTCTGCCAAATTCCATAAGGATTTACTTATTGAACCTTTCCCTGGTTTCAGTTCACTGATTCTTCTGTTTCAATATAAAGATAGAAAATACCTACAGCTCCTAAAATTTTAGCATTTTCCCAAGTATTTACTTTGCATTAAGCTGGCCAGTGCCCATTTCATTTTAAATATACTTCAAGTATACAAATTTTCCTTGGGTGCAAGTCAAATATTCCTAACATGAGGCAGCCCAAACTGATGACCTCACTGTAATTTTAAAATACTTACATGAGCTCTGATTCCTCTTGACATACAAGAATTTATACAGATTTAATTCTTAGTTTGTCTTTTTTTAGCACTGAAAAGCAATGCAGGTGACAGTTTGTTTGTACCCCTACAGGATAATGGTTTTAATTCAAAACCAAAAGAAAATAGCCTTGTTCCAGGCTACCAAAGCAATGGCCACTGCAAGACTCCTGAGAAAAAGAGCAAAAGACCAATAAAGAGGATCAGAGACTTATTTTTAGCTCTATTTTGTGAGCCAGGAAGGCAGCCTGCCATGTCAATGTCCTTCTATGGGCTCTGCTGTCTGTGAATAATACCCATTGTCTTATGTCTCCCTTGAAATATCCAAGGAGAAAGGAAGAACAAGAGACTCTCAAAACCATGAGAGATAGAGAATGCGGGGAGGGGAAGAGAAGATATGATAGAAAGAATACCATCTATTTTGCAAGAGAACTTTAAAATCAGCTTGGCAGGGAGAAGACTTCAAATGATTCACCTCTTTGGTCCCTGCAGAATGCAAATTGTTGATGTGCTGGAAGAGCTGAGCTTTCCATCACAGCACATGTGCCTTTATCTAAAGATTCCCCATTCTCATATTCTGTCTCCATCAACACTTGGCAGGTTTAATCTTGTCTAAAAATAGTTTATTCTTTTTGCATTGAAGGCCCAAATCAATGAAGTCTAAGACGTATCCATTCCATATAAAAAGGGACTTGGATGAAATTTAACTGAAATTACCACAACCAACTACTACAAAGGCATATGCACACCACTGACTGACAAATGAGTAACCACAGGCTAAGCCAAACTAAGCAGCTTACAGACGATGTTGCAAAAAGATAAACAAGGTTATTAACATATCTGTTCTGCAAGTTGCAGCACAGCTGCAGATTTAAGCTCTGGTACATGATCATGATTTAAGAACCCATATTCCTAACCCTCATCATCAGCCTCCCATAATGACATGGTTATTGAATGTTTCCACAAAGAGCAGCAGAAACCAGGAGAGACTGAGGTTTTATTTTAAAGCATATAGTAAAAACGGCAAGTGATAGGTTATGGGTTTTATTAGACCAGCTGAAGAGAAATGTCATCTCTCTTTTTATCCCAAGCTTTGGTTATTTTTATTTCCATTTTATTTGAAATTGCTTGCATTAGTCCCCTCCTCTTTTCCTACACTATTACTACTAAATAAGAAAACTGCTGGTTTAGGATGCACTGAAATCGGAACATAAATTCATGCCCCTGCGGATCTTGGGAAAAAGCCAATGCAAGTCTTGAACTTTATCACGATAAACCCCTGGCACCCACTAATCACAAGATTGTATCTTCCCATAAGATAAGGGGCGGATTTTTGGCATGGGAATGAATACATACACCTAGCTGTTTCCAAAGGCTTGCAACCTGGCAGCCTTTCAGTAAGGTTTCACTCACATAGCTGTTACTGTATACTCTCCAGCTATGGCTGGGAAGTTGATAATCCTTAAGATATGAGGAGAGTTTTGATTTCTGACACAACATTCCTGAGATAAATGCAGGATCAGAGAGATGCTTTGAAATTCCCAGAGATACCCCACTGGTAAACTGCTACATGGGAACAACTTTTAACAAAGTGCCTTTAAAAAAAAGAAAAAAAAAAATTGAATTTTTGTTTGCCATCAAACAATATATTAATGTAAACCAGACACAGAAAAGAAGAGAGCATCCCAAAATCTGTTTTCCCAAAAAATAAATTTCACAATGTAACTTAGTATTTTTTCCTATCACAGAGATGAAATCTATTATTTCCAACTCCATTCCAGTTTTTTATAAAAAGTGTTTTTTTATCCCTGGAACAATTTCTTCCTGCTGTGGTACATAGGTGCCATTTCAGAGCACAAACTTGTATTTTAAGCAGTCTCACTACATAAAGTCACCTTCAAGTGGCCATGAAACTTGCCTGTCCATTTAAATTTTAATGTTTCACACACAGTTATTTTCTCTTTTTAACTTTAGCTAATAACATGCTGACAAAATATTTTATACTACTTCATGATTTTTTCCTCATGTGTTTAGCCCCACCTACTAAACAAAAAATCTTTGGAAAGTAATGCCCACATATTACCACTCTGGAGCAGCCCAGACCGCTACATAAACTCTACAAAACTCTGCTTTTCTGTTCAGAAGCACAGTGCTGTCTACCGCTTCAACCCATGCACCCTCTTCATTCCCCTGTGTATATTTCTTCATCAGACCACCTTGTTTTGAGTAGCAAGGCAGTAATTTTTCACCAAGATTAAGTGAAAGAATATTAAGAGTTGTTACAAATGGCTGGCACTTTGGAGGTGGAAACAGAAGTGTCCATAGGGCAGTGGAAAAGTGAAAGGGCAGAACAGCAAGTAATTCAACTTTTTAGTAACTTGCTTTATAAAACACACCACAACTTAAGGGGCTTTTTGGCTCTTTTTTGAGTGACTTTGTAACTATACAGGAAGAACACAGAACTACAAGTGACAGAAGGGCTGCTATCAATGCCCACTATTTCATTAGTGTACATGTTATCAAATTAAATTGTACAGCTTCCTCTGATAAGGTTTTGTAGGTGTAATCTACCTATGTCAGCCATCAGGGCTGCAAGTGCCCAATTACTTCCCGTCTAGATAGCCTCCTGTATACCAATTCAAATCAGCACAAGCACCACAAACCTTTGGTGTCCACAATAGCTAAAAAATAATTCATAAATGCAATAGTCACTTTTGTACCAAATCTCCAGACAAATGCTATTTGGGTGGCTGAAACCATACAGCAATTAATACTAGGAATTTCACAAGAAAAAAGCATTATTACAGATTTAAACATCTTGTTATTTGACATCAACTGCCCACTTGTAGCAAAGAGCAAAGAGAGGCCTTGAAGGGGAAGTGCCAGAAGAACTTGGGCAGCAGTGGGAAGAGAGGTGCGGCAAGTTCTAACTCAGTGTCCCCCTTCTACCAATTTCCCTCTCTGCCTCCATCCTCCTCCTGCTCCCAGAAAAAGTCCTCCTGTTCAGCATTACAAGGAGAACACAGTATTTACTCTGAGACAAGAGCCCAAATGCTGGCACACCCCACCAGTGTCTCATCTGGCCAGACACCACTGTCTCTTCCCCAGCAGGGATAGGGCAGTCAGTGTGCGTGGGACAGACAGGCAGTGACAGCTGCACCCACACCCCTGGCACCACTGCACTCCTCTTGTGGGGCAGCTGGCATTGTGAACAAGGCAGCCACAGACTGCAAAGAAATCAGAGCCAGAGGAAGTTCAGGAATCAGCAGAGGATCAGATACTGGTATGGTAACAAGGGGATCCCCTTGCACCAGACTGACTGCAGGACTTCTGGAAATAACCAAGGCCTTCCTTGAGGCAGGAATGCAAGTGTTACAGGATTCTTTCTTTCTTTTTTTTGTTTTCTTTGCAGTAGTTGGGAATCCTGAAATGGAAAAAGGCACTAAGTCTAGTAAAAGATAGTTTGGTTTACTGTGCTTGAGAAAAGATTAAGAGCTAATGAGACTGAGACACAAGGGACACCAAAATTATTATCAGGAAAGACTGACTTCATTCTGAAAGGAACAAAAGCAGGGATTCTCCTTTTTGAATCCACTAGAGCATTTGGGTATTAAGAAATGCAGAAATTTATTACAATGAAACAAAAAGCTGTTAGAACAAAGCAAATCTAGCAGCTTAGGGATAATATCTACCCAACAAATAATGAAAAGAGTTAAAGTAGGCCTCTGGCACCAGAAGGCAGAATGCACACCTATTTCCCTAAATTAATATGGGAATATTGTCTAGGTAGAAGGACATCTAGATGATTATTCCATTGTTTTTGAACCATTTGTAACTATTAGTAAGCCAGCATTCTTTTGCAGGCCCACAATAACAGACTAGATACAAGATTGTGATGAATACACCTGCTAATCTACATACCATTATTTTAAGCTATTTAATGTCTGTTTTGTCTCTTGAGTTCTTTAAAGCCAAGTAAATATTCAGAGCAGTCCTCATCTGCCACTGCTACACTTAGTAGTTCTGGTGAAGCATCTGTTTTACTGTTCTTTACAAATACCTTCAATAAAATCAAACATTCAAGTATTTCAGATGTTACATTACCTGTCAAAGGAATGGAATTGCACAGGCTGCTCAGCAGCTCCATCACCAAGAACTCCAAGGAAGGTTGGTGGCAGAAGAGCAGCATCCACTGCAGTCCCATCAGCTGGTGCGCTCACCAGGCTTCTCAAGATGTCCTTCACATTGACATTTTTTGCAGCTGGCACAGAAGCCACATATTTACTCTCTTCAGTTCCTGTCTCATTTCCACCATCCTGAGATTTATTGACTTCTAACGAGAGTGTGCACAGGACTTCACTGACTGCATCTGGGCCTGCACTAACACTCAGAGGTCCTGCTTCAGCAGCACCACTTGAACTGTTTGTTTGTGCTGGAGTTTGTTCCTCCCCAAGACCAGAATCCTTTCTTTGCATAGTTGCTGTTTTTAATGAATCTTCAGTAGAGGCTGAAGCACCAAGAGCAGCAGATGGCTCTTCCACAACTGTTCATACCAAAAGAACAGAAAACACATTTTAAGGTCATTATTAACGGAGAAGCATTCACGACATTGGTCCTAAAGAAGATTTCTAAAGCATTTTAAGACAAGTTATTTCATTTGGCAAAAAAATTAACAGTTCACCTGCAGCAGGAGACTCATTATTTTCATTTTCTGATTCCTTGAGTGACTGGCTTTGGTTTGGTGGTCGTCTTTCATTCTGGGGTTCCAGTATATCTCTGTATTTCGAAACCATGAGCACAGAAATAAAATATACAACAGCCAAAGCCAAAAACTGAGCCTGTTTACTATCCTCCTGTAAAAAACAGACACACACAGATTTTTCCATTACAATTTCAGCAGCATGTTTATTTTTTCGTGAGGTATGCCCAGCACTACCATAAACATACCAAGAGGAAGCTGATATGTCAGCAATGGAAGAACAATATTCTCTAGTCACAGTTTGTCTCACCTATAAAGCTAAGGAATACAGCACTTGTATTCAAGTGGCTCTAATCCTTTCATTTTTCATTTAATTGACAACTTTGGCTAAGGTTGTGTGTTTTGATTTCATGTTTCAAATTAGTCTAGGGTCCCCTTTGTTCATGGGTGTGTCCTAGGTTGACTGTATGATGCTTTTCTTCTATTTCCTCAAAAATGCTAAGATATTAACAGCATTTGCAAGCCAAACATACTCTACATAACTGGAACATATTAATGAAGGAAAAGGAGCAAATTCTAGAACAAGCGTCAAGGTTTTATTTCATTATCAGATAGTCCAGATGGATGTAATCTACTGTGTATAATTTAAACAAGAATTGACCAAAATGCATTTGCATTACAGCTGGAACTTTATGAAGACATTTTAGGAAAACCTTGAAAACAAATCTTAATATGCACTATGCCAGGTTCCTCCCCAGAGTACTCAGTCGTTCCTAGTGAAACAGAGGGAAAACTGGAGATTAAGATTTAGTCTAAGCCTGTCCCTTTTGGCTACCAAAGGGAAAAAAGCCTCATACACTTTTGGGTCACAGGAGAATGGAGTACTTGGATCCTCGCTTACTAATCAGTAAAAAATGAGTGTTTGGAGGTTTTTACCCCTCATTCACATCAGGGCTCAAGTAACATTCAATTTTGTCCTCTGAGAGGTTCAAGAAACTAAGTTACACTATAAAGCTCATTCTATCATGATTGTAGTGCCCATCAAAGCTCCTTATCCCTTGAAGAACTCTTTAGTAAGTTATTCTGGGAGATATTTATGAGAAACTTTCTATTAAGAACAGATAACGTAGGTGGATTCTATCTGTTGCACTAAAAAAACAACTTATCTTCCCCTTGGCTTGACCCAAAATGCTAACTTTCATAGAATAATCACAGTGTGAGATTGAGGAAAGCCACCTACAATGGTAAGGATTATAAAGAATTTTCTTGCAAGATGAATATTAAGACAGTTTCTAACTGTACTTAATAAAGTGGTGATCCAGTGAAGTAGAACTGACCCTTCCTTGTTTTTTCAGCTATGTTTGAAGAACTGCTTGAAATAAGGCCCTTGTAACACTCTAATTAATGCTACTGGTGGGTAAATGGATTCCGTCAGGGTTCCTGCTGTAGAACTCATACATTCAAATTATGCCACTCCTTTTAAGTGCTGAATACAATGCAAGAAACTGCATGCAAAAAAAACATTTAGATGCAAGTGTAAACAGCTCAGACAAAAACTATTCCCAACCAGATCTTTCTAAGTCTACTTTTCCCACACAGCTCAACACCTTAGCCAAAAAGCAGATCTATTAGCCCATTTTATATTTATTGGGAAACAGAGAGCCTGATGTATTAGATATGAACAAAAAGCAGTGGGTATTGTTTTGATAGTTTGTTTTTAAAGAAGAAGGTTCAAAAAATGTGCTTGAAGGAATCCTTAGGATTACTTTAATTGCCACCAGTATGGAAGAGTCACTTCCAGTTACTCTCTTGCACACTGACACTGACGTAGGGGTTGAAAGAAGCGTGCTTCAATCAATAATTACTGTAAAGATAAAACTCAAAATCCTTCACTTTTCTGGACAGAAGAAAAAGTCACTGTATAAATCATTACACTTGCTAAACAGTGCAATTATTGTAAACTAAGTTTCAGTGTCCAGGCTTGTGGCCACCAATGACTCACAGCCATTATAGCTGCTGTATTTGCTTACAGAGGTGGTTTTTTTTTAAGCAATCAATCTCAATTTCCTCAATATCAGCTATAAAGTTGCTGACACAGGGCAAAGATATTTTTAGTCAATTCAAGACTAAAAAAACATATGCATACTAACAGCACAAGCACACAAATTGGTTCCTCTGAGAGGAAGTAAAGGAATTAGAATGACCTCGAATCTCTAATTAGCTAGAAGAATGTGAGTTCTTCAAAATGTACAAACATGTTTATGATACATAAATAGCTTGTCTATGAACATATTTGTACTAAACACAACATAATTAATATACAACCAGCAGAATTCCACATAATCAATTCTTAGGAACACAATGAGCCAGATCAGCAGACAGTTGGGTTTCACCTCTCCCTCTGTCCAATCTCAAACACTACAACAGCTGCAGAGTATTGTAAGTTCCTAATTACTGCGAGCAGTATTCCCTTTTTGTACATCCAATTTAGCCAAACTCTGTAACACAGAGGAAACATTTAGCAAACAGAGACAAGCAGAAATGCAGCTACAAAGAAAAGGACATCATTCACTTACTATATCTCTGAACACTACTGCTCGGAGGCGATTAATATCCATATCCTGCAGAAGTCTGTCATGGTCCCGTATTGGAGAAATGCCACCAGTCACAATGTCCACTGGACTCTATTAATAGAGACTCAATTGTTTAAGATCCTGTGTTTAAAAGCATTCTACCAAGAATCATTAAGTGTGTGTAATCACCCACTCTGTATTGTGCTGTCATAACTAGAGCAGAGAGATCAGAGATGCATTTCATCTTTAAAGGAGAAAAAAATCTGGTCATTTCTTTTGATAGATTTAATTTCCAGCACCTGTACCATCCCACTTCAGGTCTGTTAAAGTATCAGTGGTGCAGGTGCAAATTAAAAAACTTATCCCTCTGTAAAGACTAATCATTATTGACTTCTGTGTTTCTGAATGTGGTCTTAAACTTGCCTTTGCTGCAGACTTTCCTGATCCTATAAAGCCTTCCACTGCTTTTTGGTTCTTCCCAGTGTCTCCAATAGGCTTCATCTGTGCATGCTGCTGACACTCCAAGCAATTTCTTACTGCTACTGCACATACTTGAAGGGAAGAGAAATGTTAAGAGATATTCTGAGAAACAGTATTGCTCTATATTCCCTTACAGAAATGTATGACACAATTCTGTTTAACACTTAAAACTAAAAAGTTGGCACACATCAGTAAAATACTTTGCTTCTGCAAGTTTTAGACAGTTGCAAACCAATGCTCAAAATTCTTTAATAATTTATAACTAATAATGAATGCTAAACTATTAGAACATATATGCTGTATCTACTGGATACTTCAAAGTGAGTATCCCTCGCTGCAGTTTTACCATGCATATAACCAGAGCATGGGAAGGGTGAAGACAGCTAAATTTCACAAATTTGCAAAGGAGAAGACAAGTGATACACCAGTGAAACAAATGGCAACATTTGCTTCACAATACTCTGTTGCTCTTGGACTAAATGTTCTGAAGTTAAACAACTATTTGGGGGTTTTTTTAGTTGCACATTTTTGCCCTGTTTCATCTTCTAATATTTATTTTCAAAGGAAAAAAGAACTACCCCACCTCTATACCTGTTTGCATCCCGTAAATCTTGCTCTACCTGCACAAAGTTTTAATTGCCTAGAAAGGGAGAGGAGGGCTAGTTACTGTTGAGGCGCTGAGCTGCTCTGGCACTCATGCAACTCAAACTTTTCATTACAAAAAGTCTTACAGCATGCAACTAAGCATGAATTCTCTCCTCCTGTATTAACTGCCTGGACCCTGCTATGATCTCATATGTTCTCATTTTCAGAAGATTTGTTACTTTCTTAGGTAACTGATCATTTTCTTTCAATCCAATTTGAAAAAAGCATACTGTAATAATTGGATACAATTAGTGCCCAATTTGAACCGTTCAGAAATTTACACTTCTAGTTTTCACCATGCCTTTATATACTGACCTTCAAGTGTTAAACCTCTTATATAAGTATTGCAAAGTTTCATTTTTTTATATAGTACAGGATTATTTTTCTTAAAGCTGCTATATTCTCAGCCTTGATTATTTGGGGAACTTTGGCAAAAGAAATATCCTCATGCATAAAATGAAAACAGGCTACCACACTTAATTTATATTATTTAAACTTTTAGATATTAATATGTATATATGCATTGCAGAATACAGTAAAACTGTATAAGATCTTAATGTCTGATTATATTTAATCTTGATGTAACGAAACAATGAACAGGAACAAAAATAAAGCTAACAGCTGCTAACTGCTTAGTAACTGCAAGCTTCTATGGTCATTAAGTGGCTTTATTTGCATACCCAGACGAAGACATTGTCGCAGAATTCCTCCAGATGACATATTTTTCTCAGACTCAATTTCAGTGAAACCAAGAGAGCTTGCAAAAATCAGCACATCCACAAGGTTGATTAATCTCTGGAGAAATGTTAAAGATGCTTCTACTGAAAGTCCTTGAGTTGGCTCAATATTCTCCAATTCATGCTAAACAGAGAAAAATTGAATGCAAAATTTACTTCTTCACAAAGATAATATTTCTGCACGCTAAACAAAGAAAAATGTGTGCTGGAAATCCACTGTCAGTCACATTCAAAAGTAATAATTACTCATATTCTAGGAACAATCATTAGTATTGAGATTTAATCCCATCCCAGACCACTGTGGGGCAACAAAGGCAGGAAACTTTTTTATGTCTTCAGGCAAAGAAGGCAAGCACCTAATTTATCTTAAGGAAAAGTGTGGAGGCAGCAAAGGGAGGAGAGAGATACCTGTGGAAACACCCCACTTGCATTTCTTTTCCCCAAAAGGACAGAAATAATAATTAATATACTCCATAAAGAAAGGCATCCTCCCACAAGTGAGGAAACTTTAAATAAAAATGCATTTCTTACGGTAGCAGATGTGGCAGCAGAAAGCAATGGCAAGATACCACCACAGGCCATGATCATGTTGTCCATCATTTGAGAGATGAGATGGATTGTGTTGTGCACAAACACCACATTGTCACTGCTATTCACAAAGTCCATCACAGTTTTTGTAGAATGGCTGTCCAAATATTTAAAAAAAAAAAAGATATTCAGAATAGAGCTTTATTTTTGGGGTATTTTAAAATATTTTTGTTTTTGCAAAACTAAAACCAGACACTTAGCAGTGGGGAAGAAAATAACACATGACTTAAGGGTGAACTGATGTATCTCAGTCTAAACCTAAAACTACATTTCTTTTCCGTTCATAAACTGCTCAAGATGACAGGTTGCTAAAAACACCAAGATGATTGCTAATCCTCATTTGTATAAAGATCCCTCATAGGCTGCTAGCAAGAGTTACTGTATCAGGAAACAGAATAAAGTCTCCTGGAATAGTGAACTTAAAGATTTGAACTTAAATCCTTGGAAAACTAAAGCAAATTCTAAGGATTTCTCAGAGAAATTAAAAATCAACAAAGCACAAAAACTTAGACAAAAACTTTCCAAAACAGAGGCTAAAATATAAATATATATTTAGCCATGTCTGATGATGACCAGATAGGTTAACTTCAATATATCCTAAAAATTAAAATCAGACAAAAATTCACTTCAGTTTAAATTGTTTGAATCATTTACCTACACTATTTCTTCATCCTGACATCCCTTTTTATCAGGTCAGAACACCTATATGGTTCAATTTAAATTTGACACTCACGACTACAAGCTAACAATGGACCCCCCTCTTATTTCAGTTATTAAACCTTAAAATTAAATTGCAGTATTACTGCTGTTTTCAAAGATCTTCATGATTACATTCCAGATCTCTGTTAGAAGTTAATCTTCAAATTAACATCTTTGGGCTCACAGAACCCTATCAAAGCAGCAATGTGTGTAAATGCAGAAGCAAGACATACTATTTTGGATATATTATCTTTCTTATCCACATTTAGACAGGAAGACACAGGCCCTTAAATACATTAGGAAAACTAAAATCTTAGTTGAATAAAAATCAACAGCAAGACTGCCACTGACTTATATGTAGCCAGGAATTCAGTCCAAAACTATGTGCAGGCCCTGAATCAATACACAGTTATGTCTGTAAAGAGTCTTAAAAAAAAATCTGAGAATAATTTGGTGTAGAAAATAAGTCAGGCTATTGAATAATGAGTAAAACACCAGATGTCCATGAGTCTAAGTCAATGAGCCCCTTATAATTGAACCCAGTCTGGATCATTCCACATAAAGCACAGGATGTACCTTCTCCACATCTGAATATCTGTTTCTATGGAGAAGAGCAGGTCTGTGAGCAGACGCTGGTGCATCAGTGACCACTTGAACTCAGGAATACGGAACACAGCTGACCTCGCGTCCCTCCTCTGCCCATCCGATGGAGCAGCCAGCTCCTGTCCTGAGGAAACCTGCTGCCTTGAGGGCTGAATGCATCATTTGCAGACAAAAAAGAAAACAAAACACAAACCCACACACTGGTTACTAGTTCCCATGGCGCACACTGAAATGCATCTAATAGACTCGAGATTTTGGATATCCAACAAGTCCAGACTGCGTACATGGTTCCAAATAAAGCTAAAACTATTACACAAATGCTATTTAACAGATATACCAAACTATATTACAAACTAAGCTACAGCTGCACTACCACACCTGCCAGTCTAAGTATTCACAAGCAGCCACCCAACCTTACCAGGGGCAGAGAATATGTTGTTGTAGACAGTGGTTTTCCTCCTTTAAGGAAGAATGGTGCAGATTGAAGAGCATCCATTAGGAAGTATCTCTGCAGAAGGGAAGTACTCAGAAACATAACTATTTAACCATTAAAAGCTGGATTAGAAACTAAAGACTAGAGGCTCGAGCACTGCAGCACACAACAGAGCCTAGTCTTAATTTATACTTGTACAAAAAAAGGTAGGATTACATGATGGAGTGACAAACCTATCATTTTTTATAGTTTAAAACAGCTGAGATGAAGTGTCCATCTAGCCAAATACTCAGTTTATATCAGCATTCACATATGGATGTACAAAAATCTTGGAGAATTCTCAGTACACAAATTATAAGAATAATGGCTATTTTAACCCAGGGTTAAAAGTATTTTATAGATAACTCACAAAAATCACACACATTATAATCCCCAGAATGTATAGGAATGCTTTCTCAAAAAATTCATTAAAAAGAACCTTCCTTTTATTTTTAAGCTAGATGGATGAAGGACAGGTAGAATTTACCTCAGGCATGGATCTGGGGGGCAGAGTTGCTTCTAGACATGTGTTAGATTTCAACTCCAGTCTTTCTGTATCTGATGCAACACTGGAAACATCAAGCTTGGCAATTCTTTTGTCAGAGGCTCCAGCAGGCTCTGCCATGTGTGCATTTGTGTTTTCCACAGTTGTTTTGGTTTCACTGGTAACTAGATTTCCTTCCTTCAGCTTCTTTTTTCCAGCTGAATCCAGCTGAGTTACTACTTCTGGAACTGCAGAACCCACCGTCTCTGGCAAAGTCAGTTCTTGTTTCTTCTCACCCACACCTTCAGTACCCTCAGACTTTAAAAGCCCAGTTCCAGGTTGCTTCTCTGTTGTTTCTTCCTGCTTTGTCACTTCGCTTGCATTAGAGCCACATTCCTTGCTCCTTTCTGCAAGCTCTTCTGAAGTCAAAGGCAAACTACTTTCATCTTTCAAATCAACAAAGTCATCTTCATCTTCCACCTCTACTGCTGATTTTTCCAGTCCTTCTGGACTTGTGGGAGTTCCTCCTTCCACAGGAGTTTGCATGGCTAAAGAAGCAGCAGTGACAGCAACTGTTTCTTCAACAAGCTCATCAGCTTTGCTAGAATCTTCAATTGCTTCAGCTATTCCAGTACTGATTTCTGAGACACTGGGCTTTACTGTTTCTGGTTCTGGAGAAAATTCCATACAAGGCACTGCTTTTAAATCCTCTGTAGTACACATATCCTCCCCCTCTAATTCTTCCTTATGATTAGACACTGAATGAGTTTGGTGGCCACCATCTAATGAGTTTTCTTTCTCTTTTTCTTCAGTTCTGCACTGTATATCACCATCAGCAATGCAAGAAGGAGCAGCAGCACTTTCTTTTAACTCCAAAGACTGTTGTTTTCCCTTGGTTTCAGCTTCTTTGCTAATCCCAGAGATTGCTCTAATTGGAGTTGAAGAACGTACTCCACTCCCTTCACCTCCTTTCTCTTGGTACTCCCTGTACATTTGGGAAAGACTCTCTTTGTGCATTTCGAAAGTTACCTAAAAGAACAGAGTTCAAAGGACATTAAAAACTATATATTAATGACTGTTTTCTTGGAAAAAAAAAAAAAAGAAAACAAAAATCAATGCTCAAATCACAAATTTATATTGGAACCTGTCCTTTTCACAAAAAAAAAAACCTGCACGTTAGTTATCACTTCAACTGACAGCAAGTTTTTCTTACAGGTACCTGTTTTTCCCAGCTAAAAGGAAGAAAAAAAAGTAAAGTCAAGGTCAAAAAAACCCCAGCTAGCCTACAAAGGACATCCTAAGATCCACAGAAATACTAGATAGGTCTCTACTCCTTAGCTGAAAATATTATTGTTGTTTCTAGGTATTTTTTTTAAAAATCCAGATAGAAAAATTCTTTATATACACACTAATAAAACTCATTTGCCCAAATAAATAGCCGTGTTTTAAAAAATAAAATATCACTAGCCTAAATTAAGTTTTTATTACACTGTTATTCAATTTAGTTTATCCATACCTTTTCATTTAGGATTTAGAATTATATTTCATAACACAAGTGTTTATTTATCTGTAAGCTCAGTTCTCAAAATTTTCCCAACATAAGCTCCACCTGAGGGTTGTTTTCTTTAATCATTTTCTGTATCATAAACATTTTCCATAGGCAAAATAGAGCAGTACATTCCACTAAATATACAAACAGACATTTTCTTATTCTCTTACATACTCAGCTCATTCATTTGGACCTCATCTAAAAATTCCATGTATATGGTATTCAAAGTGATGATTAGTCACTAGGAATATTTTCCCTTAAGATGACACAGAGAAGTCAAAAAATAATTTTTCAGATTAAAAATATACTAGAAATTACAGTTAACAAATCCGAGATAAGCAAAGACAGAGCAAAGACAAAAATTCTTTTCGGCAGGTTCTGATGTCAATATTTATCTTTTTAACATACTATTTTCTCCATCAATCAACTATATTCAAGCACTGCAGGAGCAATACACTATTTTAACATGACCGGAACCATATTATTCATTCAAGTTGATTTAATTGAAATCAAGAAACAGAAGTGGGATATCTCACTCTGCTTGTTAAAAAAAAAAAAAAAAAAAAAGAGTCTTCACATACTAGTTTTCATTCAGTTATGTACAAAAAATAAAAGGTGTGAATGACTACAACTGATTGAAATTTCATCCAATTATAATGGATCCAAAAATCATTTGATTCTAGGGTTTTGCTAAAAAGAGCATGTGTGGGGCCTTATTACTTTGGAAATACTTTCTGAATTGTACCACAATCAGAATGTCAAAGGCAACACAAAATAGATCATGCTAATAAGCTGTCCCTTTTCATTTATTTTCCAAAATATGATTAGGCAAAGCTGGTACTTTAGGTCTAACCACTACTTTTCTAAAGATGGAATCTTAACAACTTCAACTTATGTCCAGCTAACTTTCCCTCTTCTGTCTCTCCCTGTTGCTTCCTCCATTTTCAAAACTACTAAAAAGCTTTGTGCCAGCAAGCACTAAAGAGACATTTAACAAATGAAAATGACATTGTCTGATTTCAGCAAAACTTACATGTACTTCCCAGAAAGCACACTGCCCCACAATACTTAACAGTGTGAACATCTGTATTTTCATGCATCATTCCAGTGCAAATCTCATTAAACTCATACGTAGGAGTAAAAGCGACCAAGTTTATAGCTTCTCACTTTCTATGAACACAGTCTGTAGGGCTGCCAACTACTTTTGGAGAAACGGGCAGTCAGCTGTATCTCAGTTGGTACAACCTGAGACCTACTCTTTCGCTATAATGCTTTTCTCTACTGTGCTACCAAGCCCCATTCCCTTAACAAAAACCTATCACAGCTTCTGATTTTTCCTTACCAGCCAAACTGATCATCTGGTTCACAGCCTTAAATCAACTTAAGTCAGGATTGTAAGCTTGCTTTTTACTCTTCTCTCTGCCCTCTGCCATCTCATAGTCACTGCAGCCAAGGCTGTCTCTGACCTCTACATTTCCAACCACGTTGGAATTTAGGCTATAGGTAATATGGTATGGTCAACATTTAAAAACACAATGTATGGTACAGAAATGCAATACCATTTCGTAACCAATTTCATCTGACACCTGGAACAATGTTTTGGAATACAATACAGAGCCATTCTGAAAATGAAACTGTGCACTGCGGGATTTTTAATTGCTACCAAAAAGAAATAGAAACAAAGACCAGCAAGAAGGTCAATACTGACAATTTGTTTTCACAGATGAATAAACTTATGAGCAAATAAATCCAAGCAAAGTCTGATAAGAATCTTCACTGATTTCAGAACAATGCAAGAAACTGTAAGGAGAGAAACACTGGTGAAGAAAATTAGGCACTAGCGAACTAAAGGAAAACATCACTCCCCAAAAAAATCCAAAATCCAGTCAATGAGGATAGCAATTTCTACTTTGACCATAAGCATCAACAAGAATTCATGTTACAATGTATTAACTGTCCTTTAAATAAAACTCAAGATAAAATACCAAGGCACAGAATTAGAGAGACCACATGAAACAGTATTTTTCTAACATCCATTTTGAGTCTGGGGGTTTCTTATATAACAAAAGGATACAAATTTCAGAAATTCTGCTTTGTAAAATCCAACTTTTCAACAAGGCCATATAAACACTTCTGATCACTGTATGAATCTGTAATTTGGTTTGGCAGGAAACCAAGAAATTGTGGTAGTACAAGAGAGACAGTAGACAATTCTTCCCCTACAACTTCTATTACATTATGTGGCACTTAGGAAGGACACAAGTACACAAAGACAAACTATACATACAAAACAAAACACCTAAGGCTAACAAAATCAGTAGCAAAAAAAATGCAAAATTAAGTAGAAATTATGATTACTAAAAGCCAGTGCACAGAGTACATAAAGGTATTAAAGATTAAACATTAGGATCTGCAAACACGCAACAATTTACAAGACAACTGCTACCTTGAAGAACCTTAAATGGACATAAGTAATTTTTTATTTTCCTTAAGGCATTTGCAACTGTAAGCTGATAATATAAAATTAATTACCAGAAATTGTTCTAAATTAGTGAGGTAAAAGGCCAATCATTAATCTTCACCATCATTTGATGGTTAATCCATAGCTGTTTGCAATGCTTGGAATGCATCTCTACGCACCACCAGTTGAAGACACTTGTGAGCTAATAACTGAAGCATTCGCCTTTGCCATTAATTTTAGCTTAATTTGACATCCAACATTTATTGATCACCAAGGAGAAAAATTAGCATACAGCAATGAGAAAGGGTAAGATGATTATCATTTGCATTAAAGAACTTTAAGAAAATATTTTAACTATACGTTAAGATTTTTTGCTTTTTTTTTTCCATTTTCAGGTGGGCAATTTCATAGAGTAGAGAGAGGAAAGGAATATCTTGCCAGACAGGTCAGACAATTCCGTATAGAGTCTGCTCAGTGCAAACCAGATCCTGTGCTGATTTAAATAAACTCTTCATAATAAATGAATAAACTCTTCATAATTCCAAAAAGCATCACAACTTTTTGAATCCTAAATAGGATTTTATTGACCTGCTTTTTCCACTTCTCCTCTACTAACACTAACTGTTTCATAAGTGCAATCCAATCTCCAAACACAAACAGGCCTGTTTAGACAGGAGACACCACTATCAGAGATATCAAAACTAATTTTCAACTCGGCACAGGAAAAGATACAAAGGTACCGTGTGCACCAGACACTGAGTTACAGTCTGTAACCGACCAACCTACAGAATCTCTGGGCTATTTCTGAGTGGTTCACAGATGAAAGCTAAGCAAAGCAAGTTAAAATATACTTTGCAGGATAAGAGGTTTCTAAAGGAGGAGTCTAAACTTCCACCAGAAACACATTCAATGATGTACAAGGTGGGGGAAACCACAGTTACAAGATGGTTTCATGCTCCTGCATCTTGCATTTTCACCTAAGTAGCAAGAGTTCTACCTTTTTTTTAATCATCTTGAGAAAAAAAATTAGAGAATTAGAAAGCAAGTACTAGTCAATATAATTCATAAAAGTCTGCTTTTCGAGGGAGAATTTTATGTATGTCAACAGCATTTTACTTCAAATCAAGTCAAGGCATAGCTTACTGTTACATCATCATACAACAGTAAATTCAAACTGCATACTGAACATGTATTAGCTCATTTTCACTAAGGAAATTATTGCTTTTAATGAGTTTAAATTGCAAGACACAAGCACACGCAATCATCTCAAGGTATTTTCTCACTATCTCAATCCCTGCCACCATTCCTACAGTTCAAGGGACTGTCAAATCCTATCTCGTACATATTTGATCTTTAGTTATTAACAAAAATATTCTGTAACTAACTTCAGCATTTATCGCCCCATTGTTGCAATGGTCAGCAACAGGTTTTATGTACTGCTCACTTCTGTCATTCTTTTCCAGTATCTCCATATATTGTTGGCAGTCTTACAGCAAAGACTCCACATCCCTAATTTCAAAGAATGGCCAGGAGACCTAATGCAGGCCCCACAACGTGAAGAGAGGTAGCTGCAGTTATGGAGGAGGATTGCTTCAAACTGCAGCAACAGCAAAGAAAGCCACTAACAATTCTTGAGGCTGCAGACACACGTCCCATCTTCCACGATTTTTTATACCAAGTCATAGAGATGAGAATCCTCTCTCTCCTCAAGTCTCCTTCACTTAGGAAGACTATTTCAGAGCTACTTGCCTCTTCATACACCAGACCTCTCTGCTGCTAATGTTTCCGTAATTCTTCGGTTTGAGAGCTCTGGCACTTAGTAGCAAATCTCTATTACACTCTTCTTTTAAGACTTCTCTGCAGCTTTATAAATTCTCAGTTTATCTTGCTCCCTTCTATTCTACCCCCATTTCTTTCAGCTTGGATTAGTCAAATGGTAGCATCCTGCAGCTTTATTCATGACATTGCACTCCCTCAAGCCAAGTGAATAATGAGATGGAGGATGTCCCCATTAACATACACACTGCATGAGTAAGAGCCCATCACTGGTACATATCTCTGCCTTCTGAACAATGAAAATACTTTCTTCTCCCTCCACTCATTGGTTAGAAAAGCCTTCCCACACATCTACTACAAAAGAAGCTGGAAAAAGGAAACACCTCATAAAGGTGAGGGATTGCATCATCACAAAGCATTTGTGCTGGGGGTGCACAGATCTAAAGAACACTGCACATTCCAGTCTCCAAGCTCATTCTGCTCTCCATAACTCAGGGGACAAGCTGAGAATTATTTGTACGTAGAATGAATAATATTTATTAAAAATAACTATTTACACCATTAGAATGAATGTAATATTGAATGGTTTCAAGGGCACTCCCAGCTTTGCTTCATTGACATATTGGGCATGGCACAAGTGACAACCAAAATCTGGCAGTAGTACAATGAACCTCTGGGCCAGGTACCTCTGCTTCCCCTCAGGGCAATGTAGATACACTTTTCAGAGGACTGAATAACACCTGAAGCCTTCAAAGTTCCCTGGAGCTCCACTGTGGGAGACCCTCCTGCCCTCATGACAGGGATAAAAAACAGACAAAAGCATCCTAAGCAAATCCTGGATGCCAACAGGATTTGGACTCGAGATTCCAATGGCATCTTACCCTCTAAAGCTACTGAGCCACATTCACTTCTCTGCAAATTAGTTTTTTAATTGCCACCATATATTAACCCCTCCACTACCCAATCTCCGCAGCTTTTGGTAGTTTTCCCTCATCAGAGAGTGATGAAAACCTGGCAAACATAGCACACATAAATGCTCTGGGCTTTTTTTTCTCCTTCCTTAAATTAAATGAGCAGGGCACAAAAGACTATGCAAATTTACTTAACAGTCACAATTTTACTACAACTGTACTTTAGACTGAAAACTGACAATTAGTTAGAAATACACTGTACTGTAAGGTCCCACTATTAACATTTTAAAATTATACTTCTCATTCAGATCAATGAATAAAATTCTTCCACTTAAACAGAACTGCAGCTTACACACATTAACATCTGAGTCTTACTCACTGAAAATTTCTTGAGCTACTAAAAACAAATATCATGCTTCACCTAAATATATTTTTTTTAACAGAAAGGTAACACGAATCAACTTGTAAGTAGTAAAATCTGTTTAAGGGCCTGAAATAAGCAGATGTTAGTCTTCCTAGTTTAAAACATTCATATAATTTACGAGTGTATTGCACTGTGTAAATAATTTTATTCTTTTAAAACTTCGGGAAGCTGAAAGGTTAAAAAGGGAAGTTGTCCACCATTCTTTACTTGTTTCCTATTATTCGCCCCCAAATCATTAGTCCTTTGTAAAAAGTAACAGGACTAGACAGATAAAAATCTAAGGTTGAGTTAGCATGGTTGCAATGTTCAAAAAACAGAAGTTCTTGGATGCTTTCATAAATTCAACACTGGCCAGTCAGAACAAACGGGAGCTGTGATTTAATTTTTCCAATAATATTTTCATTGAACTAGAAGCAACAGATTAAACACCTTTGTATACAATGGTTTAATATCTGGAAAGCCTAAAAAATGTAACAGGGAAATTAACAAAATACATGAGTAATACTAAGAAATTTGGCTTTTAAAAGGTTGCACACTCCCTATACACCACCTAAATCCTGAATGCAAGGAAGCCAATGCAGTGCAATTATGCTGGAAAAGCCACTGCTGCTTATAAAACGCTGTGCAGCTGTTGGAGGAGAGGGTTACAGTGACAAACAGCCTCCCTGCTACAAAGGTGGCAGGAAATCTATCAAACTGGACAATAAAATTGCAATTGAGTTTCTTTGGCTTTTTATAGCAGCTGCATGTATCTTGATGTGTAGCTCTGCAAAACCTATCCAATTGTGTAACAGTGGTCCTTTATGTACTTGTTCTTTATCATAGAATGGTGTTATAAATTAGTGGCACGAACGGCACAGAGGGTTGTATAAAGGAAAAATAAGCAGTAACCCAATACAATTAGAGAGAAATAGGAAAAACCCAAACTGGTTATTCTCTTAGCAATGTTAAGGAAATATTTTTGTTCCCATATTTCCCACATTACTTTGAAAGTATGCTAGAAATCAAAAACATCTGAGATGCACTTAGCATCGAACAATTTGCCCACTGAATTATGCCTACACCAGGTTATGTGTGAATCTCGATGAATCTCAATAGTGGTAAAACAGGATACAAGACTATTTAAAATAAGTAAATTTAACAGGATTAAAAAATCATTATAATTATCTGTTAATGTATAAGGACATTTTTCAAGACCTTTCTTGTGATTTATCTTAATTTATGTTTATGCAATTAACAGGCAGCTCTGAAGAATCACCTAGTTTTATATGGCTAGTTGCATGAATTGTATGTATTACTTATAAAAAAAGTTCAAATGGAAAGTGCATAATAAAGGTGAAATTTTAAAATCTTGATAATGGCACCATCATTCATATCAATATTGTCAAGTTAGTTTCTGGCTGCTTTTGCTGTTTAAACATTGTCATTTAGGCTTCTGGAACTAGTATTAGTACTGATGTCCAAACAAACTGAATTCCTTTAGGAGTCGTTCAATATTCCACCACCACACTCTGCCCACACCCACACACTTCCAAATTTGCCATCATTCAACTTCTTCTGAAATGGGCTGGAAGAACAGACAGATATTATACATTGACCAGAAAGTCAACAAAGTTAGACTTGAGAAAACTTACAGAGAGCTATTCCTACAACCAAGGACACCTCCCTATCACAGCATGCCAGGAACAAAAAATGAGACTGAAGCAGGTCATCTTCTCATTCTCTATATTATTTTGCAAAAACATACAGCCCTTAAAATACAAATTAGTAAACCAGACCAACATTATCTATATCTATCTATTTTTTGGTCTTTTCGAAAACTGCAGGGTTTTGTTCTTGACATTTGGCCATGGCATCACAATAAAATCTTGGGGTTTTTTCTCTAGGAACTCTACATCATTGATTAGCCAAATTAAGTCACTGAAAAGAATGACCAAAAATCCATATAACCTTTCTGACACAGATGTTGTTTAAATGAGATTTCTGACATTACATTATCTTACAAAAGGAGTCTAGGAATAGAACTACAGATTATAAAATAATGTGCTAGCTAATTTCTAAATTCAAGACACCAATGCTTTGACTAAGAGTTAAAAAGGTGGTGTTTTTTTATTCACCTCTCCATCTTTCCCCAGGGACAATTCCCAGCGATTCCCAGCAATCACACACATGCTAAATTATGCCAGTTTTATATAAAAGCACATTAGGGATCTTTACTCTGGTTACAGCTTGCCAATTCACCCATGCCCTTTGCATCTTGGGGCAAAGAGATGAAACTGGTTTTTGAAGACTGCAAAGCCAACAAAAAAGCATATTAAGAACGGTCCAACACCAAAAATGTGATCTCTGTAAGGGTTAAAATGTGGCCCTGGGCACTTTGCACAGGAATTCCACTTAGCTAAGTGACTGTTTAATAAAGTTATTTCACCCATTTTTATTACATAGATTTCTACAACTGTCTCCCATAGCCCAAGAATGCACTATGGACCTCTGAAAGCAATAAATAGAGCTGCAAAATAACAAGGTTCTTGCTGTCTGCAGAAACTGACCTTTTCTAAGAAAAAAATTTGTTCAAAATCCAACACCTCAGAAATGCCAACAATTCCTTAGTATCATAAAGTGAACTTTTGGATTCACAGATGTGCTTTTCACACTGCTAATTTGCACACATTTAAAAATATGTAATTTATAATTTAATTAATTTCAAGTAAATATTCTGATAACCAGAAAAATTCTGAGGCCCACACTAGCCTCACTCTTGTTTACAATAAGGCAGTATAAAATACCTTTTGTACTACTGTGCCTCATTCAGAGAACCACTAATAACTTTTATGATCTAACTCTGGTTGTAACAACAACAAAATTCAGACAGAACAATAACAAAGGGTAACAGTCTCATTCATGCTGCGTAATAGTCTCATCCATGCTGCATGGATTTGCACTCTCACCCCATATTCCATGACAGTTTAACAGCAGAAGCATCTGCCTTAACTTGGATTTCTCTGCTTTTTGATCATTTGTTTTACAGCCTTTTGATGTTACTAAAAGGTATTTTTGTTGATGAATAGCTCTGGTGCGCCACCTTGTGTTCCTTCTGTTACTAAAAAGCAAGACCAACACCAAAATTTTTCAGAAATGCTCCTAAAATTTGATTAATCTCACCTTTGAATGTGTGATTGACAGTGTATCCACCCACACACGCCAGCCACCCCACTCATATTTTATTGCATGGTACAGCAAAATCCGAAATATGGTGTACACCATCTCAGTTATCTTCTGCTCCTCAGAAGTCTTTGGATTAAAACAACAAAGGGAAAGCATCCACTCCTGCCAGACAGAGCACTGCAACAAACTCCTGCAAAAGACACACATGCTACTGAATCATATTATAAAATATATCTTAGAAATATATACAACAGCTAAGTCAAGAATCCAACATGCTTTAAAAAATTGCTGCTTGCAAACTTCTCTAATTTTTCATACTGACACCTTTGCTAGAGTACAGAATTTGCTGAAACAGCAATGAAGCTGTACCTGCCCTCATGAGTAGAATTTACTAGGAAACTTTGTTATTTATTTTATATACTTTTGCATAGAGCAAGCCATCTTACCTCCTGTTTTCTCTGCTGTTATTAAACAGTTTAATCATATCTGAGAGAAAGGCTCGCCGGACCTCCAGAGTTTCTGGACACTGTGGAGAGTTACGGATCAGGATAGCAATAACCTTCAAAATCTCTGTAAAACAGTTCATGAGTAACAAAATGTTAGGACTAAGCACAGCATAAAACACAAGGCCTCTTTCAACAGTGTTTGCACAAGGAAAGTGACACCACATAAAAAAGTTTTATACTGAGAAAAAGCACATCTCTGTTGGAGAAGAAGGTTTAAGTAAAACAAATCCCTTCTTCCAATACTTTTCAAACCTAGTCACCCAGCAGCAGGATTTGTTTGCCTCTAAAGAAAATGGAATTCATTGAATTACCATGCTTAAGCAACACAAATATTACTGCATGACAATTGACAAGCTATCAGAATCTGTCAGAAAAACTTTTACCTGAGGTTCACATAAAAAAAGCATCCTTTAGAAAATCAATATATGAGAAAAATGCTCTACCTTACGAGATTTTGCTCTACCTTAACAATACTGAATTTTCAAAGAATGCGACCAACTTCCAATTAAATTTATCTGTTTCTGTTATAAAAAAACTTCTCTAATATAAAATTTTATCTCTTATGATCACAATGTTTCCTGTATTTTTAGGAGGTCAAAATTCAGGGTACATTGCACTTTTTGAAGCAGAGGGGCAGTGACTTTTCTTGTTACTTTAAAAGAAGTCAACTTTGTAAATGAATTAGAGTGTAATTTGAACACAATGACTGTGATAGTTGCAGTTCATCTTGTACAACTTCTTTAAAGAGAAATTCCTTATCTGATAACAGTAAAGATCTAAAAAAGGGACTCTAGAAGTCACTTTTCCTACCAGACCTACATTAGTTCAGAATCAACTCAGTCCCCATATAGTCTATACTGACCACAGCAGTGACTGTCAACTCCAAAAATCTTAGGAGAAAGCAACAGAAACATGCTAACATCTCTTGCTTCATATGAATTTACCAGAAGGAAAATGGCATAATGCAACCAGACTTCTTTCCTCCATATCTGCTTTGCTTTCTTTTCTCTTCCCCCACTTGCCACCTGAAGTAAACCTACAACTGCGACCTACATTTAATGACAAAGCAGCTACAAAAGTGAAAAATCTCTTATTTCTCCAAAAAAAAGTTAACTCCCAAAGCTATCATAAGTCCATTGTATCATGTACAAAACACATTAATAATGTATATTATTCAGGAAGGAGATTAGTATTTTCTTTCAGTTCAAAAGACATCTAAAGTTTCATATCAAGATATTTCCAATAAAGTAAGCTACCCAAAACAGTGAGCAGATACATTTCTCCTGTTTTCCATCTAGCACTGTCACACTGAATGTAATTTAAGATGAAAGGTGTTTCCATATTTTAGGTAATTTAGTCTGACATCACTAAATAATGCATTCAGAATCTTGCTGGAACCTTAACATGTATTAAATCAAAGTATCCTGCACATAAAAGTCTTGAAAAATCATTTCATAATGTGACTGCACAGCCAAAAAAGGTGAGTTATGAACTACAGACACATAAAATGTCTTTCAAAAAGCTATGGAGATATACTGTGTATGTAACTCCAACTAAATACAAGTCATCTGTCTTTTAGAGTGGAAAAAAATGTAAAACTGAGATTAGAAGACTGGTAGATGTAATTAATAAGCTTGTTCATTGGTGGGACTCTTTTAAAGCAGACTTTGTTAAGGCAGGACTTAAATATGTGTGTCATTCTTACGAGGATTTTGTATCTTCACCGTTGAATCTGGGTCAGGATGTTGTTTGTGTATTACTTGAGTGCAAATTTGTTCAGTCAGAATCTAGCAAGAAAGAAGAAGATGCCATATCAATGTACATGAAGACAGCTTACTGAAAAATAGTTGGATGTAGCACAATCACCATCATTCTAAAAATCATTCCAAAAAAATCCCCACTAACTTTCTTGATAATTTAATTCATCCTGTTTCTAAAACTCTATAAGCTACTTTATTCTTTTATTTCTCTCTTAATTGCATACTGTTATTTAAAGTACACTGGAAGATGAATGTGAATCTAACCAGAGCAATTATCTAAAGGCAAGATCATTGCTATAATAAAATTCCACATCTACATGAGCATCTGGTTGAGATATACAGGTTACTCATTATCTAGAATTGTTCATAATGAGCATAACCAAGTTAAGGAGGGGATAAATCCAAAGTAGTGAGCTTTGGGGGAAAAAAAAGCAGCATTCAGCTGCATTACACTAAGGTTTAATGTCATCTGGAGCATATCAGCAAAAATACGTAAGCAATTTTCTAACAACATCTTACAGTTAATTAGAAAGATTGGATCCTAACTACAGCGTATGACTACCTCAAACAGGACGTTGTACGTGGTCATGGTGAACAAGCTTGTCTGAAGCATCAGCCTTTCAGCCAACAAAGAGAACAATCCATGTCCAAGCATGACTTCAGCTTTTCTCCTAAAATGGTAGAGAAAGATTAAACAACATGCATTCTATTTGCTTTAGGGGAGAAAAAGTTTAAAACATGTGCCTCAAGAAATACAAAATCACTGGTAAGATATGTTTCTTGTTTGTTCCTTAAGTCTTTCACTTTTGGTGAAGTAAAAGGTTCAGATTCTGAAAGGACAAATCATTCCCTAAAGGCAGCCACCTTTCTTCCATAAATGAGGTCCACTCACCCATGGGCCCAAAAAGCTGAAACACAGCCTTGGGGATTTCCAGATAAACACTGAGGAAAGCACACCTTGGCCCTCATTTTATTCAAAAATGCAACCATGGACAGCAATCTCAATAGTTATCTACTATCACAGTCGACTCGAGACATATTAAACCTAGTTCTCAGTAACATGGGGTTCCACCTCACCAGTTCAATTCTTGCTATTGATTTCACTTGAAAAGGGTCACTTTAAAAATAAGGAGGCCATATGCAAGTAACTATTCAATCAGCTTGAATTGCTGATAATGTAGTGATAATGCCTGGACACTGGCTGCCAGCAACAAGCAATTCCACCATATCAAAAATACATTTGTGACAAATAGACTGAGGGGTAGTTGAAGAAGAGTAGCTCCCATTCAGTGAAGCCTATTTAGTGATTAACCTCCATTATAGCTTTTTCCCCTTTACACACAAATGCGTGTATATACACCCGATAATTTATACCCAAAGTAACAAACAGAATGTCTGTGTCACAACCTACCTTTACTCCTTCCTTTCTTGGGAGGTTTAGTTTTAAGACTCAAATCAGTACTTACTTCGGAGAAAGATGCTTTAAGAAATATCCCATCACTTTCAGAGCTTGCACCCTGATGCCTTCACTCTGTGATGCTAAAAGCTTGTAGACAACCCTAAGTGGAGAAAACACATTTGTCTTCTGTCAATGTTAAGAATAACAAATGTAGGTTTTTGCTCCTTGTAAACCTCCCATAAAAACTTCAGACATCTAAATGTATTTATCAGTTACATCCAATTTCTTTCCTCATTTACTTTTTAAACAGTCAAGTGCTTAGGGCCACATCACTATCTGATTCTAGTTGGACTGTGGTTCATGGTATTCAACAGATCTTTAAATCTGTGAAATATGATTTTACTTATCTACATGGACTACTAAGCTCTCTTTGAAAAAAGAAAATATTAATTTCCAAATGTTCCATGAAATCATATTGGAACAGAAAGCACAGTACTTATCCTTTACCATAAATAAGTTAAGATAAAATTTTTGAAGAAATTCAGATCATTTCACTAGGGGGAAAGAAAAAGCCTACCTCATTTAAACAATTTTGGAGAGCCTTTACAAAACTATCCCATGATACAATATGGCATTTCAGATATGCAAATTTTAGAGTTCAAAGAACTTTAAGTTTTTAGGCCTTATCTATACATAACTGGGCACTCATCAGTAGTTATGTATTTTATTTTTATATACCCAAAAATAATTCTCAGGACACCTGAACTAAGACCCAAATTAAAAAAAAATAGTTCTACACCAGATACCAGAATTAAAGGTAAAATCTAAGGGTGATTAAAAACCAGTTATGTATAACAAATAATTTATCCTGGAGAATGCTGCAACCACAGAAACTATAGAAGGAAAGAAATAAGCAAAACTTATGATGCACTGGCCATTCAAGCAATAGAATCCATTTCTCTTCTTTTCTTTACAGAACACTATCAGGGTTTCATAATTGCGTATCCTTTTTTTTTTCTTCCCTCTATAAGATTGGTTACTTTAACATTTTTAATTTTAAGAGAATTCCAAATATTTATAAATTTTTGGAAAATTATTTTTAAATTTCAAGATTATTATGCCTTAATTGCAAAAAGTAGATGTATCAAGAAGCATACAAACAATCCATTAAGTGACTGGAGACAATACCAGTGCAAGAAGTGTAACAAATGAGACAGAAAAACAAAGTGACTTCTCACTGTGGACTGACTATTCATGCTGACTTGCTCATATACTTGTTAACAAAAAAAAAAAGGCACCTTCTGCTAGTTGTTAAAGAAAACCAAATGTACTGCATTGGAGACCCAACCTGACATTCAAATACTTTAGTATTTAGAGGTTTTTATTAGTTTCCCATACGTAACACATTCCATACAAATGAAATCAAATCTGATGAAAATGGGTAAAAAGAAAAATAAAATCAGTCTAGCACTAAAAGGGAAGAATACAATTAGAAACATGCCTGAATGCAGTCTCTTGAGAAAGGGCAACTGGAAAAAAAATATATATAAACAGGGATTAACCAACGGATGCAACTAAATGTGAGAAATGAGACTCTGCTTTACACAGTGAGAGAATTACTATTCCCCATATTCTTCTATGAGTTGTTCTTACATTTGCTTGCCTGCACCAATTTTTTCCCCACTGTGTTCAGGCAGGTTCCTGTTAAATTAGAAAAGTTCAACACCGTGACAACCCTCTGAGAGCCACAAGACAAAAAGAGTCATAACTTAACTCCTCTAGCAGATTTTCTGCTTGTACAAGTAGAATTTGCTACTTCCCCTACTTTTCTCTCACGATAGTGTTAAACACTTTTTTTCTATTTGTTGGGAAAAAGATTCCAAACAGTGCGTAGTACAAAGTGCTACTTTTAAACAAATAAAAAGTTTTTCTGCAAAAGTCCCACAGAAAAAAAAAAAGGGAAGGGAACTGACAAGGATCAGAAGACATCTGAATCAATTTTTGTCAGCCCCCTTCCAGTTCTACGACATCTGTAGGAATGGGGGGCTGAAGACAGAGCACCAGTAGATGAAGACATCAATGCACAGACTGAAATTAATCACTCCCTGCTTAAGTGTGACTGACAGCTTGGAAACATTAAAAAAAAAAAAAACTCATTGATAATAAATCCAACAGCACTTCTTGTCAAAATGAACACCTGGACCCCAAAATCTCCCAAGATGAGGAGTCTGTGATTGCAACACACACACTGATGAGAACCATTCAGATTTCATGGGAATTCTTGCAAGCAGCAGTATGGTCAAAACACTGAATTTTCTAAGTGGGAAAAAGGAAACAAACTTACTGTAATCCATTCCTCTGATCAAATGCAGGGATCATAGAACCAGGATGCTCTGACATCAGAGCAACCAGCAACTGCAAAACATCCATTAGATTGTCATCCTGTTGGATAAAAGTTACAGATTTGAATTCACAACACATCCACACTAGAACATTGCTTTGCCTAAAAGAACCACTACAAAATATTTCAAAAGTCTGTGGAGATTAATAATAAACTAAGGACCAAATCACTTTGGCCAGGATCAAAAAACTATCGCTCTAAAGGCAAGTGCAGGAGAAAACATTGCAAAAAATATACTTAATTGCTTAGGGCGAAAAGTGATATATCAGCATCAGGATGTAAGGATTTGACAGGCAATGGAATTTTAGACCATGTTACTTCCTTCCACACACATGCTCCTCTGTTTGCATGTGTATTTCCCAATACTTTCCTGCACAGGAGCTACAAATAAACAGCTGCACATTTTCTGGGGCACAGGATGGTGTTTAATGAAAAGTTTCTACTCAGAAATGTTCAAACCATGAGATAAAAAATACTACCACCTGCCACAAACTATATTTTCAATGGGTAATTCAAGCCGCTTAGTAAATTTTTCCATACTTTTAATTTAAAGCACTCTAAGCTACAGTTCATTAATTTATTCCAAGTTCATTGTAACAAAAAATAACTTAAGAAATAACAAAATGTAACTGACTTTTCACATACTTAGTAGTATTAAAATGAAAGTTTAAACAAAAAGAGTTCACAAATAAAACACTGACCAACACTTTTGAACAAATACTCTGATTCTTTACTCTAGAGTATCCTGAACAAATACTCTAATACTCAATTAGAAAATAAGTTTTACATTCTCTTCAACAACTCTATTCACCTGATGATATTAACTGACATTACAGATGCTATCACTATTTAGCCATATGAGCAGGCTAAATTTTACTTTTTTGTTAATGTTTTTCTGAATTCACAGTTAGATTGTGGGATTCAGCATTCATGGATTTTTGACACATGAGTATGCAAACTGCCAAGATATTTAAAACATCACATCCTCGTCTGAAGGCCATATAAATCTTCTGCTATTTTAGTTAACTCTTATATGATACCAAGGGTCTCATTATTTACTTCTTCACATAAAGTAGAATTGCTTGACTATGGTAATACCAAGTAGTAGTAACCAGCACAGAGAAAAAAATTAAAATATAGGTGTAAGCAAAATTCTTCAAAAATAAAAAATATATACAGCTTGAAATGAAGTTCAATTAATTCCTTATTTTACCCATTTCAAGCACCCTTACAGAGATGAGATCAGTTAGATTTATATCCCCATTTCCCTTGTCTTTGATGTTGCATCTGGCATAAAGTGCCTTTTCCTGGTGCTAAAATATGAAGATGCAGATGAATCAGTGGTAACCAACATTTTCTCCCAATTAAGTTTATATGCTTCTCTTAGATGCCATTAACATACATCTTTATTTTTTTAATGCATGTTTTCAATTTTATTGCTTTATTTAAAAAGCAAAATAAAAAGAGATGAAAAAGAAAACAAAAATATATTACTTAGGCAGCCTAAAACAAGGTTTTGACTTTTTTTAAAGTCAGTCTCACCATCTGTTTTTCTGCTTGGCAAATTGGTTTGTAGAACATAAGAAACCATTTTGACTTACTGGTTTAATGAACTTCAATCTAACATTGAACATTGTGCTTAAATCACTGCAAGAATATTGGCATATCAGCACACTTCTCTAAAGAATTGGACAGTGTTTGCTACTTCCTCTGCAGAGCCATCTTGTGGCATAAAGGAGGTTATATTTGAAATTATTCAAACATGTGGTCACAAACAGCACTAGTATGCCATTCTTCATAAACACATTCCCCAGATTAAAAATTACCTCATGTATAGTAAGCAGATAATTGAGGATAGCCTGCAATTCATCTTCTTTTATCCCATAGTCCTTTAAAAACAAACAGGTTTTAAGTATCACCTTTCAAGTAGAGAATTCTGTTTCCAAAAAAAGCATTGTTACAAGAAATGCTTATATCACAAAGCAAGTACTACACAACAAATTTGCTTTCACTTGATCCTGTAATAGCTTTATAGCTGCAAGGTAGCTTCTTCCCTGCCCCCAAAAGCACCTGCTGAATGCCATAACAGTGTTTTAAAGCAATTTCAACACAGAGCATAAAAACAATATAAATAGCAATATAGTATGTGAAATTGTTAGTGTAATACATGTTAATTGATACAGTCAATTCGAAATGAGAGCTTCCTGTTAACAGAAGAATTAAATTGAGGTGGCATAAAGGACTCAAAACCAGATCTGGAAGTTTAATTATAAGTCTTTTAGCTATACACATATCTATGTTTGCTTCTTATTTTCCACTAGCGAAGCCCATCTTCAGCTGCTATCAACTTTGAAGAAATCTCAATCATTTATGGCACCTATGCCAGCAATATGCCCTGAGGTATATTTTCTGAAAATAAAATAAAAACCAACAGTTTCTAAGAACAGGATGTGGGTAGGCAAAAGCAGGCTTCTTCACTTCTGGGGCTTTTATTTTTTAAAGCAAGTCTTTCATTTCCCAAAAAGATTTTGCACTACTATGTACAAACAGAAAACTTGCCAAAGGATCAAACTCATCAAACGTTTTCGACAGATGTTCTATTTATTGTTGTGCTGGTTTTGGTTGGGGTAGAATTTATTTACAGGAGATAGCACACATGGTTTGGATTTGTGATGGAAACAGTGTTGATTACATAGTGATATTTTTGTAATCGCTGAGCAGGGCTTACACAGAGAGACCAAAAACTTATGATAAGAAAAGGTCATGAGGAGCCTATAAGCCACAGAGCTGCTGAATTCCAATATCCTCTAATGTACAAGAAACAGTTGTGAAACCTACTGATAGAGTCTTTCTCTGTCCCACTGACCCACAGCACACAGTATCAAATGTTTCTATTTAGTCTTTAGGCACTTATGACATAGCTGAAAAAAAAATTAAATACTTTTTTCCCCAACAGTAGATATTTCTAAGCAATAACAGCTCCACTTCTAATAAGAACAGCTTAATAGGGGAAAAAAAATGCATCCTTTAGCACTGCTGTCCGTGGCAAGAGCCACAACAAAAAGAAGTATCTTACATGGCTTTTTCTGTTTATTTACTATCACAAAATTCAACATGTTTAAAGCATGTTAGGCATTTCTTTGTGAAAGGAAACTCAAATTTCCTACCGTAATTTAAAGCTATCCTACCTTCATGACTAGCTGTTTAATGAACATCAACAAAAATGCTCGCAGGGATAAAATCTCCTTCTGAGTAGGCCGTGGACCGTCTACAAAAAAAAAGTAGATATATACAATAAAAATTAATAGTCGTTATTAGCACAGACAGCATCTTCACAAAAAGAAAAGTAGAAGGCATTTTCTGGGTGAAGAAGACACAATTCTAAGTCTTCTCACCCTCTATTTCAGAACACAAAACACTACTGTGTTTTATCACTTTTTATTAGCCAAATGTCTGAATAGTGAGATTCCACTAAGGCTTCATCTAAATTCTGGCGATTTTAATGTTTCCTTGTAGTGCTATAAACCAACTTCATGCAAGGAATAAGGCTGATATAAGAACTTTAGGTCAGAATTTCCAGATTTCAAATTTTTGCAGTTTACAGGTTTTTCTTAAGTTCCACCATAGCACAAAGCAAGAGCTACATTCCATTATTATACACTGGCTAAATACACAAAAATCAATCTTACAATGCCAAGTATAAAGAGTACCTTGAAAGACATGACTTAAATTTTTAACTCAAAGTCAAAAAGGACTAGCTTCTGCCATCTCTGTGTAAAGCAGACTTTCAAAGAAACATTTTAAATACACAAACACTCAGTAGCTCCCAGGAGACACAAGGTTAAAAAAACAAGTGCAACCAAGCGTCAAAGCCAAGTAAAAGCTTTGGTACAGAAAGCAAATGAAGTGCTGCAAATACATTTTGGGGGATAATTTTTACATTTGCCTGTAGGGTCCAAGTTCTCATGATCTTAATCATCACAGAAAAGCAAACCATCTAGAGAAGGAAAGTGATCATACGAGTCTGGTTTTATAAAGCATAGGCCCACAGGCATATTTGGTTTAAGAACAGCTATTTTCGGTATAAACCAGCCTAGTCAAAATAAGCCATTAAACTGCATTACTAAGACTATCCTACTCATCCACATGCCTCAGGCTCAATAAATGAGTTACAAAACTAAGTAAATCCATGAGAGACTAAAACGAAAGGAGAAAACATGCATGCTTTGCTTCTTAAAGGATGAACAATACTACAAAACACTCCTTACGCCCTCTAACAGGCAAGGCTGGTAATTTTGGGAAGTTGGTGGCAGGAATTCAGACTCATCTAGGGAGCACTCACTCCTAGTAAATCTAGCTCTCTTCCATCACCTGCTTCTCTCTGTGAAATTCAAAAAGTAACATAGAAAGCCCATATTCCCAAGCACAGCTCTACTGTTCCAACATCTACCATTTCTCTGACCACCTCTGTCTAGTATCAGAGAATATGACTTCTAAAGAAAGTTTCCTATAGATTGTGAAAAAAAAATCTTTCAAGGACAAAAGCATGCCCCTCACACTGTTACAGGGACCCCACCCCACTGAAAGGTAATTATTTCTGAAGAACTGACGGTTCTAGTCTAAACATTGTATATGAAACTTTTTTAAAACAAACATCAGATTGTGAGAATAAAACTCAATGTATTTGTACATACCTATGCCCTTGGGAGTTATCCCACTGCGATCCTGAGGGTTCACCACCCAGTAATAATACTTGAGGGTGTGCATGACCAAAAGAACTGTCCCAACCCGCCGGATTGCTCCATAAATGTTAACAGTGGCAATGAACTCGGTAGACAGGTAAGTGTACAGGGTCAGCTGAACCTACACCATAAGCCAGGAAAACAAAAATCATCACACCTGAATTACAGCATGTCAGACAACTGAATTCTTACGTTTCATCTATCAAAATGTCCTAAATAGATTTTCTCAGCATAGCTCACTCTTAAAACCTCTGAAAACTGATGAAAAATTGAATTATATTTCTGAAGCTGTGCAGTGCTAGTAATAAGGTTTCAGCTGCAAAGGGTTTGATCAAAGTTGCTCACTGTCAGAGAACAGAAATTCTCCAAAACAAAAATACTCACTTCCAATTTATATCAAGACTTAAAATCTGACAACCAAGATAATTTCCTCATCAAAAATTTCTGAGTTTTTCCCAGCTAACCCATCCAAATTTCCTTCCCAGTCTGGGTCAAAAGTCACAACTCTGTTCTGCAGAACACTCCAAGTTTCCCAAATCCCAGGAAACCCTGAGAGTCTGCAAAACTTGACAGTCTGCAGCAAAGCAGAGCCTGAAGACAATTTCTGGATGATTTCTGTTGCAGAGCTGGAGCCCGTAATTCTTTGGAGTCAAGGCTTAACTTCAACACTCGCAAATCAATACACCGGAAGATACCTTTATTGACAAGAATATGCAATTTTACCTGTGCTGGGATATGAATCCATATTGCAGGATTCAGGAGAACATGATCACACAGCTGCTTCAGCAGGGGCACCCCATTGTGTAAATTGCTCAGGTATTTTGAGAAGGCAAGGCAAAGTTCTAGCACAGCTCTGGTAACGTGAGCTTTGGAAGACTGTAAAAGAAGAATTGCTTAAAGAGAGCCCTGCAACAGTGCAGGAAAAGTATTTAACTCAAAAAAAATTCAACATTAATGTAAAACATCAAGGAAGATTTACTTTACCTTTTCTAGGCTGTGTCCTATCACAAGGAAGCCTTTACAGGAAAGCATCTGTTCTTGCATAGCAATAGAGTTCTTCAACAACTCCATGATGAATGCCAGTAAAGTAGAACTGGAAAACATGTTTTAGTAAACAAAAATGTGTTAAAGGGTTACAACAAGACAAAGTATTTCCAAATCAACACTCCCACCACACAGCCCTGAGATACATATTATGTAAATGTTCTGTTATGTAAATCAGAACTTTTAAAACAAAAAGCAAGACTAAATTTTGAATGCTTGCTTCAAAAAACTTCTTTATTTTATTAATGCTTTTCTAACTTGAAATTCCGATCTCTGAGATAACCATAAAAGCAAAATCCTTCTGGATTCTTGCAAAAGGGCAGCAGTTAAGTTTGTACTACTCTCTGCTTCATGTTTCAACTACAAACTTCTGCAAGATCAGTTACAATTGCCATTCTACTCCTTAAGCTATCAGATGAGCAAATATTTTTCTAGACACAGCTTTGCTGTTGTGCTGCTGCCAGAGGTAATATTCCTGCCAAGCCATTACTGCCTGTGAATCAAGACTTTAACCAGTTGAAAACCCCTGTATTGCTGGGCCAATTTGCAACTGCATCAAATCCCTGACTTATCACATAGATGCCCAAGTCTGAGCCAGCTCAGGAGACACCCAGACACAAACAGATGGGCTGAAGGAATATTGTGACCATCCCTTCTAAGAAACAACACAAATGCAGATCATCTTTAAACAGTCATGAAACGATAAATGCAATGAATCAGAGCAGTTACACCAGAATTCTAAAAAGCAATCCCTTTGCTTTTACTGCTGCTCTTTAACTTAGGAGCTCTAGAGCTTAACCAGCTTCTGGGCCTGGGTGTTCAGAAGCTGGGTGGAGTTGAAACAGAGTTCAAACCAGAGGAAAAGCCTAACAGCAACACTAAGTAACAGTATCTTTCAAAAATCTGAAGGTTAAAACAAAACAAAAAACAATTCCAAGGAATGACTTCATGTTGCTGAAAAATTCACCCTTCCTGGAGTTTCTCTTGAAGCCTTCCCCACTGAATTCTCTTCATGACAGGAATAAGCTCAAGAGAATTACCCACTATTCTGCTACACAGGAAAGAAAATAAAGTTGTCACCTATAAAATTTGTGTACGTTTTGATTCTCTGTGAGCTTTCACAGAACACATGGTGCAAACAAGTACATGGCTTTGAGGTCCTGCATGTAACCTTTTTGTTCTTAGACATAATTCGCTGTTGCACAAGACAATGCCAACTACTCTGCCATGGGATAAAGCAAAAAGCAATAGGCAATTTCCTTTACTTCAAAGGAACAAAGCCCAGGACACTGCAAGTACATGCACTCACCAAACAGTTGTGTCAATGTGGTCTGAGGAATATTGCCTATAGTCCAACTGTGCAAAGAGAGGGAAAAGCACCTGCACTCCTCCAATGGAGTGCAGGGCACTTTGGATGGAGTGGGTCAAGACTGCTTTCACATCCTGACAAAAAAAACACATGAAATATTGAAACTCACTCAGACACTGATAAAAAGTTTGTCAAAATAGCCTTTAATTTCTTCAATATAAAAGCTGTATTATACCAAACAAAAAGAAACAGTAAAAATAAACTGGCTGCCACAGTCACACTAAATGCCCAGTATGCCTGACCTACTGCTTTAGCTACAGATACTTCTAGATACAGATCTACAGTGCAGATCCTCAGGTGAATATACAGGAGGTAGCATTCAAAGCACAGGGAAGAAAAGGATTTCATATCAACAGGGCAAAGGATGAGAGATAGGGAACATCTGTAGAGGAGTGAACATGTCAGAAGTGAAGAGGAAGGATTTTTATTTTTTTTTTCAAAGCTAACCCAGCCTTTGTATTTATTAATAGAATAATGTTTTTCTTAGGATTCTTTTGCATCCTCTTTAGTTCAAGAAACAGGGGCAGGTCCAACCCAAGAACCCCCAACCTATATGCAATTCCATATCAAAATCTCTAAAAAACTGGATTTCAGGTTTGCAAACAGAAATCATTTGTACCCTCCAAACCTATGAAAATGTTGATTTACCTGCAGCATGAGGGCATGTGGTGAATGAACAAAAATAGAAGGGTTATCCTTAGGGGATGACTCAAGACACAGCTGTGCATCTGTAGCCCTTGGATTGTACATAAAAGCAATAGCACTGGAGAGTTTGCCATCATATAGCAACAATTTGTGATGTTCATCAAGGAAGAGATCACTTTCTGCCTTGAACTTGAACGTTCCCTGGATTAGGAAGCAGGGTTGAGGAAGGAAAGGAGAAAAAAATTAGATTAAGCGCACCGAAGATCAGAACAACTACTGCAAAAATGATTAAAAGATTTCTTCTTTAATCAAGCAGTATTTCATGAAGAAAGGTTCTCATAAGAACCAAAGACTCATAAGACTCAAAGTCAATTTTACAGCATTAAAATGGCAGAGTTCTTTTGGCCCCTGAAGAGTGTCATTGCCAGGATGGTGGGTAATGTAAAAGAACCACATCATCCTGGAAACAGCAGGACTGTCAGCAATGTTCACTCAGAAGGAACTAATAATTGAGGAGCAGATAGAAAAGGAACCATCTTTTTTAGCATATGTTTGTACAGCTGCTGGGGAACAACAGCCTTCAATTAGTGCCCCTCAGGCTATGACAAAACAAATAATAAATCACTGCAACAAAACTAATCCTCAGCACTGACTTCACACTTTAAAAGAACCCCACAAGCACAAGCAGCTATCAAGCCACATTTCTAAAAGAAATACATCATAACTGATCTAAAGTTTTCAGCCTCAATGAAAAAGTGAACCCAGTCAGAGATAACAGCTGTGTTCTCCCTCTCCCAGACACCAACATGGAAATGCTGAAAAGCAAACAGGAGCACCATTCTTTTTGTTTTATAAGAAATCAAGAAACTGAACTAATGCTTACTTGCAGCTTCTAAGGCCATATATAGGCTTACAGAAGAAACATAGAACAGTTTAATAAAAATATTACACTGTAAGACCATTTTTTTAAGACACAGAGGTGTCACAACATTCTTAACACCTACCATAAAGAATTAAACCTAGGAAAGTCAATTCTAAGATACCTTATATCCCAGGCCAAGCTGATAAATGGCAAAGATCTGAGCAGCATTGAGAGCCTCACTAAAAAGGTAAACAGATGTCATCTGTCCACAAAACACTCGATTGGCATCTGCTGTTTCTGAAGAACCCAGGAAACATTTGTCAAAGGTCTGAAAACAGAAAACAGAACCCAGTTACAGGGTTTAATCCATGCTACACAAGAAAATCAAGCAAAAAATATGCATTTCATAGGGAATATTTTTACATAAACAAGTAATTGAGAGCCTGAGCAGAAACAAGTACTAAGTTCTGAGATGCATAAAACCACAATTTATTCCTCTACCAAAAAGTTACCATTTTTATTTCAACATTTTAAAAAAATGCATAAAATGGAGGAGGTTTATTAATAAAATGGCAAAGAATATCTATGTAATGCATCAAGATGATCAGCTGTAGAAAGTGTGCAGGGATTACTCACGTCACTGGTGTTGACAAACCACGTTATTTCCCCATAAGATGCCAGTTCCCCGTTCACGTAACACCGGAGTTCACTGTTCTTCCAGCGGTTATAGATGTGCACTATAGTCACCATGTACCACTAAACAATAAAAAAACAATTGATATAACTCTATAAACACTTGGGAGTAGCTTAAGCATTCAAGTAGGGCTTGAAAGAACAAATTCAACTCTTTATGTGAATTAAATTAAGACTGCAAGATGTATTTTAAGTAGAAAAGATTAATAAGTCACTGGTGAGTTTTCTTGCATTGCTATGTCAAAGAATAATATGCTATTCCTTCCACAAAGGAGCTGAAAAGGTATTTATGGCATATAACTCCAAAAATCTTTATGACAATGCTGAATCAAATTTACACTGAAGCTACTCCGTAAATAAGTTCTAAACTGAGCTACTCTTAGCAGGATGGACTACTACAAATGCCATTCTAAAGAGTAAGGATGGCTCCAGACTAAAGCCTCTCAAAGGCTGTGCACATCAAATTATCACAAACAGAATCCATATTTACAGCAAGGGATTACTGATAAGGAATTCCTGAGGAGGCCTCTTCTCCCACAAGATGTTTACATCAATTCCAGAAACATTACAGGATATCTAAGTGAAAAAGGGAACATCCAACATCACATAATACTACCTAATAGGCAAGTCAGCCTTGAACACCGGTAATATAATCAACTCATGTTTTAGTTGTAAAATTGAAAAGAAATAAGAATTCAGAACACATTTTTGTTTTGCTCATTCCAGTGTAACTATTTTTCTACAGAAAGATGAGATTAATCAACAGCTAAAACACAGACTCCCAGGCTACAATTTTAGGCTTGTGAAACATGTTTGAATGATTTTATTATTTTCACTCACCTTTTGTGGCTTGAAATCAAATTTTACACAGTGCTGGAAACCTTTTCCCTTTGATTTTATGGACGTTACAATCAAGCAGCCTCCAACAAAGTGAGCAGAATAACCAAGTCCTTTGTTTGTTCGAAAACTGACAAATCAGAACAAAATCAGCACATACACAGATGGATGCAAAAATCATTGAAAAATTAATAGAAACTGAAAATTAGCAAGATCAGCTTTACATAATACTCACCAATATAAATAGGGCTTATCCTTATCCACATTAATATTATTTACAGGATCCATTCTTAGCCAAGTGTGGAAAGTAAATCCATTCTGGTATGGCCACTTGGCTATAGGAGGTAAGGCAATAGCCTGAAGACAGCAAGAAGTTATTCATATAGAAAGATCAACACAACAGTAAAAGTGTGCAGCTTAAGATACACTCTAAAAATATATGCTGATAAACAGAGGCACACGGCAAATGTATACAGTTCCTCTATACTGAAGAAAAAAAAATCTGGCCTAACTTCTGTTCTCTTTGTACTTGATTGTTACAATATTTTATTAACTTAAATATTTAAAAACTGACCTTTATGCCTCAAAAAAGATTATTAATAGTACCCTATGCTTCAAAACTTAAATGAAGTGAAAGCCTTTACAGAAAAACAACTTCTCAAAATGCAAATTCAGATTGGTTTGGTTTTATGGTAACCTGACAAAATAATCAGTTCCATTTTCACATAGTGTTGGTACTCAGGAAAATAACTTATCATAAAGGGAAAGCTGGCCACATTTCAATAAATTATTTTCTCTCCTGAAATTCATACTTAAGTAGGCTTCCAGTGAGCATAACACAGAATTTCAAACTTCCTCAAATGAAACACAATGCAATCTCCACCAGGCAAAATCTTCATATCAAACATTGTGTTTTTAGTGCAAAGCCCTTGAGCTACAAACCATGCAGCAGAATCCTTTGTTTCGAACAGCTGGGGTTTATTTTTTGGAGTTTTTCAGTTGGTTGGGTTTTTTAGCATTACTATTAACTTTCTGCTGGTGCACAGCCCAGATTTGCAATACACACTGCAATTAAGAGTGCCATAACCTCTGACCAAAGATGCCACCCAGATGATCAATATCAATTAATAAAAAAACATCAAAGAACTCAAGTGTGTCCAGACTTGTTATTATGTTCCCATGCTCCAGTCAGCTACTCCTGTCCACACAAAATGCTAAAAATCCTTCTGTATATCAGCTAACTAACCAGTCTCCAAGTCTTTGCACCCAAATCTTGGGAATTGGTAACATTATCACTTGGCTTAACTCACAATGGATCACAGAGTAATTATAATAAATACTTAATTTCTGAAACTTCTTAATTTAAATATATATAAAAATACCTACATAAAGATTACTTTATGAGGCACCCCAATATCATAAAATACAGTTCAAGCAATCAACATAATTAACAGAAGTTAAAGCCGAAGTTAAAGCAGAAGTTAAATAGAAAACCACCAATAACCAAAATGAACACAAACATATCTGTCTATTGCCAAGTTCTGTTGCATGTGATAAAACGGCAGGAGCACTTTTGTAGTAGTTGGCATTTTTAGTCTCCAAAGTTTTAATTCAAAAAAATAATTCATTATGTCATCACGTTGGTGAAATTCAATCTCAAGCCACCAAGGCAGAAAGCTAATGGGTTTATGTGAAGAAAACTGGAAAGAGTCATCTGATAAATCTTATTCAAATACTATTCTGAATTAAGCATGAAATTTTGAGCATAATTTTTCATTCTACAATTGCAGAAGCAAAAGTGTTGACATACTTGAATTCCATCCGAAGATTCTGCAAAGGATTTTCCAACTGCCTATTTAGTTTCAAATTCTTTTTCAAATGAACACCACAGAACTTAGAAATGAGTCACATGAACAATTACAAAAAGACTAATTGTTGCTAAATTTAATCCTTTTCAGTATTATTCAGCCTATAAATGTCTCGGATCAATGCTTTCTCAAAGATTTCTCATAAGCATCTAGAGTGAAAAGAAGGTATATTCTTTTTGCAACACGACTTAACTGAACCAGTCTGAAAAAACCCCAACAAAATACAAAAAAGCAGCCTCATTTGTATCCATTCATTATGTAATTGTATTTGTCCTTCTGTAGTGATATTGCACATCTATTATAAACACAATTTATTCAGGCACTAGTGTAGGTGTCAGGCAGAGGAAAAAAATTGGTTACAACTCTGTGACAATGACAGATGAGACAAAAAACACCATAATTGAAAATAACCAAAAGCCTTAATAGAACAGTGAGCAAACAAACAAGAAATGTAAAATATCTACATACCGCAGCACTTTTTCCTGGAAAGTTGAAGAAGGCATCAGGTCCATACTTCTGAGGCATGTGTTTCAACACAGACAGTAACTTCCCAGCATGTGGTGGCTGACAAAAGAATTATTACATTTGTAAATAAGTAAAACAAACCTCTGAGAAAGAAAAGACTATACACACAAAAAGCAAATTTTAGCACATTTTAAAACTTTGCACATGGTTGAATAACACCCTACTAAGACACTCAGCACTCTCAATAAAACAACATTAACAGTCATGAACACCTTCACACAATATACAGTAGATGCACTGAATTAAAGTAAATTAGGTAACTTCACTAAGGACTTGAAGGCCAGAGCCACACTCACCCAGCATAAACTAAACTGACCCTGAATGTTGATTCCTGCCATTCTCCATGACTTTGCTGTAAACTAAAGAAAATGAACTACTCCACATGAAAACTAAGGGAAAACAAATGCTAACCAATTTTTAATTACAGCTGTTCTGCGAAGTGGCTGAGTGAAACCTGTGCCAGCACAAGGGAGACAGGGAACAGCTAGCAAAAGGGAGAGGGAAGGTCAGCAGAAGGATTATTTTCATCAGGACAACAGTCACACATTAGATTACACTGATTTGGTTTATACTTTCACTTAAGTCCATGAAGAAAGATTCAAGTCCCAAGGGAAGTTTGGAGCACCTAAACTGAGCGCTCAGTGTAAATACTTAACAGTTCTCCACCACCCATATCCTGGTGATTTTATTGTAATAGTCTGCAACTACAAACTCCAAATCGAGTGCACGAGCTCACAATAACAGGAGAACAGCAAATACTGATCATAGTGACAGGACAATTTTGTGTGTTGTCTTTCACCACACCACATCTTTCTGGCCAATCTATTTTTAACTACAATTTTATAATCCTGATATATTCCTGAAAGTGCCCTTTTTCTCTCTGTTGTTAACAGTTACCCTCAGAAAACTATGCATGATGTTGGAGCATTGCATGATCCATCACAGGTACTTCAAATGTACCAAAGTTGGGAGCCAGCTAAGCAGTGCTTCAAGAATATGAGTTAAAACTGAGGAGGAAATGCTGAGAGCTGCTTAGATGTCTGCAGTGCTATAGAATTTGACCAGGTAAATTGTGGTGCAGCAAAATACTTTTCAGTTCTGCTGATTTTAAGATTTACGGAGTTGTACAACTCCTTGGCAATCCAACTGTGGCATTGTTCTCTTGCTTTCCCCTGTATTTGGTCTTTAATAAGGAAAGGAAATTAAATGCAAATAGCAGGGAGACAGGAAATGAAAAAGTTAATGTTACAGAGACAACTTTATTTCACCTAGAGTTAAACATACTCTCTATGTTCAATTACTAAGTTTAAACCATCTATAAAGCTCAGAGTAGTTTTCTTTAAGGAGGTTAAGATCTCCAGAGTTATTTATTTCAAAGGGCCTTTTAAAGTCTGCAGTATTATGTGCGCATACTTGCTTTTATATGGTATACTATTTTTTCAAATGATTTGAAGTCAACAGAGACTCTGCTACCTCTCCCCTACACTAGCCAGAGTATTTAGAAATAACAGGAGCTGAATTAAAATCCAAATGAGGTAAAATGATTGTTAAAATAGTTCTCAAGTCCAATGAAACAACAACTTTGTGTTGAAGAAAGCTTTATCAGGTTGCCTCTACAACACAGACATTTTTACTTTAGTCAGCTGTAAAAGGGTCCCTTTCTATTCCACACAGGAACAAGAGAAAAATTTTACAACTTTTCACTGGGACTTATTTCCTTCAGTTCAATTTCTGCCAAAGTTTTCACTTTCCTAACTGGATAATTTTTTTTCATCTTCAAGTAAAATACAGCAGTGTGAAAATGGGAGCAAACAGAACTTCCTCTGTAGGCATTTTTTAATTATTTCTCTCTTCTGATTTAAAAAAAAAAATACGCCTTTTTCCTTCAATTTCACATAGCTGGAATCAAAAAAATAAAATCATGTGCATAAAACCACTTAAGAGTCACTTTATTATTCCCAGGTGTTCAAAAAGACCAATATAGTCCACAGGTTCAGGAAGAAATTTAACTTCATCACTATTCCACTCTCTGTATTTTAATTGCTTTCAGGTAAAAAAGATTCTTTATATAATACAAGAAAGCTTCCGATATTTTTTGGTACATTCAAAATTTGCTTATCATGAAGTTTTTGGAACAGTCTTAACTTCTGAAAATTAGGAAAAACAAAAACAACATGATAAAAATTGTTTCAGTTTTGTGTTCTCTTTTACCCATCTCCCTTTTTCTCCTTGCAGCTTGCTGAAGAATAATTTCAGCTCTCGAACTGTCAGGTTATAGCTAGCCAACACGCCGAGCATGTCCACTAAGAGATCTGAAAAGCAGAAAGAACAGCAATGTAAGTGCTTAATAAAATGCAAAGTCAAATTTTTATCATCTAATCAATAACTGTGTCCATGAGAAGCAGCACAGTTTGAGTCCCACACTGGGGGAGGCTGTACCTGCAATCATGTTGTCAGCTCTGTCGATCCTCCTGAGCACTTGTTCCACGAGCCCCACTTCCGTACAAGCCTGGAGATTCCGTATGCTTTTCTTCAGGATTGCTGTGAACATGCTCCAAACCTCAGCCTGGCAGGTGATGTCACACTTATCCAGCAAGTCCACCATGCACGTGATGCCCTCTCCTTCTTGGATGATAAAGTTCATTTCCAAGTCAAACTGGCCCCCAACGAGCTTTCAGAGAAAAATATTTAAAAAAAAATGCTTAAGGCAACTGTATCAAAGTATTACCCTATGCCTAAAGTTATTCATTCTGTGAGAAGAAAAGTATCAAAGGGGAAAAAACATAATAATGAGGCCAATATCAATGTACCATCTTATTTTTCTTCTGCTTCAAGTTCGGTTGAGTAACAAAGGTGCTCTTAAGGTGTCAACTGTTATCAAATAATTACTGCAGAAAAACATTTGTTTAGTTTAGGATAGAGGTGTCCCAAGTTGAGCTGAAAAGTGAAGATACCAAGTGAATGTTCTAAGACAAGCGAGCCCAACAAAGCAGTCAAGATATCTTAAATGACCTGGAGTGACCTCACATTTGCTTAACAAATCTCCATTAAGAGGGCAATTCCAGCCAAAAGGAGCTGATGTGCATCACAAATATTGCCACTTATAAACACTTCCTAGACCTTCCAGTGACTAAAGCTGGTTAAGAATTAACTGCCAGGTTCATTAGCAGCCCCAGGTATTCAAAGGAAGCAAAGGCTTGCTGTATTTGCAGGCATGTGGAACAGCAACACTGTTCCAAGCCTTTGGCTGTGATTTGGCTATGACACTTAAATCCTCTAATATTTCAGGTCTCCTAGAGGCAAGTTTTGTTTCAACATACACTGAGTAACAGGCCTGTGCAGAGGAGGTGGAGGGTGGAACGAAATAACCTGTTCCACTCTCACTTGCATACTTAATGAAACAAAAATTCCAGGTGAAGGCAAAATGCATTATACTAAGTTAACTTATTTATACCAACTCCCTGCATCCATTCTTGAAAGTTCTCTTGGACTTCAGAGATGTATTAGCCTTAAAAATGTGCCATGCTTACCAAAATAACCATTATATACCAGCATACAAACAAGAATTCAGATATCATTGACTCAAATTATCAAATGGCTCATGACCAGAAATATTTCAGCTTGTTCTCACTTCTGCAACTCTGTTATTATTGCCCTCCTACGTGGTGGTGCTCCTTGACAGGCTTTGGCCATTAACAGCTTCAGTACTGTCACCTGCTGAAGTCACACCATGTCAAAACTGCCCCAAAATCCTACCTTGCCTCCATATTAGCTCCAACAGCTACCCTCAGCTAGTCAGGATCCAAAGAACAACTCACAGAACAGAACATACGCTCTTTATTAACCACTGAAATTACCATACATTTTCCTCAAGTGTCTAAACCTTGCCACTTTGAAGAAGCAATCTTTGGACTTCTGGGAATAAATCAGTAGTGCCAAACATCACAGAAAACAGAGAAAGTTACTGCACTTTTAACAGAATAGAAAATGTCACATGGCAACGATTTCTAAACAGTAATTTACACTTTTCCATTTTCTCCTCTCTGGGTCATGAAAAATAATTATGCAATTTACTATCAGATGCTTCCACAATATCTCGGAAAACAGCTGGAACTGAATGGGGTGACTTGAGTTATATTCCCAGCTTCTCTATATCAACTCATGCTGTCAACCTAAACAAATCCATCAAATCATTACCATCCTCCAAGCCTTAGTTTTCCTCTTCCAAAAGATGGAACAGAGGCCTAACTCAAGAAAGCTCTGTAGGGTATGCTAGGCAGAACGAATTGACACAGAATTATCTCAAAAGAAATGTGAAGAAAAATATACATCCTCCCTTAAAGAAAACTCTCAACAAAGCATTTGAAAATGTAAAATACATAATCAGAGTTATATCTCATTTCACTGAATTTATCTTCTACGAAACTGAAGTATTCCTCAAGAATACTCTTCTTAAAATCAAGGTAAGAAACAAAAAGAAAATATTGTATTCTGTGTAGAGACAGAACAGCTAAATATTAAATTCTGGCCACAAACCACCTGCTAATTCTTAACAAGAAATTCAACTCTTTATGCATTTGGTTTTAACTATCAGCCAACAGCCAATTATCACACAAAAACCACATACAGCTACTGGAGGTGACCTTACCTTCACCCTATAGTCTACATCACCAATCTTTCATTTTTGGCTACATACACTATTATCAGAACCCACCCATCCAGGAAGCTGTCAAATTAGGTTTCCAATCTCATCTGCAAACATAAGCATTTCAGGAAGGACATTCCAGGAATAATATGCTATGGTAAAAAATAATTACCATTTTAACACTTCCTGTGAGGGAAGTGAGGACAAAAAAAATTACCAGGGAAAGCAGAAAACCCAAGGCAGGGTGCAGCTGATGTACAATATGTATGCACATCCATTAGCTACACATAGGCACACACACCCCCCACACTATGTCATATTAACCCTTTCTAATGGTGATTTGAAACTGATCAACCTTCAAAACACAAATTTGTTGCCAATGACAGGGATCATAATCCAGGTCCATGCATTGGCCAGTTATTATCTGAGCTGCAGTAATGGCTGTGCACAGCAAAATGTAATCTTCCCAAATGTCACAGTAAGTTATGAATATCTGAGCAGCTTAATGCACCTTACTAGCCTAGAAGTGTGAGAATGTAATCTTATTACCTTTTTTATGGTTGTATTTTTTTGAATAATGTAGCCTTTGAACTGATGTATAGTCTTTCCTTGCACTTTAGCATGATTTGGTCTCCCGTGTCGCACAGTACATTTTTCAAAATTCTCCAATTCAATGTATTTTAAGTCCTATGCTGAGCTGCATAAACAATCTTTATAGCAACCCACAGGGTGGCATAACGTTTTCTTTCTCCAGCATACAGAATTAAGTACGAGCTTACAGGAATGGTTTTAAAGGGCAGCATTCAAATACATCCTCACAAATTTTGGATTTTGCCAGTTATATCCACCTTCAAAAATATATATATACTAAACCAATAGCTGAAGCTTCTCAGTAAAATAGTTCTATATTTAGCTGATTGAGAACAGGGAGAACACAGCAATTTTTGAATACACATGCAGGAAGTGTATTTTTCCCCCCTTAGGGAATTAAACTAATGAGAAGTCAACATAGTAGCACTAATTTTTAGCATAAAATAGCAGTACAACACTTATAAATAAAACCAAAAAGACAGTTTAAACACATTTAACCTTTCTTTGCAATGAAGTGATGTGAGATATGAAAGAAATGTTTCATTGTTTGGGTGAGCATCTACCAAACTACTGCATACAGAAAATAGCTCAGAATAAACAGTCAAGCTCCACTTTCCTGAAAGAGCATGATATAGATTATTAATCTAATTTCAATTATTTCTCCCATTAACAGACAGAAAATATTTAGAAAGCTTGCAAGACAACACGAGAAAAATTATTTCAATGACCTATAACACAAAAAGAAGAAACCAAGTCCAAAATCAGTATTTCTCCTGGAAAAGACAAATTTGTTATACTTGGGAGAACTACAGGGCAGGATCTTCACATTTTTACCTCAAACCCCCCAAAAAAGTCTTCACTTCTATAGAGTTTCCTCATCCTTCTGGTTGTTAGATAAGCCACAGATGAAGTACTTGCTTTGTTCCTCAAAGCCAAGATGAAGGGCTGTTAACCAAACTATGACCTCCCCCCCTTTACTCAAGATTATTATTTTTTAATATCAGAACTGTTTCTTTAGTATGTCCAAAACAAGGAGTATGAACACCTATTCCATGAAGGAAAAAAAATGCAGTCAAACAGGCTGGCTCAATATCAGTGAAATTTTTTTTTAAGTTTATGCTTAATAAGAACCTGCAAAGTTGAGCATTTATATTCTTTGCCTATGATTATTCCTTTCTTACACCAAAGAAAAAAAACACCTCCCTGACTCCGTTGTCCCCTTTCACATACTCAGAAGCATACTGCACATATTCAGAGATTAGCTGAATTTAGTTGATTAAAAATTATTGATCATCAAAAATAAATGCCAAAGATATGGGAAGCATAAGAATTAAAATCTCTCTAGGGGAAGAATCTCACAAGATCATGTATGATTCCAAGCTGGTCAAATTCCAAGGGCACACAATAAATAGGAAAAGTCAGCACCATGATACACATTCATGATGTGATAAAAAGATGGTTGTGATTTGGAAAGGCTTCTACAGAACAGAAGATGAAAAACATTGCAAAGGATAACAACTCAGACATACAAATTTCCATGCATTCTTTTCCACCACTAACACAACATCTGGAGGTGAGAACATTAAAATCTGAGTCCTAAGAAGATTTGGCAGGAAAGCCAAATAGTTTGGATAGTTTGGATAAGTACATCAAATAATGACATTATCATGAATGTCAAGTCAGTGACACAGGGCTTAGGTCTGGAGAGGTTAATAGGGAGGGCAAGAAAGGGGCAGAAAAAGCCTGGATGTCTACTTTTTTCTTCATTATATTGCTAGTGTATTGACCATCATGCGCTAGAAAAACTAGAGAAAACACAAAGAACTGTGGGAAGACCCACTCAAGAAAAGTGAGGTCACACCTTCCAGCAAGACACAGATGATTTACAGTCATTTGCTACCTTGGCTCAAAGTTTAAAGTAAGTGAGACCATGAACGTGCAAGTGACCAGTGACTCTTTCACAGAAGGAAAGGTTCTGTTCCAACCACTTTTGTAAGCAGAAGACTTCTCTTGAATCTTGCTCCAATTTCAGACTTGGTTTCTCCCATTGGAAATAGGTTTCTCTCATTTTCAAACAAAACCAGAAATGACCCAAAAAACCCCAAACAAACAAAAAAAAAACCCAAAAACCCAACATCAAAGAACAAACAGGTAATTTTTGCAGAAAAACACAAACTTTTCCTGCTGATACCGTAGGTTGAAGTCACCAATCTCCACCATCCAGCATTATCCTACAGTTACACCACAAAAAAAAAAAGAATACTAATAGTACTAATCTACCTTCCAAAGGAAAAAGGATGGTAAGAAAGGAAGAAAAAAAAATCTCCTTAATTACCTGCTTTCTCTCTTATTGCCAAATTCATAACAAAGCCTACAACTTCATTTACCTGGCAAATAAGACTAATTTTTATGTCAAATTAGTTCACTAACATGATTAGTTCAGTTTGTAGCTTGCAGCTGAAGGCCCAGTGAAAACAGGGCAATGCAAGGAAGAATTAATTCTACACAGCATTTTTAAACACTGGGGCTGGGGAAATAGGTCTACGAATTTCAAATTTTATACTTTTTGTGTTTAATCTACTTTATAAAGAGCCATTAAATATCTTTTAAGTACATACCAGAATCTGAAAATCAGTATCTTATAAAGGGAGCAACACCAGTTTTAAGCAAAATTATTAGCAAAGTTAAATTCTATCTTACACAAAGAGAAAAAAAATTCTACAATTATCAGCTTGGTATCCATTCAAAAAGGGATCTTAGTACAAATAGTTCAAATTAAAAACACCATGCTTGAACTCAAAACAGCTACAGCATTCCATGCCAGATGGTCTTTAAGGCCCCTTCCAACCAAGGCATTCTATGATTCTTTGACACCACCATGCACTGTGCCTCTATCTTCCAGAAATTCAACAACAGATTCCAAAGATGAAAGGCATAAACAAGTTCAATATAAGGAATTTTTCCCTTCTCCCAGTCTTTACTGTCCTGTCAAGAGGTGGGACAGCTGATACACAAAGGACTGCCAAGAACACAAAACGCAAGTCCCAGGAGCCCACAATGGCACTGGCCAAACTGTAGATAATACCCAGCAAGCCTGCAGCCATTGGAAAAGTTCAGATGGGGAAAGAGAAGACAGGATAAAACGGATTCCCTACCAGATTTTATCTGACACACAACACTGGGTATAAAGGCCCTTTGCCCCTGGGGAGGCTGCACCACTGAACTTTATCTCAAATCCCTGAGAACAAGGAACTACCAAGTTGAATTTTTGTAAATCAAACAATTTCAAGACTAAATTTCAACATTCTCCAAACAATGGCTAAAGGTGTATTTACAACACATGACAGTTTCCCTTGTTTCACCTGTATTATGTATTTCAATAGATATTACCTTAGAAAATATCTAAATCCAGTTGAAATTCCCATCCTTCCAGTACCTGTATTAACAGCATTAAATTCTGCTTTTGTTTTAATTAACTATTTTCAGTGCACCTTAACCTATGATCCTGTTTAAGACATAAACAAAGATATAACTCTGAGAGATCGTTTAATAACATGCAAATCCGTAGCTCCATGCAGGAAATGAAATATCCTAAATCTTTACATCACATCAGATTCACATGTGCATTGAAAGCAAATAAATCATTTAAACCATGATACAGAGAACCTTTTTAAATTTGCATTTATCTACAGTAAATACTGCCATGTTCTTTAATAGCTTGCTAGTGCAATCTTAGCAAACTAATGATTTATGGTTTTGACATTTTAAAAATCAGAAATCTGTCATTTTATGACACCCAGTAGAAAGTCTGCTGGAGTTGGAGGTACATTACTCTGAATTTAAACTCAGATACATGAAGCATACATAGCAAAGCACTGTACCAATTATCCATTTCATTATTCCAACACTTCCCTCCCTAGCTACATGTCTAAAAGTTACCGAATGTTTTTACTTGAAATAATACTAGATTTTTTTTTTTTAAATTTTCATCAAGCAAGATACCTTTTTGTCAGTTCTGGAAATATCACCCATCAGCAAACAAACCCAATCTGCTGTGCATTGAGAACACCATACTTCAGTGACCAAGCTGCACAGGTCTGCATCATGTCCTACCTTAATCCCACCCCTCAAGGAAGGCACCCAAAAGATAACATTTCTAATACCACATTAATCAACAACAAGTCCAGAGTGGGGAACAAACCCTACAGTCAGAACAGCTTTACAGGGAATAATACCCTGCTTGCACTCACTTCCATCAGTCAGGACATTTATGCTGTAAGAAATTTTTTTCCATCTAGAGCTTAAATCAGACAAGAAAACAACACTGCCCACCACTGACACCATGCCTGAGCAAACAGAGCTGCAGTTCACATGCTTAGCATTTTCTAACATGCTTAGCATTCATCATCTAAAAAAACTAACAGCCCACTGCTTTTTTGTTACTTAAACATAGAATACCACCAAATACATGTTTTCTTTCAACAAAGCTGGTGTGCAAAGCCAGCCACTATATTTCAACAAGAAAACATTTTAGGATGCTTCATGTAAGCATTTATTTTACTTATGATTTTATGAAATATTATATTTATTTCCCTTTGGCAAAGGAAATCACTAGTGTAGTAAAGCCCTTCCAATTATAAAGAAATACAAACAATTATAGACTTTTTCTTGTGTATGACACTTACACCAAACAGAAATGCTTCTAAATATATATAGATATATATCCACAACAAGTAAATAATGTACAAAACACACTATATTTTAGCTTCTGAAAATTGCAGCTTCCTAAGCTAAGAAAACTAGAAAGAATGTCAATAATTCTCAAGGAGTCTCCCAGTACATCCAAAGAGAGGCATCTGCCCCCCAAGCAGGACATTCCTCTGGAACATGGAAAGAAAATACTTTTTGAATTATTACTAAAAAAATTAAAATTAGACAGTTTTTATTTTCTCTTTAAGCCTTTTTAATTCCTATTTTTGTATTTGTTATAATATGATATACTAATATAGCAGCATGGATATAATTTATAAATAATAGTATATATTTATTGGGGGTGAATGATCGCCTTTTTTTTTAACTGACGGTTTGTGCAATCAAAAAGGTTTGAAGACCACTTCCCTAGATGCCAGAGAACAGACAAGGTATGCCATATTTTTCTCCAGATCAGAATATCTGTATTTAACAGTGGGTTGAGGGCAGGAAGCCACCACTCTTTACAGAATCTGAAGTTTGCGTCCTGCAAGTCTCATAGAAACAATTCTTCACAGAACTTTATAACTGTTGAGTTACATTTGATATCCACTTTGTGATAGTTACAAAGGACATTATTTCAAAAGTGTGTAACAACAAAAGTCTACATGTAAAAACAAGGTTATGAGTTCACTCTAGAAAACCTGTTTGAAAGTGTTTTGCTAGCCTGTAGAAACTAGGGAATAACAGCTACAAGTAAAGGATAAAGGTGAAAGAAACAAAGGAAATCAAAGGAAAGTAACAAACCAGAAGATGTTCCAAACATGGAATTGTATACCAACAGCCAAAAAACTTACAAGGGAAATAAACCAAAGCTCAAAAACCCGTGAAAGAATACAAGATGAAGAGATTAATCAATTGACCTATAAAGCTCTGGCAGGTTTTATCAGATTTAGAAACCATAATGTTAAACACTTCCTCTCCTACTGGAAGGCACAGCCCCCCTGTAGCTCCTCCACTGCCATCACCTTTCACAGCTCAGCTGGCAAATTGCTGGGAATTTCAGCACAACTACAGGAACCAGGTTACAAATTCCAGAAGAAAGCAAGAACCAGCACATTTGTTTTAATAATTTCTGGCACTGCCTTGATCCAGAACATCTGGAAAACACCCACCACAGTTGCCTGCTCAGAACGGGCAGTTTGCTGCCATGGCTGCAGCAGGGACAGTTATGAGCTGGGATGTAAGGAACACTAAATGACATGCTACAGAAAACGTAACACTCAGCTTACCGTATCTCCATTTTTAAAATTTCTTGTAGCTGTGATCAACATGGGAACACCAAGCAGCCAACCCTGGCTAGAACAGAGGGTGCTTAGAATAAGTAACAGTTTTTTGTTTATTCTTACCAAGTAATAACTTTTGGAGGTTTTTGCTTTCAGATTCTGCCATTCCTTTGTTCAGAGTTTTACAGAAAATGGATTACTGAAAGCCAGTGCATGGACATATTGCTAAACAGAAGATTTCTGCTAATCAGGAAAAACAAAAAGTGCCTTTGTGAGAACAGGTACACCAGGAAAGCCTCCACATCTAGACCATTTTTATTTTTATTCCTTTCAATGTCCATATGGCGATACTGAAAGCAAGGACAGAACTGTGACTGACACTTAATGTTTGCTATAAGTGGCTTAGATTTATATGTTTGCAAAAAAAAATTTAAAGCTTTCCCCCCACCTTGATTTGCCACAACACTGTTTTTTGGTTGGTTGGGGTTTTTTTCCTCCTGGTATAGAAACTACTATTACTCTAAGGCTCTACCCCACCATGATTTCCCTTTTATCAGCATACAGGCAATGACTGAAACAGTCTCCAAGAACAAGCACAACAGTGAACAAGAGAAAAAAATCTCACAAAATCACAAAGAAACAAGGAAGACAAAGACTACAAGTGTTGCATATTATCACTATCATACCATCACCTACAAACACATCCTCCTGTTTACAATGTTGTGACCAAGGTAATTTCAGTTGTTGAAATTGAAAGTGCTGCAACTGAAATTGGACCTAAAAAGGCAAAAGCAACCTCAATTAATACAAGTCCAAACT
>JAYDZK010000202.1:12894911-12916408 GCA_034509185.1 Euphonia xanthogaster | reverse complement strand
TTTTGTGTGCTGGGGGGTGCTGTGCCTGTTTAATAAACAGGTTCTTTCCACTTGTCTCTGAGAAATCCTTCCCTAACCAGCTGGAGGGGAGGGGCCATGAGGGTTTGCTTTCTGGAGGGGCCCCCTTTGGAGGTTTTCTCCCAAATGTGCCCTAAACCAGGACATTCTGAAATTTTTATTTTACATGATCAACTCAGGCCCTTCTCTTACAACTTCTTCTGGCCTGGTGGCTCTCCCCCTGAGCTTGATAGCAGCCCCAAGTGCACAGTGCTTACAAGCTTAGTCACAGCCACTGGATTTCAGCCCTTCAAAGAAATGTCTGTAAAGAACCAGTTATACAAAAGTTGTTTCCTTGCAATTTAAATTAGTTTAAACTCAGTTAGAATAAATAAAACTTTCAGAGACCTTAGGAAATAAAAGACAAAAGTAAAAAACAAGAATGAAATAAAGCAGCACAAAAAGGATAGATGTTTAAACGCTTTCCTATCCTTTGGCTATTTAGAAACACAGTTTTACCAAAAAAAATTAAGTGCTAACGTATTATTTGTGTAAATTAGCATCAAATCCATCTGTCCAAAGATAATCAGATATCAAGACTGGTTTTACACACACACTTCAAAATAACATTGTAATGGGTATTTTGTCAATTAATTCAAGGTATTGTCAGGTGGTTTTTGTTATTTTTCTTTCTCTTAGAAAGGCAACAGTGCCAATCACTGCATCCTTACTGGAAAGTCAGAACTATGCACAGACCTGCTGCTACACAGAAACAAGACTGATGAGCACCATCTCATGGGCATTTCAGGTAACAAAAAAAAAAAAAAGAACTTTGAATTCTCCAGTACATGGATATACTTTCCAAAACAAATACATTGAAACTGAATGACACACAAGCACAATTTCAAAGTTTCAGATGCTTAGATATAAAACTATGGCTCAAATTAAGGATTTTCCAAAAAATTATTCACTGCAAATATATCTGACAAGAACATTGTCACATTCACACAGAAAGAATTTTAGAAGGATTTAGCCACTAAAAAAAAGTATTTATAAGCAGTTAGGTTCATACAATTAACAACACACCCATCCCAAAGAATCTAGTTTCTGGCAGAGGAACTATAAAATAAATTCTAAAAAAAAAATAAGAGCAGTACCAACAAAATTGTTATTTCCCTTTTATACGTAATTTTAAAAATAACTTTAAAAGCATGATTACACACTTGAACGTTTTCTTTTCAGCTGTACAATAATTAATGATGTTCTAAGAGATTGTTTACATCCATTCCAGCAGATCCTAGAATGACTAAAACATGACTCCTTAAAAACAGTCTTGAGGGCCACATTACTTGGGAGTACTTGACATTCAACAATGCAGTTCCTCTGTGGCCTGAAATTTTACCCAGCAACAGCAACACCTCAGAGAGAACAACCCAGTTCAGGTTACAAAGACACTGCTGTTGTAGCTCATGACATTTTTATCTTTCTTCAGTTAATTGGAAAGTTTAATACCAAATAAATTTATAGACAACTAACTTTCCTAAGCACATTTCTGATAAGAAAAAATCTGTTTACTATGGTTTCTGTAAGCTTTATTGGTAAAATATCTTATAATACTCACTGTCAAACTAGTTTTACTCCTTTGAGTGCTAAATTTTACCAGCCCTGCACATCAAATGAAACTTTGTTTAGCGTCTTCATTTATTGGATACCCGTTAACTAACAAACCAAAGACTAAACCAAAATGAAAGATTAATCATAGCACTTTTAGCACCACTGCAGAAATTAGAGAATGCAGATTCTGCCAGCACAGGCAAAGCTGCTCCAGGCTGAGCACTCCACTACAAAAACCAGACTGTTCATTCTAGAGCAGCATCATTTTTTAAAAGATATCAAGTATTGCCGTGTCCCCACTGCCCTGAACACACTCTAGTTCTGGGAAAGGAGTTCATTAGAACAGTGTGGCTGGGACCTGGAAGAGGAGGCCATAGCTCTCCAGCCATTGTCTCACCTGCCTGCACCACCTTTGCAATCATTCCACTGCAGCCGAGGGTCAAGCCAGATCTAATATTTCAGATGCAGATCAGGATGACTCTGAGTAATCCCTGCGAGCAAACCTGACAGTGTTTCCTTGGCTTCCTTCCAAAACTCACTCCAGTGATCCCTCTGCACAGCCTCCCCCGCACAGAGGCTCAGCCAGCTCCCCACTCACATTGTAATAGCAAATTTGCCAGTCTAGATCCTCCTCAGTTGACAATACGATATAAATTCTTGTTACACAACTTGTCATGTCACAACATGAATCTTCATGAAACTATCAGAATCAAAACAGATGCCTTTTCCCAAGTTTACTGTTGCCAGGACAAGAGTATCAATTCTCCATCAGCTGAAGTAAATCTTCTAGTTATGACAGGAGGCAGTCCAAGACTGGACTGCGGGGTCACCAACCCTGCCAACTAACAAGGGTTTCCTGCCTGGTAACAAATATTTCAGCTCCATGCCATGAGTCCCATCTCACATCAAAAAATTAACACTAGAGCAAGCCACATTTTGTATGAAGCAGAACATAATTATCACAGCCCAGACACTTCAGCATATTTCCATTCCTGACTCAGGCAGGTCTCTACCAACTCAAATATCATCTTACTCTTGTTTCCAGATTTCTCTAATAAAGATGAGAGATTTCTGCAAGGCCAAACATACAAAGTTCCACCCAATGTATCAAGCCAATTTCATCATCTTTAGATGAGCTTTCATTAGAGCACTGAAATTTCTTCCCTTTACAAACAAAAAGTTTATACATCATTTATTCTAATAAATACAAAATCCAGCCTTTTAAAATTAGTCTACAAGGCTGATCTGCATTCTGTAAGACCCCATGGAACTAATTTTAGTACAGTGTTTCCAACATCTTCGAATCTCTAGCAGAACACCTCATATAAGAAACACTTGGCTGTTTTTAAGTTTTTGCACTGTTAAACTTACTGCCACTCAAATCTAAATGACTGCAGGCCTATTGGCAATTGTTATAAACTGTCCCCTAATCCACTTTGCCAAGATTTATTATTACACTTGGTCTGCTAACTGCATAAAATATTAGTTGGCCTTATGGTTGATGTTATGCAGGAGGTCACATTAGCACACTGATCCCCGGGTTTTATAATCTATACTTGACACTCTTTCAAGGGATGCTTTTGTTGGCAACTGTAAACTTTAAAGTGCTATTCCAAGATAAGCCTTTCAGTAGCTGAATCTTAGGCGGAATGTTGCTCTTCCCTCAAACATTTTTATCCTTTCTAACATTCAAACTTCCACTGTTACAAAACAACAGTACTTGCCTTCTCCATTTTTATGTCAGCCACCACAATTATGGCACAGAGTACTACACTTCTAAAGTTGGATCACTCTGCTTCAATGGAATTCTAGTAACTGGTTTTGTTAAACAATATTATAGTTCTCATACTTCTGTGTAGTACAACAAACTTTTTAAAAACCATAAGCATATCTATAGATAGCACACATCTACAACACTATAGAGAGTAAGACAGCATCATATGCAGGTGAACTTAAGTAAAAAGCTAAAAAAAGTCTGCAAAACATTAGGTAGGTTTTATCTTAAATTCAAAGAGTCTGAACATCAACACTTTTCAGATGTAAATTGCTATGTCTTAATGCACTAAGTACATGGCAAATAGCTTTATACACGTCCCTGAAAACCTAACTCAGGCTGATCTCCAAATGTAAAACATCCCCATTGTGTTATCCAGATCAAGTTAATATAAAAACCCAAAGTAAACCTCTCCTTGTACTGGCCTGACAGGTGAGCACACAATTTGTATTAGAGAAGACTTTCTGTAACAGAAAACTGAAGCAAGAAACACAAATACAGGTCTTGGCATGGCCACCACATTATTTCAGCTCTATCAAATGCTGAGTTATAAACAGTAAGAAAGAAAAACTGTCTCTATTTACTCAAACACTTCCAGTAAGAGCAATGAGGTCTTGGAAATCCAGCTAAACTTATAAATCCTAGGTTTTCTGTAATACCCTTAAGATGTTTGCAAAGTATGGGATTTTCCACCCAGTAAAGTCTCAATTTTCCTTCTGAGATTTATGATACATCTTTTTCCTATATAGCATTTACTTAAGACTGAATTATGTAGCGTGAGTGAAGCAGATTAGCATTTTAGCCACATTAATCCCTCTTCAAGGGAATAAGTCTGTGGAAGCACGTGGGTGTTTCATGTATGACTACTTAGAAATACAATTGCAGCATTCTTATTTTATAGAAAGACATCGCTACTGAAGTATATTTATCCTGTGAAATTGTAGCATTACACACTTTCAAAAAATCATGTTTGTTTGGGTTTTTTTATGCATGTAAATGGAAATACTGAAAAAGAAATTATTCCGTTACCAACACTGGGGAAAATACGGAGCCAATGGATGGAAGGATGGAAGGTAAAAGGAAAATATATTTGTTTCTTTGTGTTTGTCCTGGTTTAGGGCAAATTTGGGACTTAACTTGAGAAAGGGATGGGATTGTTCCATTTTTATTTATTACTGGACACCTTTTGCAAAGCATTCAGCACCAAATACAATTCTTAAGAAACCATTCTTTTTTCAAACCGAACCCAAAACTTATTTCATCCTTGCTGCCATTCACTTGCCTTCTTTTATGTGCAATGCTGTCTTCAGCAAAATTTTTACCTAAAAACAGCTGGTCAATGACAGAATTGGAATACAAAAGGTTCCTGTGATACAAGTATTATTCAAAAATTGAAGAGTACTTCAGTATAAAAATTTCAACTTTGTTCCTTCCTCTCATGCAAATTTCAAGACAAGAGACAGGAAAGGGACATGTGAAACACATTTATAGTCAGCCCAACCAAATAATAATGAAACACTTAAGCAAATGTTCAGGAAGAAAAGTAAAAGTTATAGAAGAAGAAATTCAAGTTACACTTACCTGTAACCTTATCAAAATATAAAGCTAGCATCAATTATGCTCTGACAAAATACTGCCAGCTGCAGTTCGTAATGTTTGTACAAAGCAATTTTCAGACGAGCCAGAAAAGAGAACAGCTCTCAACATCTAGAAAATTCTAACAAATGAGCATTTGACTGCAACACCAACAAAACGCATTCAATAACTGTGCTATTCCAGTGATTCTATCAACTTAAAGATAGCTTTTTTCAAAAACAAGGCAAACGAAGCTTTAAGAAGAAGTCAACATTACTTAAAATGTAATTGTCATTACATTTACTACATAACTGAATCACAAATATCTTGCTGAATGTCGCTACCTTTCCAAATCAAAAGGTCATATGAAGCAAGGTTCTATTTTTGATTTACACACTTCCCATTAAAACAACTAAACAGAGTGTGCTGAACACTGTATCCACCTGTTTCTTGAACAGTAGTGGGACTATTTGCAAAAGTTTGGAGCGAATTTAGCTGCATAACTCTGGAGACTGCTGCAAATCCTGATGCCACCAAAGTAAAGAACAATCATTACAGTGCTTCTCTCCCTTTCTGCATGTGGGCAGTCCAGGCCAAGAAGAGAGGCTGCAGCAAATGTAAGGCAAAGTGCTAACACAGTTCTAGACTGAACAGAAAATAGAGAAGAAACGGGCAGTAACAGCATTCTCCCTGAGAAAACTTATCAGCGGCAAGCACTTCATCACCACAACTCTGCACCGAGAGGACCAACGGGGAAAGAAGAGGATTATGAAAAATAAAGCTACAGATAGAAACACCTCTCCATGGTAGATGCTTAAATTCCTAAAATATTACATACTCATTTGCTCAGCAACCATTTTTAATTTAACAGGGTTTATCCTATTATACCACTTTAACCATGTTACACATGGCTCCACAGATGGTGCTAAATGACTCCAGGTAATCAAAAGAATGCTCTTGTGAGATAATAACATTTAAGAAGTTGTTACGGCAACCTGCAGTAATAGCAGTGACAACAGCTGCAGCCAAAGCCAAGCAAGTCAGATACTTCAAATTAAAACATCTGTCCTTCCTCAGAGATCATCCTTCACACCTGGCATTTGCTGCACAAAACTAGGCAATTTAAGGATTTGTCCACAATATATCTGCTTCACATGACGTACAGGAACTCCAAACTTTAGTTGCTAACAGTTACACATTTCTGACTGCAGATTTGAAAACCTGAGAATTTTCACTTCTTCCTCCATTCAAAGCTGCTTCTTTAGTATGCCCACTCCAGAGAATGAGCAGATTAAACAGCAAAACAATTCCCAGTGTCACTTTAGCACTATCAAACAGGACTACTTCTGTATTTGCATACTTTCTTTGGTAATTATTTTTTCAATACAAAGAGCAAATATAATTTCTGCCAATACAAGTTAATACAAACAGCAACTATTACTCTTCCTGATATGTGTTGTTCTTCACTTCAAAGAAAAATAAAAGCATTTTGCATTCACACAACTACTATTATTTGGGTTTGGTTTCAAGCAAGTATCACATAAGTTCCAGCATGATTTTAGGTTTTAGGACACCCTACTTTAGGAACTTGTTTGCACAACACAGCCTGTCTCCTGCCTTTACAGGAACAAGCCTCTCACTGCACTGCCAGTCACCAAGAACAGCTTTTGTGTTCAGTTCCCTTTGCATAACTAAGCACTATGTAAAGTAGTGATTGGCAATAAGATTCTCAACACAAAGACTATGAAGTCTTCTAATTTCTTACTCCAGTTAGCAGAAGGCTAACTTTTGGGACAAATAGAGTGTTTCAACAAAACACAAGAGTTTGTCATTCTCCCAATAGATTAAAAAAAAGAGTTGTAGCTCCTCACCCCCAAGTCTACCAGAAGTCTTGAGTGTTTACAAATATTCTTCAGTGACAGTCACTGTTATGGGACAGGTCACAACCACAGCAAGACAGAAATCCCAAACAACACAGCTTCATATACCACTGCCAAGTTGTAGCAATACATTCCTTGCTAGAAGCTTCAATCTCTATAACCTCATTTCAGATTTTAGGTCATTACTTTCTGAAGAGCTTCAGTCACAGCTATAATAGGTTAAAACAGCTAAAAAAATACCCATATCACAAATTACATGCTTTAAAAACTAGACTTCCCACCTCCTTTTTTTTTTTCAATATTAGGCAATGACAGAATTAGCACAGCAATATCTTACTGATAAAGTGGCTTTTCAGGAATACTGCTCTTATGGTGTTCACAAAGTGATTAATAGACATCCACATTGTCTTAGAACAATAAAGTTTAGCTCATTTCACAGTTTCCCAATTTCTAGTTCTCATTTGACAATTTCACTTTTTACTTTCTTGTTTTTAAACAGGTTTTTACTTTTTGCCATATACACCATCTCATGAATGGGAAAACAAGTAACTAAATGACAACCTACACATAGCAAGTACCCCTCAGATGATGTTTCACAACTTTAGCTAACAGCAGTGAAATCTTGCAGTATATCCTGATATGTATTGACAGATAATCGTACAATCACAGAATCACCCCACCTGTTTTAAACATGGGGAGATTAGAAGAGAAGAAAAAATCAGCCCTTCATAAGAAGGACAGCTTGTTACACCTTCAGAATGAAAACCCAGCTTCAGCCTTCCAGCTGCCTTACAACAGAATTTGCAGATGAAACAGAACCAATTATGTGTACACAAAGCAGAAGAACAGGTGCTGCTGAAACTGCAATATTTCATTCCAGTCTGTAAAGTTTGTGTGGCTATTTATTGGAAAAGTCACATTCTGAGTTACAACAAACAGAACAAATGTTTTCCTTTCTGCCTTGTAAATGCAAAAGGAATTCACTCTTCACATAAAAACACAATGCAACAAGCATAATGAGGCAACTCTAGAGGCAGGTACTTAGACTCAATACTCCTTGATTATCAAGGAGGAAGAATAGCTGGTCCAAGCAGTAGGAAGCCCAACACAACCATCCTCCTTTTCTAAGCTCCAACTCAACTTCCTTGATAAGCCTGACTGCACCCAGCAGAAAACACACATTTGCTGCTGCTTTGAAAGCACAGAATCACAGAACGGTTTGAGCTGGGAGGGGCATAAACAGGACCTAGCTCCAAACTCCCCACTGTGCACAGGGATGCCACCCACTACATCAAGTTGCTCAGGGCCCCATCCAACCTGGCCTTGAACACTCCCAGCAGTGGGGCACCCACAACCTCTCTGGGCAGCCTGTGCCAGTGCCTCACCACCCACTGAGTAAAGACATTCTTCTTGACATCTAATCTAAACCTGCCTGCTTTCAGTACTGTCTGTGCAGCGAGAGTGTGTGTTAGAAGATGTGACCAAAAGCTGAACCCACATGTCCCTGGAGCACAGTATCACATAGTGCCTGCAAAAAAAGGGTAGAACTTCAGAGAAAATCCTTGAAGATTGCTTAAAACAGAAGACACCGAGCAATCTTAAGGTATGAACCACTGACTCTTCAGAGCAACTTCCCAATTATCTCAACATCTTTTCCAGTACACATCTGACTGTATAAATACCTTACAGAGTCACAGCACCAGAACATGGAAATGCCTTATAGAGATCACAACTACGTCACACGTAACTAATATTTCATAATTATAGTTGCCATCCATTGATTATTCTGTTTTCTTTGACATCATGGTTAATTTATCCAGAGAGAATTAGCTTGCAGGCTCATAATGGGCAATAACTCCACTTGGCCAAATTATTAACCTTCCTAAACAAAGGCATCTTTGCCTTCAAAATTCTGAATATTAAGACTGAGGTTCAGGCACCTCTTAATATAGAAATTTGCACATACAATTACTGCAATTGAGAAATCCTTTACTCTGCATCCATCCCACTGTCATAATGATCAATACCTGTTTTAAGAATCCATATGTGCATTTGTTCACCAAGGATGCTTCTAAACAAACCCATTTAGAAGCATCCTTGGTGAACAAATCTTCTTAAGAGTTGAGAAACAGAATTCTAACTACAACTCTAGCCTCATATATGTGAGCAATAGAGCTATAGGAAATATTAAAGCTGACTCTTAGAAGCTGAGAAGTTGACATCCAGCTGGAAAATTACTATAAATGAGCATTTAAAGCTGTTCACCTCCTTCCCCATATACCTACTTTAACTGGTAATTGAAGCATCAAGATCACCCAGTGCTACAGAACCCAAATGCACTGCCAACCCACAGAAGACACACTGTATTTCAAAGCTAAAAAGCTATTTTGCACAGTAGGTATCATGCATGGTGCGAAATGGTAACTAAGCCTGTGTCTGACCAGTCCTATTGTAAGTAATATGCAGCATCACTACACTGAAACACACAGAAATATCCTGTTCAGGATGATACTGGAATTCAGCTACAAGTGCAGGAACGAGGCATGAAACACTCATTAAACCCCACATGTCAGCAACGGCTACAGGATAGTGTCACACTACAGAGCAAATGAAAACACAGACACTAAACAATATGTGACAGAGACGGCACAATCCAAAAGCCACTGAAATAACTCTCCCTTCCGTGCCACCACATGTAAATTAAGCTTAAATTTCTGGCACTCTCATGTACTTGAAAGTGGGTTTTCCCACAGAGATGAACAATGAATTACAAAATCATCAAATGGTTTGGGTGGGAAAGGACCTTAAAGATTTCATTCCATCCCCTCTGCCATGGGCAGGGACACCTTCCACTAGACCAGGCTGTCCAAAGTCCCATCCAACCTCACCTAGAACACGTCCAGGGGTGGGGTATCCACAACTTCTCTGGGCAGTTTGTTATCCTGTGAGTGGCCCATTGATCAAATTCACGCCACTCAGGTTTATAGACAAGGATGTTGTGCCAAATGCTTCGCACAAGTCCAGACAGATGACATCAGTTGTTCGTCCCTCATCCACCAGTGCTGAAACCCCATCAGTGAAGGCAATCAAATTTGTCAGGCCCTTTGATTTGCCCTTAGTGACACCCTGTTGGCTCTCACCAATCACCTTCTTATTTTCTATGTGCCTTGGCACATTTTTCAGGAGCACCTGTTCCATGATCCTGTAAAGCACAGAGGTGAAACTGAACAGCCTGGAATCTCCTGGGCTCTTCCTTTTTTTCCCCTCTTTGAACACTGGGAGTTTTGCTTTCCGTTTTCCAGTAACTGGTAACTTCACCAGTCTGCCACAACTTTCCTAATGGGACAGATGGTGACAAGATTGTGATATTTAGATAGTCAGGATTTGAATCTAGAAGCATGAATTTGAAACAAATAGTTTATAATCAAGTTTTATAACAGCACAATTACAGTGATTAAACTAAACTGCTCATGTATGATGTTATTTTATGGCAATTTCTTTGAGCAGCTTGGTTGCTCCCCCAAACTTCTATTCGTATGCCTAGAATGAAAGAGATCCCAACTACTCTTTGCATACCTAATTAAAGAATCCCTGCAGACACATCCATCTTTAAAGAACAGAGACAAAGACATCAAGACTAACTCAGCACTCAAATAAAATTTCAGGGGTTTTTCCTCCATTTCCACTTTGTATCCAGTACTCCAGGTTTCTCAATCTGCACACACAAAACTCAGCTGAAGGTAAGCCTGAGCTGACAAGTTTGCTTGTTAAAATCACCTACATAAACTGAAAATGTGAAAATTATTTTCACCATATGACTTTTTTTTGGAGGAGGGGGCAGACAATACACTACACTAACTTGTATCAAGAAGTATTATATGACTTTTACAATTTCCTCATGATCCAGTTGGAAACGGGGATATCACTTACCTGAAAAATGACAGTACAATCATGAAGCAGGAAATCCAAGTTTCTGCCACCTAAATTCTATCTTTTTGAACTATGTCTAAACAACTCTAGTGATATCTCAGTAACTGGACAAAGCCCTTCACCTGAAAATAATGCACTTTCCAGGAATGAAGCCAGGATTTGGTACATTACAAAGAAATCTTTAGCAAAGTCCTAACATGCAGGCAAGAAATCCAGTCTTCCAGCTCCAAACCTTCCCCGTCATGTATGAGCGACTAGAAAACCTTATTCAAACACCTCAACTACAAGGTCTGACATTTGTTTCTTTCTATGCCTCTCCCTGTACTCATTAATCTGGCTTTTTTTTTTTTTTTTTGCTGTGTATGAGCCTAGTCTTTGCATTAGAGGTGTTACAAGTGCTCCTTTACAAGTCACTCATAGCATCCTCAATCCTGACAAATGGCAATTTGAATCTCCTCCTGCTAAGGGGAGAAATCAGGGTGGCTTTCACTTCCTGCAGAGGTGAGACTTTACCAAATCAGCAAAACTCCCAAAGAGCCATATACATTCCTCTTGAAAAGCAGTACAGAGTGAGGGCACAAGTCTTCAGCACCAGGTCTCAGATGAGTCATGGAATAAACATGTCCCCAAGGCAATGCTCCTGCCAATCAACTGATCCACAGGAACTGCAGCATACAGTGGCATTCACAGATTCCCAGCCAGCTACAGATTCCAGTGGGTGCTCAGACTCATTTCTGCAGCCAAGGATGAAGGCAGCAGGCGCCAGGTCATGGAAGAGGAGGCAAGGGGGCACAGAAAGGACAAAGCAGTATCCTGGTGTGAGGTTAGGCAGTGGACAATCTAGTGTGGCACAAGACTGGGACCTTACTTTTAAGGTAGAAATGGGCAAGGAAACATGGTAATAATTTCCTCATAAGCATTTACCGATTTATATAAAGATGGGAAACCATTGGTACACTTTCTGATCCTGAGAACTCTTTTCACTTCATTTTACTGTTGAGTTGCACACCACTGCTACCCTGTTTAAAACAAGAACATCTGAAGTGATAGAGACATCATAGCTTCTGAAGGTGACCTTTAGCTATAGATTACAAATTGGACAGAGAATCTTTTGCAATTCCAACTGAAAAATCCATTCCCAGCATCTCAGCTGTTCTCCTATTCTATAACAGCAGCCATATATCAAAAACACCCATCTCCCCATCTCATGTTTGATGGTTCAAAATACATTCTAAAAAACGCAATCACAGTTACTCAGTTTTATACTCCATATCAGATACCTAAAAGCCAGGCATTAGGGTACCTAAATTACATACTGGAACCAAAGCCTACAGCATAAGTAAGCTCCCATTATATAGGGAGAAAAAAAAAGCTTGCAAGTTCTTTTCAATCAAGTTCGCAACCACAACTAGAGACAAATCACATGCTTAGTTTCAACAAAAACATTAGCAGGAGGCAGATGCTGACTGGACTAATAGTTTCCATTTGTTTATTTAACAGTCATGCACCATTCACAACATTAGTCATTTGATTCTTATCCTCCTCTCAATGGCATTGTTTTAAGGCTCATCAGCAATTTTACTTCTGTATCACTGACCATATTTTGTAACTGAAGTCTATAATTACACAAAAAACTTTTGAGTTTGGTTTGATGGGCAAGGGGGTGGGAAAAGTGTGTTGTTTTTGAGGTTGGTTTGGGGGTTTTTGCGGGGAGGGGATTGTGGATTTGTTTTTATAGGGTTTTTTTTTGGTGATGGTGTTTTTTGGTTGGTTTTCTTAAGCACTGATTGATTCCAAGGTCCATATGGATCATTAATAATCATGCACAAAACAACTGTTTTTAGGAACACTGTTTGAATCCCAAGAAGTGCAAACAGCACAACTTAGAAGCTTCTCTAATAACAGATTACTAAAACTTAAAAGTTGCAGGATCTGCAAAGCCTTTATTCAGCAGTTCTACAGCAACAGGGCTTATCTCACTCCTTACCTACCCCCACCCAAATCACATTTGGGAAAGCAGCCAGTACAATTCCCACCCAAACATAGAGTTTGATAAAGGAACCACTTTGTGAGGGGTTTACCATGCAAACATTCAGCATCCTGGACTCCATAATCACACATTTCCCAGTTTACTGTGAAATGCTACTGGTTCTCCTCTTGCTGGTCTTTTATTAGAGAAATTGCCCTGCTGCTGCAGTTACCATCTTACCTGCTGCTTCCTGGTGCCTCTTGTCTTTCAGGATTTCCCAAAGGGAGAATAAATAAGCTACAGGTCACCCCATGCATTCTTACAGTTACTGTTTTACAGGGCTAGTCCAGGACAAACCTAGAAATTTAGAGTATCTAAGTGGGGCAAATAGAATAGGCTCCATTTAGTGAATTTATCTCAGTAATTTCTGTCCACACCTCAGACAACAACTGCTGATGGAAAAAGGGGAAATGCTGACACACACATAACACACTTTCATAGAACAGATGAGTTACTCTGGTTTTGATTTCCAACTGCAAAGGAAAGATAACCGAGAAGCTCTTCAGGTCTTGATTTCTTCAGCTGCATCAACAAAGTAGAAGAGTTTTTTGACTGAACAATTAAATTCCAGCTTTTCAGTCACACAAAAAATAATCTGAATTTTCTGCATTGATGCATATAGAATTTTTTTCCTAGATATATGCAGAACACAAAAACATCAACAAAACTATTCATATGCAGGCTGCAGTAAAGAGACTTGCACCTCAAACTCATGGAACATTTACAGGAGGCAACAGAGCACATCCTATTCCCACTAGCAATTCTCATTTAAATATCTTCTCAAGGCAGCTGTTAACAAGAAAATCATGCCTGGGCTGCTCCCAGCTCCCCACTTACTACTAGCGGAATCCAGTGCAACAGAAAGCATTAAATTTTGCTTCTCCACAAATTAGTTTCTGTTTAGAAACTACTTATGCCTATTTGTGAAGCTCTGGAATCTAAAGCACTGTGGCAACACAAGCTTTTCACAAATGATTTCAGGGTCCCAGTGTCAGCACAAAGCCTCCAGTGGCTCAGGGAAAGGTACTATTGCAACTCCTGCAGTATCATCATTTGGTGAGTTTGATTACAGCAGTTGTGCAAGGATGCATCTCGATTGCTATCTGCCCTAAGCACAGAGCACTGCATGCTGGAAACAGCAGTCTCCACTGGCCAAGCAGAGCATTCACAAAGCAGGTGGCAATAGTATCCTGTTTTACTATATTCATGGAGCCCTCAGACTCCTGGCAAACAGCCAAAGCTCACAAAGCTTGAGCGGTTCCCAGAGTCAAATAAAAATGGCCAAACTAGCTTTTGGATGGGCAGTAACATCATCTAGCCTGATATCGAGTTCACCAGAAAAATCTAGAATTAGTTAAAGCAGAAACGTAATCTAAATTAGGACATTAGTAATTAGGTCAAGCTAATAGCAAAAACCATTATGCAAAATGTTGCGAAGAGGCCAGCAAGGCCTCCGGGGGTTGGGCAAGACACTTGAACAGCAGAAAGTTAGCTAACTGTAATTAGTGATTATGAACAAAAACTTTCTGCCAGATTGACCCATTTAAAATAAATAGAAGTTTTTAAAAAGACATGCATAAACTTAATGCATGCAAGACTGAATTTAACAGAATATATTTTTAAAGAAGATAGAAAAAGACAGAAACACCAAAGGTAGCAAGAAGCTATTTCACATTCCAGTGACCAAATGGCAGAGCTTATTTCATCTGTGCAATGGATTAAAGCTTCTTCCTTAAGGCTCATAAAGAACTTGATGACTGCATGAACACAGAACCTATCAGTGCTTTAAGCTGACAATTTATCTAGCAAAAAATAAAAGGTCAGAGCAACACATCAACTGAGAGACAGCTCAGAAGGAGCACAGGTTCACCAAGAGGTGGCAAAGCAAATATACAGATAACGAACAAAACCACAGACAAAGCTCATTTTTATCTTTCATCACACTTCAATCCATAACACATGCCAAAAGAAATATCAGGCTTGATGGTTTTCAGAAGGCAGGGACTTCTCAGCAAACTTCAGCATTTGAATGAACACCTGATAAAGCACTGAGTACTGAACACTGTACCAAACCAACACTACCTCAAAAAAGAACTGAACAAATACTTCATCTTTGATTTTCCTCAACCTCCAATGTTCAGCCAATACAGCAACTTCAAAAGCCTTCTCTTCACTCACACTCATCTTCAAAGAGATTATTGCAAGAGTGAACCAAAGTGTGCTGATTCAACAAGCATTTATAAATATCCATTTTTGTATCACGCTGCAAAATCCGGCCTTTGTGGCAACCTTGACATGCCATCCACCTGCTTCCCTGATGCTTTTGACTAATTTCATTCTATTCCCTAATCCGCAGATGCTTTTCCTGAGCCAGTCCATATGGCCCCTAGGTTTCTGTGCTCTCTGCACTGCTGGGTCAGGTCCGTGGTCCATCCAGCCCAGGACTGTCTGGCAGAAGCAGCAAAAAACACTACCCAGAGACAGCAAAGCAACTGCAATAGAAACCTGATTCCCTCTCCTCTGTTACCAGACACCACCTAGAAAAATCTGTCATTGAACTGATGTGTTCCCCTCTAAAGGGGAGTTCTAAGCCATGCTATAAACACATTTTGACCAGGCGTACTTGTAGAACAAACTGCTAATTAAAAATTGTCAAACAAATTTTGCATTATTGAGACAAGATATACATAAATGCACAGCTCAGCTCTGCTTTTTTGACTTTATGTTTGTACAGAGTTTATTAATGTCAGTAAAAGATGCCAACACTGCCAACACTGTAAAACACAAAGCAAGTTCCAGGCTTTCACAGACACTTGAAATCTCATATTTGGACACATGAAGCTATAAAAGTCTGGCAACTTAGCAGAAGAGTAAGCAAAACTGAACACTTTCCCCTGCAATCTTTGAAATTTTGTCCTCAATATATTGTTGTCCTACCTAGTGCTTTCAGTTGCAGTTACAGAAGTGAGTTGATACTTCAGCCAAAGTACAAACCAGCTCCTCTTCAGAGCCTACACAATTTTCTTCTACATTGTTGCATGCCTAATTAAAGACTGCTATTACCAGCTCACTACATTCCACATCTTTCTCAGCCAACCACAAAATTTCCCTCCGCTCCTGCATACACTACATAAAGTAATATTTCCATTAACTACAAAGTAATGTCCAAGTTGCATTAACACCTGAAAAAACCCCAATATGCATCACTTCAATAAGTAAAAACCACGCATGACCTCTAACACAGCTGACTGTTCCATTTACTATGATTTTTTTTTATAAACCCAACAAGCCTGACCCAGCTAAAGCCACAGACTTACCTTATCATCTGTACTTTAAGTGGACAGAAGTGACTGAACTAGGATAACTGTAGCCAGAGGTGTATTTACTGGGAAGCTACTAAGGAAGACTGCATCTATTAGGAAACACACAATATTCAGTGATATTCTAGGAACGACTTGGTTACTCTCACTTGTTATCAGCATTGATAAGTTTATGTAGAAAATAAAGTCTCTGAAAACATACAGTATTGTAATGAAAGGAATGCATTGTTATAAAGACATTTATGGTGGATTTTTACTACTGCAATACATTTAATTCTATCAGCATCAACTTTGGAGGGTTTCTATAACGTGACACATGCAAAGTAAGTCTGTGACAAGAGATGAGAAAAGGGGAATTCAGACTTGATTAAAACCATTATGAGTTACAGCGTTGTAGCTGCGTTAGTGTGCCAAAACCATCCAAATTAGAAATGTGATGTATCAGCAGGAAAATAATCTGTAAGATTTTTTTTAAGTTAGTTTGATTTTTTGTTTGTGGTTTTAGTTTGTCTGGCAGAAGTGAAAGCGCTGACAAATTAAATTTACAAAGCAATTTAAGCCTCTGCTCCTCAGATCCTATTATTTTTCCTCCAAAGGTGATAAAAAACTTGTGTTTCTTTCTCATTTGCACTTTGTCACTCTTGGTGAGGATCTCATAATCCATGAACAGAATCAGAAACAACTGCACATTCTCTTCACCAAAGAGAAATTTAAAAAAAAAAAAAAAGTCTTTGCAACGCAGACTGAGGGGAAAAAAATCAAGGCAAATCAAGTAACAATCTATACCATAATCAATAAAACAATTTGAAGCACTAAAGCTTTTTATAACAAGTCTGGCTTAGAGCTATTTTACATTAGTAACAGATTCCACTGCAAGTAATTTATTTTTTCATTCTATCATCTTCTCCAACAAGGAGGGTTTTTTATTTTAAAAAACTAAGGGGGGCAAATATGAGGTAATGAACAGGAATTCACCTAATTTCTATACAAAGGAAATTAAAGGAGTTATTTCTGCCCAAAGTCAATCAAAAATAAAATTCACAATGCATGAGGAATATATATCTATAGTTTACCTTAGTCTGTCTAAAAAAGTATCAGAACAGATTAATACTTGAACAAGAACGTGCTTTCGAAGTTGTCCACAGAATAATCAGTTTCTTGAAAGCTCCTATTTCCCTCTTTACTTTTAAGAGGTGTGGAAATACACAGACATATTCAACATGGGCTGGGAAGCTGTGTTTATTTCGAAAACTGACCAAAACAAAGCAGATCAGCTTGTATGTTTCTAGGAGTAGAATTTCCAAAGACAACAAAATGAAACTAGTAGAGTTTAAAAGTGAGCTCATTAAGCACTTTGTTACACTGCTGGACAGAGAAAATGTCAGAGGTGGCTCTCCAAGATCCAACACTGCTGAAGTGAACAAATTATTTGCTTGAGTAATCAGAGCTACAGAGGCTTACATTTCTTTAGTAAGCAGCAGATCAATTACTGTGCACTTTAGATTTTTGACCTCCTGAGTCTTTCACATATAGAATGCGATCATCTCTTAAAGATGAGAAACACCAAGACAGCACTTTGGTCTTCTCCTGAAAACCTCCTTATGCTACAGCAAGTTAGAAGGGCATAACTAAGAGCAACATGTTTTCTCAAGAAATTCAAATTAGGACACCTAACATCGCTGTTTTAAAAATAATCTCTCCACATTTTAGAGTGGTTATGCAATAAAGAATAAATATGCTAAGCCACCTTTCCACCCAGATTTGCCCAGCCCTCCTTGCACTCTGGTCTAAAGATGCCTCAAATTAGTGACCAAATAAAACCCCAGATAGTGCAGGTGTCTTCTTTCCAAATCCTGAGAAGCAGGCTAGCAAATCTCTGCTCCCATTCCTGGTGACTGCAGCAGTGACTCACCAGACAGAATGAAACCAAACAGGAGGAGATACAGGGCTTAACCCCATCAGGCAACAGCAGATCAGGGAGTGATTGTTATACCCCCCCCGCTCAACCTGCACACACCCAAGGAAACATGCCCCCAGATCCACTGGGAAACAAACTACCAGAAAAGCCAGAGCTAAGAGTCACCTTTTCAGATAAAAGTTACAGATTTTCTGTACACCCACACAGAAGAAACCAAGTACACCACTGCTAACCAGTACTTGACACACCTTAAATTCTGGTCAGTGTGATTTCAGAGGTGATAACTGACAAAATGGTCACAGGTAACAAATTAACAGAGGCAGAACTCTGTGACAGATGAATGAACATTGCCTTGAAGGGAGACTTCATATTCCTCATATCCCAAAAAGCTACATCAAAAAGTCAGCTTCACACTTTTCATTAAAAAAAAAAAATCTAGAAAATAATGGCTTTCTGTAACAAAAATTACAAATTTGTTGGCTGGTTTGATTTTTTCATGCATTTCAGTATCTTCCAAAATACCTGATTTGCCAGCTAGCTGATGTTTCCCTAGGTGTCAAAAAAATCAAGGGGTCTACTGTTTTTGCTATTGCTCCAAAATTTGGATTTTGTTCTCACATATCCACGTAAAGTGTCCTTACTACCGAACTGTTTGCTGTGTCATGATACCCATCAGCTAATAAACAATGTGGGGCACAAGCATGACCTTTAGCCTCCCTCATGTAGGCAGGTGTGCTGAAATGGCTGAGGAATCTTCTCAGAGAGGTCAGGGTTGCTGTTTCACTTGTAGAAAAAGTGAGAACACAGTTTCAAAAATTTCCAATGCCAGAAACTCTCCCCTGTCTATCTGGGAAATGAAGATCCAAGAAAAAGCAGTCCACAGGTCAAATTCTCCAGACCTCTTAATCTAAAATCGAGGGTACTCTAATCACGCTGAAGTTTTTGCTCCTCTTTTCTCCAAAAGAACCGGAATCACAGGAATCAAGGAGCTTTTACATTTTTAATTATTCTGCTGAACCTCTTTCCACTGCTGCCATAAAATACACCTCCAGCATGCCACCCAAAAGGGTACACTAGAAACAAAGTAAAATTTAACACATTAATGAACAATTTCCCCTCATAAAAGTGTCCCAAATTCTAAATTATTCATCAGAATTTCCTTTTGAACCTCATGTCCATATATGTGAGCATTCTATTTAGTGCAGGACATTGTCAACTGGACTCCAAGTACCTTTAATCACTTCCTCATAATTGAAGCATCCATGAAACCTCTGATTTGCACTTTATTTTTGCCACTACTGCCATTCCCCTGTATTGAGATTTTCATCCAAACAATCTAGGACACTACACTGTTAATGCAAAAATATTCCGAGACAAATATTTATCTCAACCCAAGAAAATAACACCGAAAAACATGAAACAGACACTGCACACAAACATTTAGTAACCGCTGAAACATGCATGTAGCAAAGAATATAAAAAACAAAATAACCGAAATGCAAACAGTATAAAAAAACAGTATGACTTTTGCCTCAACTTTTCTTGTTACTGAGCTTTAAATTATTAAATGCTCTCACTTCCTGGTTTGTCAGAAAGCACATTGTCTTAGAGTCAGAGCTGCTCACCCAAAGGAAGAAGGAGGGACGATAATTGTTTTTAGAGATGTTTTAAGACCTCTAGTAACAGCAGAGTATCCTTGCCAACTTGAGGGTTTTTCTCCTAATATTTGATCTCCTGCATCAAGGAAACATTACTTACTAGTCTAATTGCTTTAAATTAGGTAATTTAAATTTGGTAATTGGCCCAAAAAGTTCAGTGGCATATGTTAAATTTGTAGCTTCAACAAGGAAAAGTTGTAGTATTCTCAACGTTCAGTGAGATCTGTTATGAAATATTAGATACAGCCACACAGCATTCAAAAATAGCAGCTGAGTCCCTAATTCATTAATTAAAAAAAGGACACTGAAACCATATTCTACTCTTCCCAAAAAGCAGACTGTGTAAAACATGTTTGAATGAACTACTCCCCAACACCCACACCCCCTGCACATGGAACGTGAAAGTTCTACCTACTTCCACAGCCAACAGAAAGCAAGAAGGGATGTAAACATCTTTGAAAAACTGCTTTGACTTGAAACGGTGTGTGTTTTTTGATGCAGCTTGAGTTACTAAATTAACATTTAACTTTCTTGTTGAATACACCTGTTAAATGTTTAAACATAACAATACGCTTCTCATTTCCAAATAAAGCAACAATTTCTCTGAGGAAAACGAAGGAGGAGGATGCTTACAGCTGATTCAAGTATAAGAGTGTCTATAAAGAGGCTTATATGCTTTTCCCCAGCTTTTGTGGAAAGTAAAAAGAACATGGCTGAAATCCAGCATAGTGAAAGTGTAAAGATGCAAAAAATATTAACAGAAAAATAGCAAAAAAAAACCTGCTGATTCTTCTGCACACCCGTGCTGTTTTTTCCCCCTCATTCAGGCAATCAACTTACCAGGTTAAACACAGTGTCGACTATATCTCTGTTGGACACTTCACCAACTTCCACCAGTCCTGTTAGCACAGCAAATTTCATCTTAATGCCTCGGATGGGGACTCCTGGATTCAAAGGCTGCAGCACACTTCCCCCTTCAGCAGCATTTCCTTCTTTTCCCGCTCCTCCTCCTCCATCATCACCTGTTGGCTGAACAACTTGTTTGCCTTCACTCGCCATGGCCAGTTCACCGCAGGCTACGACTTCCAGCGCCAGCTCCACACGCTCGCCGCTCCGGGAAGATCTGGTCAGCCGGGAAGGTGAGCGGTGGCCCTCTGCTTTCTTCCCTTGAGCTCCGGTTCCCGAGAAAAGCGGCGTCCGGCGGGGGAGGGTGTCAGGCGAGCAGGGAGGACGCGCCCTCGGAATCGCGGCTCTCTCCTCGGCAGGAGGCGTCTGTCACAGCGCTGCCCTCGGGCAGGTATTCGCAGCCCTGAAGGACAACCCGAAGCGTGTTTCAGCCCGCGCTCCGTCAGGCGCTGCCCACAGCCCGCACGTCCCGGCCCCTGCCCCGCGCCCGGCAGGAGCCGCCCTGGGAGCGCTCACGCCTCTCCCCGCGGAAGCGCTCCAGAACCCGCCGTGCTCCGAGCCCCCACCTCAAGGGTTTAATCTGCTCTTTTCTCTTTTTTTTTTTCTTTTTACCAAGAGGGAACACGTTCCTCCTTCCCGCCCGGCTGCTGCCCGCCGCGGTCCCTGCTCTGCTGGGGCACGGCCACGGGCAGGTGCAGCGCCCCGCCAAGTTCGCACTCACCGCGGGCTGCGCAGGGGGCGCGGGCTGCCCGACGCGCGGCTCCGGGGCCGGGAGGCGGCTGCACTGCCCGGCTGCGGGCTGCGCTACGCCGGCCGCCACTCCGCCCGTCCAAATGCGCCTCAAGTTCCAGCCTCTGCTGCCGCCGCCGCTGCTGCTGCCGCCACCTCACAGCGCG
>JAYDZK010000202.1:12877763-12894812 GCA_034509185.1 Euphonia xanthogaster | reverse complement strand
GCGCGGGCGGGGCCGCGATGCGGGGCGGGGGCCGCGGGCTGCGCACGCCCAGGTGAGTGCAGGTGAGCGCAGGTGAGCCGGAGCCGCGCCCTCCCCCTCATCTCCGGGGACGCTGCTCCCCTGTGAGGATGCAGCGCCCGCTGGGCCCGGACAGTCTGGAGGCTGTGCGCAATAACTTGTCCCAGACTATTGCAGTGTTCACAGAATTGGTAGGGAAGGGGCCTCTGGAGATCATCTGATCCATTTCCTCTGCCAAGGCAGGGTCACCTGGAGCAGGTGGCACGTCCAGGTGGGTCTGGAATATCTCCAGAGAGAGAGTGTCCTCCCTGGGCACCCTGTTCCAGTGCTCTGTCACCCTCAGTATAAAGAGGTGAAACTTTTAGTGTTTTAGCTTATGGCCATTACTCCTGTTCCAGCCACTGGGCACTTCTGAGTCTGGCATCATCCTCTGGGCACCCACCTTTGTCATATTTATGTGCATTAATGAGATCTTCTTCGGTCTTCTCCAGACTGAAGAGACCCCGGCTCCCACAGTCTCTCCAAAAGATGCTCCAGGCTCCTCGACATCTTTGTGTCCCTTCCCTGGACCCCCTCCAGTAGCTCCTTGTCTCTCTTGTCCTAAGCAGCCCAGAACCAGACGTGGCCTCACTAGGGCTGAGTTCTGTAGTTGTTCAGTAACTGAAGTTTATTGCCTGAAGCAATTTTCTCTTTCTTTTGGGAGTGGTGGTTTTGGAGAAGGGTTTTTTTGGGGGTTTTTTTTGGTTTTTTTTTTTTTAAGAATCAAAGAAACCCAATGCAAACAGCGGGCCCCCAGCCGGGCGCTCTGCATTTGCGGACACTCTCCAGCGGAAAACCGCGGAAAACCGCAGCTGTGCGGGAGAAGAGGTTATTTGGATGCTCCAGCTCCGGCTCCTGCCACCACCAGAACAATCCCGGGGAGTGGGGTGAGTCGCTTCTACCACCCAAACCTCCAGCATGGGCGGGCGCACTGCCGCTCTTCCTCCTCCTCCTGCTGCTGCTCTCTGGAGAGCGCAAGGGGCACGAATGTGGGTCAGGAGAGACGCCACCCAGATGTGACGAGCTGAGGGAAAAAGGGAGCAGGATGAGGGAAGGAAAACTCATTCTTTTCCTTCAGGTGAATAGCCTGTGAAGGCGGCGCTGGTTGTTTCGGTTTCTCAGAGCCGCTGTCACAGCCGTTCCCCCGCCCCAAAAAAGTCTCCCCAAAGGGGCGGCAGTACCAAAACCCAGTGCCCCAAAGCCCCACCAAGCCCCAGGGTGGGTGGCAGAACCTCCACATATAGATGGGGTAAAGCACGAGAACGGCTGCCCTTTTTGCCCTCTCTCCTAGGGTGACGTGAACTATAAATAGGCATCAATCCCATCCTGTCTCTTTTGTTTGACCTTTTGCTTGAATTTATTTGATATTAATCTGAGTATCTATTAATAAAGAAGTGGGAGGGTCTGCTCGTCCGAACTCTTCTTTCCAGGAGTCTTCAACTGTGCATTTTCAAGGAGACTGCCTGTGTTAATAAGGATTAGACACACTCCTAAAGGCTGTAGGGTCTTGTACCAGCTGTTTAACACACAGACAAGTGTTCGAGGTTTATTAACAAAGTATCACAGCCAACATGACAGCATCAAAGATTTCCAAAAGAAAGATCATCTCAGGAATGTGAACATAATCTGCAGACAGATATAGAAAACAAATATAAGCATATGTACCTTTTAACCCTTCACATGCTCTCTGATATAAGAAGCTGTCATTTATGTAGTTCTATGGATGGAAAGTGAATGAATCTTTAAACTGGTAAAAATTTCTGTGTTTTGAGATCTAACATTAAAGAATTTACAAGGACAACTGGCATTTGTATGGGAAATAAAAATTTCTCCTTACACTTGATACTGCACCATGTTCAGGATGGAACCATTTGGATGTACCCCTCCCTGACTGTGTTTACACAGACAAAAAAAAGGTAGAAGCAAACTCAAACCACAGTTTTTCTGGAAAATGCTTTTCTGAAGTGATCTGCAATGTTCTTTATAAGCATACCATATATTATTGCAATTATTTAATATTAATTACTATAGTAACTGTATTATTGCTATTAATATTATTATCAACATTGTATAAAATTTTAACTTGCCCGTGGCCCAATTTTAGTATGTGTAGGTATCAAATTTCCCACAGTTTTTGGGGCAAAAAGTATGAGGCACTCAAGACAAGACACATTCCATTATGCCTGTTCCATTCTCTTCCTACGTAATTTTCTCACATCGTTACTTTTATCTATAGAGTACATGTCAAGACTAGAACATTTCATAGCTGCTCTCCTGTTTGAATTTCCAAGTCCTAAGAAAAGACTAAGCTCCTTTCTTTCCTTTTCTCATTTTCCTTGGTTACATACATACATATACATTATTAGGGAGGGATGGTAATCTCTAATTTGAGCAGCAAACATCTGCAGTTTCTTCCTCAGAATGAGAAATGTTTAGAACTGTAATGTTGACACAGGCAGCGGTCTTGTGAGGCTACACACACGCTGTGTAATCTTGAAATTTTAATCTTAGTGTTTGCTGCTGCCAGCATTTCCCATGCATGCTTTGGATTCCTTACATCTACTGCTTGATCTTCCCTGTCTTTCTGAGTCACCTGTAGCTTGCTGAAGTATTACCTTCCCTCTTGTAAGGCACATACCATTTTAATTTGAGCCTTTAAGCTGGCTAAGTACACAAACATGTCAGCTTTATCTACCTGCTTTTAAGTATGCCCTCTCTCCATGGTCAGCCTTTAAGGTTTCCATCAGGCTTTTTGCCACCAGGCAATAGCAGAAATGAAATAATGTTTGGAATTTTTTGCATACCTAGTGACTTGGAGGACATGTTCTGTTTGTGGCCTCTCTTGTTATCCAAAAAGAATGTAACATTTATTGTTAATATTTTTCTGCTTTCTGCTTTGTTTTAACATCTCACTAGAATGAAAATACATAAAATACAATAATTGCAAAAATCCAACTTAATGGATTTCAGATGTTTTCATCTAAACTGCCTATTCCAATAGCCAGCAAATCTAGCTTGCCAGGGAAAGCAGCACTGTCACATTGAATTCTGTCAGATCTTCCTATATTTCCTTACAGATAAATAAATACTCCCTGACTGGCCTTGATTGTTAAAGGCAGTGGGGTATGTGCATTAGTAAGGCCAGCAAAGTTCAGAAGACTGCCAGTTCAGAGTTCCATAGACAATTGTTTAAAAATGATTTTTCAACCAGTTAAAATCAGTGTTAAATTCTTCAGCTGACCTGTAGATCTCAATTTTGGCTGGGTTTATGTTCAAGCAACTATGCCAAAAACCCACTACCAAAGATCTGGGGAAACAGACTAGACTGGATTAAATAAAAGTTATTTAAAAGATAGCTGAGAGTTGAAAGTAAACCTTGTGGTCCTGAGCTTCCCAAGTGTGGTTACAAGCCCAGTGCTGGTTCTGCCTCCCACAAGCAAACTGCAAGTGTTGCACTAAGGGAATAAAAAATGACAGCAGTTTTCTGTAAACCTTACACCCCAAAAGAAAAATCAGAAAGTGTGGATTAAAAATTGGCTTAAACCTCATCTTGGGAATGAACTCCACAAGACCTTATGGAAAGTACTAGCACGATCTCTAGGCCCCATTTTAAGAAAAATTATACTTTCTCTTTAAATAACCTTTAAAGTATTACCATGGGTGCTCGTTCAGAAGATTTGTTCAAACCTTCCGAACCTTTTATTCATCACTGGTCAGACCCCTTTGGGGATGCCGTGTCCAGTTCTGGGCTCCTCAGTACAAAGGCACATGGGCACACTGGAGCAGGTCCTGGAGCAGCCCCAAAGACGGTGAAGAGACTCAAGCATCTGGTAGGAGAAGAGCCTGAGGGAGCCAGGGGAGAGAAGCCCTGGGGGTCATTTGAATGTGCATTAATAGCTGGTGGGGAAGTAAAGTACAGCAGCTGAGGAACAGACTCATTGCCAGCTCCATTGCATCTGTTGTAAGAGTAATTTTTGGCAGCTGGAGTCATTACCCTTTAAATTGATGCAGATAAATATGAGCAGTGCTCAGGGATCAGATCTTTTAAGTAAAACCTCCCATTTAGTTCACAGAGGATAAGAAAACAAGGGTCCACAATACCTCGTAACTTTCTTCTGCTTTCACAGAGCCACTAAATTGATGTTCAGTTTCATTAAGGTCTAAGGGGGCTTCATGACACCCAGCAAGGTCAAAAAAAGTTTTAAACTAAGTATATTTTAGCAGCTAAATACTATGCCTTTAGGCAAATTGAGGGAAGAGAAGCAATACATAATTTTATCACTTCTTATGACCAAATGCTTCTTTATCTTGAACAATGGATGAGAAGAAATGGCTGCAGGTTGTGCTAGGGAGGTTTAGATTGGATATTAGGATCGAAGGGTTATCCAGCATTGGAGCAGGCTGCCCAGGGAAGTGGTGGAATCATCCACCCCTGGAGGCATTTAAAAGATGTGTGAATGTGGCACTTGGGGCCATGGTTTAGGGTGAGATTGGCAGTGTTGGGTTGATGGTTGGACTCCATGATTTAAGAGCAATTTTTCCAGCCTAAACGATTCTGTGATTCTGTGATTTAGAGCTTCTTTAAAAATCCTTTAATATTTTAATATCCTGGATATTGAAATTCAAATGAAAAAGCCTCTTTTAAATATGGTTCACCTTAAATATGACAGGTCCCCTCAGTTTCTACAGAGTACTTCAAGAGAGCAATGTCATCCCACAGCAAAGATCAGCCTTGCCTAAAGAGAAAGCTTGCTTTCTTCTTGATTAGGTGTGAAGGTTTTTGCAGTATGTGTTTAATGGCATTATTTAATTTTTAGATATATTTTGGTTCAATTTTATAATGTAGGATTTTACGTTTTTATAATGTACTTTTAAAAATGCAGATGGTGATTTTTTTCCCCATTTTTCTTTACAAGTGTAATCAGTATAACTCTTGATTTGTCTGCATCATGTGTTCATGATTGGTAGATTGCTGCTATCAGTGTTCTTAAAAGCACAGAATTAATAAATTAATGTGTAATGAGTCTCAGCTAGGTGGTATTGGAAAATGCATTTATATTCTCTAAGGAATTTATGCAGGCACTGAGCTGAAGAAGTTGCTTTACCTCATTTCTTTGGTTCTTTTAACCTAGGAGTCTTCAAAAGGTCATTGTAATTCCTTACACTGTGCAAGTTATATCAGGAAATATCTCGTGAAGTTTTACCACAGCAAATTCTGAATAAATTTATGGAATACCTCATTATGTATTACTCTTAGTGAGCAGTCTTTACTTTTCCTTTAATTCTGTGCCCTTATTTTGTTAGCCTTTTTCTTCCACTCACACATTTGTACTAAAAGATGTGATTGTTGTTGTTGTTGTAGTTGTAGTCCTCTTCAGAATCCAGCTTCTGGCAGCACTGAAAGACACGTTTGCTTTGTTTGCTGCTTTGGTAGTAAACCCTACATTGGTTTTGGGCAGAACAAATGTGCCTGACATGAGCAAACAGAAAACACTACAAATGTTTCTTCACTTGGGCCCTGTTCACTGAAAGCCAAGTTTAAATTCATGAGGCCAGATATCTGTGCACTTGCAGAGTGTGCTGGAAGGAGGTGTCTTTGCAGGTGCTCACCTGCCTTGCTGTGCTGCACCCAAAGGATTCTGTGAGCCTGTGGAAGCAGCTGCTCCCAACCCTCTCCTCATCACATTCAGTTTGCCCTGCAGTTGTTTTTAACGTACTGTTCAAACTCTCCAGCCAAGCCTGGTCCAAAAGAAGTATAAGATCCAGAAATAACTCCATATTCAAGTTTTGAGAGAGATTATGAGAGGTTTTATGCATAAAACTCTAGTGTGATCTCAGCAGATGTTTTGAAATCCCCAACAAATTGCTTCTCACAGAGGCTGGATTAAGATCTGTAGAGTAAATGCAGTTATGGGCCTGTGCTACAGCACAGCAAGGAATGAGTAACAAAAGCTTGAATTATTACTATTATTATTAAAAAACAGCTCACAGCTGGTAGATATGATGACGCTTCAGTCTTTCAGTTCTATTGTACAGTTTGAACTACAAAGGTTAGAGATGCTCCTGTAGTGGATACAGGAGTCGTATAATCTCCCTCTGGCTTTTAGCACTTCTCTGGATCACAACACTGAATCAAAAACAGAAGAGAACAGACAACCCTGAGGATTTTGGCAAAGTCATTTTTCCCAGAGACCACATAGCAACTGGTGGCTACACAAAAAGGAAAAACATTTAGGGGGAGATTGTGTCTCTGAAAATTTATGCTGTATTTGGTTTTCTTTTTTTTTTTTTTTAATAGTTTATGTACCTTTTGGATGCTATATTGATTTTGGCTCACCTGAAACCTTTCTATTATAGCTACTAATTCCTTATATTTTTCTGTCACACATATATTTTTGCTACCTCATTTTCTTTTCAGTATAGCTCCTCCTGAATTGATGCTTTTCTAGGATTCAGAGGGAGGAGGCTCTGTGGGAGGGAGGGAATTTAATAGGGCTTTGTGTAGGACAATGAGCAGGTCAGGGAAGAGAAGGTGATCGTGTTTTAGAAGGAAGGAGAAGGACAATATCAAAATAATGAGGTGAATGAAACAGAGGATGGAGCAGCAGAAAGTGAAAGGAATGGAGACTACGAGCCTGTTTTAGAGAAACAGGAATCAATGGTAAGGAAATGCCCAAGGAGACAGTCCGTACAGAGCAGTAATGAATCTGTTCCTGCTTTAGGAACAGAATGGAAACAGGAATAAAATATTTAGAAGATTGCAGTTTTAACAACCTGCAGTGTCTTTCATTAGATTATTAGAGGACATGAGCCAAGGAACATTCTTTTACTTATTTACCTGAGGAGTCACAAAGTGATCAAGGATTTTCTGACTGGATTAGCTTCGGTGTTTTGCATATCAAGTCGCTCAAACTGACTACTTTGCAAAGCAGCCAGGTGATCTAAGACAGTAGCTTATTGTTAAGCGTCAGGCACTGTGGAAGCCAGTATTTTCTGAAGATACAAATCTTTCACATAATCCTTTCTGTATTATCCCCTATATGCTATCCCCACGAGATTAATGAAACCAGTGATTCGCCACAGATCCGATTACTCCAGTTAGCACCAACTGAAAACAGAAAAAGTACTTGCACCTCAAAATGCTGTGAACATCTAGCTAACACAGGGGAGATAGGAGATAAAAAGAAAATCTGCAATCTGGTAGCAGGGATCCTATATTAGCATATGGAATTAAGGCAAAATGAGGAGATAGAATTAAGGAATTAATTGAGCAAAGCTGGATCTAAACAATCTCCATTGCATGTCCATCTTGGTTTGGTAACACTTGACCAGATGGTAATACATTGATAAGAGATGCTACTGATGTTACAGCAATTCATCTGTGGAAGTAGTGACAAGGGACACGAAGCCAGTCCCAGCTGTTACCTCAATGAATAGACTGTGTGAAATTCATCTTCTTTATGTTGATAAGAGATGAATTGCGGGATGAGTTGATGGAATTGTGTGGTGACTTAAATATGATGTCAAGTGATCACCCCAAATTTTATTAGTAAATGCAGGACTGTTGTTATCTCTGCAGCTGCCAGCCACCTACTCACCTGCCTAAGGGATAAACTGATCCATTTTTGTTAATGAGGATTAGATGCCATTGTGGAAACTATTGATTTACATTTGGCCAGATAAATGAAATTAAACTTGTGGTATGTTATTGCACTTTCTTAAAAAAAGCCACAGCAGTATCCTAGCACTTGAAAATATTGCAAGAATTCTGATCCAGACTATGATGCACTGCAGCCACATTATCCTGTCTAGAATTATTTTTCATTACTGGTATCTGCTGCAGAGTTTCACAAAGGTACTTAAGTTTGTTTCACTCTGGCTCTGGTATTACAATCCTAATAAATGCAAAAAGGCCCCAAAGATCCAGAGTCTTTTTTAAAACTTATTCCAGTAGTTCTCATAAATCCTAAATTCATAGAGAAGATTTCAGAAGAAAACATTCCTGAGAGACTTTGGTTTTCTCACATTCATGCACAGAAGGCTAGAGAGATGTTCAATAGATTGTTTTAATCAATGATCTTCATCAGATGAAGAAGCTCTATACTTCAGGTCAGTTAAGAATGCCAAAGGAGGAGGAAAATAGTAAAACTTTAGCAATGAATATCATATTTTCTTGATTTTTGGTCTATTTAAGTCATGGACTTCTTTTCATATGGGAAAAGAAGAGAGATGGGAGAATGCTGCAGAAATAATTGCATGATTGTGATAATTTAACAGCCAAGTAGGCACTGGGAATCTTTAGACAGAGCTTCCCAAATCATGGCACGTGCCAGTGGTGGCACAGAGACCACTCCCAAGTGCTGTTCAGGAAAGAGACAAGAACTGCTGCTGCCTCAGGGGCTTTCAATAGCAACATCAGGTACTGCACATCTTCCCCTTTGGGTCTGTCCAGGGGTCTCAGAGCACACGGGCAGAGGCCTCTGTGAAGAACCTGGTGAATCCTCCTTCAGTTAGCACCTTTTGTGTGATTCACTTCCAGACACCTTGTAAATCTGAGGGAAGATGAACAGTCTAGGTTATCCTGTGTCCTACACTTTGGTCATTCTGAGTGCCCCAGCAGACATTATTACTTTTTTAAGTATACCTAATTTTGCATTGTAATAATTTTTTAATTATTATTGTCTCTGTTTAAAAAATAATGCAATTTTTAATTACTCTGCCAAATTCATCACTAATGGGTTCCCTGTACATTAAAAAGCTAGATTTCTTCTGCATGTTTCCATTTCTTTGTTATGTTCTTATGAGCTTGCAAATCTGTAAGCACTTTTCTCTGTTTGCATGCCAATGGGGGAGGTCAGGATGTTTATAAAGACCTGGAATGCCAAAAAATTAATTTTGTATTTTAGTTTTGGTTGCTACCACCTAAGCGTAATGACAACATCCATCCAGTTAAAAGTCCAGCTTCATTGGAAATTGGGATATTTTTCCAGTGAAACACTGCTAATCAAAAATGTATGAGTAATGCTTTCATAAGTAAAACAAAAAAAAAAGGTAAAATAGTCTCATAAAATAAAATAAATAATGGAGAGTGAACAACTTTCTGTTCTAACATGGCCATCTGTCATTTATAAAGACATCACCCCATTAACCTGTCTAATCAACTCCATTCTTTTTTTGAAGTTGGTTAGGTAAGTTTATGAGGAGACATCGATATTCTCTTGATTAAATCTGTTGTAAAATGGCGTCCCTGGTGTTCTGCTTTGTGTGCATTTACACATATAAAGGTAATTACAAGTACATATCACTACTGTAAATTCCATGCTTGTCATATTACAGTACATGACATTTTCATTTCCTCTTGGTGAAAATGAAATCTGATATTTTCTGTTCAAGCAAAAATGACCAATTAGATTTTGTTATTATTAATGTTTACCCAAAAGTACTCCAAGTCATGGGGTGGTTTCCTCCAAGGCAGCTGAATTTATAATGTGGAAAAAAGGGGGTTGACATGTTGCTATACCACCTTCAGCCATTCTCTCTCTAGCCTGGTTATCCCTTCAGCAAACAGGTAGATCCTTATGGAAAACCCACAATGCAGGGAAGAATATTACTGAGCTCAAGTTTAGAAATGAAAACCCTGAGATTAGCTCAGTTGGTCAAAGCCTGGTGCTAATAATGCCAAGGTTTTGGTTTTGATCCCTGAATGGGACATTCACTTAAGAGTTGGACTCTATGATCCTTGTGGGAGCGTTCCAACTCAGAATATTCTGTAAAATCATTCCTTTCTTTCTGTGAAACCATTCTCCTTGCAGAAATTTCAGAAGTCTATCTCTGACATTTCCTCCCTGGTATTTTGCTTTTATCACAGGAAGCAGAGCTCAGCTGTCCTGTGGCAGTCAGAGGCAGTTGAGTTGCACCAGTCTTGGTGCAATGTGGTCAAGTTACCTATGCCAGGATTGCTTTGGTGGCCTTGGGTGCCACCAGCAATTGGGGAAATTATTGGAAAATTACCCTCAGAAGGACTGCCCAAGAATTAATCCAAACTGCACTGTCCCTGGGAATCACAACAGGAAGGTTTCTCTAGCATGTGGTGAAAGTTTATGGAGATAGCTCAAATACTGAGTACGTTTTAAATGCTTAACTATTAACTTAGGGAAGGCCCAAATAGGTTGTATTTGACAAAATGCCAGTTTTTTCACTGCAAATTTCAACATTTGAATAATTTTTTTAATTGCCTACTTCTTTTGTTTAAAATAAAAGACACATCCTCAAATCCTGAGATGTGTAGATTTGCTCAGATTTAAGTAGGTTTTTCTAAAAAATCTTTCAATGGTGATGGAAAGCACCTTATTTTTAGAGGGGTTTGAGTCTGAGAATGAAAACTTGTTATATTTGAAATCTTCCCTCTAGAAACTTTCCTCTCTAGAGGTAACCTGAGAGATGGACAACACACAAATCCACAGTGAAGAGAGGAGGAAAACCAGCCCTATATTCTATGGAGAGAGAGGGTTAAAAAAGAGCAAGCAGTTGGAATTATGTTGGGGCATATCATAGGACAGAAAGCAGAAGATAATTTTGGGATCCTCCCTTTGGAAGATGGAAGCAGATCTGCTCTACTCTCACTGAAATTCAGTGGAGGAAGCTGGCTGGGGAGTGTTACAACTCAAGGAATGGCCAGCATATCTCTTGACATACCTCAGGGTATTAGAAATTCAAAGGCAGCCTAAAAAGATTCAGATATAAATTAAATACCCATAGCCTTGTGTCTAGCATAGAGACAGAAGAATGGAGAATCTGACTGGCCACTTTTTCCTCTTTCCCAGGTCATAAGCACCCATGCCATGATCACATACATAATGTGGCAGCTGTTTCATCACCTTTTTCTCTCTCTGAAGGAAACTGACTCTTGGAAAAGCAAGGAGTAGGCTTATGTCACCTTTATGGTCTGAAAACAGCAGGATGTTATACTATGCAGCAGCTATTTTTAAAACTTTAAAAATTGTGCAGTTTTGAATGATTTGGGCTTTACTGGCTCTTCCCTTAATACCTTTTTTACTCAAAAGTGAAGAGAGAGAGAGTAGTATCAGAAGCAGAGTAGAAGTAGTAGTGGCAGACTGAAAACTGAACTTCTGCTTGTTCTGGCAGCCGGCAGACAGGATGTCATGAGAATTTGTGGATGCCCCATCCCTGGAAGTGTTCAAAGCCCAGCTGGATGGGGCTTTGAGCAACCTGGTTTAGTGGGACGTGTCCCTGCACATGGCAGGCAGATTGGAATGAGATGATCCTTAAGGGCCCTCCCAACCCAAATCACTCTGTGATTCTGTGATTCATGGCAGGGTGCTCTGAAGGGCAAAGGGCCACAGAGGCTGGTCTGTCTTGGATGCCAGCCTCCTGAAAGCACAGGGACATTCCACCCAGAACTGCAGGAAAATGGGTGTACACAGAAGGCAGCCAGACTGGTTGAACAGGAAACTCCTAACTCAGTTCAAATGTGACAAGGAAGTGTGTGGGGCTGGAAGTGGGGATGGGCTGAGCAGTAGAAACAGACGTTTTGTGGCTCAGCAGGGATGGAGTTGGGTGCTGCTACTGCTCATTGCCAGACGGGGTGTCAAATCCACAGCCGTGGAAATTTTTAAAAAGCTTGAATGCATAAAACCCTGAGAATATAGAATCATTAGTAATTGAGTAACCCAAATTACTAATGATTCTATATTCTTTACAGAAATCAGAGTTGAACAGTCCAGCCTAGATCACTTTCCTCAGGACACTGTCCATCTGAGTTTTACTCTACAGAAAGGCTACTTGCCATTTTAACTCAGTCATATGAAATGAACCTAACTTAATCCTTGCTGTTTCATTTCCAGCAGTCCTTCTTCTCAGTTTGTGTGACATGTATGTACCAGAATATGCATTTCTTTCTTGAAGGGTATGTCAGTTTTTGAATCAGCATCTGCATTGTTATGAGGACTTAAAGATGGAAGCAATTAACATCCTGATTAACTGTAGGGTAGAATTGTTTTTTTCTACAGAAATACAGGCTGAAATGTACCTTTTTGTTGTTTCTTTCTATGTGCACAGGCAGTTTATAAATGTATAATATGATATTTTGTAATGAGAGGTACTTCAAGTTCTTGTTAAAAATTGTCTCATTTTGAATATTGGTAGTTATTAAAAAAAAAATATGAATGTTTTCTGATAGCCAGTAAAATCAGAAGAAAAAAATCCATGTTTTGTTAGCATGAAGAAGAATAAAGAATACAAGAATAGCAGGAATTTTCTACAACAATCACTGCTCTTTTAATATAACATTTTATATAAATGAATGGATCTAAAAATATTTATAGCAGGGAAGTGAACTAGATGACTTCTTGATGGCACTTCCTGTAAAATATTTCTGTGATTTTTTTGTCAGGATATCCCATTACTACAGGCATAAGCCCAGGGCTGAGAAGCCTTTCTGCATAAGTTCATGCATATTGAAATATGGTGAGGTCTCTTTAGTTAGATCATTGTATTTAGCTGAAAAAGATCCAATAAAGAAGGTTTAGGTGCAGAAATATAGATTTACATGATCTGGTAGTGCAGCTGGACTGATTTTGATGAAAATGTTGTGGGTGTTTTTTTCCCCCTTTTATATTTTAAGTACACTTCCAGTAGAATGGCAAGGATATGTATCCATTTCAAAAGAATCTCTCTTTTTCAACTTAAAATTTTTATCTTAAAAGGATACAGAATTAAAATAGGTGTTATCAGATGTATGTAACCTCACTGTTTAAAGTTAATAAATATAGCAAATGGGAGTCCTGCTTAAAGAAAGAGACAAAAACTGAACAAAGGGGTTTGGATTCCGCTTAAAAAATAACTCTAAGTATCCACATGTTTTTAAAGGCTTGAATTCCAGCATTACAGGAGTGTGAACCTTGTTGGGGACTGGATATAGTATCATTCTAGTGATATGTCTATTTGCTGCTTTTTGAAAAAGAATTTTCCACTAAAATCGTGGCTGCCAGATTTCCTACATCCCTTGCTTTCCTCAAATATTTTGAAGGCTCCCATCATCTTAATATAAGCTGTGAAAGGGATGATTTGGCCCCAGGACCACATATGCAGCAGTTTCTATGACACTTCAGACAGCTGGTAGTCTGAAAAGCACAATTTGAAAACTCTTATGTGAGCAAATAATCATGTTCTCCACTTACTAAATTAATTTAATGGGCCACATTGTAAAATTACACTGCAAGCCATTCCTGATCCCTGAGATGAAGCATGCTACTCTTCAAATAATGCTGTACAGTGAAATATTTATTCCTGGAAAGAAAAAAAAATCACAGAAATATCTTAATTTAGCTGTGGTACCTGGTCTTTCATATTTTTAACACATGGACCCAGTAAAAGTGGTGATTGGGTAAATAGACATTCAGGCATATGCCTTTTAGACAAAAACTTTCAAAGTCTCATTTTCTTAATTTGAAGTGGGTGCTGGATAAAATGCATGAGGAAAGTCAGGTTTTTTTGCCAACTACAGCATAGTGGAAATCTTCTTGCATAATGAAGTGTTAACTAAGTCATGCTTTTGGAGAATGATTTAAAGTGTGATTCCAGCACCAAGAGACTGTGAAAAATATAGGGCACCGTGGTGCCTCAGTAATTTCAGCATAGGATATGCTGAGTTTGCGAGGAAAAAAGGTGGGAATGTTTGGTTTGGGATTTTTCCCCTTCCTAATTTCCAGCTGCCCAAACTCCTCCTCTGAGATTTTTACATTTCATGCATGATTAAGTGGAATAAATTATCATCAGACTAAGTTGCATGATTGACTATAGCTCAGTTGGTAGGAGAGAAGGGGAGATTTTAAGCTGCACCATAGGCAAATTTGGTGGGCAATAACTGATAAAGAAAATTCTTAACAGCCTCACTAGGGCTCTTTTACAAAATAATATAGGAGAATCAGATCTCTCAGAATAGCATAGTAATGAGCTAAAACAAGCTTGTATAAAAAGATGCATGCTATTCCAGTTACAGGAAAACTCACTAGCAATTTTATGATGAATTCTAGATTGTTCTGTCAAACATCAGGAAAAAAACCCAGGGAATTGATAAGCAGACAGGTAAATAAAATTTTAATAATCGATCCTTTGCTTAGGATAGAAAACAGGAAAAAGAAGAAAGAATACACAAAAATGCCCTAAAGCAGGTAAATGTGAACAATCAACTAAAGCATAACCTAAAAGAGAGGAGGATTATGGACTACAGGCACTATCTGCTCCCCCACCCTGTTTAATTAGCAGAAGTGAAGAATTAAGAGGCAGTGGCCTCTTTTCCTTAGGGAGGCCACATTTAATTGTACTTACACTAAGAGACCATTATTTTGTCTAAATAGCTTTCTGCTCTTTCAACCAGAGAACTCTTAGAACTCTGGCTCTACCTGTGCTCTCCAAAGCTGCAGCAGAAGGAAATGGATGGAGATTCCGGGGAAGAGGGAAGGATTGGCCACTCCCAGAGAAGGGAGTAATATGAGAGATGACAGGGGCTGGAAATTCACGGTGCTTCCTCCTATTACAAATGCTGGGAAGTGATCCATGCTAGCAGTAGTTTTTGCTTCATAATTTATGTGCTATGCCATGGTGTTTTGCTACAGTGGGATCCAAACTATTCCAAGTACTTTTAATTAACGAGGACCCATAAAGGAAGAATTATATATCCATGCAAGAAAATAGGACAGCAGGGAGGTTCTCATGTGAGCCAGGGCTCTAAAAAAAATATTGCCAATAAGGCATAAGGCTGCCTGCATCTGGACTTACACAGTGCTGTAAATACTTTGGGTGAGTTAATGTAAATTTGAATCAAAATCAAAAGCAGAGAATTAAATAGGCTGTAGAAGTGCTATAGAGAAACATATCCTCACCAAAACTGAACACAGAGTTACAAAGTCCTCAGACCTTGACTTTTTCAGCCCAAATTACACCTGAGCTGTTGACTAATGTTACTCCCAATGAAATTCAGGTTTAACTAATCTATTCCTTAGTACCTGCTTGTTGTATGCAAAAATAAAGTGTTATACATACCAAAACTAAATATTTTTTCCTAAATTAGAGTTTTTTAATAAAAGCTTAAGTGAATTTGCCATGGAAGTGGGCCATCAGGATCTGGCTGTGCTGAGGTACAGAGCTGGCTTGGCCTTTTTTGCTATGCAAGTTATTTCTGTAAATATACCCTGCCTGTAAGATTTGCTAAACTGGAAGTGCAAAAACAGTTGTAGGAGTTATCTGAGAAGGGGACAGGAGGATTTAAAACAAAAAGCTTGTGTTTTACTTTGCTTGTAAGGTAAAAGCAAAGGGAAATTTCGGGATAATGTGTATTATGTATACTTTACGACAACTAAAATAAAAGGGAAGATACTTTTTTACATCTGGGAAGAATAATATTTTTGATTCAGATGCTAAATAAAATGATGATAATTCCTCCCTCAAACATGGAGTATATAAGTTACACAGAAATACTAATTTTGTTGTGCAGTACATTAATAAATATTAGATATAAAAAAAATCTCAGTTACAGAAAGCAACAAAAGCTGTTGTAGTCTCTTGAATTTTCCTTCTATTAAAATAAATTAGTAGTCTTGCTTGGATTCTTAAAAATAATTTCTATCCAGAAGTTAAACATATTTAAATAAATGGACAGCATACCTTTCCAAAGAAAGAAAGGCCCAATATTACTCTCAGATTTATGAAGAAAGTTCCTTGTTTTTATTTTAGTAGATTAAAAAATATATTTTGAATAAAAACCAGTTTATGTTGATTTACTTGACCATAGTTTTTATGGTCAATGTATAAAAAAATTGGTTTCTAGAAAAAAGTCTGTTTTAGCAGGAACTGAAAGTTTTCACTGATTGTTTAAAAAAAAAGATACCACAAGGTTACATTTCTTAGGAACATTGAAAAATATCTTTGACATGTAGCAATAAGAAATTGTTCAAATCTTGATCATTTAAAGAGAACTAATAGAAATGCATTTTGTTCAGACTGGTTATCTGAAAGGACAAGACTGAACAAGACTTCCATGCCCCATTTTTTTTTAAAAAGAACAAAGTAATATCCTTAAGTGTTGATTGAGCTGTGCACTCTCGGTTCTCCTTGTCTGCCGTGTGTGATATGGGAAGTGACTTCTCCTTTCTTAAACCTGTGTAAAGATCTTTGGGACTGATTTGATTTTATTTGATTTAGGGAAGCTGAGAATAGGAAATTTCTGGCACTTCCATTGTCCTTATCTTGCATCATGATTATTGGCAAAGGGCACTACAGAACCTCTTCATGTTGAGGAAACTCTTTGCAAAGGCCAGTCATTTTGGGCCATACAGACAAAATCTCAAAACAGTTAAGTAGTTTCATGGAAATGGGCAAAGCTAGAGGGGACGGCAGACTTGGCTTCCTCTACGTTTCTACAGATTTACTGGGAGCTACATAAAATATCCTGGCTTCTGAAGTAGGAAATCATGTTTATTCCTAGGGGGGGATTAGAACTCTTCATAAGGAGATAAACAGTTCCTTTTCTCACAAAACCTTTCAGCTAGCAATAGAAATGAAATAGACCTTAGCATTTAAAGTGAGAACTTCTTTAGCCCTTAGTTATTATCTTTACACATATATTTTAAACCCAGTTCTAGTGTAGACGTGCATTTCATAACTAGTTCTGACCACAGGAAGTAATTTTGTCTGACATGGTAGATATGAAGACATGAAAACCACATTTCACAGCTTAGCTTCACTTCTGTCTCCTGCCAGTCAGCAGAAGCCATCATTGGTGTTCCAGATTGCAAGGCAAGCTGTATTCTATTACCATCTGTGTGGCAGTTGTCTTGTGTCAAGTGGGCAATTCTCCTTATCTCTCTCCCTGAGTGATCACAATCACTCCTCCCTTGGCAGGGGACATCTGCTGATAACAAGCTATTGAATGTCACTGCATGACTGATAAGAACTATAACATCCCATTGTGAG
>JAYDZK010000202.1:12815225-12866754 GCA_034509185.1 Euphonia xanthogaster | reverse complement strand
GGCCCGCGCTGCAGCCCTGGCCGGGGAGGCGCCGCTCTCGCACCGCTGAGGCGCTGCCGCCGCCGGGCCCAGGCGCGGGAGGAGGTAAGGAAGGCCCCCTGCCCGGGGCATGGGCTGGGGGCGAGGGAGGGCGAGGGTGAGGGAGACGCCCTCGCAAGCGTCTCCTTCTTTTGCCCCTTCCGCTCGCTCCGCTCTCCCTTCTCCTTCAGCTGCGGCTGCTGGGCGGGAAGGGCCGCGGCAGGGCTGGGAATGTCAGGGAGCGGGTCTGGCACATCACGGAGCGGGGCTGGGCACGGCTGGCGGTCCCCAGGGGCTGCCGCCGGACGCCGCAGCTTTGATATACACGGAATAAACGCGATCTGTGGTAATTCGTGATACGCAAACTGCAGCAGAGACGTCTTTAAATTGCTGCTGTCCGTGTCCAGTTTGCTGTCCAGGCAGGGAGGCGAGACTGGATTGTCACGGATTTAAAAAAATAAAACAACAACGCACCTGCTTTATGGCGAGCTTAACACCCAGAACAGTACGGTCCTGCCCACATCCGTGGGGTTGGGAAGGCACGCGAGGCAAGTGCACTTGGAGTTGTACATTCCTTTTTACATACGTCGGATCCCCTGGGGCAGCAGGCATGCCTTCGCTTTCTTCCGGGTTTCCTTTTCTTCCCATTTTCTTCTGGCAGCCCCGAAAATTTCCATCTTCTGAGCAGCAGGCAGCCTGTAAAACTACAGTTTTAATCACCTCATCCCGCTTTAAGTGCTGTGTTTCCCTGCCTGTCTGTAGGACCTGTTTCCCTCCAGGAAAACGTAGAGATGAATAGGATCAGATGGAGCACCTCAAAGCAGATTTCTATCTAGAACTGTCCATCTTGGACTTCGTCTCTAACACCGATGCTCCCCATTTCGTTACCTCTGTCTTGTTTTGCCCTGATGGGTCTGTCAAGTGTTTGCAGCTGGGAAAGCACACACTGTTGTGTGTCCAGAGCTGTTTACATAACAAACTAAAGAGCAGGTTCCTACTTCTGTCTTGCAGAGACGCTAGAAAGGCAAAACGATCGTCACTATTTTTACTTGCCTGGTGAGAGTTGCATTTCATAGGAAACAAATGGATTAATTAGCTTGTGAGTTTAGATTGATCCTCTGATTCATGCTGTGGATACTGGGTAGTCTAAACATAGCAAGCATTTCATGTTCTCTTCTCAAGCTGACAGAAGTGAAAGTGAGCGTGGGTTTTGCTAATTGACAGGCTTTTAGTTTGGTCCTGCTATGTTTCACAGAAGGAAGTTAACCTGCTGCTGTTGCAAGTCAAGGATAGCATGAAAGAAAAAGCATCTCCAGGAAGTAAACTAGGTTTTAAATACCTGTAAGTATGCTAAAATAAGGGTGTGATACTGCAATAACCCTGCAGTTAAATGGAAAATCTAAAGATTTCAAGTAGTTCCCTATTCAGCTGGTGCAAAAACAGCGGTTTCCAGAACATTCAGCCTTTTATCAGGTCAACAGTTAACCTCTGAGTGCTAAGTAAAGAAACCTTCCCTCTTTTCATGCAACCTAAGAATTGCATGAAAGGTAAAGCCACAGCATCTGAAGTAACATACTTTGAGCTGGGAACAACATGTTTATTGAAGGCCTTTTGAAAGCTCTGTCACTGCCATTTTCTACTAATGCAACCCGTTACTAATTTACCTTTGATTGCATGTTTTTTGTGAGTACACAGATTTTTATCTAGCAAATTAAAAACATAGTTTTAACAAATATTTCAGGTGTAGAGATGCAGTTGTCATTGGCTTGGGCACAGGACAACAGCAAGGCATTCCAGCCCAGTATTAAAGTGTCTCTGGGGTACAAGTGTTGCTCTTTGCTGCTCAATTATGCCAGATCACCCTGCTGTCTTTTTTTTTTTTATTTTTTTTTTTTCATTCACCATAATTCTGGGTATATTTAGATCTTTTGTTGTCATATAATACTTCTCATTCATTCATAATTTTGCCCTTAGCAAACTTTGAGTAATTAAGTTAGAAATTCCTCTCTGGGCTTATATCTTTAGTGTGGTTAGTTACAGTGATCTGTGTGGTCCAGTTTGAATTACTCCATTGCAACAACATGTAGTTATTACAAACTGCATCCTTGGACTTGGGTGAAGTTGGGTGTTACTCTACAAAAGATCAAATAATCCAATCTTTCTACACTTTTCAGCATGCTAGGTGAGTCATCATTAGTGAATTTTTGTCTGTGCTGAGCCAAGTGGTGTGTTTGAATTTATCTGGAGTAGAAAAGAGATCTGAAAAGCCAGTAGAAGATCTTGTCTGCCTGTGTTAGCCCATTTCAGGGTTGGGTGGCAGAGAACTTCAAGCCAGACAAAACAGCAAATAGCTGCATGGGGTTTTTTGAGGGGGAAGTTTGTGTGTATAGTTGTGGATGTCCATGGATACACTCTTAGTAGTTGTCATTAGAATTTTTAAAAAATCACAATTAACTTAACAGCTCTGTGTTTAAAAGTATTGTTCAGGATCTCCATAAATGTGACAGAAACAAATATCACATGCAGATAAAAAATTTTAAAATCTAAGCATATACAGTTATCCTCCCTTCCCCTCGGGAGTCACAGTGCAGATATCTCAGCTGGTGTTTGCAGAGCATGTGTGATAAGCTCATTTTCTCAACCTTATCTCATATTTTCACATATTCATATTTTAGTATTATCATCGCTCCCATTTGCTCCATCTCAACCCCTTCAACCTTTGAAAACTCGGGATGTCATTCTGCAAGGGGCCTGCAGAAGTGCCTCCCTGACTCTGTGTGCAGAGCTGGGGTTGGATGTGGGCTGCTGCTGGATGTGGGATAGTTTCCCGGTGAGTCACGCAGATCCGCTGCAGTCGCTTCCAGGGAGTGCTGGGCTCCGCATGATTAGCGGGCTCTCAGGGTGACATTGTTTCCTGAATGATGCAACTGAAAATTCCCTTTCCTGTGCTTCTTGTTTCCTGATCGATTTTCCCTCACTCTCTAAGACATTCCAGCAGCTGCGCATCTTTTGCTCCTGGTCCCTTTTCCCCTACGAATCTCTGCGAAGACAAGTTATGTCCACAGCTACTCTAATTAATTTGGTACGGAATGGAGGGTTCCAAGTAAGAAGGAGAGCCGCGCTCACGTCCCGCCTCCTGCAGGACGAGAAGCGCCCCGCAGCCGTCTGCTCCATCTCCACCGGCGAGCGCCGCGCCTCCCGCTTCGACCCCGACGGGAGCGGGCGGCCGACCACATGGGACACCTTCGGCATCTGGGACAATCGCATCGATGAACCCATTCTCCTCCCACCCAGCATAAAGTACGGGAAGCCCATCCCAAAGGTGAGCCTGAGCAACGTGGGCTGCGCCAGCCACATCGGGAAGCGAAAGGAAAATGAGGACCGGTTCGATTACGCTCAGCTGACGGAGGATATCCTGTACTTCGCAGTGTACGATGGGCACGGCGGGGCAGCAGCTGCAGACTTCTGTGATAAGTACATGGAAAAATATATTAAGTAAGTGCTCATCAAGGCAGTGTGTGTCAAATAAATTACAGCCGAGATTCCTTCTTTAATGGGTTGTACATTGTAGCTAATCCTCTCAGGTTATGTAGCTGCCTGTCCTTATGGGACAGAAGGAGTGCTGGGCGGAACAGACATGCTATGAATTACTTAATGAGTTGGTACCTGCCCCAACCAAGCCCAAAACCACAGGAGACAAAAGCACAACTGTGCCCCCTGTCCAGGAAAGGTCTTGGAACACAGGGAGAGTGTGGACTAACTCTTTTCACACAGGCTCTCTGTAATTGCTGACCTATGGTTTGCTTACACTCTTCTGTATCTATCATATCCCTGGATGCTGGATAAGGACCTTAGATATTTGCAAAATTACAGGATTATGCTTTCAGTACACACAGTTAGTAAAATCACATTACCTTTCCACTCAGGTCCAGCATGTTTCAGTGGGTGCATGGTGGAGATACTGCAAAACAGATTGATCGGGATGTTTATTTCTTGGAAAGAGGTTTAATTTCTTTGTTTACTTGCTTGCTTCCAGGGAATTTCTTGCTGAGGAGGAGAACTTGGAAAATGTTTTGAGCAAAGCTTTTCTAGAAATAGACAAAGCATATAAAAGGCATGCTAATCTCTCTGCTGATGGTAGGTAAAAAAAAATATTCTACTCATATAGATGTGGAGAATAAAGTTTGTTTTCTCAGTAGTTTTGCAGTAAAATGTCCAAAAAAACTGCTTGAAAAGAATTTTACTTAACACAGGATTTTGTTCTGGTCACTTACTGCAAATAAAACAATTATGCTTTACCTCCTAAAGATGAAGTAACTTCTGTAAGTCTCAGTCAAATTTACTGGAGGAGTTATGAATCTGAATGTTAGCATAATCATCAATGAATTTCTCTTAACGTGATGCTAAAAGGGATTATGTTTGTCAAGGTAGCAAAGAGTGATTTAGATCTGCAAGGACCGTAATTTTACTGGTAAGAAATGTGGAGAGGGGTGTTTTTTGATTCACTTTTTTTTTATTATTTTAGGGGTGCGGGGGGTGGGTGCTTTTTTATGTTTGCTTGTTTTAAAGCTGTTGGTCCTGTGGATTAAAAGCGACAGTGTCAAAGTTCCCCTTCCTAACTTGGCTACTGCACCTGAGAAGGAACATAAGCCAAAATTATTGCAAACAATATTGCTTCTGTACAAACAGAATCACAGGAGTAGCTGAGTGGGAAAGGGAAAAAAGCAGTGAAGAGGAAAACATGTTTGGCCGTGGTAAGGCTGTGGTAAAGCTGGTACCAGCTCTTTTAGACTCCCATTTAATCCTGGCTGTTAATGAAGTTCTTGTATATGTGTCTAGAGACTAAGTACCTCTGAAGTTCCAGTTGCAGCAAGCAGAGCTTATAGTGACTAACTTAAGGGAGATAGAAATGCCTGTCCCAGTTCTGTCACAGGAGCTTTCTCAGCCATGAGATGCAATTTTGAGAGTCAGTTTAGTCAGTTTTAAAAAGAAAACCCCAAACAAACCCAATTAAAAAAAAAAAACAAAAAACAAAACAAACAAAAAATAAAAACCAACAACAACAACAAAAAAAAACACCTACCCACAACAGAAAAAAAAAAAAAAACAACAAACAAAATCCCCCACAAACAACCAAACAAAAATCCTGTCCCCATGCTGGTGCAGGCATGGGCAAAATAACTGAGGTTTTACCAGAAGAACAGAAACTGTAAAAGTCTTCTCTCCAAGAAAGACTGGAAACGAAGAAATCCTATATGGACCAAAGTGATACTGTATTCTCAAGTGGCTTTTCTAAAGCACTGGTTTAATACAATCAAGTAATGGAGTGGCTTTCTGCACTTTAATTGCTAGATGAATCACGGTAGGCTCAAATGCAGATCAGGTAGTCTGACTGCTGCAGCACTGCCTCTTACCTTAGCCTGCAAAAAGGATCAGGAAAAAGTCTTAAGTCCTGAGATGCAGCCCTTAAAAAAGGAGGATCGAATCTATAAAGGTAATATTCCCATTGCATTTCATGTTGTAAAAAAAAACAGAGTTACTTTTGACCTATGAGCTGAGTTTTAGCTGAGCTCTTGAGAGGCATCAGCAGAGCAGATTTGCTTTTTATCCCATAGCCTCTTTGCAAATGTATTTTCTTACCAACCAAAATCCAAGACAGTATTTGAGTACAAGTTTGTGTGCTTCTCTGGATCAGACCATTTCATTTTCAGATCTAATTGTCCCCTTCCCTGCCCCTTTGTGCCTTTGTGAGTAAGACAGCTTTTGGTTTGGCTCATTGTAGTGACCTGTGTGTCAGAGCAGCTCCTTGAGGAGAAGGATTGAGAGCTGTACTGGATGTATTAGTCTGTTCTTTCTTAAAACTATTTCAAATCATAATACTTTGTAGATGAGACAGAATTGGATAACAACAATATTTGACAAACTGTGCAGCAAGCAGAGCGTTTTAGAACTGCTTATAGGATTTTTTTCATACCATTTAACTAACTGGTTCTGCTTAATGCTGGAAAACTTATGCAATGGTTACCAGGATACTGCACAAGCCCCCTTCATTAAAAAAGCAAAATAGAGGGTAAAAGAGTTGCCAAACATCCACAGGGGCCACACTCTGGCAGGGACTCAGTGTTTCTCAGGCTGAGCACCTGCAAGCTCTTGCAGGAATCTCCGGGATCTAAGAGACCCTATTGTTCTTGGCTGAAAATCAAGTTCTAAGGCAAAGAATGGAGTAACAGGGTGCAAAGTCAAGTTTGGATTTCTGACCAGATTAAACTTCTCGCATATCTGTTGGTAAAATAACTCAATACTTTGTTGACTGCTTTGTGTGGATATTTTTGTTGTTGCTGATGTTTTGAAAGTTACATAAAACTTCAGTGCTTGGGATGTGTCTTTGTTAGAATCCTGCTTCCAAACTGATTAAGTTTGCCAGCAAAATTTCTGATTAAGTGTGGCTATTCTGGATGTGACAGTCAAGACAGTTGCTAGAGCATCTTGAAGCTGGTGGTTGATTGTGTAATTTGGTGTATCTGGGTTACACTTGATGCTCCCCAAGTTTGACCTCCTTTTGAAACCTGGCCATAGCTGATGAAGTGCAAAATTTGACTTGTTTCAGCAGATGACCCTTCCAGGGCTCACTCACTTCGCTGCGTCTGCAAAAAAACCAGTGCACATTCAGGATGTCCAGGTATTTACTAACACACGGCCAGCTTTAAAACTTGTACCTGGGTGTTTGAAGGAAACTAAACCCTGGGACAAATCCCTGTAGCTAAAATGGCATGTTCGAGGCATTGTTTATAGTACTATTTAAGGGGTAAAACCTTACATAAGGCATAAATTTAACAGGACTAGAGATGTTCCTTGTTGGGAGACCCCAGCTATGTCTTCAAGGACATGGCCCTCTGTAGGTCACTCAACAATGATACAGTTTTTGAAACCAGAGATGGAAAATACATAGCATGGTTGTTCCTGTGAGATTTCAATAATAAAAAGGGTTTGTGTGTGTGTTCCAGGTACTGCTGCAGTGTCTGGCATACAGTTCACCAGTGCTATTGCCAGCTGTATTGGCCTGCTGGGGCCTGGTCCAGTAACCCCTCTGACAGTGACCTATATCTGTTGTTTCACAGAAAAGCATAAGAAACTTGCTGTAGGCAGGTCTGTGATAATCTCTGCTCTGTCTGAATCCTGTGTAATCATTAACAGCTTAGAGCTAGTCTGAGCCCTAAAACTTGGTATTTGATACCTCTTCAAAAATGCATTTTCATTCATGTCCATCCATTTAAATACAGGCCAGTCACTTTCAAATCACTGCTAGAGTTAGGTATAGAACATAAAGGAAGCTCACATCCAAAAAATGACATTATCCAAGGCCCCCAGAGATGGGCATAATTTTCTGCTATTTTTTACCAGCCATAAAAACTAAAACGTAAAGGCTGAAAAACTTTGCTCAGCAAGCATACAAACAAGAAATTAAATTCTGTGCTTGAGGAAATGTGAGCATTTCCCTGAAGAAATGTGAGACAAACCCTTTCTTGGCCTACTGGAATCCTACCAGGTATTGTTACTGCTTCTGATCACTGCGAGCCAGAGGAAACAAGAGAGAGTTTGTCCATCAACCTCCACATTCAGTGCATCCAACTCTAATCACATTGGCCACTCACATCTGGAATAGCCATCTTATTAAAACATAGCCAGGTATTAACTTGTCTACCCATGTTTGAAAGGGTTCTTACTCTTCAATCTTATTATGCTGACAAACAGCAGAAATTATTTTAAAGTAATTATATTTTTAAAGTAATGGTTTTTTTTGTTGGGTTTTTTTGTAAGTTACCATTCAAAAAAGTATTTTCTTTTCTTTAAATATGTTAACCTGCAACACTGAGGGAAAGGGAGAGCTGCAGAAATTGTACTTGAGTATTTAATAAATTTATCAGCATTGTAAAGGCAGCCTTTTTATCCAAGGGCTCTGATTATTACCTAATCAATTTAGAAGACACTAATTACAATATTAAAGGGATGTTTGTTTTGCCTATTTTTCCATTAGTCAGAACAATTCATAAACTTCTATTCAGTGCCTTTAAGATGGCCCCATTTCATTTGGCACTGGTTTGAACTCCCCATATTGGTGTAACTGCCTTGAGGGAGCAGATGTTCTTCAGTGGCCACTCTTGCCATATGAGACAGCTGGTCCTCTAGCATTGATAAAATTCTTCATTTGATAGGTAGGTTGGTTGGTTACTTATCTCCATAAGGGAAACTAAATTTAGATTTTATTTGGGCTGAATTTAAACTGGTTTTGTCACACAGTTTTAGCGAGAATGTGAGAACAGTGGCAATTCCTAAGAGATACCAAGGCTGATTTACCAAGGTCAAAGATGCAGGTGCTTCCTACATGACCTGGACAGGGCAGTGCAGGCAGATCTGAGAGTGACTGACTCCATCTCCTGTTCTGCAGCCCTTATTCTTGCATCTCCAGTGTTGCAGGTTTATTTTGTTTGAACAAAGTCCCTGGGTGAATTTCCTATTTGCCTCTGTGTGCGTGTTATTTGTGGCAGACACTGTACCTGGTCAGCAGCTCTAGAACTGGAGGCCCTGGACACTTTAAGCTGGGCTTCAGTGGAAAGAGAGATCTGCTTAATTTTGTCCCAGGTGAAGGAGTCTAGCGGTTCCTTGCCTGGACTACTGGAAGGTTTCCACATCTTCTTTGTCACATTAGTTGAGATGACTTGCAGTAGAAGTTGTCCAGTGAGTGTTAAGAACCTATTGAAAGATCCTAGTTTTATAGTGATATTGTTAGGAGAACAAACTCTTTAATTGTTAAAACCAATACATGTGCTGATGCAACATATTTTGTGTTAAACTAGTAGCAGTTGTAAAAAAAATTAGAAATGCTATCCCATCATCATTCCTGTGGTTTTGAGCTGTGCTAGAAACCACATAATGCTACATCTGGCTTCATGCATGTTCTTGCATCCCTACCCAGAGCATGAACTGGATCCAAGGAAGAGATTGTGAGCAGCATGTATTTTTTCCTAGGAGGGCAATTTAACCAATAAACATATAAAGTTCAAGTCACTATGTTCATGACTACAGTTCCGGACAATCTCTTGTTCTTTAGTACCAGCCCTTGATTTTGTAATAGCAGCTATTTTCTTTAGGAGTTTGCACTGAAAATATGCAGATTCACCTGAATTCCAAATATTTCCAGTCTTTTGGGAATTGAAGACTATGATTTTTAACTTTTTATATGTTTCTCAGCATAGTTCTAAAACCAAGGAATGAAATGGGAAAGTAGCAGCAGTTCTGCATTAATTTTAATGTCTAAATAAAAGGTATCTTCTGTAAATAAAGAGGTAGTTTAACATACGTTGCTCTATTTCACTTGTTTTAACTGTTGGCTAAAATAAGTATTTTACTGGTTCCACTAAAATTTCTAATTGCACTGGTATTTTTTAATATCTATTTTCATAATGTGCCTCAAAGTGACCCTGCACTGGGCTAGTCCTTGCTTCAGATTGAGAAACAGGATGCTGGTGCCCACCAGTGCCACCAGTCAGAAGTTGCCACATCCAGTTTCCAGTGTCCCAGCCTGCGTGGCCCTGGCACAGCCCAAGGTGTGACCGTGGCCACTGATAGTCACCCCTGACCTGGTGGTTCAGTGTTCAGCTAAACCCAGTCCTCGCTGCAGTAATAATACCTGTTTTAAATAATAACACCAGCTTAATTAACACCTGTTTGTGAGAGTTTGTGTTTGGGTTTTTTTGATTAACGGACTTGCTGCTTTCACTGCACAACAAGGCTCAATGCATCTTCCAGGGCTTGGTGACTTCGGTTTACTCCCAGCCCCATTTGACTTACAGGGTGCTGAGACCTTAAAGGGTTGGGGAAAGAGGCTGCAAAGATCTCACAGCTCTTGCATTTCTGTCGCTACCTGTTGGCATCTGGTCGGATTTCAGGCTGCCTGGCATTCCTTGGGATCAAACACAAAGTCCTGTCTCAAATCTGTCCCATGTTCCCGGGGTCAGGGCTGCAGGGCCAGAGGTAGGAGCACATGTAGTTGTAGCTGATACCTGCAGAAGCAGTGGTGGAAAGGCAGTGACATGTTAACTGTTAGTACACGAAAACGAGAATATAACTGGGGAGTCACATTCTTAAGCAAGTCCAAAACTCATCTCAAATTGGCTTGCTTTGAAAAACCAGAACAACTGGAAAAGCCCAGAATGGAGGTGACTTACAGAGGGCTTTTCAAGGGAAATTGCATTGGCTGTAGATGCAAATGTGAGGTAGGCAGTAGCTGGTCCTTTCCAGACATTTTGGTGTAATAGCTCAAGTTAGCAGGAGCTTTCCAGACCTCTCTTGCTGGGTTAACTCTGCAGGAAGAGAAGACAGCAACTGTAAAGTGGACTTACCCTTTCAAAAAGCAAAGAAAAAGAGGAAAGCTGGGCAGTTTTTCTGGCTTTTCTTCACTGCAGATGATACAATGGATCTTTTTCCTGAAATAGGCACTTGCATTTCTCTTTTTCAAGAGTTTCTTTTTTTTTTTTCCTTTTTTTCTTTTTTCTTTTTTTTTTCTTGTAGCAACTGAAATGAGAAGCCCTTAAATCTGCTTGCATGAGTGAATCCAGGCAAGTCCCTGAGTGCAGTCAGCCAGCTCACTCCCTTGCCCTGTAGAGAAGGAGGGCAGCACCACGGCTCTGTTTTGCCCTCTGGGCACTCACAGTGAACCCCTGTCAGGTGATCCCAGCAGTGCCCCAGGCAGGCTTCCCAGACAGCCACTGCCACCCGCACCAGTTTGCAGGCACAAGGCAAGGCTGAATCTCAGAATCCAGCTTCACCTTCGCACTGGGACCTCCAACAAATTGACAGGGAGCACGTTGCCTGGAAAAAGCCAGGAAGCCTGTTGGCTGAATCTCCCTCTGGGGGAAGCAGAGGGGGAGTGTAACAGCTCTGACAGCAATAGAAGGATGCCACAGACTGATCTACTGCTTCCCCTCTGGTGGAATTACAATTACTGTAGCTATAATTTATAAATTACTATATAAATGCCCCGCTTCACCACCTAACAGAAAGAAAGAGCCATCACCTTTATGGTGACCTACTTGTGCAGTCACTGTGCCCAGGCATAAGGACAACAACCCTGTAACTTGAGGCGAGCTCATGGGGCTGAAAAAGTCTGCTACAAACTGAAAGGAAGCTACTGTACCTTGTACTGCTTTTATCCCACTTACCCTGTTTGCATGGAGCCATGTTGTTGCACAGAAACACTTCATCCTTCCCACCTCCCCTCTCTTCCTCCAGTCCGACAAGAATGCATGTTTGCTTTTTTTTTTTTTTTTTTTTTTTTTTTTTTTTTTGATGTGTAAATTTAGTTTTAACTTCAAAGCAGTTCCTTGCTGATTAGGTAGAGCACAAGTTGTCTTTATTTTACCAGTTGAAACTGTTGCTGTTATAAAGGGCTCCACTCATTGAGGCAGTGCTAAAACTTCTCTCTTTGATGACATTTGTAGCAACTCTGCTGAGCTCTGGGACCACTGCAACAGTGGCTCTGCTCCGGGATGGAATTGAGCTGGTTGTGGCAAGTGTGGGAGACAGTCGTGCTCTGCTGTGCCGGAAAGGAAAGCCCGTGAAACTCACCATTGACCATACTCCAGAGAGAAAGGAGGAGAAGGAAAGGTACCTGCAGGCTGATGATGTGGCTTCCCAGAGCACAGCCTCAGTCAGGATGGAATTCTGCTCTGCTGCTGGGGTTGGGCCATGAAGAGAGCAGAGTTGAATGTAGAGCCCTTAGACTGCTGTGAGCTGGCGGTAAGCTCCAGCTAATGCACTGGGTCCTGTTTAGAGGATCAGGGATGTGGAAAGACCTCCATGAGCATAAGATCTCAGAAGTAAGATCAGCATCACTGAGATTCAGAACAGGGCTATGACCACATGGTTCAGACTTGTCCAAAAGTGCCAAGTTAGAACCAACTTAGAACCTGAGGAAATGCACTGTAATTCCCAGGTCAGGACTCAGCCCACCAAGACACATCCCTTCCACAGACCCCTTCACACAGCCTCCTAGCTTAGGCTCTTCATACATCATTCCTCATTCTAGCTGCTGACAGAAATAGAGGTTAGAGATAGGGTAATGGTGTGAAGCAGTAACTAATTTGTTTTTTCTTTTGTGCCTCTGGACAGGATTAAAAAGTGTGGTGGCTTCATTTCCTGGAACAGTTTGGGACAACCTCATGTGAATGGTAGACTTGCAATGACACGGAGCATAGGAGATTTGGACTTTAAAAACAGTGGTGTGATAGCCCAGCCAGAAACAAAAAGGGTTCAGGTAAAAGAAGGTCTGGTTTACAGGGACAGCAGCACTTGGCCTAAGGGCTCCGTAGGTATTTGATGCAGTGGTGGTACCCACACAACACAAGCCCAGGTGAAGCCTGATGGCCACGCATTATTTTTTTACTGAAATAACCAGAGAACAACTTTCATTAAGTTGTTTCAGATTAACGCTAACAGGACAGAAAGGAATCTGGAACTAAATTCAACCAGATCAACCTCTAAATCTCACTTCTCACAGCAAAATATACGATGAGGGAAGAATACATGATATGTATTACAGGTGTTAGTCTTTTTGGGTCCTGTGGTCAAATGAATAATTTTGAGGTTAATGCTCGTATAAAACCATCACTGAGAACTGGGTGGGATATGGATGGGCTGCCATCAAAAAAGTAGGACATATAGAGATTTGCACAGTTGAGAGGAAGAGGGGACAGAGGAAAGAACAGCTGCATGTATTGTACCATAGCTCCGTAGTCATCTAGAAAACAAATTAAACACCCAGAAGGTATTCAGCCTCTACTTTGGCAGGAAGCTCTCCTGTCAATTCATATTCTGTTTCTTGCTTTTCCCTAATGCACCTCCCAGGGCCTCAAGAACTTCTATTGTTTTGGTCCCAATAAAGCGCCACCCACTAGGGGTTTAAAGAGATGACTGCAGTGCTATCATGCCTTCCTTGAAATACTCAGCTTCAGGAAAAATGTTGCAGGAGAGCACACAGCACCCCTAGAAAATAAAAAAAAGTACTTTTCAAGAGTGTAAAAACATGGGGGCCATTCCCCTGCCTTGCAGCACTCACCCAGGTTCATGCATCCCATGTGCCTCTGTTGCAGCTTCACCACGCAGATGACAGCTTCCTGGTGCTGACAACCGATGGCATCAACTTCATAGTGAACAGCCAGGAGATCTGCGACTTCATCAGCCAGTGCCATGACCCTGCTGAGGCTGCCCATGTGGTCACTGAGCAGGTAATGCCAGCGATGCTCTGGGGACCATGGGCTCCTGGTTGGGCTGGTTTGGCTTAAAAAACCTAGGTTTTTGTTTACACAATACCACACATTCATCTGAATTGAACGGTGCTGGCTGAGACATTCACCAGTCCTGCTGGCCAGCCTTTTCCTTACCCTGGGTCTCGCCACATCCTTGCCAGGCATCACATCAATTAGCTTGTTTAGCTCACTGTCCACTGAACTGCATGGGATCTAACTGCAGCTTCTGCCTGTGCTGAAAATATCATTGTCATAGACAGAAATGGCCAGTTTCTGACCATGGTTCTGGATGGTGGCATATCCTATGGGAAGCTCTGGGGCATATCAGAATGTGGAATTAAGGCTGGGAAGGGGCAAGGGAGTCTTGGGCCTCGGGGTTGGGAAGGGGCAAGGAAGTCTCTGGCCTCAGGGTGTACTGTCCCAGGTGAAGCCAGACACTTGTTTCCCTTTCCAAGCAAGACACTGATGCTGACACTTAGTGTCTTCTCTCAGGCAGCGCAGTTTGGCTCTGAAGACAACAGCACAGTTGTCATAGTGCCATTTGGAGCTTGGGGCAAGTACAAGAATGGGGAGATTACCTTCTCCTTCAGCCGCAGTTTCGCTTCCAGTGGGAGGTGGGCGTGAAGACAATGCCACAGCGATCCTTTCCTGCCGTCACCTGGACACAGCGTGCTACAGGAGAACACCTCCATCTGTTCCTAGGCTGACTCAATGTCTTGTCCATCTCTTCTGCTCCTGGTGTTAGAAGATGCCACTGCTCCCTTGGTGCGTAGTGCCCATTGTTGCTTACGGCTGACTGTGTCTTGCTGCCTGCATTATTCCTGGCAGCATCGGGGCAGCGCCCTGGGTTTGTCACCCCAGCAGCTCCACACATCACTTTGTTCACACAGACAAGGTTCTGGGCTTTCACCCAAGGCTGGAGGGGGTGCACAGACATTTCATGCCTACTTGTACTCCTCAGGACCCTCAGCTCCCTGGCAGCTGTGAGTCCCTGAGCCACATGCTGGCTTCCTTGTCTGATAAAACACAGGGGAACAAACGCACAATGTTCTCAGGTAGACAGAAAGAGGGTTTGTTGTCTTCTTATGCTGCAGCCACCTGAAACTCCCCTGTGCTCCAGGAGAAGTGGGTGAAAAATAAAGAAGTTTCAGAATGTTTAGGATCTGATGCCAGTGGCATTTGGTGTAGCTGTACAAGTTCCTGAGGCAGTGCTGCTTTGTGCTCTCACTGCCATCATCTGTGATCCTCTAGCTCCAAGGAGATACACCAGGCTGGAGCCATGTGCTGTTGGACAGATGGGAACTTTTCTCCATTGGGTCCAAAGCCTGTGCAGTCTCTGTGGACCATGCAGCAGCCCCTTGCACTGTCCTCTCATTGCTGTCAGTGCCTGACAGAAGCACAGAGGAGGGAAAAAGACGCACAGTTTTGATATCCAGAGACTCTCATCAACTTCAATGTCTTTTTTTTTTAAATAAAGAAAATAAGCTAATTTCAAAGAGTTTACTCTTCAAGATCTGATGCGTAAGACAGTTTATTTCTTCATACATACATGAGGATTTTCCTACCCTCTGCTGAAGGTGTCTGAGTTAGTTGTGATCTCTCATGTCTCTTCATGGTACACAAGGAGGTATAAAATGCCCCCAACAAGCTAGAGAAAGGAGAGAGCATTATAACAATGTAAGATAATTTTTGTAAGTTTTGGGTATTATTTCTAGTAGATGTCAGATATTCAGATACCAGGAAGAAATTTTATACTTAAAGGAAGTGTTTCCCCCTCCCTTCTTGGAGGGGAATCTGTATCCAGTGAGGCATGGGGGGACCAGAGCTCTGATCCAGCTCATATCACTGTTGTGACCTTGACTGCAGGTGACACATTGGCACAGGTGAAGATCTGTCCCAGTGTGCCTCATTCAGACCTCTTCCTTCCTCCATTCCATGTCAGCTGTCAGCTCCTGTGGCAGTGAAATATGGGCAGAGAAGAATTGGTCTGTTCTCAGACTTGCCACAGTATTTTTCCTTCTATGGATGCTTCCAATAGCACAATTGTAAAAACAAAACAAAATGAAAGAGAAGTTGCCTGTTACTAAATCACCTCGTGAAAAAAAGAAAAAGAATTCAGAGGTGCCTGGACTGATTCTGATTTTCTAGTGTGAAATACATATTCATTACTTTAATCCCTTTCCTTTAGTCCAGGGTTACCCCTTAGGCAGCCAGTTCATTAGCTTTTCCTTGTCTGTGGTGGAAGGCCCAGCAGCACCCAGCAGAGCACTGTGTGGTACTGACAGCATTAAGTACTGGGTGTGCAGAGTGCCCTGGTTTTGTCTGTCCCATCACTTGGTGCATCACGTGGGGTGAACAATGCATTTATTTGGGTTGTAACTGCAGTGCTGTGTGTAAATCTCTGCTGTACTGGATGCTGGTGCCCAGGCCTGTATAGTGAGCACACCAGTGGTTTACAATCCTAATTCCCTTTCTCTCCTCAGATTTTCCCCAGAGTTGGGGTTCAGTGTTCACCTGAGGTCAGGATGGTTGCTGTTAGGGGTATTTCTCCAAACAGCATAGTTGTCTTCCCAGGGGCAGGATCCATCCATAACTTCCTTGAAATTTTACCAAGGAAGGGATAAGACAAAGCTTTGTGAAACAGAGAATTATTAGATTCAGGTGTATTGGTGGTTGCTATTGCTGCTTCTCTACTATTGCAGAAACATTTGGGTTGGGAAGGACTCCTAGGCACCATCTCACCTCCAGTCCTTTCTATTGGACTCATTGTTTTCTTTGTCCAGGTTCTTTTTCACTCCTGGGGCAATTCCTGTAGTTGCTGCTGTTGTTTGAGTCCTGCCTCAAGCCCAGCCCTCTCACAGCACTGAACTGAGGCTCAGTAGGCACAGGCCAGGCTCCAGTATGGGGCAAAAGCTGCTGGTTTTCACTGGGGTGGGCAAGGCACCCCTCCATCAGGTGACACACCAGTTTGCCAGGGTTGGTGCCCATTCAGGTGTAAAGTCCCAGGCTCTGGGTGGTGATACCTGTGCTAGGAACCTGCCCAAATCCTTCCACACACCCTGCTAGCCAGGGAACAGCCACCTCAGGGTGCATTTCAGTATTGCCGCACCCAGAAATCTTCTCTTATACCATGATGACACCAGATTCCACCAACCCCATGAGGTGCCAACAGTGTTAGTAACATTTGCAGCTCATGTAAGCATGAACAAGGACCCCTGGACCCTGCATAATCATCCACACCAATCCAGAGTGGGAAGTGGGAGATGTAATCCCTCATCCTCTTGTGGAGACAAGACAGTTCCCGCAGCTCAGCAAGGCCATCCATGCCAGTATACAGCCCAGAGCCACTGTTTGTACTAGCACATTCCCAGCTTCAGCCTTATAGAGGATAAGCAGTGCAGCCAGCAAACTCCCTGACTGTCACAGGAGGTTGCTGCTGCTGCAGCAATAACACACTGGATATAAAGCTGCCATTGTCTGTTGTCTGTGTCCTGTGTTGGGTACCAAAAAGGACCATGGAAGATGAACCTTGGCTGAACATCAGCTGCCAACCAAGCTGCTCTTATTACTGCCCTTCACAGCAGAGTGGGGGCTAGCAGCAGAAAATAAAATGAAAAGACCCCAAAACCTGGTCAAGATAAAGACAATTAATAAAGAGTGTTACCAGCCCCTTTTCAGGTGCCAATACACTGGCCAGAACTGTGAGGATGCTGTGGGGAGATGAGCGCCATCCCAGCCAGGCCCAATAAATACTTTAGGTTTTCCATCTGGTCACTAGGCCTCCTGCAGCCCATGGCAGCTCTGCAAGCAACCAGCTCCACTGTATCCCCTCAGGGACTGGCAAGATCGTCCTGCACAACAGAGCTCCTTTAGCTTGAGGACAAAGAGCAAATTGTTCTAAAATGGCAGCTGCCTGCCAGAGAGGTTTATTATTCCAGGACAGTGAAGGACCTCCCACTTTGAATGAAACAAAATGGAATGTTTGCTCTCTAGCTCGCTGTCTTCCCTGTGCATCTGAAGTTACAACAAAAAGAGTATTTTTTGTTTATGACAGATTGAACCAAACATTAGGGGTTACCTGCTGAGCAAACTGTGAAAAATGTTCGCTTTTTTCTACCTTTTAGGGGATGGATTCTGAAATCCATTTGGTTTGGTAAGACTATTTCCCTGCCTGAACATGCCCCCTGGAGCATGAATCTCTGTACAGGCACTGCAGGAGGGTGGGCTGTGGGTGCAGAAAGGCAAAAATGCCGTCCAGCTAAGTATACATTTTTACTGTTGAGGATATGGAAGGCATGAAGGTGACCTCATGTTCCTGGAGGATTTACTAGGAGAGGTGTTGAGACTGCAGATGGATTACGAACTTAAGTCTCTCTGCCACTTGCAAAGATGGGGGTTTCATGCTTTATAGAGGGAACTCCCAAAAAAGTCACTTGCAGCCTGGATTTAGGAGAGCTGGTCCCTCTGGATGATGAACATAGCACAGGAGACTGAAATGGGGCAGAGATACAGTAATTAATTTAATATAGGCCCTCATTACAGTCAGTGCCTTTGGGCTGAAATGCTCAGGGCTGGAGAATAATCCTGGAGCAGCTGAAAATGGGAGTGTGGAGAGAAATCAGCAATATCACTGCTTTTTACATATTTGAAAATTGAGAGGAGCTTAGACTCACCACAGGATTTCTGTTGAGTTCCCCGGGATCAGGGTTCCATGAGCCACATTTTCTGTCTCAGCTGGTGGATGTGCTGTGGTCAAAGACACTGGGATTTTTAGCTAAGGGAGAAGCACAAAACAGCAGCTATGAGTGAAACTGGTTTAATAATAATTTCTCTTAAAAACCTTCTTTCATCTTAAAAACCTTAAAAACCTGGCAGTTGGGCACCTCCAGGTCATTGCTCACTCACCCAAGAAGAGAAATGTACAGTACAACAACACTCTGGGCATTCCTTGGTTCCAAACGGCTGTTCTGAATGCAGAGATACCCATCAGGTGCCCTCTTGACCCAGGATATGGAGTGCTTGGGCAGTGGTGCCTGTCATAACTTTCTTACTGACTTAAGTGCAATTGTGTACATTTATTACATCATGCTTTGCCTTGGGGCTCTGTGTAATTTCTGTGGTTTGATGTTTATCTTTGGTGTAATCCGTGTTCGAATTTCATCTACTGTGAAATTTTATAGAGGTGCCCATCTTGCTTTTTTTTTTTCCTTTAAAAATGTTTTTTTCATCTTCATAAACTCAAAGCTACAGTAGAGCAACTAAGTCTGTACTGGAATGCTTACAAGATCTTTCAATAAAGAATTGGCCTCTAGGAGCTATGTCACTACAAATGGATTTTTCTTCTTCCACCGCATTGCCAACTACCAGAAAAGCTGCAGCTTCTCAAGCTGTGTCACAGCTGTTCTGTTAGCCCCGGGCTTCAGTCCTTGCCATAAAAAGCTTCTGATAACCAAGGCTTTGGCTACAAAGATGTTCTCTCAGTGATAACCAGTGCAAAGTACCTCCTGTCTCTGGGCTGCGATGCACCAGGATGTCCTAACTTGCTATTTCTGTCTGCCTGGGTGGCTGTCACGTTGAGCAATGCCAGCCTGTGACACAGGGCAAAGAAACAAATTTGGCCTCTGCAGGAATATAGTTTTGCTGCTGCATGAATTCAAAGCTGCTCTGTTACACTTGAAAAAACTATAAGGAAAAAGTAAGAGCCAAGGGTTTTAACTCGGCTGCAGAAGTGGTCCTGAGATCACTGGTATTTTTAGTTAATACGGCTTTTCACAGCTGGGCTCAAATCAATTTTACTCTCTCTCCCTTGAAGGCAGCAGCCTTGACTTCAATGAGGTCTTAGTTTCCTACAGCTGAACTCCAGGATTTCTTTTTAGGAGCAGAGTCCTTTTTCGCTCTCATTTGTTGCCAGTCCACATCTCAGCTCAGTGTGGAGCTGATCAGCTCTTGGATATATGCACATATCCCATGGTGGTCTCATAATCACTGCTCACACGGGTAAATTTGGAGAACTTGGGTGGTTTGTTGGAAAACCTGCTGGCCAGCTCTGCCCTTTCACAGGACTTGGGAAATGGCTCCCAGGTTTCTCTGCAGTTGGAGCATTTATCCTGTAATGAGCATCCCTGTGAGCTGCTGCTTTGTGAGAAGAGGGCAGCCAAGCACCAGCAGCAGTGCTTCCCTCCCCAGCTTCAAGACTGTCTGGGCAGAGCAGCCAAGCTTTAAGGAGAGCTTAAAGCTCTCAGAAGCTGTCCCTGGGAAGGGCTGGGAGTTCTTGCCAGAGCTCGTGTGAGCACCACCCCCTGTATCTCACCCGCACAGGATTTTCATCACTGCCGTTGGGCAGAGCCTTCCTACACCTCCCCACCACCTCAGTGCTGGCAGTGGAAACACTCCCACCCAGACCTTGTCTCTGCTCCTGCCTGGCTCCTGCACTCTGGTGCAGGCAGGATTGCATTAAGGTTCATCCGTGTCCAAGTTTTGGTGCCATTCGTTACAAATTGCCCTTTTTTGTGGGGCCAGGCCCACATTCAACGCAGTGCCACACAACTCTTCTCCAGGAAGACAGGGCAGGATTTAGCTCCCAGCACATCAGCCCGGTTCCTGGGCTTGCTTACCCCACACTCCTCCCTACACGGTGTGGCACAGTAACCTCACTACTGAATCAAACCTGTATCCTGACAAGGAGAGAGATGTGTCCTACGGCCAGGAATTCCTTAAAAGCACTCATGCATTTTATACAGAACACTGAGCCTGGAAAGCAGCTCAGCTTCACTTTTCTGAACTGAATTACTGCACCTGTTGTGAAAGGCCATACAGCCACAGCAAACTGGCCACAAATTTGGTTTTACCTGCTAAATAGAATGCCTGGTCCTGGGCAGTGCTTCCACCTGGCAGGAACTGTGGTGGAGCCAGAGCTAAAGGCTGGGGCACTTGCAAGGAGCTGCCCTATCACTCAACAAGTGCCTCATTTCACTCCAAAACTGGCTGCTGGCCCAGCTGATGCCTGTTGGGATTTACAGGGCTGGGACTGCACTTTCCCAGTCAAAAGGTCCATCAGGATTGTGGGCTCCACCACTTCCCAATGCTTGTTCCTGGCACCTCTGCTCTCCACCGTGCCTGGAAAATGAGCTTGAAATATTGCATATAGTAATTGACCCAGCTGCACAGAGCAGCCTGGAGCTGCTGTTAGTAGGAAATCTCTCCCCAAAAAAAGTGGGAGGCAATGCCAGACCCCACAGCCCAGAGTTGGTATGGTTACCTGGCTCAAGAGTGCTTTGGTGATATTCATCCATGACCTGCTCCCGGGCAGCAGGACACTCAGGCTGCAGCTGTCATATGTCTGCAGCTGCTGAGCAGAGTAACTCCCCCAAAACTGTTGAAAATGTGGGGTTTTCTTTCAGTGTGTGGAAAGATTTAAAATGTGGAAATGGCCAAGTGTGAAATACTTGAACCTATGCAATATGGACATTACCATCCTATATAACCAAGACACGGCTAAGCAAGGCCATGGAAATGGCTTCTCTAATTCCCTCCTTTTCCACTGCCCTTGTCCAGCAGGACTTAATTTTTTTGTCTGCTTTCACTGTATTGGCAGAGCCCGTTCTATGCACTGTCACATTCTGCTGTTGCAGCATAGCAGGGCGGTAGAAATGCTGCAGCCTTCCTTGAGGCGTCTCCTTCAGAAGGCGCTAAGAGAAAGGCCACAAGAACAGCCATTTCAAGTGCATGCACACGCCACAGATAGCTCAGCGGAGGAAAGACAGGAAGGGTCTTTGCATGATATATTCCAGCGAGGGGTTTATCGCAGCCACCACGCCAAAGGGAGCAGAGACAAAAGACAGGACCATGCAGTCCACATGACTGAAGTGTGACCAATGACCTGAGGGCACAGGGGCGGGAAAAGGGAGGGCAAAGGGCAGCAACCTGTAAGGGGCATGAGGGATGAATAATTGGGGTGGGCAGTGTCAACTGCCAGTGGGGGAGGCAATCTGATGCAGATTTGCAGTAGTGCTGCAGAGCATAATGAATTAAGTCTTCTCTATCAGCCTAGGTGGGGAAAACGCTATGATATCAGTGGATTCCACATTCTGCTGAATTCATACTCTACAATTTAAAGCAAAAAAGAACAAACTAAGGCACATGATTTCATGCTGCACCATCATGGATGGGCAGACTCACACTCAGAAAGCAAAAATGCAACAAGTAATAGAAACTTCTCATGATGACACAGAAAAATGTTACTCATTAGTTACCGCTCCCGAGTTAAAAACGTTTATTTAACTGCAAATGATTTGTCTTTCCAACAAATGCAAACCAGCTTTTTGGTGGTAAATAGCAGGTATTTATTTGAAATGAAAAAAAAAACTTCAGTACCTGAACTATTGCATTTAATCATGTATTGTTGTAATTGTGTTACTCTACCTTTTTGCATTGGAGACAAATATACAATGAACATTCAGATATCACAGACTGCACACTAGATAGTAAATCGTCAGGCCTTTTATGTAACCACCAAAAAACATACTGGATTCTGCAATATAGTACAAAATTCCACACTCCAGTCTTAGCCAGTTAACTTCAATTTACTCCTGATGCTGTACAAATAAATGGCCATTTAACTAGGGCTTACAAGTTAATAACAGGACAAAAAAAATATACATTGCACTGACACAAAAAGTCAGCTGTGTTAATAGTCATGCAACAAGTAACCAAACTTGCTGAAATTAAAAATACTTTCTAAAAACAGTTTTAACTGCATAAGTATTTTATACACAGTTCATTTACCGAAACAAAAGGAGTCTTTAAATGATACAACGCAAATATAAGTTTCTACCAATTTTATACATAAGAAAGTGCAAAATAACTTATCTAAAGTGTTTTGCTATTGAACTGATGAATGTTGGCTGGAGGCAGCCAACCCCTCTCAAAAGCATGACATTACAGTTGCACACTACATACGAATGTTAGGAGTACATGGATAAGTTTACTACAAAGAACAAGGCAGGAGAAGACATGTGAGGTACTTGCAGAGAATACAGTCTACTAATGTTAGTGTAAATGAGTATATTTTTGCTCAACAGATTTTTATATGGAAAACAAAGCAAATATTTGCATTAGAAGCTCGAATGAAATGGAAAAAAACCCCACTCCCATGTGAACACCACAGTTGCCCACAGCACCAGCTGCCAGAGGGAATATGCGCAGGTGTGTTTGTCCCCCTCTGCCTCCAACAAGCAAACGTGTTTTTTTGGGAACAGAATTAAGTCAGAGGGCTGTGGTGGTTTCCTTGCAAAATGTAAACCGGGCCTAGCCTGCACACTGCAGGTTTTGTAAGGAATAAGGATTTCTTTAGTGCACTGCCAACGCCGCAGGCGTGGAACAACACCCGTACAACGCGTCTGCGGCTGACAGCCCGGTCCTCAGGACCCCACAGCAGGACTCTGTCCTGGCTTCAGTGCTGGACCACATCAGTGTTGTTGTCATAGCCTTGCTTTTATTAGGGTTTAACCATGTGGCTGTACAAGCTGCAGTCCACAGAAAAGAAGGCTTCCTTAAATTTGGGGATGCTTTGGAAATCTGGAGGCAAGGGGAAAAAAACTGTGGACTCAAAGGCATGTAAGAGTTGTTAAAACAGCCTTTTCTTCAAACAGAAAACTTTAAGGCCACTAGCCTGTCTTCTGAAGTATGCTGGTTTTGCATCATTTTGGGAAGGGTGAAGGCAACGTTAGAGAGAACAGCTGAACACAGAAATTCCAGTGCTCCGCACATGCTTACCGAGGACCTCTTCCTGTTTTTAGGGTCAAATCTGCCAGGTAGCCAGCAGTCAGTGGGGCTACTTGACCATCACTCTTTGGATCCAAAATGTGGGCCAGCTAAGCTCAACAAACCTGCATTTACTCAACAGTGTGCAAGGACTCTAGAGAAGCCTTTCTGTTCATTTGGGGACCTAGTATACATACCAAAACAGGAATATATCTCATTTTACAGACCAGCACATACATAATAAACAAACAAGTATCAAAATACATATTTAACCTTCAGTGCATAAACATGTGATACCAGGGTAAATAATAAGTGGTCAGAATTAACAAATTATTCACTGCTAAAAGCTCAAATCAAGAGAAGACAGGGGTGCCCCCACAGTGCCAGGGACCCTCTGGAAGGAGCTCACGCCAACAGAGAGGTCCTGGAATTCTTGATGGTGCAATTCCAACAACATTGCTGGTTTTAAGGATTTGCTGTCCCAGGGCCAGAGCCTGCCCAAGTCATTCCAAGTGAAGGATAATCTCATCCTTTTGCGTGACAACATTCACTCAAGTACTGCCAGAGCCACCTGTCTTCTGTTGGTCTGGGTCATATCCTTACCTCTATTTAAAAGAATCCATTGAGAATATACCTAGCTCTAGATCAGTTTGTCACCCATTTACAAAATATATACACGTATGTTAAAAAACAAAAACAAACCTACCACCAGCCTGCCTGCTGCCCTCCCTCTACCCTCTCGCCCAAACCGGCAAGACCTCATGCAGAAATTAAGTCCATGGGCCTATCCCAATGCACGTGCTCCAATCCCAGCGGATATCAGTGTCTCTACTTTATCCCACATGTAGTGCAAAATAAATGACAGAGTAGTAAAAAAATACTGCAATTAAATTCATATTGAAACTTAAAAACCATAATGGAAATCTACTGCTGTCCTCAAGCTGATGGCGTGTGCTGAAAGACAAAGAGAGCTCCGAGGAGCATTTCTGACATGACCAAGACCACTCTGCTTTAGAGCAATGCCTGTTACAAAAAGGTTTTTGCAGAGAAGCTATGGGACAACAGCAGTTCAGTTTTATGCACAAGGAATTAATTCTGTATCTATATGCAAAAGCCAATTGCTATTGACTAAAGAAGGTAAAAGCTGGTTCTTGCACTGCATGAATCAGCTGCTAATGAACAGTAAGTAATTAATAAAACTGCACCTCTGACATATGTATAAAAGAGGCCTTATTAAATATGAACAACACTGAGGTGGTAAATAGTTTGGTAAAAAATGCAACACAAGTGTACAATTTAGTTCCTGGTTATCTTACAGCTAGAATAAAATACTCGAAGTTCCTATTCTCAAAAATGTTTTCTTTTGAAAAAAATCTGTGTAATTCTATGAATAGCCTCACTTAAATTAAGATACTGTGGGCGACTGAAAGAACAAACATGCACAGATTGGATTTTTAACAGAAATACACATAATGCCTTTGAGTTTTCTGGTTTGTTTTTTTTTTTTTTTAAACATTCGTATTTAAATTGATAGATGAGATAAAGATGCCACACAAAGTACAGTGGTTAATCTGAAGTCCCATGTAACAGGCAGTTAAGTTCATATTTAGATAAAAAGGCTGTTATACCTATTTACAATATACACAGTTGCTTGCGAAGAAGGCAGATTTACAACTATCTTCTAAAAAGCCTTGCCCTCCCTCCCCCCAGTTAAGATGACTACCTCTACAAAAACAAGACAAGAAGGGGTGTTTACGATAAGTGAGGATTTTTGCGACAGCCAGCCCAGCATGGGCTTAGGGGCTGCCAGTTCTGTTGGATTTGTGGTTATTAACCATGTCTTCCTGGGCCTTGCTCTTCTCCTTATGCTGTTTGTCTCATCTGCCTTCTGTCAACACAAACCAATGCAATGATCCCTTCTTACTCTTAGTGCTTAGAACGCAGTATAAACATAAGTGTAAACAGACAATATTCCAATTTCTTCTGATGCTCTCACTGGTTCCTGGAGTGACAGTGGGGCTGGATGAGGTTTGCCAGGCCCCCATCAATTTCTGGACCCCTCCTCTGAGCCCCGCTCATGCTGTAGGTTGTAGAAGCAGTTCTGGCACACCCTGACCGGTGATGAAATCTTCAGCCGTTTGATTTCTGACTGAAACCGGCTGCACCTGTGGAGAATAAACAACCATCACTGAAACTCAGGTTCTCTCCATTTCTACCCATTTTCTGTTGAGCTGGTGGGAATTATCACCATGACTTCAAACACCAGAACTCTGTCCTAACTCACCTTGACATGGAGATGCAATGCCGTGTGGCAGAAGCAGAATTTAACTCAAATGATCACCAGAGTCAATGCAATGAAACTGTGTGACAGATAGCTCAACAACAGCTGTTGTCACCACTTTAGACTCAAACAGATAAAACTAGAAACATCATCTCTGACCCAGTGGATCAGAGATGAGACTTGAACTTCAGTTTGTGGGTAAGAAGAGCTCACACACATCCTCTATGTCATACATTTTGTCTGAGGCTACAGGCTAGTGGCCCCTAAATCAGCATCCTCACAGTCCTGCACACAGTTAAGGCAGCCCCAGTCTTTCACAAGAGTTCTATGTTATTTTACAGCTTTGCCCCACCTAAAATCCTGTATGGAAAAGAGCCCAAAGGAGGCTGTTGGTTGCTTACTTCTGGCAGAATAGCTGTCCACAGTTCCTGCAGTGGTGCCGCCTCTCGGTGAGTGAGAAGCGCACAGTGCAGCCTGAGCAGCTGTCGCCGCCCTCGTCCTTCACCCAGTGATCGGCCGCGGACCGGCCCGGCTGATCGCTCACTGACCAGCTGAACACCCTGCCCCGGCTGTCCCCGATCAGGATCCTGCTGTGATCCCTGCAAGGAAAAGCAAAAGCATTCCTGCAACAACTCTGGCACAGTAACACACCAGCACGGATGCCCATTTCAAACATCAGAGAATGTAAAATGGTAAAGCATTGGTGTGGTGACTAACGCCCCAACCACCCTGCTCTGAGAAACGGAGCTGCAACACTCTGTGTAACACAGTGCAGCTGAACAAGTCTCCCTCTCTTTAGTGTTTTTATCTCAGTCCTTGAAGAAGGCTACCCCAAACAGAAGCACCACAGAACAGAGTTATGAACAATGGCACCTCTTTCCTGCTGACAACAGCCAAAAATGCTTGAAGTCCTAATGTGCGAGCTACTCACTTGGAAATGCCGAGTGCAGTGATTTCTGCTGGGTGTGCGTTGTCTTTGCGATCAAATGCCGTGTGCATAGTTAGCTTGCTTCTGAACACCAGCTGACGCTCCCACCTGTATCCTACAAAGCAGTGGGAAGTGGGAGGGGATAAAGTAAATTTGCTCATTCTCGTTTTCATTCCCTCCTCCCTCAACACACTCGTAACCGCAACTTTGTAGTAAGAACTAGAATCTCTGGCAGAGATTCAAGTTCTTCTCTTTTTCTATAACATTTCACTTAGGAATAAAACTGAGGGCTGTGTATGGTTTCTTTTACCTGGTTTGAGCTTGCTATAGTGACGTGCTTCAGCATAGCTGGGGTGGGGGTGGTTAACCTGAGCATGGGGATGCATTTTTACTTGTCCCTCTGAATAATTCACAAAGATAAATCCATCTTTCTCATCCAAGCTGAGCTGGTCTGACCAACGCCTGGAGTCATCGGAGCCACTGTCTGCTGACCATGCTGCTGCTGCTCTGGCTGACGATGACCGAGGCCTGTGGCTGGTGCTGCTTGGTTGGCTCTGGCTTTCCTGCACTTTCGTGTCCTGGCCTATGCATGCATCGTCTGCCTCGGAGTCACTGCTGTCCTCTTCATGGGCTTCCTGCCCTGAATTGGCACAACAGGGAACAAGCCACTGTTAGTGAACCTGGTTATGGCCTGAGCTTTTTCCTTACTCTGCTGCTGCACTGCCTGAAACCCAATGGGCACCAACTGCTGAGAGAGGGACACTGCATGCAGGCGTCTCAGAGCCTTTTCAGAGATTCAGCTCCTGCCAGGAATCACACCATTCATATTTTTTGCACTTTTTTTTGCACTTTTTTCTGTTTCGTTTGTGAGAACGACACGCCTTAGCTGAAGCTATTTCCTACAACAGTCCCTCTGAGGAAGGCTATAATAGACAAAAGGAGCAAAAACTTCAGAAATATTCAAGTTGGCAAAACCTTTCAGCAAAACTTACACAAGTAAGCACAGTCAGCTACACTGAAACTCTGACTGAAAAATATGATGCAGACTTGTTAATAACAGGACTTGTTAATACAAAAGAGCAATTAACAAAGACATTTATACTCCAAGTGACACTGAAAATAACCAAATGCCATATTCATATAATAGTTACTTGTGAGTACAATGAGATTCAGATCCAAATGCAGATCATATCTTCAATATGAAGAGTGCAGGAGGAAGACAAGATGGCTAAAAGAAACTGTCATAAGGCACAGACCAAAATCTTCCAAGAGCAGAAAGGGATATCATTGCTTGTCTTGTTTTAGCTGTTCCATCAGTAGATTCAACTTGGCTGTTATGCTATAATTCCATTTCATACTAAAAAATATCTAGATTTTGGACAATCCATTGAGCGTGGCAACAGCCAAAACAAACCCAGAGAAAAGTTCCACCTTCACAGAACAAAAAGCTATGATGGGCAACATTTTTTCTTACTTGTAGCAGTATGAAACTACCTTAAGTAAGGTGGTGAACTTAGATGCTCTGTTCATTGTGCCCACTGGATGTCTACTGCCTTTTGAGATAAAATCTCCCTCATTCCATTCTGCACTGTATAACCACAAGACTTGACCTACCTATAGCAAAGATCAGATATAATAGGGAAATACCAAACACTTGTCAGGAGACATACCTATTTGAGCATCCTGACAGTCCTCTTGCATTTCCAGCATCTCCACAGGCTCTGGAGCTGGTGTTTCTGGCACTTGCAAGAACTCCATCCGCCAGAACTGGAGGGACAGGGGATAAGCAGAGTGGCACTTACTGAACTCTTGGCTTTTTCCTGAGCTACTTGAAGAGTTAAAAAGGCTTGGTAAAACTGTGTATTCGCACTGGTAGCATGCAAGGCAGGTCACATCTCCATACTAAACTCTGTTTTTGAGGACTAGAAACTATAAGAGGACATCTGCGCTCATGCCTGAATCCATTCCACACAGCTGTCCAACCAGTAGACTCTGGTTAAGGCTGCACCCAAAAGTACTGCAAGTTGGGTTAGACATGTAGCAATCAGAGATGACACCAAGTTTCTCTTTTCTTTCTAGCCAAGCAAAATGAATTGTCTCAAGGTGTGTGAAATTAAAATGGTGAACCAAAGCAATAGTCTCCAGGTATGAAAGCTGATGACCAAAACAGAGCAGGAAGGAAAATGTATGCTCTGCGGACTATTGCTGGTTACCACATCCCAATGGGAGCATCAAAAAAGGCGAAAGAACTGTTCAGGTGAAATTCCCAAGTAAAGCAGGACTGTGTTTGGTCCTGGTCAGGACACTGTATTGTCCTGGATAGGCATGCCTTTTCTAAATACTACCACCAGCAAGGCATAAGCTTTATTTTCCAGGCAGTGATTCCTGGTACTTACCCGGACAACTCCGTCCGAATGCCCCGTTACAATGACATTCTGGGTGTCCCACTCATTCATCTCTGACACAAAACAACACATAATTTGCTGGCTTCTGCCAGTGAAGGTGTTTACACTTGCAGTAGGGCTGCCATTTATGCTCCACACATGGATGTAAGTGCCAGCACACGATACAATGTCTCCCTGCAAAGACAAATAACACCTCCAGATTTCAATACAAAGTTGCCGGTATTCTTCAGCAAAAATATAAGTCAAGTTCATTTATAAGTCAAGTTGCAAGGCTGGCACTTTTCAGGAAGTTCTAGTCAAGGGGCATCTGGCCAGCAGAAGAAACCTTTAGGATTCTATGATTTTTGTTTTTTTAACTCTACCTAGAAAACCACACTTAGTAGCAACCAATCTGTTCTATTTACAGCATAGAATGAGTTGACCAATTCTTCCATTTTTCCTAGCATAGCAATCCAACAGCCTATTTTCAGTACTTTCAGTTTCCAAAGACTGCTCATGGTGACACTGCTCTTTTTCACAAATATGTATCACCTTAAATTTCATTTGCTTCTTTATTTGGAAGTCCAAACTAGTGCAGAGGGAAACAGGAGCGGCAGTCTAAAGCACTGGCAGCACTACAGCCAGACCACCAACAGCTAATAAACTGTACTTGCTACGCCCTGATTGCATTACAGCTCTCTCGTCTTGATTTCTACCACTGCATCTGCTCCAGCTGCAACAGGGTCCATTCAGCCTTGATGTCCATGCATGGGAGCTGGATAAATGGTGACTTGTAACTCACAGGACCATCAGGGACAGAAGCTTTTAGGATACGTCTGTTTCCACTACAACTGGCACTGCATTGTCACCCAAGGTATCCCCTGTTTCCTTTAAATTCAGCTTAAGATAAGAGAAGGCAACCAAGGTCATGTATCAAAAGCTCTTCTTAGCTCCTGTGGCAGATCTGGCAGCTCATTTGGAATGTCACACTAACTAAACTGCTTGCAGCACTGTTAATAAATAACCTCCTCTGAGCTCAAGCCACTCTGCATGGAATGCACCCACGTATGGCTCTAGATAAATGACACAAATTATTCCTAAACCAGGTGTTAATCAGTTTTCAGATGAGTTATACAAGTTCTGCCAAATTAACAGGAGAGCCTAGTGGCTTTTTTTCCTTTGGTTTAATGATTTCCAACTCTTGCTACTGTTCCCACTGCAGCCTGGTGGACGGAGTCTGGCTCTCACCGTTAATTCATTTATACAGAGTGCTGAAATTGGAGCCCTGTGCCCTCGGAGTTGTGTCAGGAAGGAGAGCTTATTCAGATCCCAGATGATGCAGGTGCGATCCCGGGATCCACTCACAATGATGTGATATGCCAGTGACGCCGTTAAGCACGTAACAGTGTCAGTGTGACCCAGCAGTGCCTGCAAAACACAAGTCAGGAGCAAAAGTAGAAATCAGGAGAGAGAACAAAAATTCCACATCAAAGCCTTTCACCTGAAAGATTCAGTTAACGTAACCAGAATATCCCATCAGAAGATGCAGCCACCTTATAAGTCTTCGGTTGATAACTATTTCTGTAACTGAAAATGGCAAAAGTAATATTTCTTCCATTTAAAAAGAGCTCTGACAAAACAAAATTTCAAGAGTGTAATGTTACAGATCCTTCCACTGAAGAAATCCCCATTCTGCACCAGTAGCCTGTTTATAAGGTCAGAAAGTGTTCCAGGCTGCACCTGAAATTCCATTCTGACTCCTACAGTAACTCCTGATGACTAAGAGAAGACACAAGAGACAAGAAACAGTTGCAGCCAAAAAAGCAAAGTCAATTGGAAGGCGGAGAAAAGTATGATCATCTACTCATATTAGGCCCTACTCTTACATTTTAGTCTTAATCTAATTATTGGAAAAAGAGTCTGAAATACAGTCAGATTACTGCATCTTACTCAGTTAAAATGAACTCCATTAAAATAAAATTTGCTGAATACAGTAAATGTATTCAAATATGCTGCCCCAAAATTTAAGAGACAGTGTTTTATCATGTACAGTTTTAAAGTAAAACACTTCAGAAAAGCAGCTTTGGACAGTTGATTATTGCACAAGGGAAGTTACTAAATAATTCTCTAAATTTCTTTTCATAAATTTGTGGGAAAGACTTCCTCTAAAAAGCAGTCATTCTATTAAGATGCTAATGGAACAGTAACACAACCTATAACAACGATACACAGCTGCTAGACTATCTTGACTTAGTTGTGGTTGGGCTTTTTTGGTTACATTTGTTGGGTTTGTTTTTTCTTTAGTAAACACACAAACTTTACCCTGCACTTAGCTGCAGCTGACTTTAAAACATGGGTGCTTGTTTTAGATTAAAAAGTGCTATAATTAATTTTTTTTTTTTTTAAAGAGGAAAATTAACCTTTAAAGCACCTCCTTTTATGTCCTTCCTGACACAGTTTTTAGATGGGGGTATTACACATAACTCTACAAATCAGACCATTTCACAAAACTCACCTGTATAATTTTGTTTACATCACTATCAAATATCCTTTGTCTCCAGAAGACTCCTGGTGATCCACTATTCTTAAAAACTATGCAATTTTAACGATGCATGTTGCCCACTTTCAATGCAGATCACTATCTCAACTACTCCATTCTTGCAGAACTGCTGGACTCCTGGTTTCAAAGGTGAGCAATACCCATTACACAATTACTTTGATCTTATAACATTATTTCACAGCTTTATTCCATTTTACCTGTTTCAGTGTGAGGGCTTTAGCTTTTTCTTTGGAGACACCCATTTCCCACACACACACTGCTGTGCTTGTTCCTCCAGTGATAACTAGTTTGGGGTTCGGGCAAATGGCACACAGGATCTGACCCCATTCTGACAAGCATTCATAAACAATCACAGCCTAAAAATACAGAAAACAAAGAATTACTTACAGAACTAGTACTTTGTAGGATAAAAAATAAAAACCTGGCTGCCACCTTGCACTCATTAGGTCACTAAGATCTGGTAAAAAACTGTTATGAGTTAATGTTATTCTGCCAGCATCCTGGTGAAGACCCTCAAGATGGAGCAAAAAAACCTGATGCAGCAGCAGATTATTTCATTCACATGTGAAATAAATGTCTATTGTTATGTTTTTTTTTCACTATTGAGTACTGATTGCTGGAACAAATTTCAGATTACAAACCTTGTCTGACTCATAGGTACCCAGTCTGCAGCTGAGGTCTGCATAGCCCCAGGCAAATGTTTTATTCCACGTGGGTGGGATGAGAACCTTGTTCTGTTCTACTGCCAGGATGCCTTTATCAGTACACACAATTTGCCCCACAGGCTCCTTGAGCTCTGAAAGAGAAGATGGGTTTATGTTTTATTGCTGGGAGAGACAAATACTATCAGATCCTTTTAAGTACCTGCTGCTCTTCCACAGCAAGGTCTCTGGAGTGGCTATTTATACATTCTTTGCATTAGCTGCAGTGATGCAACTTTTGCTCTATTCGTAACAAATGCAGAGCCAAATATAGATTAGTGCTTTCTCATTTCCTGACTTAGAGTCTTCTCTCTAAGCCCTGCTATGCCCCATTTAATAGAATGTCCTCCTTTCCTTACAGCAGGGAGCCACAGATTGCTTTACTCATCTAGGAAAGAAATCCCTGTATAGCATTTACCTGCCTTGCAGACAATTAAGTTTTGTTCAGTCCAATGTCAGATTTGAAGTCAAAAACTTTCTTTTGTCTCAGTGCAGCTACCAACACCATACTTTCCTGCCAACATTCCTTAGTATTTCTTAGCACTGTGACACATAATCCTTTTTGCTGTGAAAATCACAAAAACTGAGGCTATCACAGGCCCAGAAACAACATACTCTGAATGTTGTTCATTAAATTCAAACTTATAAAGAGGTGCTTGGGCTCCATTTTATCCCTCTATTTAAAAAATGGCATAATAAACAGATGCAGCTACGGTGTTTCTCAAGATCCTTTAAAGTAGCTAAGAACATAATTGTACAGCATTTGGATATTTTGAATTTGTCTCTCTCACAAAACTATGGGCAGCAAGAATATTAGAAGTAAGAAAAAGACAGAAAAGTATGATCTTGCTGAAACTCTGAATGCTTGGGCAAAGAAACAGCAATAACTACTGTGAGCTTAAAGTTTACCTTTCACTGGGGCAAGAGATGGCCGCAGATTGTCCAAATGATGGAAAAAGATCTTGTCACCTGTGGAACCAGGGGGCACAGAGGTTCCCACAGCCTCTCCATTCAGACGGCTTCTAACACGCTTTGGTGGGTGGGGTTTTTTGAAGAGCTGAAATTCATCAAGAAATTATTGATCATCAAAAATTACAGGTTTGCAAGGGCACTAGCTTAAAAAGATCATAAATACATCCAATATACCTTCTAAAAATTCTGCAGGTAAGGAAATGCTTTACTGCTCTCAGTATTCACTAATAACTCATGGTGAACATTTCAAAAACCTTCAACAAACAATACAAAAACCAACAAAGAGCAAAGTTGCTCTGCCCCCTCAGGCCGTGGCATCTTGGTACCCTCATGGAGTCTGTGAGAGCCCTCTTCCAAACACACCACCAGCTCTGCAATGTTTTGCATCATAACTTTTTAAAATATAAATCCAAACTGCCAGGCACATTAGTAGTGGAAGAGATGGGACAAAGAAGATGGATGTTACATTGTGCAGGAAAGAAGTGAAAAAAAGCACAGCAGCCATGTCACTGAGAGAGCCTACCCTGGATCCCCCATAGAAAATAACTGAGGGAAACAGCAAAACTCTACAGTTACCTAAAAATATGCTCCAAGAGCACTCACCATCAAGAAAACCTTAAGGAAGTTTTGAGTTTCCCAAGTTTACTGCAGTCTATTTCCTCCAGCAAAGCATCATGCAATTCCTGGTAGATTTCACCACAGCTTTGTACCTACCAGGCATCTGAGGATGCAGGAGAGCTCTGGACTCAGCTGCCATGCTCTTCTATTGCCCTGCCCTCTGCCCCAGCTGTGTCTGTTCATCTGGCTTTAGCTGGGCCACATCTGATTATCATCACAATGCAGGGACTGGTTATTACGTAAGAGGAGAAAACCCTACAGCCACTACATAATTAGATTATTGAGAGAGAGCAAGGAAGGGAAAGGAGAAAAGCCACAGAAGACAAATAAACAGTTCTTAGCCTTCCTTCCAAGCAATGAGAGACGGACAGCTCTAAGTGGGTTGCCACAGGAAATATCTTGTGGCTGTCCTGAAACATTATTTGCTGAGAGTTGAGTTTAGAGTTTCCAACTCACAGCTTGAGTTCCCAGCCAATTGCTGAAGGTATCTGGCTTCCACCAAATCTAGGATTGGAAATATTTACCAAAGACATTCAAGATTTTCACTGGACAGCAAAAAGACTCCAAAGAAATACCCAATAAAAAACCCAAATCAAAGCCACCAATAAAAAAACTCCCCCAAACCTGAACCCCCAGATTTAATATTACATTGAATTATTTAATGTAGTCTCTTGAAGAGAACACAAACTTTAAAGCTGCACCAAAACCTGGTCTTTACAGCTTCTTAACTACAGCTGTCCTACAAGAGGGAATCACCCATGAGACTAGGATAAAAAAAAGAAGCAGAAGTTATTATGGAAATTGTTTTATTACAGGGTAACTTCAAAGACCTTAGCACTGGACATTACTTTGAAATCGCACCTTCATTCCTCCCCTATGACTTTGCAGCAGGAACATACTTCCGGGCTTTTTTTATGCTGATTTTTAGAGTTGAGCTATAATTCATTATGCCTTTATTTTAAGGATGTAAAGGGGGAAAAAGACATTTCTAACGTCACAAGTAAAGCCCAAAGTTGATCTTCACGTAATTTATGATGGAAACATAAATGATTTTGTATCATTGGAAGAATATTTATGAATAAATACTCCCAAGAAGTTTCACTCCTAAAACGCCTTCCTGTTTTATATTAACACATTTCAGTTTGAGTGCTAACTGGAAAATAAGAATTCTACAAAAGGTATACCTGCTTTGGTATCTGTCCAAAGTTATTAATGAATCCTATGGTAGCTGTCTCTTTTAAAGGATCATTGATGTTATATATGTCCACTTGTCCCTCATAGAAGAGATGGTGAAAGACATTTACAGCTTCTACTGCAGCAGGACCTTGCTGTTTATAGCCAAAGATCAAGTCAATCCACTCATGAAGGTGAGCACTCACAAAGTCACATTCCAGAGCCTGAAATTCAGAAGGCATGCATTAAAATGAGACTAATTGCTCATTGGTTGAATTTACTACACTTGCCACAAGGAGAAATGCAGAACATGAGTTGACATACTTTTGTCACATTTTGACAAAGCCTTTCATTGAAGCAAGTCTTGCCTCAAAGTATTCTGTAGCCAAAAAGGAAGGGGAGGAACTGGTCCTACAGACCTTGTCAACAATCAGACACAAACCCTGAACTCACAGACTGGCCTGTGACTGCACAAATTGAGCTTAGATTAATGTGCAGCGGAAAATCCCAACAGACATTCTATTGTCACCATTAAAATTCAAATTACCTCCCGATGGACTCTGATGAATTCACGAGGATCTCCTTTTGCCCATGGAGGGAGTATTACATCACCAAGTTTAGTGCCATTTTGTTTACAACCTAATAAAAAGAAAAAGAAGGAAAAAATTTGGACAGAAGCAATGAAACTGAACTGGAACAGCAAAGGTGAAAAAAAAGTGAAAAAAAAAAAGAAAAAGAATCAAAGTCTAATATCATGTATGTATAAAGGAAGCCATTTCAGTCTCTTCTTTAAAATACTATTGTGGTTTTAAATGTCAGGCAATAAAACATGAAAAAATCTGCCTCAGTTGTTCATGTAAGATTGCTTTCAGAAGAAAGAATCCAAATACTCCTCACTAAGTCTTCTGAAGAGGAAAACAGCATTTTATCATAGAATGAAATTGTCGTTTTACTCCTGAGAATAGCCTGTACTCCTGTGATATGCAGCCAAACACTAATTTCTTAACAGTGCAGAGCTAACTGGTATCCCCCACAAGCTCCATGCCCAAGGATACTGGCAATTCCCCTAATATAACCATGGCCTGGGCACAATACATTCACTCTGTCCTGGACAGCCCCCTTCTCACTCTGGACATCAAATAGTGGCATGTTGTGATCAACGAAAATATATTTGGTAGAACTCCTCAGTTATATTCTTGTTATGTCACTTGTTGTCAAGAGACAATTCCACACTTCCTATTAACTCAGAGGAACACCTACAAATTTCCAACTTTACAGAGGCACACAAAAAATAAGTGCAAAGCTCCAACAGAAACATTACTTGCATCACCAAACTTCAAATCTTCCTTTCTTTTCAGCTGGGAGGATGGGAAGCAGGATTGCTACAAATTACCACAATCAAAAGTACCTCATTGTTTGACAACTGCTCCTTAAAGAGCCTTTTCTACTGTCGGTCCAAACGCTCAATGAAGAATTTCCAATGGTTACAGTCCAAAATTATCAGATACAGAGATAAGTGGACAAGAGCTCAACATTTTTTCAGTAATACCCATATTCTTTAGTGTAAAATATAGATGGAAGAGGTTTTGCAGAGTGTTCTTTGGGTTTTGCTTTTCTTTTTTTTGTAAGGTTGTGCTTCCAATCTGTTACAATAGATTTTGAATAAAGGCTTGCAGGCCATTAAAACCCATGATTTGATTAATCTTTATTATTGGTAATAGATTCACAGCACAGAGCTCAGAATGTAAGAGCTTAATGCCGGTGTTAAGAGTGACATATAATAAGTAACAAGCATCTCTAACAAACAGGTCTCCTACATGACTCCTGCTGAATAATCACTGTCACAACTGCTGTGAAAATCCAAAAAACCTTTAGGAATATTTTCAAATGAAGTTCTAAAAGTGAAGATTTGTCCAACAGATTTTGAGAAGCTTCAAAAAATAAACAACAAAGATGGTGAACACCATCATGGATTAGGTTACATGGAGAAAAATGCAAAGTAGAGAAACTCTAAGTAAAATATTATTATCTGTGCACTTTGAACTGGCAAAAACCCCAAAATTGACAAAAATACACCGCTCCAAATAAAAGTCTTTTCAGGGACTAGTTCTGCAATTCTCACAAAACACTTTGTATTATACTGCTTACAATGAACAGTCACAGCTTGAGAAAATGCCTGAAGTCTGTCTGTCTCTGTTCTCCCACTCACAACGGTGCTATCAAGCTCTTTTTGCCTACCTAGGTCAAAATTGTTGGAATTGAGCAGGAACTCGGGGAGGTAGAAGAACTCTGGGATGAGCTCCTTCACGTCTGCCATGTTGTGCTTGGAGGCGGAGTACCAGGCCTCGCGCACGCTGTGGAACATGCGGTCAGCCAGGTCGAAGTGACCGCCCTGCCGGGCAGAGAGAGCAGCACGTCAGTGTCACAGCATCCCTCAGGCATGGCAGGCTGGCAAATCAGAACATCCTCTGCCAAATGAAGACACTAGAACATAGCACATTTCTTTCTTTAATGCAACCAATCTAATCAGTTGCATTACTTTCAGGTACATGATAACAGAAAATATAGATACAGATATACGGAACTTTAGGAAAAGAGTCATCTGTCTGATTTCAAATCTAGTCGCTTTCAGAGAAACAGCAAAACATTTTTCACAATAGAACTTGTTTTGGTTTTTGTCTGCTGCTACTTTGTTTTGTGTACATTTAGAAAAATGTTCAAACTACAAGGGGAAAAAAAGGTGAATTCCATCAGATCTTTTAAAAAGACATATCAAAAATCTGCCAGGCAATACAGGCAAGAACGCTGCTAAAAGGTGTTTCTTCAACGATATTTGATGAAAACAAAGCTGACTGATCTTATTTCCCAGTGATGTCTGAAATACACAGCAAGCAAGAAACTTGAAGTGAGTTTTTACCTGTAACCGTAAGAAAATCTGAGTAAAAGGCTCCATCCGGACAAGATAGGAAGCCACGATCATGGCTGAGGAATAGTGAGTCCCATAGTGATAAGCTGGGGTTTCCCCTGCAGATTGAAAATCATAAACATAGGAGAAATAAAGTAGTTAGGTGTCAGAATCAGTACTAATGGAAAAAAAAAAACCCACTGCATTTTAATTACTCTGCAGCCTTGAACACGTTCAGAACTGGAATTTGTAATTTTCATTCTCAGATGTCTGAAAGCTTTGTTTTGTCACTTGAGTTTGGGTTGCAGTGCAGTAGCACTAATTCAATAGGGTTCTGCAAAGCACTACTGAATGGTTACTCACTTTTATTTTAACTAATTGAAATGTTGCAGTGCAACTATGGTGATTTCTGCTGAAGAAACATTTTAAAAAAGATATTTTTTAAATTTTTCGTCTTATTTTTTTACTATGGATTTAAAATCTTGCACAGAAATACATATCAGAACTGTTGCCTACAGATTTTGTACAGCTTTTGCTTTCTAAATTTCATGGCAAAATGTCTGCACAAGCACACTTAGAAAATAATGATTGGTTACTAAAAATGAATGTCTTTGCCACCTACTGCTGTTTGACACAGAACGGCACTGCAGTAGTTAAACAGGCCTCTATCTTCAATGAAATCACACAAAAAAACTTGTGTTGCCAAACACAGTTTTATTTTCAAAATAAAAGGAAGCTCTAAAATCACGACTAGGTAACTTAATTGCATCTCATTCTGAGGCTTTTTTAGCTAAGAAGCTGCTGTTTCCTTAGCCAAAAAAACACACTTTAAGATTAGAAATGAAAAAGCTAGAATACTGCTAACACAGAAGCATTTGCATTCTTTGTACAACTAATTTTCATGCATTAGCAATCAAACTGTATTAGTGGACGCAGCTGGTTGTGTGCTTCATGTGCCTGCCCATTCCAGTCTTTACATAATATTAAACTCATCTAAATGTGCAACTGTTCTTTGTTTTTACATATAAACAGAGGTGTCATTTAGATTTAAAACAAACAACACAGAAAGAAAGCCAATGTCTATTTGTTCTAATTTAAACTTTGTTGGGCAGTCACAAAAAAAGCCATGGTAGAGTTCTGCACATCCACATCCAAATCTCTTAACCCACATTATAAAAAAAAAATCCATGAGTCCCTCCTATGATGACAGGCGTATGTTCCTCTGCTCTTTCTGCAGGATGGATTATTACTTACCATTGGGATCTTCCCAATCCTTGTATCGCTTCTTGTACTGGGCTAACCTGTCCTCTGTTTGAGCTCCCATGGGCTTGGCCAGGTTTCTGAATGTTTTGGGATTTGTAAGATCCAGTTCCTTTAAAAACAAACCAGACAACGATTTTATAAAACCAAACCACATCCTCTGAAAACTGCTGATTGCAGTTAACACCACCTACCTCTTAAGGCTATTATCCCTGCTTTCTACACACACAGCAAGTGCAATGTTGGATATGCTTAAAACAGTCCTTTGGTCTGATCCAAGACAGCCAGAGTGTTCTATCTGCAATCACATCTGGGCTCTGCACAACTTTTGCCCTGCTCCTCTCATCCTGTCCCCAGTTCACCCCAATTTTTTCACAAATACTCAACAAGTTCCCTAACAATATTTTATGTAATGGTCTGGTTGGTGGCAACGGCTGTCCACAAAAGCATTAATAGGATGTTTCACCTTTTTCAAAAGCATATTCTTTCACCGTGGGGCCAGATTTCATAGCAGACCCTACCACAGTCTTCTGGACAAGGATGCTTTCTCTGTGGGCTTAGCATAGTTCAGGATACACAGTTTAAAGCTAATGCAGACATTTACAGGAACTCCTGCAAGGTAGAGGGGCAAATGTCTCTCTCTGGATGCCAGCCCTCACCTGTGCACAGGACATCAACATCTGTAAAACCATCCCAGCCAAGATTCTCTAATACCCTCCCTGTTGAGAAGTGGGAGAAACAAAATAGAAATGTTCAACTTATACAAGATTACTATCAAGGCTGACAAGATGTTTTATTTACCTCTGAGTCATAGTCTGCGAGGATCCAAGGGAAGACAGGGTACTGCATGAGGTCATTATAGGATCTGCCGGCCAGAGTGTTCAAGTGCATCAGGTACTGGAAGTTACTGATTTCTCCTCTCTTAAGGCAGACAGATAACAGCACAGTAAAGTTTTCACTTTACAACAATCAAATGTCAACCTGCCAGACTGTCAATGTGCAGCCCTCCCCAAACATAAAAACTTCAATATTGCAATGCTAACTCTACTTCTACTACAGCCCTCCCCCTGCAATTCAACAGTAGAACCATTTCCTATTTGATGATGATACCATGAAATACTAAAAATTAAATGCTGAAATACACTTTCTACAACAGTATGTTCCACCTGTTAGAATAAGAGGATGCAACTTATGTGTATTGATTATTTATGTATCACTACAAAATGTGGAATTTAATACAAAAAATACTCCAGCATTTTCATACTTACTTCCCATCTTTGAGTAACAGATTTTTCTCCCACTAAAGTGCTAAGTAAGCCAGACCTAGTGGGAAGAAGAAAGTGAATTTCTTGACTTTGCAGGGTTACATCTTCACAAGACAACCCAAAATTTCAACATTAAAAGTTATAAATTGCAACCATTAGAAGAAGACGTCTCTTTTCCTTTTGCAGTACCTTTTTTTGAATTCTAAACACACACTGTAAAAATTACGCATGTTAATTACACAATTTAGTGCAAGTGGTGGCTGATAAGTAAAGTATTTTTAACAACTTGGATAAATCTGATGCCTTCAGCACTCCAATACATTTCAGAATGTATCAGGATACTGATAACTTTAACTCTGATATTCTCCAGATAATCATGATATCAATGCAAGCATAATTTACTGGAAACTGATGAGTCACAGAGGTTGTGAAGAACAGAACCACCTACCCTTGCTCTACGCTGGTGTTTGGTCTCTGCCCAGACACTGACTCTGAGCTGTCGGTCAGAGATGGCACCACAGCCAAAAACCTGCAGCAGCAGTTAAAACATTATGATTAGTGTTTCTGCCCTCAGGATGTCATCCCCTTAAAAGCAGCATGCATTTAGTACAGTTACAGACTTCCTTTTGAGCAGCTCCACAATGTCTCCAACAAAATCACAGGAGCCTCTTCTCACTGAAGGCATATAGTGCCTTCTAGTGGCTCTTTCCTGCAGCAGTAAGGTGCTAGCAGGCACTAAAAAAAGCCTCCATATAGGTATTTGCAAACATTCATGTTAAATACTCTAATTTATTTTACATTACCTTTGATAAACTTTGTTTCTAACCCCTTTCTGGAAAGCCAGAAGATAGTTCCGTCCATCTCCTGAGAAAACTTCAATTGCAATTGGCTGAAAACAAAGAGGACAAACACATGTCAACAATAACTAATTTCCTTGTCACCTCTGAAGGCCAGGCACAGATCAGTTTAGTCATGCTACATGTGGCACTAAATTACGGTGAAGCAGACTTCGCTTAGTGCAACCAAATGTTTTATTTTGGGACACTGACATTGACTAACATGCCCAATAAAGTAAATCTGGGTAAGTTCCAACAAGGACGCCCAACTTAAATGTTTCAATTTCAACACAGTCAATAGCTTCTCTTTCCAAATATTCTTCAGTTATGTATTGATTTTCATTTCTAAAAATTACATCATCAAAACACTCCGAATATGCTTCCCCCTATCCAAATATGGTGTCCAAGTTACCTGCAAAAGGTATCTCCTTTTATGCACCTCCTTGATATCTTCATATGCGAAAATACTGCAAGTTCTTTTGAGTTGACTTGGACCTTGCCTTGCTCCCCTAGGTATTATTGGCTCATGCATCCTGTACAGGAACATAAACAGGCACAAGAGAAGTGATTAAAAAGAAGAAAAATTTTCTTCCTGGAAAAGAATTATTCAATTAATTTCATATGAGAGTCCAGTTACAGAAACAGCTGATAACATATTTTCACAATATACCATACTACAAATTGCTCAGTACCTGAGGTCTTCCTGCATCTTACATTATCTTGGAATTGACTCCTCAAAAACCTCATTGAATACTTGTTGTTCATCTTCTAAGGATCAAGGAAACTCCCTACGAATGTACTCACTTTGGAGGCAATGTCTCGATGTCCCGTATCTCCCTGGTGGCTGTCATGGTAAACCCATCGATGACATAGAAGTGCTCCTTCCCAAAAAGAAGCAGCCCCTCACTGGTGTCGAGGCCCTGAACCCGAGCACAACGGTACATGTGCTGGATCTATGAGGAAAAGTAGATGCTTAGGGAAAGCAGGTTAAGGAGCATAGACTCAGATCACTGCTCTGTTAGAACAAGTCACAGACACTGCTGTATCACTTGCACATACAGCAAAAATCCTGTCAGTCCATCCTTTAATCAGACCTAATGCCAGTGACTAGTAATTGGGGAGGAGGTTAGATAAAGCCTCATTGGTATGATATAAATGTATGTATTTACCAGTTTATCCACTTGCACTACGCTGCCTGAACATATTTTAGAACCTGCAGCCTACTCAACCATGATCACCACACTATTTAATGGTATACTTCAAATGGACAAAGCCTGAAATACCAAATACACAGCATGGTAAATCACCACTGATCTTGGGGATAAAATACTACTTATCAAAGCTTCCCATTAAAATGAAGGCAACAATTAATTAGAGAGAGTGTGCCAAATTCAGCGCTTATATTTTTAACGCGCTTTATTTTCTACCCTGATCATTAAGTTGACAGGACAATAAACCAAGCATGGGATTGCTCATAGCCTTCATTTCAGGACAAGTGAATTTTTCCCTTGCAGGCAGAAGGTAAAAAAAAAAAAAAAAAAAGAAAATTTTTCCAGTACATCATTTTTAGGGTCAGGCACACAAAGTACACATTTTAAGGAAGAAGCTGATGAAATACAGACCAAGGAAGATATATGGGACATTTATTCATGTCTGGGACACATAATGAAGAAATTCCAATACATTAATTCTTAGTGTGTTTGAAACAGTACCTTCTCTCCTTCTTCAAGAAGTCGAAGCAAAGTTGTATTGTCAGTCTTCTCCTCTTCATCAATTGAACTCCCCTCAACAATTTGATCCTGTGACTGGTCCTGGTTCTCATCGTCTCCTCCATCAGGAGCAGAGCGTGACCGTTTCAGGGGAGGCTTCACCAAGCCTAGAAAAGAACAGAGACAGATAAATGTCATAAAGAGACATAAAAAATTAACTTCACAAAACCTGCAATCTTTCAAATTACTGACCCAATGCTAAGAGAGAAAAACAAGAGACAAACTTATGCTTGTCTTTATGCAAATGCATGAGAGGATGACAAACCAAACCATCTAACCTTTGACTCTTGCAATAGTGTCCTCCCCGTGCTCTGGCTCCTGCTGAGCTGTTTCACCAACTGTGTTCTCTTCTATGGCGTCCTGGAAGACGGCGGGGTTTCCAGAAGCCAGGCGCATGTAGTACTCCTTGCTGTCATAACTGATGGCTCTCCGGTAGCGAGCAGGTTTCTTGGGAATAATGGAAGAAATCGCTTGGTCAGCCAACTCCTCCCGCAGTCCCTCAGTAAAGGTCTTTCAGGAACAGGGTGTGCAGCACAGTGCATGCCCATTGAGTGTTTTGTCTGCGCTCATATACCAACACAGACAGGAACAGAGACTCTTCAGGAGATCTGATCTGTTAGCTAATTTGCAAGGAGCTATGAAGCCACTCAAGCAAACATGGGGTTGCAGAAAAGCCTGCAGATAAAACTAGAATGTTGGGAGTAGGTGTAGCCAGTATGTTATGAACTGTCATAAAATTCTGGGATTCTTGTGCTTAACACTGATTGCTCGGAAGGCCATTTCATCATCTTTTTACTCCCTACCAACAGATGCAGTTTATTTGTTAGCCAGTTGGCTTCTTTGTTAGGCAGTAATTTGAATTAAAAAATGCCTCAAGAAGATACAATAATGTGGAAGCTGGTATGAACTAAAAGCACCCAGGGATTGGCTTTAAGTCTCAAAAATTCTTCATTAATTTAGTTGCTTCTTTTTTTAGTAAAGTTTCTGAATGGCTTATGGGGAGGAGACTGGCATGAGAATATGCATGTACCTGAAGTAAATATTTGAGCATTGTTTGTACCTTTGTGTGGTGTTTTTGGTCTTTTTTTTGTGGGTTTTTTTTTGCTTTGTTGAGCGTTTGCTGTTTTGGTTTGGGGTTTTTTTCTGTGTGTGATGTTTCCTTCCTCTTTGTCTGTCCCAATCCCCATCACAGGGTAAGTCTTATGTTCCTCACTTAATTAATGAAGCAACATTCAGAATAGAAATCAAACTAGCTTTATTAAAAGTTGATGCTTGGGATGATAAAGATACTAAGATCAGCAACACAGAAATTTATTATTCAGGTCAAATTGGCTGCTCCCAAAAATCAAAAATTTAAGGCACTGTAATTTAATTTGCTCACTTTTGTTTAAACCAAGTCTTCACTCCTTATCAGCACAAAACTGCCACTTAAAGGATATTAAAACATTTGTGGAAACTACTTATGTACAACCTACAAAGAAAAATCCTTTATAGCACTGCTAAGGTGAAGGAAAACAGTAACAATTTATATTAGATATTTTGTATAATAAAATTACTTGCATTTATATGAATTAGATAATTGTAGAAGGTAATTCAAAATGAGTGAATGCACATTACACACTGTACTTAGTGATGGGCAAGAACGCGACTCTAATTAACAGAGAAAAGCATAATACTGAAATGCTTGCAGAGAAGCCACTTCCAAGCATGTGTGTTCTATTTAAGAAAGGATTCATATTTTTTAAGCAAATGTGCGCATTTTATTATTAGCAAAACAGAAAGGAGTCAGCTAAGACAAAATTAATATGGGCTTTAACAAAAGTTGGCCTCTTAAAGCCCATTATGGACAAAAAGGAAAAAAACACTCCCCAGATCCTCTCTTAGAAGGAAACACTTTCCCAGTAAGTGCTTCCGAGTGATGTGTTGCCCATTACTAAATGTGTTCCACTGACCAATAGTTTCAGGTCCCAAAGCCACAACACTCCACACAGTGAGAACAGTGGTAGCACAGCCCAACACAGCCTGTTAGTGTGCAGCAAAGAAGGGAAGGTCTACAGAAAGTTTTATTAGGTGAAAGTTGAGGACAGTGCAGTAACATCTTCTAATGTGATTACTGAAAAAACCCTTAGGCCTGGAATTGTTTACTGAAAGAGCAAGTTGAAAGCCAAACGTAGAAGCCTTGTTAAGACTGCCTAACATGCAGAAGTTGTATTTATTTTACATTCTTTCAGTCGGTGTACTTGTTTCTTTACCTTTTGAGGAATGGTATCATCAGATGTCTCAGGAAGTCTGTTTGAGAAGTCAGACTGGAAACAGGGCATCAATTACATAAGCATCAATCACATCAGAGAAAGAACACTTTTGAGAAGAATGTATGATGGCATGTTCTCTACTTCAAGTAATTAGACTATCACTACAGCTACTGTGTGTCAGACCACAAGCAGGCAAAAATATCTAATAGTTTAAAATTGAATGACTTCAATGTTTTCTCTGCTTTTTTAAAGTACTTTGACACTCAGACATAATTTGAGGGGAAAAAAATCCTGCATGCATACACACATGCTTAAAAGACATAATAAAGACTGCTTCCTTTCCTAAAAGCAGTGTTCCAAAATTAACAGGAACTAACTGCAAAGCTTTCAAAGGCCACAAACTTTTCTGCTCAGCCCACCTTCGTCTTCATGGACTGATGAAAGTACATTACACAAGTGCACCCAAACCAAGTCCTGTAGCCCTTTTCTCCTTTTTTTTTTTTCTTCAGATCACTGTTTTTCACATTATCTAGATTGAGGACAAGAACTCAGACTGAGACTGAACCTCACACAGTAATGGAACTTTCAGTCTCTGGGGGCTTGTGAAGATGCCAGTGGTATTTGTTGGCAGGATCACTCAACACACCTCACATTATATTCCAATATATCCAATTTTGCTTGGTTTTGAGCCAAGTGACTCAGTCCCTTCCCTAAATATATCATACCAAAAGAGTAAAATATCTTTCTTAAGAAAAACCTATCAAAAAAAAAAAAAGAAAAGAAAAAAAAAAGAAAAAAGAAAAGCAGTTTGCAAGAGGGTGTGTAATCACCCATCCCAAACTCCTGAATACTTACCAGTAAGTTTGTTTCCTGGTCAGCCTCGGGCATGTAGGGATACTGAGAATAAAACATGTCATTCCGCACCATCTTTTTCCTCATTCTGCAGGGACCCTCAGTCATCTCAAGCATCCACTTGTCCAGGTGGGAGCCAATGGGGGGCCCCCAGAGCCCCCGCTCTCGCAGTAACTCGTACTCGATTTGAGACCACTCCTCGGTCACGTATTTCAATGCATTCTGCTGACGCTGGACACAAAGACATTTGTAAATGCACGGAATTTGAAAAATGATTTTAAGAATGAAACCAGACAGGAGGACTTCCTGTCCTTATTTGCACAGGAGAGAGAAGTTCAATGAAGCACAGTGTGGTGGTTAGGATTTTTTTAACAGATTGTTTTGAATGAACTGTTTCTCTCAGAAGTTATTTGTTAAGATTTATAGCACATAGCTCAGCAATCAGTTTGAATGAAATGTCTTTGGGAATGTTTGGCAGACATCACAGGGTGGAACAATTTCATTCTGGAAGGCACAGATCAGCTACTTTCTATTACTGCATGATACCATAAAATTTTCTTTGTGTTACTATGAAAGTAGCATTTAGACACAATGCTTCTCCACATTTCCTCTTAAGTTTTTCTACAATGCTTTAGAGATACAGTGTATTTCCAATCACTCTCTTTTTGTTCCCTGCTTTGGTTTTTTTTACACTTGTAAGGAATTTAAGCTTCTTAAAAAATATTCATACTTATCATGTGATATTACTACAAGAATTTAATCTACAACCAGATCAAAATTAGTTTCACCACTTATTTTATTGTACCTAAAACCCCCTTAAAAATAACAGCTGTTTGTAAACATCCATGCATTTCACCTATGAGAGCCCAATATTTCACAAGCTTCATACTGAGAAATGGCACTGGTATAACTTAATAGGCCAAAGTATCAGTGTCACGTAGTTAGCACTGCAAGCCATCCATACCTCCTGGTATTCTTTATACTGCATATCAACCAGGTCTCGAACCACTGCAATGTGAGTAAACATCCACTGGGAAATTTCCTAAGACAAAAACAAGGTGACAAACAGAATAAACAAGAGTTTGATATGTAAATAAAAGTTCTTATAAACAAGAGTTTGAATTAAAAGCCTAGGAATACACCACGTTGCCAAACTTGCTCACATAGAATAGTTCGTTAAAATAAACATTCAGAACATTCTTAAACAGCTGAAGATTGGCACTGAGAAAGACTACTCTTCCCTTATTCCTTTTAAGTAATATTTTGTGGATTGTGGCTAGTTTGCTGGAAATCCTCAAGACACCCACCCCTCCTCACTTTGTCCCATTCTATCCCTGCTTTCACTCATTGCTTCCTCTCATGCTACAACCAGGAACAGTTCCTGTCAACTCCATTTGTTCAGTTCTTCCCTTTCCCCTTCATTACATACCTGCTCACCAGGAAAAGGACTGAGAGCACTGAGAATTCATTAATTTCTCAACTCCACTGACTAATTTTCAGCACAAAAAAGAGAACTAGTAACATATTTTTCCACAAAATTTTCAAACCCCTCTTTCCATCTTGAGGGCAGAATGGAAAAAAAACCCATTATCTGTATCACAGCTTCCATTTCAGTGCAGTATTGCAAACTGAACTTAAGACCCAGACTACCACGGTCATGAACCAGAAGCAGCTGAGCAGTCTCACCAACAATGAAGGGTTGACTCTTAGCATAAGGTTACAGATATGCAGATGGACCTACTAAATTAGACACACAGAAGCAAGATGCCCAGTCTGGATAGTCAAAAAAGGGAAAGAAAATCGAGCACAAGATAATACTTCACACTGTGCAAGATACCCCACCTTGGGATATTTACCAAAAATCCTGAACATACGTTGCTGGATTTTAGACTGCATGTTATTTCTTGACAGAAAATACCTGTGTAGAGAGGTTGTGTTTACTCAGCCCACTCTCCTTGCGGTTTCTCCTGGAACCAGTCAGTTTAGAGAGGCCAAATCCACTGCTGACTCTTGAAAGTTTGGACTGTGTAGTTGGAACCAAAGCCTCTCCTCTGCTGATGCATTTTTTCTCATGAGCTGAAAAACAAAGTGTTGGAAGCACTTTTTAGAAGGTTTTTTTTCCCCCTCCCCCCATCATACTTGTGTTTTTAGATAGAATGACTTTTTCTGTTACTTCAAAAAAGGCGTAGCTGTACTCAAACACTTTCTGCAAATATACTGGCCAAGAGGGAGATACTGGAAACCTTAACAAACATCAGCCAGGAACACACAGAAACACAGATACTGAAAAACCAAGTATTTCAGGTTTCCAAATATGTTTTCAGTACATCCAGGTTAACCTCAGTTACTTCAGAACTGTGAAATCATCAAATGAGTCACGTCTATGGAATTGTAATTTCTGCTGTCTAAACTCTTGCTAATTCAGTCAAGCACCAAGTGATCTTTATTACATGGATGCAGAGCTAATTTGTCCGTAACTTGTCCACCAGGATTCCGAGGTCCTTTTCCTGCAGAACTGCTTCCTATGCTGAACATATTTCCTAGCCAAGAATTAGTCATAGCATCACTGCTGCTAGAGAAGGACTGCTCAGCCACCGACTTCCCATCTCATCACCAGACCAAGGGTTTGCAGGCTGCACCCAGACATGCTCAAGAGGATTCCCCTCCCTGCCTGGCACAGCTAATCCGGGGAATGGTAACAGAGGTCACCACAATCCAAGGGTTCATGGGGAGGAGCTCAATGTTTCTACCATTGTAATCCACAATATGCTATTTGCTGACTCAGAGAGGGCCCTCTGCACTGAAGTGTAAGAACATCCTGTTTATGGTCCAGTTTCTGAAGGATTCTATGTTACGCAGTGCCAGCTGTAAATACTCTGTTTACAGAGTATTTACAGCTACAAAAAAGTTGAGCCTATATTAAAACATCCAGTGCATACAGTTCATGCTGAGGAAATCCCCCCTTCAGGAGAGGCAAATCCTCAGTCAGGACTTACCCAAATGATTTTGCCAATACTTTAAACTTGCTTCCTCAATGAAAGGTCTGGCAACAGTTATATCCACTTGGCCACGATCATTGACAGGTAGTGTCACTTTGAAAACTTCTTCCAAAACCTGTTTTTTACTGTGGATCAGCTCTGTCCACACTCTGTTTATGGCTTTTAAAAGAAGCTGGCGACCTGCATAAGTACAAGATCACAAACAGCAAGCTCTCTACAGTGCTCATAGCATTGATATTTTTATGGTAATGAAATGAATAATTTCTGTGATGACACTGTAGTTTCTCTCTCCGTTGCATGATGTGTGAAATGCCTTTGAACAGAGTGCCTGGTTTTGCCATTATGTATGCTATCAGAAAGTCTAACAATTAATTTTGGCAGTTTTTTCTCTGTGAATTTGAAACACTGGCTCTGATTAGTTGTGACTCACCTCCCACACCCATCTATTAACAAACTGAGATTGAAAAAACCTTATAGGAGTCTGTGTCTATAAATATTTATATAATTCTATACATACATTATGCTTCAGCATTTTTACATATAATGTCTGCTTAAGTACCTGCGTCAATATTAAATACACACATTTAAGAATCACTGAATACTTTCTTCCATAGCAAGTTCATAAACTTCCTTTGAGTAAAAGATTGTCAGCATGCCATAAAATAGTAACTGTATAGTTTATATCAGATATTTTTATCTTAAAATGAGCCACTTCTATTGCATTTAAATAAGTGCATATAAACCTGTCTTTCTAATTCTGGAGAAAGTCCAGAAGGCAATGAAGAGCTCTTACTATTTTAACAAAACATTAATTTATCCTCAATGTGTCTATCCTGGTATTTCCAAGAGTCTTTTCATCTATTTTTAATGTAATTTTATACACACACAGCCCCAGTGCCCCTCCAGAGAGTAACTGGGTAACACACACATACCACAAGACCCTGCCCTGAGTCACTGGGGTAAAAAATTAGTGATGACAATACAGAATGGGCATAATGAGACATCTGTGGCTTTGTCATTCTCAGATTACCTTCACTGACATCTTGATTGTAGACTCCATCTGGTTCTATATCAGAGGGGATCATAATGTGCCAAGTTGTCATCCTGGCTTCTGCTTCCAATCCAAACCCATCAACATTGCTACAAACACGAGATGGATTAACAACCATCAGAATAAAAAGACACAAAAACCCAAGCCAAGATAAAGCATTTGATTTTATATCAGATCAACAAAGATTAATACACACTACTATAGCAAAGCATCTTCACTTCTCTCCATTTGAGTTCTGAGAATTTGTGGTCACAGGCTGAACTGAAGGTTTATGAAGAGATGATGTGCCACGGATACTGGTGTCACTAGCAGAAGATGGTGATATTTGAAGAAACACAAAACAGACGAGGCTAGAAATGGAGAACACTGGGAGGGGGGGTGATGACTGTTACTAAGTATCTTTAGATGAAACACAAGTTGTGGATCTCCTTGGAAAGAACAAATGAAAATGCCAGGCTGGCATTTGCAGCAATGCAGGAAAGTAGGTGTCTACAGCATTTGTCATGGACACCTGATTTAATGCATGACTGGCCTTACTCAATGCTATACAGAAGAAATACCAAGATATTGAACTTGTATGAAATGATTCAACAGACAGTAAATCCAGTGACAGGACCCTCTGACTAATTATTACCTAGCACCAGTGCTTCCTTCTATCTTTAAAACATTTCAATGTATAAAAGGTTAACAACAAAAGAGTTGGATAAACACATTTGTCAGTATTTAAAATACCTCTGCAAAAGGAGGTAAAAATGTCCCCTATTTCCAGGACCTTCAAACCTAATTTTGTCTCAAAATGAATTTCTTAAACTTTCTTGCAACTCACTGGCTGGAAAATTATAAACAGCCCTGCAAAATTTGCTGACTTATTTGCAAGGTGAGTAAAAAAGAGTCATTTTAGCACTTCCCTGCCCTGGCTGTGGAATGCACTTCTGCCTGAGATATTTACCTTCCCACATGCAGATTAATCAAGCAGTGAGCTAGGCAGCTGATGAATTCCTGATCATGATTTCCAGGTCCCAAAATTAAGTTCCTGTTCACAGTAAGGACCCTTAGGGAATCAAGGAGAGCCACTTGCTGAGGAACAGTTTTGTGCGCTCTTGAGAACTGATACAGGATGGTTCTATTCAGGCAGTGATAAATGGCATCCAGCGAGAGTCCCTGAGATCTTCTTTTTGACTGATGGGAAGTAAAAAAAAACATGATCAGAAGTAGCAGCAACTCGTTTATTGGCACACAATCTTCCCTTGAACTGACTCAAGCTCATTTTCCAGAATTAGCCTTTTACTGTAAGTGTCAATTCCTTTAATTTCAAGGACTAAAATTATATTAATGATTAAACACTTTGAATTTTAACATCTATAAAGATGCTGCTGATTTCTAACAGTAAGTCTTCTAACAATTTCCAATAAAAGTGTGTGAGGAAGGTTCCCAAAAATGTCAAGGTAAATTTAGGGAGCTTCTCAAAATTCATTATTTTGGGGGGATTTCTAAAAAATAATGTAATCTGAGAGCAGTTCTTACTCAATTGCTCTTCACAGAAAGATGTACTAGAAAGCTCTGTAAAGAGAGAGAGAGCCTGAGAAAGAAAAGCATATTCTGTGCTTTTCCCAAACATATATCACTAGCAGATTGTTTA
>JAYDZK010000202.1:12798822-12815199 GCA_034509185.1 Euphonia xanthogaster | reverse complement strand
TAATCTGCAAAAATGGTTTTTCAGGCAGGGTAATAAAACAAACAGCCCTGTTACCTGTGCAATGAGCTGGATTATGAAGTCCACAAGAAGCTTGGATTCTTTGTTGAACATGCCCTGCCAAAGCTTATCTACCACACGCTGTGTAAAATAAAACACGTTGTTCACCAGCACTTGGTAGCTTCCTCCGCTCGTTATAGGCAGAGATGCATCTTCACCTAGGTAATAAAAAACCCCAAAGTTTGCTACATTTATCAAATAACCCCATCTGCATAAATACATTCACGTTAATTTATGCTTTCTAGACTTCCATAAAAGAGAAAGAGATTCAGTCAATGAAAGCTAAAACCTCATATCTTCCCTAATAGGACTTTCCCTTTGATGTAAGCAACCACAGCTCTGGACTTTCTTTTTTTTTTTTATTTTTTAAATTATTCTGGATTTTTAAAACATGATTCTGGATTTATTTTATTAGTGCACTGCACCCACAGGAAGACTGTGGGTCTTATTAATAAATTAAATTCATTAAATTACTGCTGTGGCAAGAAACGGGGAGCCTTACAAGGAAGTCTGAAGAGAAATGCATACAGTCCCTTATGACACCTGAGACGGAGGCAGAGCAGCCCAAGAGCTCCTGGGAAGTCCAGCAAGCCACCACGAAATGTGACTGGGCCCCCTAAGCCATGTAGTTTTTGTGAATAACCTATTTTACAGCTTTGGCACAATCAAGGTAGGGAGGGAACATGCAAGCACATCAACACCATTTACACATCAAAGGAAAGGAAAGGGCAGTGAAAAAAAAATTAAGAGGATCGAGTTGCAACAAAACAGACCACCAAAAAGAAAAAGTCACAGAATCAAAACTTGGTGTCCAAATCAATACATTGACTATTAGACTTTGCTATATTACCCAATAAAACATCAGCTGCAAGTAGGTGGTCCATCACTCCATCCAAAACATATGTCTGAAACTCCTTCTGCTGGGTTCGCGTTGATCTTTCAGGAGAAGCCTAAAAAATGATATTAAAATAATATTAGGATAATTAATGTCTCTGAACAAAAAAGAGGGAGAGGGATGGTGTTGTACATTATTTCCTTTTCTCTCATCTCCCATGAACTACATTTTTTTTTTCTCTTAACATTCTGTCTCAGGTAAAAAGTTTTGGCTTTAACAAAAATCTAAGCATGCACATCAAGTATACACTGGCTGCATGCGGTCTTGCAAAGCAGGCATTACTCCTTTTTAAATCCAGGAAACTTATCTTTTGCCATAACAGGTATGGGAAAAGAACACATTCTGAAAAGGTAAATGAAACTCTCCCCTATAAACATATGTTCAACCTGTGATTTCCTCAGTTGACACAAGTCACTTCCTTCAGTAAACAACGAGCAAATGGGACAGATCAAACGTTTAAGTTGCAGAAAGAGAAATAACAGTAAGTTTGGCAGTGTGTACCTACCTAATCCTATTTATGCTACCGGGCAAGTAACACTGACAAGTGATAACAAGTTAAAAGAGCTGTGAAGAACTGCAGCCACTTGAACATGATCTCAAATATGTCTCCCGTGTCTGTGGATAACTGACACCTTCTGATATTTCATTTGTTTTTGCTTTGTGACAGCAAAGAGGTGCCCAACTGCCCCAGGAAACTTGTTAGGAAATATACAAGCATGTAAGTATGGCCCAAAATTCCTGTAGCTTTCAAAAAAAATCAGGGAGATTCAGCAACACGTAAGTTGAGGTAACTAACAGGTAAATCAAGGTGAACAGGAAGTGATGTGAACATTTCAAAATGTACTGTCTGAAGATGTAGGCAGTTAAATAGTAACTGAACCCCTCAACTCCTTGCCTCACCATTAGCAGGACAATGCTTTCTTCAAGTGTCACAAACTTCAGAAGTTGATTTACAGCAAGATAACACAGTTATTTTGTGAGGCTTTATAGTATATGGTCCCATATGTCTTTTTATCTAACTGACACCGTCTATGGCACAATTTCTTTTTATCTAATACAAACAGAACAGAGACCCTAATTTCTGCAGAGGTTTTATATTTTCAACAAAGTCAATACAGATGTCATGGTTGGAAAGGTGTTTAACCACTGAATCATACTCCACAAAATAAAATTTGAAGAAAGCTTCTTGTGCTGGTTTTCCAAGCCATTAAAGAAAGCTGAACAAGCTACTCTTTATGAAATATTAGTGGGTTTTTTTCCACTCTTATTTCATGGCAATTCCAGTGAATCTCAGGTCATCACTAGCCTAGCTTTGTAAGGTAATAGAAGAAAAAAAATTTTAGGAAAATAAGGTGTCACAACTAAGCTCAAATAACAAAACCAAACTAAAACACAAACCACAAAGAAATTCTACCTCTAGCAGAAGGTCCACCAGTGGAGTCTGTTTGCTGGCTGGTGTGAGACATAGGTTATCAATGATCATCACACGCATGAAGTCAAACACGAACTTCTTGGCAGGGTGGTTGGTCAGGTAGGTCTTGGTGCCCACATTGCAGTATTCTGATTGGCTCCTGTTCATGCCAGAATCAGCTGCAAAGGCTTTAAACTCTTCAGCTGGGGACCCAACTTCATCATCGAGATCAGCGACCTGTAAAAATCAGCATGTTAAAACTGTAGAGATCAGCTAATTAATGGCAGTTTCTTCACTCCTCTATTCTTTGCTTGTCTTTCTAAGGGTATTTCACTTCACATTTTACTTCCTAAGAAGCCTTTTTAGAAAATTATGATGTTCAGAATCAGTTCTCCAATATGGAAACATCCAGTTTTGGATTCTCAAGGCAAATGATGATCTGGCATGAGTTACATTTCATGCTCCCTGACCAACAGAATTGGATGATTTCTAGATATTTGGCAAAAATAAATGTTCTCATTGAAAAAAAAAAAGAAGAAGAAAAAGAAAAGTTTTTAAAAAGTTATTAACGAAAGCTGTTAAAATAAAATCAAGACAGAAGCCAACTAAAAAAGGCCATCAAGCTTACATAACATAAAACAAAAAAGGAACTGAGCCTTTTTTTTTTTTCATTTAATACAATACCTTCATCAGAGTGCAGTTATGGGTAAGCCGGTTTCCCAAAAATCTCTAAAAGAAAAAAAAAAAAGGGTCTCCACAGCTTTCCCATTTCTGATGAACAGAAACCTTGAAAGGCTAGCTCTTAAAGAGGATTGTAACAAAAGCACAAACAGTAATGAAAGCTGTCAAATCCAGAAGACTGACTCTTTCTATGCAATTCCCTTCCTTAAATGAAAGAGGAGACAATATGATTTCTCTCAACAGGCTTCTTGCATCGCCAGCTCACATATCAAGTAACCAAATGTTTTGAACATTTGGTCTACTTTAGCAGGAGAGTGTTTTCAAGAAATTAAGAGAAGCCCAAATACGTATTCTTTCTATTTTTAATAGCAATCTCAGAAAAGCGGAAAGACCTTTAGCAAAGTTAAGAATCTTCTCTCAAGGTTGAATTTAAATAATAGTGTTTTGTTGCAGAAATCTGGCTGTGATTCAGATATTTCACCAGACACTGATTAGTGCTACACATTTGGGCAAACAGAAACACTGGAGGAGTAAACCAATTTGGAGTGAAGAGCACTCTCAAACAGCAAAGAGCTCAAGTCACCAGGCAGCTACACAGAATTTCAAGGGATCTAGCAGTTAAAGCCTGCTTAGAGACACAAGGCTCCTCTAAAAACTCTGTACAGGTGAATGCCAAATCAGCATTACCAGTTTGTAAGTGGAACTTTTTTTGAGAGAGAGCAAGCTCCTAGTATGTACTTGAAATGCAAGTTTAACAAAAAAGCAAAAAACGCCATGTCCTTATGAGAGACTCACCAGCAGGCACTGTTAAAAATTGTTCTCCCACTTTTACTGACAATAAAATAATAGCACACCACAAGTTATTATTTCCTTAAGTTTTTTTATCCTTAAGTTCTATTGTTTGGCAACCTCTAGACTAATTATCCTTCCATGCTCTTAATAAAATTACTTTTAGATATTGGCTAACAATATCTGTTTTTTTTTCCTTTCCATTCATATTCTAGAAATAGTATCATTTGCAAATGACACTAGGCTCAAAGAAAACTAGCCAGCAATGCAAGCAAAGCTGAATTTACACCCTCTCTTGGCTTGAACTTAGTAGTTCCAGGAGATACAAGAACACTACTTTGTGGTTACGCCACAAAAACAGAAATGGGAATGAGAAATGTGAGGAGAAAAAGAGGTTTCAGGTTTCATCACATCCTCCAGAGCAGAGGGCTGATAGTCTCTTTTGCTTGTGTAAATTTGAGCTAGCATTTTTCATACGATTGAAAATAATGTCCACTAGAAAACAAGCAAACTGTCTATTGCCCCTAAAATGCTGCTTCTGATGTCCCTGCAGTTTAACACACTCTTCTCTCAGATCCACAACCCAAGTACAAAACATCCAGCTCAGCCCCGACAATGACCTCTTGTGCAAGTGAGTAGAGCTTGATCTTGCTATGACTGGTAATTGATAAATCCTCAAAAGTAACACTCATGTAAAAATTAAAAAAGGCAAGCAGCTGGATTTCCTACCATCTCAGAGTATGGTCGGATGTTGAAAGGAAACACTGTTGCTGCCAGCGCACACAGGAACTCTGGACTCATCCACAGGGAAATGAGGTCAGGTACATTGTGATACAAATACCGAAAGAACTGCATCAGTGTGACTGGATATTCCCGAAGCCAAGAGCCTTCTTCCTCTGACTGCCAGGGCTGGGTTAAGAAACAAACACCAGATTAGCACAGACTGTGGCACTTGAATACTTGCTTCGGAAAGGAAGAGCACACTTTCAAGCACATCTCAAACAGGAGACCAACAGCATTTTACAGCACATCATTGACCATAAGCTAAAATGTGTGCCCTGACATGTAATGACTTGGAAATATTGGCAAACATGACCAGACCGAAGCCAGCCCAAAATGTGATGGCACAGCTGAACATGCCTGGTGTCAGCACAAAATACACAACACGTCTCTAAGCATGTCCGAAGTGTATCCAAACAGGACTAAACACAATGTTTGGTCAGCAGCAGAGAGACAGAAAATGTGACAACAAAAATGGGTACCGCAGCAGGTACACTTGTCCAGAAGATGCTTCTGGACATGTTACCTTGGGAGAAACATGGAAGCAATAGAGCATATCACATACACATGATGATCCAACAGGTGACAACCAAACAGGTGCTGCTTTTCAAGCACTTCAGGAGGCAATTTTCAGCAGATAACACACTCTGGCTTCACAGAAATACATAATTTTCCCATTGAGAAACCAACTTTCGCTACTCTTGACATTAGATTCAAAGATGAGAAGAGGACACATTTCTCTGGCAGTAAATGAATTTCCTCTGGCATGAGGCTATTCATAGTCAGGGACTTCTCTGCATGGGGAAGATTCATGAACGAAATCTGCAACTCACAAAGCTTTGAGCAGATGGGATACAGAGTCTCAAACATTCTCCCATGATGTTAATCAGGAAAGAAATTGAATTATCTCTGACAAGGACATTGTATCCTTCTGCTTTCCTGTTTTAACTGCAGCTAAACATAAAGCTCAGCCTTTTTGTGGAAAAGCAGGGATAATTTTGCAGCTACTAATATTTCGACAGATACAGGGAAAAAAGTAACATAGAAAAACCCAAGAAAATTACACTTTCCACCCAAGTATTACGAGACTAACTCACAACCAATTTTGTCATGATACTAACAAAACTTCGACCTTTCTAATTTGGCTTTTAACCATGTGGAAAACTTTAATAACACAGTATACTGAAATACAAGCAAAATTTCCAATGCTTACAGAATTCAGCATGCTCCTCAGCATTCCCAGTAACAAGAAGGCAGCTTCTGTGCAAACACTGTGTATTGAGGAAGTAACAGTGCCACAGGAGGCAGGAACTCCAAATATAAATGTCCAAATGGAGTCTAAATCAAACTGCAAGAGGTGAAAGAGAAGACATGAAATAATCCTTTTCTCCTGGGCAATTGTATATTGCTTTTATTACAGATACAATATACTCATTTTGCAGTAGATAAAAAACGTGTTGTTTTACATCCTCCAAACTTTATCACGTCATATGAAGATCACGTCACTGAAGAAAATTTCTTCTAACCACGAGCTAATGAAACTGCAACTCTCATCTTCTCACTTTCTTACCACTTCTCATAAAGTATGCAAATGTTTTGAAACAAAAGAATTGTCAGCACATGTGCTGCACAATCAACTAAATTGACTCATATCTAGCAGTAAAACCCACATGGTATTCCATAGAAAAAAAAAAGAACAACACAAACAAATCAAGTTGTATTTTCCAGGAAGTATAAATCATTAAATCAATTAAAAATAAAAAGGAACCAAGTGTCCACCTCTAGCATTAGGAGTGCTATTAAGTAGTTGAATTTAGTTTCAGTTTAACAGTGTCATACTTCAATGCTGTAGGCGGAGGAGTGAGTTTCATGCCTCTACCTCATGGTAGCAGAGTGCTGAATGTGCTGTCAAGTATTCCTCTTGAGAAAGAAGGCAGGCATCTTCTGGTTTGAAGTTTTACTTTTCAGTTCTTACTGATAAATAATGTCAGCACTGCACCCATTCTAAATAAGCACCCTGTCTATCTAGAATGGAGTGTGTGTGGCTTCTCCATAAAGCACTACCCTGGGGTTTCCTAGGACTGTTGTAGGTCATATAATATCTACCCCCTTACTTCAAAAAAGCCCAAAATAACCTGTTCAGAATAAGAACAATCAACATTTTTCAGCAACAACTGAATTGTCTCCCTATAAAACCACAGAGACTTCCTGAAATAAAAGCAACCTTGGTTTTGCCTGTAACCTGTGAACTCTAACACAGCAACTGCCCACTTCTTAAACAAAAAACGACAAAAAACCCACCTCACAACCAAAGCAAGTAAGCAAAAGATTATGTTCCCTTCAATGCCCACAGTATGATAGCTTGAACTAGGGATCTACTTCTCATTTGACCCCAGAATGGAGCAGAGTGACACCAGTGACAGCTAAGCCATAGCAGGCTTAGCATAGCATAACATACTCCCAACCCAAAGGGCTTAGCACTAAACACCACATCATGACTGTGAGTCAGCTGCAGAGCAGGAGAGGGCCTGGTTAATTCATTATTTTCTTTCATGACAGACAGAATTGCATTCACATCTTACTGGATAATCCCTACCTTGGCACCCTGATTACACTGGCTGCTGATGACAGGTGCACTGACCTGCAGGTTTTCAGGCAGTTCAGTGACTGGCTGCTGCAGGAAAAGGGCCATGAGGAGGAAATAGAGTGCAGGCACGTTAGTGTGCTTTGGGAGAAGGGACTGCAGAACGGGGAAGCCTGGGAAGTGACAAGCATCCCGGTTAATCTCCCGCACTGTCGATCTGCCACCAGCACTCCGGCCAACATTGAACCCTACAAGAGAAAACAAGGCACAAAGCAAACAGCGTTAAGAGGGAATTACCTGTGAGGACACTTCTTGCTCACCTGGTGAGATTAAAAGGGATCCTCCTCAGAAACTAATGCTGTACAAAACAAATGTACACATACAGATTGTCACACACAACACCATTCTGCTTCAGATGCCTCATTTTTTTTAAACAGTTAAACAATAAAGGAAATTACTGCTTTCAGTACCACATAGATGACACTGTTCCACACAGACTGCTTAATATAACTGCTTACACACACACACACATCCATTTTCTGGCTGTGACCATAATTTCTGACTTTTAAAACACCCAGGTTCCTGAAAATAGCTATTTTGCTGGCTGAGAGCAAAATATCACCTCAATCTCAGTTACAGATTTATATAATGAAGCAGCAATCCATGGTCCATTTAAGTCAATGGGCAGCTAACTTATGTCCAGAGAAATCTCAAAGGCATCTTGTTTCAGACATTTTGTTAATGATTAATCAGCTGGTAGTAAGCATTAAACAGTCTTATTTTATTTAAGTGCTGCCAGAACCACTTTTTGTGACCTGCTTCTACCTACGTATTTCAACTTCCTACTTAAAGAAAAAAAACAAAAACATACACCTGGGTGGCAAAAGCACTTATTTTCAAGCAAGGAAAGAGGCAGGAAGACAGTTCAGTCTCCACATCAGCACAATGAGCCATTGGTCTGACACTGCCAGTAGTCAGGTAGTTTTTCTGAGGCTCAAATACAGATACACTTTCCATCATAAAATGCCTTTTTTAACACAAAATCTCTATCAAGAATCAGACTAATGAAATCTGTGCTACACAGCTGCAGAAATTCCATCAGTAACCTTCAACAAAATTCATCATACTTGGTTTCATGAGAAATCTTGGAGGCAGTATGTTATGATTTCTTAAAAAACACAGCATACAAAAATTAGATAATCTGTCACTATCAGGTTATGAGACTCAAGTTTAAAAATATCTTCTTCACCACAGCCTAGCCTAGATTCAATTACACTGATAGTATAATAGGAAAAATAGGAAAACTTGAAAAATGCTTTCAAATGTAATTGTAAATCAAAATCTTAGAAAGATTGTGTGACTGAAGAAAATGTTTATGATATTAGACATTTTAAGTACATACTACATAAAGAATGGTATATTTCCTAAAATGCCGATGGTTTTCAAGTTTTTAAAGCACAACCAGGCAAGGGAAACGCATGTGCAAAATTGTTTCTTAAATAAAATACAGAACCTTAATCAGAATGAGCCAAACAACAGATGCTTTTTATTTTAACAATAAAATATTTGCATGGGTTTTACAGCTTCTGAAAAACTATTTTCCTTAATCCTCCTAATTCATGGCAATGCAAAGAAATATGCTATGCTCATAGCTGAATATCCTGAGGGATATATTGTAGGAAACATTAAAAAGAGAATTTTATTTCAGCAAAAAATAACAAGATACTATATTTGAAATCTATGAAAGATACAAAGCAGAAAGAAATATTTTTTATATTTTTGTATTTTCATTTCAGGAAGAGCCCTCTTCATGAAGGAAGATCACTTCAACAACACTTCAATTACTTCCTTACAGTAAACCAATTCAGAAATCTTTTAGTGCAGTGACAGACCATGTACTCCTGCAACACAGACAGGCAGCTCCTTGAACAGCTATTTACAACAATGAAGTACTACTGATACCACTGCTCTGATCTAAAGGCTACTGAGGCTTATGAAAGACCCTCATTTAATGTCAATAAGTTTGCACCAGAGCCTGAATAGACATTCATCTGAAAAGCACTATTTTATTTTGACTGGGATAAAAACCAGGTCGGTGGGAAATTGCCACTACACCTCTCTATAAGACAAATGTTATTTCAAACATTTGGAGATACATTTTAGACAGCTCAGAGATGCTCAAAATGGGCCCCGCAGCACTAAAACCCTATACACAGTTCTAGGTCACAAGGGGTAACTGAGAGGTCTGACTAAGATTTAAGAACCTGAAAAAAAAAAAGCCTTCCCTCTCCTGCATTCTTGTGTACACAAGTGTGCTTGTGTACACAAGAATGCAGGAGAGGGAAAGGAAAAGAAATGCTGAGATTATACTGCGAACACAGAGATTTCCAAGACAGCAAAAATTCAAGCTGGTAAATTTGATGGACACAGCACTCACTAGTCAAAGAAGCTCAGATATAATGCTGCACAATTAACTATTAAAAGTACTCAAACAAGCAAATTTTATTGAATCTTTATTAGTTGTGTGCATAAAGTGCTGCTCTATGCTTCCTTTGCACGTAACTCAGCCATGCCTGCCCATGGGACACACTTAACCTTACCCTGATGGTAAGACAAAAAAACCAATTAGCTACATATGATGCACCAAAACTGAACTACAATATCTGTGTCATGTCACCTACAGGCAGCTTTGTAAAACCACTCCCTTTTGCCTAGGAAATCCTAACTCTTGCTTTTAGGAAAAATGAAGTGCAGAAGCATCTGATGGCAGCACAGACAAGAGTAACAGAAAGGCCTCAGCCAGAGAGCACCCCCACAATAACCCATAGTTCAATCCCCCAGCACAGATGCTCCCAGCAACCCCAGAGCCCCGAGGGGCTGAGATGCCTACCTAACACAGTACCAATCTTATTGGTCAGGACAGAATCCGTCTGATCCAGCCAGCCTCCACCACTGAGACCTTCCTTAAACTTAATAAGGATGGACTGGTTGCTCAACAGGACCACAAGAATTCGCATGGCTGCCGTGACTGTGGTGGAATGAAGATGTTCTTCCATAAACATCATAATCCAATCAAAACCCAGTGTCTTGACCAGTTCTTCACAAGCCCTAAGTGAAGGGGAAAAAAAAGTCACATTTTACAGCATTTAGTTTCCTACTAGACAGCAAAAATAAATGTCCTCCACTGCAGGGCAAACCTTAAGAGCAAATTTTTAGTTAAGTTTGCTAAAAACAAGTAGTATCACTTATCAACTCTTTCTATTAAACAGGTAATGTGCATTTTTTTAGAAGAAAGGAAGGACTAAATACAGCTCCTGGGACTAATTCCACTGCATGAGATTTCTCCAATTGCTCCTTTTGATAACAAATATGGAATTCTGAACTGAAATCAGTTGAACAAGAAGTTTTCATGTCTTCTTAATGAACTGGTATTAAAAAATGAAGGAAGATTGTTTCTTTCTTTGTTTTTGTTATGGGAAGAGTTACTTGGGAACATTTGACCGTGTTTTTTGCAATTTAAAGGGGCATTCTAGGGTCGATGATCTTAATGATAACCCCTACTGAGGCCTCTGGATCTCATCCAAATGAGAAGCCAACTATCCCACTTCTCTAAAATCAAAAGTTTTCTCTTGGACAGATTTTATTTTTCTATAGCCACACATAAAGTTGAGAGAAAACAATAAAATTAATAATGTACACATTTCTACTAGCATACCTGAGAGTAATCTATCTGTAATAAGTAATTTATCTGCATAAATCATTCAACATTTCCTATAAAATGATGCAATTCAACTAGTGATCTGAAGGAAGACTGTATAATTCTTCCCCTTCAAATAAAATAGTATAGCTTTTCTCTGCCTCAAGGGTTTTTTTGTACTTACTGCAAATTAACAGTTGTCTTTTCTTTAGATGTATATAGAAGTTTCAGGAGGATATCTAAAAGCCTGTTCCTCAGTAGAATAAGATTAGCTGAAACAAGTCCTCCAAATTCATCCTCTGCTCCTAAATATTGAATAAAACCAAACAAAAAAGAGGCAAGATCAGGATTTTGAAACTTGGGCATTTTAAAGGCTATTCATAAATTCCATGCAAATGGAATATAATACAACCTGACCCCCCACTCAGGCTCCAAGGAAGCTGCGCTAAAATGCAAGCAGCCTGTAATATGGTGCTGAGAAATGTCTGGTGCCTCCTTATCACTGTCCCACAGACTTCAGGCAGCTTGAATAACAGGTAAAAGAGGATCATAGCTTCTCAGATAATAATCTGAACTGAGGTGGTCACTATCTGTCACCCTTCCTTCCCATCCCTCCTTTCTCTCAAAACTGCAAAACATGGTAATTGAATAAACATTTTGCATTCTGAAAGCAGAGTGGTTCGGGGAGGGGGATGTGGAAATTGTAAGGAAGTGACCCTGATACTTCCCAAATCCCTCCAAGTCTAAGAAAGAGAGAGAAAAATTAGTCTCCTTTTCTTTCAACACATCCCCAAGCTCATAATCAGTTGAAAAACACATTTACTCCAACCAAGGCAATCCATGCAGCTCAGGACTAACTTTACAGCTATTTTGCAAATCCCTCTTCCTGTAGCTCATGCTGTCAAAGGAGGACCCTGCTTTTACATTATTAAAAAAAAAAAAATAAAGGCAGCACATATGCAAAAATGAAGAGAGACAGATAAATAGAAAATTTCTGGACCAAGGTTTTGTGCACAAGATACAGACAAGAAAATTTCTGGACCAAGGTTTTGTGCACAAGATACATAGGATCTTCTATGGCAGAAATCCAACAAAAGTGGTAAACTCCAGTAGCCTAACAATCTCATGCCTTTTGCCTCAAGAGCTTCTCTTTTCATTTCTGCCACACCCTCCAAGGTTCTTCAGTCCCCTATGTAGGCAAAAACCAGCTCAGGCTGCTGTTAGCATGGGGAGAAAAAAACCAAAACTCATGGCCTGTAGCGGGAACACCAATCTGGATCTCTCTCCAATACCCAATACCCTCTTTTTCATTAAAAAACTCAAATTTAATCATCTTTGAGACCACAAAACCAAAACTATTTAAAAGCAACAGGTGAGGCACAGGAAGATAATGATGAATCCCACCAGACCATGGAATGGTTTGGGTTGGAAGGAACCTTGAAGACCATTGAGTTCCTACCCCCACTGCCATGGGCAGGGACACCTTCCACTGGACTTTCTCTGTTTGCTCAGAGCGTCATCCAAACCGGCCTTGAACACATAAAGGGATGGGTCATCCACAACTTCTCTGAGCAACCTGATCCAGTGCCTCACCACCCCTTCACCACCCTCGCAGTAAGGAATTTCTTCCATATATGCAATCTTAAACAACTCTCTTTCAGTTTGAAGCCATTCTCCCTCACCCTATCACTACATGCTCTTGTGAAAAGTCCCTCTCCAGAATGTGCAGACTGCCCAAACCCTGTTTTTTGTGACACCAGACCAATATAACGAACTGTGAAAGAAGAAACATCTCTCTCACTTGTCCCTCTGCACCCGTATATTCCCAAGAGATGTAGAAACAGAGGTTCTTTGGATAATCCTTCTATTTATTTGGCTGACATCCACTGTGGGACTAAAACATTTCTGTTCACGGAGACAGATTGAAAATGCAATTGCACAAGGTAAATAAGGGTAGAAATGGTCTCAAATCAGTTCAATGTAAGAATTATTGAAGGATGGTAACATTTTTTTTTTTGCCTAAAAAAAGGTTACTAGGCAGTCTTAGCTAATTCTTTCACTTCTTTCACACCTGGCGGGCTGATGCACCTAGCAACCAGTTGTTTGGTTTTGTTTTTCCTCCTTTTCCCACAAATAAGCTGATTGGAGGGAGCAAGTGGAGGAAAGAGAACAGAAGTGTTAAATGAAGGAAACACGAAAAAAAGTATTTTGCTCTGCTTTGCACTCAATAGTAAAAATGAAAGCCCCACTAACTGGCAGTCAGGTTATAACAATATTGTAACATTGTTAATTACACGATTTATAAATTCTTTTGTATTCAAGCTCAGAAGAGACTATAATGTATTTTATTCTACTGCTTCTAAGTACTGCCAACACTTACCACTATCAAGCTTTTCTTCATTGTTTATTTCCATGACCACAAATTTCTCACAGACTGCAAACGTAGGTAAAGTGGAAGAGATGAACTGTCCAAACCTTGATGTATACAGAAAAAACATCACTCATTGATACGACAGATACACTCTCATCTATCAATAATACACCTTAAATACAAAAAGATCACACCAGTGACAAGGAGATACCCAAAAATGTCAGCTTCCTCACATCTGAAGATTGATGAAAAAAGTCACTACCCAAAACACAAATTAATTTGTAGTAATTAATAGAATTCTTGCAGACAAGTCTGCAGGTAAGGGACCCTGAAAATGCTAGGATTCAGGAAAGGGAACTGGGAGATACCGCTGAGTCCTAGTAAAAGGAACACCTCAAGTTAAAGGAGAACAAAACATAATTCTCAGCCCCTTACAGCTGAACAATTATGACATCAAAACAGTGGTTACTCAACTCTGGAAGAACATTTATGCCTATTTATGCCTTGAGCCTATAGCTCGAGGTTATGTAACACAGGGTCATGGTTTTCCATGACAAGATGCTGATATACCACTCCAAGAAAGGAGATGCAATATATTCCTCTTTCCTCTGCAGCTAACCTGAAATGGCCCCTAGCTAGTGCAACTTTTCCCAAGTTATGCAACATTTTTCATTCTTTATTTCCATTGGTGAACGGGGAACACTGGTCTACAATCTATTCTGTAACCATTTAAGCATAAAATCAATAGTTTTATTCTTGAATTTTTTTTTCCTGTATAATTAAAATAAAGACAGGTAAGATACTCATGTTGAGGCTTCTGATACCTTTAATTGTACTTAAAAGTAAGGAGCTGAAAACATGTCTACACATATGCAAAGAGCTCCTAAACCCCACAATATTTTATCTATTTCCATTATAATGAAATAAGAGATTAAAAAAAATCAAGTTACCAAGGAGTTAAACTATCCTTAAAGCATTTCAAATACTCCCGTACATATGAATTGCAGTTACTAGTGTAATTTTCATCAGACAGAATTAGTAGCACTATATCTGACAGCCTTAAATACATTTTTATACAGTGATGATTAAGAAAAAATCTAGAACTAAACCTTGCATTCAAGATAGTAATCAAAACTGCATTTTAACCAGAATTATCTTTTCAGCCCATGTCAAATAATATTCAATGGTATTCAGGAGGAATGCTTAGTACTTTACATGAACAAAAGGGGCTGCTCAGCACGTTTACTTTTCACTGGTAGAACATTAAACCAGTTTGACCATTCAACCATTCCTGGTCAGATACAAATTGAAAATCATATGCAAATCAAGGCTTCAACATATTGCTAATGTCTACTTCAATCTAGTTCATAGAGGGGAAAAAAAAAATCAGTACATGAGCATTCCATGTCACACACTCCTCAGCAGTGTGACCATGACTTTTGACCAAGGTAACAGAACCATGAAAAACAAAATTATCCAGGTGTGGGCTACCTGAGTAGGTCATAGCTGCTGGGGAAGCCCTGAAGTAGAAAGCTCAGCACATTGCTAATCGCAGCAATAGTGGGCTGGGACAGGGACATGTCTCGAAGAGTCAACAGCAGTCTTGGGATGAGCTGGAATTCCCTCATTAACTTTGCATTCTTTGCTGCTTCACTGGAAGAAGAAAAGAAATGAGATGGCCATTTAAAATTGGGGTATCCTCTAAATATCATCTGATCCTGTAAATCCCATTACTAGGCTTTCATCAGTTCGTACCTTGACTCAGTGAGGAGTTCAATGAAGTGCTCAAATAATGACAAATGAAGCTCATAGGGTGCATGAAGCCAGACCTAAAATACAGAAAAAATAGTATTTTTTTGTACACAAATAGACTTGTAGGTTAACAACAACATGAATAAATCAAAGGTTATGAAGATATTAAAATCATTCATATACATGACTGTTTACCTGGGCATGACGAACCACACATCGGTTCAAAAAATATTCTCTGTAAGGGTATCATGATGAAAACTTATAAAGAGATCTTATAAAGAGATCTAGACAAAAGGTCACACACCCTTGTCTTTTTGCATAAACTTTGAACAGAGAGTGCAATGACTCCAAAGGAGCTATTGGGATTTACAAGGCTGTGTTAAATTTATTTCATTTAGGTGAAAGTTTATGTCTTCATAAAATTAACTTACTACCTTCCTCCAAGATTAAACTCAAGGTCTTCCCTGATTTTATTTTTTACCCAGCATTGCCTGCATTTAAATTATTTAGGTTCTTTACCAATACCCCCGAATTGTTCAATCGATAGAAGTAATAGAAGACATAAAAGCCAGAAAGCTCACAGTTACAGCTGCAAATCTTAAAACTGATTTGCTATTGAACATAGCACAATTAATATTTGTGCCCTGGTCTATAAAACTCGCTTAACTGAAAAGCTTTCTAGTTTTTGCTTTTCTCCTAATCTTATAATTTAAAATCATGAGAACAAATCTTTTAATTTCCCTGTTCTGCATGAGTAAGAACATCTGATTTATCCAAACTAAGTGATATGTTTGGGTCACTGATTTCTGAATAAAGTAAATAATTAAAAAAACAATCAAAAAACTCAAAAAACAATAGCCATAATCTCAGACTTTCTTCCTAAATAAGGTTTCCAGGAGGGCTTTGAAATACTCAAACAGACATCTAAAAATAGGAAATGGTTAAGTCTATTAAGTTATTTGTGCAAAACTGACTTGCAATATTAAGTCAGCAACTTATAGCTGGCGTAGCAGTGGTAGTAGGGTTTTTACTTACTTTAATGCACATGAGTCAGAATTCTTTTAGTCAGTCTATGTCAGGTACAGATAATGCCAAAGGAGCACATACCAAAGGGTAAATTCTGAGAATCTTTTATCAGCCTCTACTGCATTAGCATTTCCCTCTGAAATTTGCTACTTTCCTTACTTTAACACTTCAACACTTCGTACCAGATTGCAAGGCAGGATGTATTCTATTACCATCTGTATGTCAGTTGTCTTGTGTCAAGTGGGCAATTCTCCTTGTCTCTCTCCCTGAGTGATCACAATCACTCCTCCCTGGGCAGGGGACATCTGCTGATAACGAGCCATTGAATGTCACT
>JAYDZK010000202.1:12700859-12798722 GCA_034509185.1 Euphonia xanthogaster | reverse complement strand
CTTTTCCTTTTCCTTTTCCTTTTCCTTTTCCTTTTCCTTTTCCTTTTCCTTTTCCTTTTCCTTTTCCTTTTCCTTTTTTTCTTCCTGGAACTTCCCTTCCCTTCTTTGTTTTTTACTTTGTTTTCGAAATCCGGGTACAATTGAATAGAGTGCTGTTCATGGCAATGAAGTGTAGTAAAAAGATAGGCAATATTTAGAGTCATAGAGTATGCTTATCTTTTAGGTAAAGACTGATCAGTAGGAGCTTATTCAGATCAGGACTGGCAGACAGCACCCTCAGAATGTATAAGGAGGTTAAATATTTTCTCATTCCAGTCATACTTACTGCTCTCTGATTTGACTTGTTAACCATCTTCTGTTACCATGGGTAATACCAGTGAAGGTTGTTTCTAAGTAGATAGTGATAAATACTTGTTGGATTTAATATCATCATGGTTACATATTTAATGACAGTTTAAAAAGTATTTTCAATGAAAGCTCTAATTTTTTACTTCTTTAAATTTTAAATTTTAAGTGATTACTACAAAGCCTGAATCTTCATTTCTTAGAGAAAGAAAACAGATGTTTCCATGCTTGTAGCTGATTTTATAAAGCAGCTCATTATCTGCAGAAATGCCACACCTTTCCTTTGTTTTGTTCTCTTATGCTTTCATATTATGTACACTTTTGGAGAGCTACTAGACAGTACACATGTTTGAAGTATTAAGTACAAGAGCTACAGACTGATCTGTCATTCTGAATCATCGTTGCAAATGCTCATGAAGTAAAATCAAGTCACATCCATCTAATTCCTGACGCATTAGACACTCTTGCTTTGACAACCTGGCCCTGCACAATTTTATCAGTATGGGTAGCAAGTTTGTTTCTTTTTTTTATTCTATTCTTCACAGAGAAAGACAAAATCTTACAAACAGTTCAGTAAAATGAAATTATGTTCACCTGTGGTCAAGAAAAACAGTGTCCTGTATGGATTCAAGCAGCCTTGTTTCCCACAGAGGTTTGCATTTCCAGTATGATATGTTAAAAGGTGCAAAACTAAAAGGAAAAAAAATTAAGTTGAGTTGGGAAGCGTAACAAAAATTCAAAGTTTGCTAATGATAAAAATTTCAATTATCCATGTCTGATTTAGGAGGTAAGATTATTCAGAAACAGTTCTTTGGTATGAGGACATAAGGATTAAATAGTAATTCAGTGCATTTTGTGGTTTTTTATGTGATGAATCAGATTTAATATAAAGAAAACTGAAAGGTATGTTAATGAAAAAACATTAGCTAGATGATTATTTGTGTTCTTGCAGAATGTTTTAGATTTGTGCCCATGAAATGTCTCCTGAAAAATTTGTTTTAATATATTATTTTATTATATATTGGACTCTTAGTATTTCAATTTCTGTTGTTTCTTGGATGCTGCAGAGTGCTAGTTTATGTTATAGATGGATAATGAGATGACTGGCTTTCACAATTAAGAGATAACTATTGTGTGAATATAAAGAAAAGTTTTAGTGATGTATAGTTATGTTATTGTAGTTTAGATTTCCTCTGTTCTCCCCATAGTTCCCTCCCCCCCCACCCTGTATTGTTGCCATCAAACAGCCGGGGTTGTCTAGGACAGGTAGAGAGAAGGCTGCACATGTGTCCCTTACCTGGGGCAGTGGGGAATGGAAAAGCTCAGGGGGTGCTTAGGGGGTGCAGCATGGCAACACCTGACCTCCAATCAAGTTACAAGAGAGCAATTTCCACTGATAAATGGCAAAGAAGAGCTGAGTGACAGACTTTGGGAGGGCTGGGCTGGCTTATGCAACCCCTAGGGATATAAAAGACTGAGCATCCATCTTGAAGAGGAACCAGCCACACACAGGCAGTTCCCAGTGCTGCAACTTTTTCCTTAGGTAGTTCTTTTGTGGTATTTTTGTTAAGGTTTAATAAACCATTTTAAATTTTCAAAGTGAGCAGTTGTGTCTCACATTTATAAGAGAAAAGAAAAGAGAGCTGTTTTTCAGTTCTAGAGGTATTTGACTGATGGACTCATTTGAACTAGTAGAAAACCTATATAGCATCCGGAGCAGGAGAATAAGGAAATGCAGAGGAAAAAATGTCAATAGCATAAACCCCCCCAAACATTTAATGAAAATGCTGGTCCATCATTACGGGCAGGCTGGTACATCAGTATTTTTTTTTGAGGTATCTGAATTTAATAGTCAAAAGTTAGAATCTCAACAATTGCCATTTGAAATAGTGTTGGTTGATTAATTTCTCAGTGATTATTGTTTATTTGACTGGATTTCAGTCAAGGGTCAGCATCATGTCATACAACATTGTCTGTTGTCTACCAGACAATAAGACAATACCAGAAAATAGATACTAGGGTATGGATGGATATTCCCTTAACTGGAATTTTCTGAAAAATAATTATTTTTCATTCCAGTATGCAGAAAGGTAAAAAAGCAATAGCGCAATTATTTGTGCTACATCTATTAAGCTCGATTTGTAGGTAAAGAGAGCTTAAACTTTCCAGATCTTCAGATTATTACTTATAACAAACAATTAAACCTGATTTTAAAGAGTGTAAGAACACCAAAACTGTCTTTGTTTGAAAGACAGGTGTCTGCTAGGAAAGGCAGGATCCTCCCTTAGAATGGAGAATGTAAACCCCCTCCCTTCCGAATTATTATAATTCTGAAATTAAGTGGCTCTCAGGCTGCTTAATTTCAAAATAGGAGCATAGGAATAACAGTTCTTCAAAATAGGAGCATAGGAATAACAGTTCTTTACTAGTATGTATAACAAGGCAAACAAGCAACAATAACTGTGGCATTAACAACGAACAGAACCAGGGACCCAGTAACAGCCTTCGCGGCCGCCAGCACTTTCGCCTTTGGTGCAGTTACCATCAAAACTGCTGGCAGGAATGAGCAAAAAATCCTAGGCTGGTGGGTGAGATGTATCAGAAGCTCCACGGCAGTAGCTGGAACTGTGGGATAGTGCCAGCTACAGGATGGAGAACCCCAGAGCAGTCCCAAAGAAACAGTGGGGGTGAGGCAGCGGCAGCAGCGGCCCGGGTCTGGGCAGGGCAGCGAGAGGTGAAGTTCAGGATTCCTGGGACACAAGAGCAGATGGTGATGGGTCCCTCAGGGCTGAGCTCCAGTGGTGCCGGTGAATTCTCCCCGCAGTAAGCGATAGCCTGCCCATCCTCCTCCAATGTCAAAGAGTGAGGGAGAGCAGCTGCCCCCAACCCTGTCCTTTATCTGCCCCAAAACTCAGGGTATCCTCCCAATCAGAGAGAAACTCTCCGACAAAAAATGTGTAGCCAGATGCTAGCCTCCTCCCCTGACTTCAGCCACTTCCTTTTGTTTTTTCTTAAGTACTCATAAGCACACATAAGTTCCCTGCAGTTAGTTTCCTGGCAACTTAGAGGAAAAATTCTATAAGTAAAAGAAAAAAAAATAGAAAGAAACCCAATCCCCAACAAACTCAAACTTTTTCACATTACGATGACATAATATAATTTCCAACTCTAATTATAGTTCATAGTTATTACCTGAAAGTAATTTCAAATGTTTCTTGGCTCACAACTGTAGATGAAGTTTTCCGTCCTGACCCATTTCCTTATGATATGCAATAATTTTTACTTCTGCTTTAGTTACCTGGATCTACAGCAGAAAAGAAGCCAAGAGGCTAAGTGAAAATTGTGATTCTGCTTGGAAGATTCAGCATGAGTAGGGAAAATATTACTTATTTCATATCTCCTTAGAAGGGTTCTGATGGCTTATTCAGGTGCATTATATCAACAAAATATGATTTTTTTTAAAAGGTTGCTCTTGTGATGAATCAAAAAGATACCAGTCAAGATCAGGAAAATAAACAATAAAAATAGAATTATGTATTAAAAGGATATTCCCAGACTTTCTGAGCAGAAAATGTCCATTAGTGAAACAAAAGTCTCAAACATCTCATAGACAGACACTACAGAAGATTAACTTGTATGGAAAAAATTTTCACTACAGTGTGAAGAATTTGGAAATAATGTTGCAGGACCAATAGAGGCTTTTAATTGCTGTATTCTAAAGTAAGGACTTAACATTTGTGATTTAACTGTTAGAAATTAAATTTTTCAGGCATAGTGAGGTATGAGGTTTTTTCTAATGCAAAAATGTCATCCTATAATGAGGGAAAAGTTGCACTAGTAATGCACCCTCCTTTGCAGAAAAGAAAGTTTATACTCTGGTTAAAATGTGAATTTTTAAAATTAAGTATTCAAAGATCATTATCTTAGGCAATTAAACTGAGCTTCAGTGAGAATTGCTTCTGAATTTTCTCTTCTTTTTTCCTTAGAAATGGGACTGTATTATCTTCTTCATCTCTAATTTAATTAGATATGGTTCCATTCAAAATTATGTTTGTTCAAACTGTGTCTGCATACTCCGAGTAATAATGACTAGCAGAAGATGTGTGATGCTTTTTAATACTGCACAGTTTCATTTTACAAATTAAGTTCCTATAATAGGGATGATGGGTGACAAAAGAGCATAAGAGATGTTAGAGCTAAAAGACAATTTAAGACTAAAAAATGTAATATACCTGTATATAAGCTTTTGATATGGGAAAAAATAACAATTTATTGAAAAATTTTTGTTTCAAGAAGCCAAAACGATTTTATAGGAAAGGAGAAATTTAGAATTAAGGCTATCTGTATGTAGGAGAGGATGCCTGATGAATGAATATGTTTGCTAAAGCAAAGTATGTAATTAAAATATTCATTAAGATTGAAAGCTTCTGAAGAAGCATCCTAAACATTTGTGCTGGTTTTGCATTGGAGCTACTCATGGCAGTTATATTTTTTCTGCGAAGAGCTGCTGAGAGCATCTTCTGTGCCTAGCAAAAGTAATTGCTCGTTAGCTTTGAGAATAGGCTAATTAATGAGCCAATTAAAAACTAGATGTTACTGAGTCAATTAAAAACTAGATTTGCCTCTTTCAGAGTCACATTTTAAAATGTTCCCAGGAACAAATCCTGGGAATGCTCTTTTTTTCTTCTGGCCTGGGAACAGGTAACAAGGCTGGTCCGGCCCCCTCTGTCTCAGCTGGGCCAGGCCAGGACGGCTTTGCTGCAGGCCCAGGCTCCTTTCTGGGGAGTCCAATACCAGCCGGGCGAGGCCCCTGGAGCTGCCAGGCAGGGGGAGGGGAGGCCACGGGGCCATGGCCAAGGCGGGGCCAGGCCTCAGGACCATGGCTGAGGTGGGGCCAGGCCTCAGGACCATGGCTGAGGCGGGGCCAGGCCTTAGGACCATGGCTGAGGTGGGGCCAGGCCTCGGGGCTATGGCTGAGGCGGGGCCAGGCCGCGGGGCCATGCCTGAGGTGGGGCCAGGCCTTAGGACCATGGCTGAGGTGGGGCCAGGTCGCGGGGCCATGGCTGAGGCGGGGCCAGGCCTTAGGACCATGGCTGAGGCAGGGCCAGGCCGCGGGGCCATGGCTGAGGCGGGGCCAGGCCTCGGGGCCATGGCTGAGGCGGGGCCAGGCCACGGTTGTTAATATCTTGCCACTGAGTTCCTCCCCTCCCCCCCAGCATGGCCGCCACATGCGCTCATGCAGCTGAGGCCAGAGGCAGCTCTGAAGCCCACGCAGAGAGCGGCCCTCTGGGTAGAATTGAATGCAGCAGGGGCCAGGGGCCGGCCTTGCAGCAGATCCTGACACAGCCTCCAGTGCAGCCTAAAATCCATCACCGTGACTGCTTTGGCCACCGCCAGGCAGGGATCATGTAACCACCTACAGGCCCTGTGCGACCTGTATTATTAACTCTTTCAGTGCACAGATAAGACTTGTAGACCTTCAATCCTTACTCAGGTGAGAGAAAAAGACAGTGTGAAAATGTGTAGAAGAACAACATGGAGACAGCAAGATCAGTAAAGAAAGAGTCAAATCCCAGATGAAAGAAAACAAAGAGATGCCTTAATCTTGGCCTAAAATCCTCTTGTAAAGCTATGGAGAAAAATGTAATTGATACATCAGACTCTTTTCCCTGTAACTCATTGAAAATTATGGAGAAATCAAGCATTCAGATTGTAGATATGAGCAAAGGTATCTATACTAAAACAAGCAGATATTAAAGTAGCTGTGATCCCTTGAGAAGTTTAAACAGAGAGAGAGAAGAGCGATGAAGACCCTTTGCCCCCAGGGAAAGAAGAAAACCACTATTCCCAAAAATAATCTCAGAGATAGATAAAGAGAACCTTTGCTCTTAAACAGCTCATCCTTGAAATAGTACCCCATAGGTTGACATAGCCTATGAACGCAGCTGTGGGAAAGCTGTGAAAAATAAGAAAGACTTCACAATTGCAGATTCCCGGGTGGCTACTATTCGTAAAAATTAAAAGCCATGTGGGAACTGTTTTCTTGCAGAGAAGTTTCCATCGCACATAAAGAGAGACTCCCCTCCCTAAGTAAACTAAAGAAAGACTATTCAAGGGGTGATAAACTGACTAAATTGTTACGATACGTAGTTAGTGGAAAAGAAAAAGTTGTAGAGGGGAGGAGAAGTATTCTAAAAGTTTTGCTCTGATTCTTATAATTCTTTCTTTTAGTTACTGTTAATAAAGTTCTCTTTATACCCTTTTGAAGTTTTGAGCCTGTTTGGCCTTCCTCCTAATCCTATCTCACAACAAGAAATGAGTAAGTATATTCTAATAAGTATACTGGCATTTGACCAGCACTGACCCAACCACATCAATTAGTGCGTTGGCCGAGAAATCTCAAATTAGCAAACTAAAACCACTACATTAAAAGAAAAGAGACAATGCAGGAAAACAACTCCACAGAAACAAAAAAACAAGGGGAATTTCAAGAGAAAAGTAAAAAAGCAAAATGTTCTCTTATTGATATTAACCTTTTTTCTCATTAAGTGTTTCAGCTTAATCTTTTACCTCAATGTAAATGATGCAGCCATAGCTTTTTAGGTGTAGCCAATGAAATATCTCATTGGGATTGAAAAACCTCTCTGAGCCATTGGCATCATAATCTGCACACAATAATGGCTGTTTTCTTCTAACATCTCAGCAAACTTTTAATGGAAAAGATCTATAATGAGGTTTTATATTTCTAGGCTTCATTACTTTTTATGAAGCAAAGCAAAGTATACTTACTGGAGTACAAAGATAAAAGAAGTCTTAAAATGGTAACAACTAAGTAATAACTTGAAATAAACCAACATTTTTAGTATGCGCAATAGCTGCTTTTTGACTTCAATTTTAACTTATGCACTAGTTCAAAACACATACATTTCCTTGTACTTACTTACTTTCCTTGTACTACTGCCTTTGATGGTGTTCTTAAAATAAGTTTTCACTCTTTTGAAACCTACAAATTTTCTGGTATTTCTTGTGCAATTCTTATAAATTCTTAAGAGCAACATCATGCAGCAAATTCTGACCAGTTTTCTAGATCAGCTGATAAAATCCTCAAACTCAGTGATCTTCCAGATCTACCAGTGCTCAACAGCCTATAAAGGGGCATTCTTAACAAAGCAGGTGTTGAAAAGAGTGCCTGCATTCTAGCAAAATCTTACCTAGCAATCTAGTTAAGATTTTAACAAAAACAGGGGTTTATTTGAAAGTAGTTTACCTGTTTAAGTATTTAATAAGTGGATCAATGAACAATGGAACAACTCATGTCCATGTTTGTAGCACTGAGAAAAGGTACAATTATTTTCAGTATAATTTTGAATATTATACTTCAGTTGTGTACTGGTAGTGTTCAATAAAGCATAATTTTGACTTTACACCAACACAAGTCACTAGTGTAAGAAAAAAACCAAACAAAACAACACAAAGTTTATTTCAGAAAGAAAACAAGTTAATATCTTGCTTATGAGCTCAAAGACCAAACAAATGCAAAGAGATGAAAAATGTATGTGTGAATGGTGTGGAAGCTTGCAATGAGCATGTCGGAAAACACAGTTTAATAATGGATCAAACTAATTTGAAGTAACTTCATACAATTATCTTTTTGAGAAACAGGCTTTCTTGCAGGAAAAATAAGACTTCTGTTTGTAGAAAACCAGCCTTGGACAGGTTGGGTGTTTCACCAAAAATGCTAACATAATGCTGATTTGGTTAAAAACCTCTCTCTTTATCTGCTCTGCAGTTTTTCTCTAGTTTTCAACTGCACCTCCAATTTTTACCAGCCAAGAGGTTTTTCTAGATCTTTGCAATCCAGCTTTTAGCACAGCCTGCATAATTGTAAAATTGAAGGGTTGATAATAAGCAAAATATTTCTTTGCATTAAGTTACCTCTTTATGTAATAGAGAATCTTTCTTACTGTGTTGTTATTTACACATGATGAAATTATATGCTATTTTTAAAAATTTCTTTTATTTTGGAAGAGGAAACCTCTTGCATGGGATTAATTTCTTAAAAGTGTTATCAATTCTGATAGAAATTTGCTTTGGTCTTCCACTACCTAAAAGAGTAGAATTATAGTTTCATATTCATATTCCTTCATCCTTTTGTGTTATTGCTGAGCCTGTCAACAAGGGTTCTAGTGAGCCTCACTCCCTTTGTGCTTCTGATGATTCTGGCAGATGGCAAGATACTACATGAATAGCAAATAATGACAGAGAAAGATAAAAATAACACTCTTTAAAAGCTATTTAAGCATCTCAAAAAATATTCACCTTGTAAATTAGCAACTTTTATTTCATGAAGCCTATAAATCTTGACAACATCAAAACTAATGCCTGTACTGAAATACTTGTCTTGAAATTACAATGTTTATTGAGGTCATGTATTACTTTGTATTTGAATATTTTTCACCAGCTGGAATTCTTTCCCAGATAATTTTTACTCTAGCTGGAATTATTATTTGGCGGATTTTTTTTGTTGTGGTTGTTGTGTTACTTTTTTCCTGGAGGTCCAATATATTTTATTAGAATTTTAGTTTTGTCCAAAAACAATTGTCAAAGGGAAAATTACTTGAGAATAGAAGCATGTCAGCTGCAGTATGTATAGCTGGCAGCATCCCCAAACCCATCTGTCCCATGCCCTGTGGCACATCCTGCATTTTGTGCCTGCAGGAACTACAAAGAGGCAGCAGTGTAGTTTCTTGGCTGATGATTATAGGCTGAACTATTGTCCTACTAGAGCTGACCCTGGTGAACCTGTCAAATACAACATCAGTTCCTATCATTGTCTCATGAGCAATGAGTTTTATCTGTGATCTGTAGAGTTGCCAACTATGTGATGTTATGCAGGTTTGGTTGGGGTTGGTTTTTTTTGTTTGGTTGGGGGTTTTTTGTTTCTTTGTTTTTTTCCTCTTTCTTTCTTGTGCTCTGAGCTTGGAATAAGTTTATAGCCATTAATCAATATATACCTGAGAAGTTCTTCATCTGGACAGTTTAATATTATTAATTTTGTTTGATTTCTTGTTGCCTAAGCCAACTTTGATGTGGTTTTATCCAGTTTCTTTCTCAATCAATTGAAGTGAGAAATGTTTATTTGGAAATCTTTTGTTCCACAATTCATATCCATCACAAAAGAGTCCAGTCAACTTCTTAAATTTAATGAAATTATAAGGACCCTCCTAAGAACACACATTTTAAATTTAGTTCTTTCTGGGGCTTTTTTTCTCCTTAAATGTGCAATTTTCCAGGGCAAATAGGAAACATAAATTATCAAAAGTATGTTTTTAAAGCTGTTTTCTGTTGAATCTCTCAAGGAAATTTTGAAATGTTTTACAGTTAATTAATTGTCCAGTTAATTACAGTTAATTAATTCTGCTGCTTTACCCTACTTTTAAAATTTCCATTAACTCCAAAAGGTCCTGAGTCAAACCATTAAGTCTTTTGGTACCTTTGTGGCAGAGATTTGGTGGTGTTTGAAAAGACATGAATTGTGGTGTTTTGAAAAGACATAAATTTGCCCAGATGACATATTTAAATTTATTTGAATTCTATTAATGTAAAAATTCATGTTAGAGACCTGCCAAACACAGCAGTTGCAGTTCTCAGTGTGCCCCATTCAGTCCTATGAAAAAAATTAACCTTATATTTCAGTTTTTGTATTTTATGTTGTTTTTGAGTTCTGCTTAATAGAAAGGTTTAGTCTACCCTAATAGAAAATGGAATTTCTGGTAAAGGCACTTTGTACAGAAATGCCCTGCTTTGTAGGTTTTAAAAGGAGGGTAATCTACATTTTTTGAATTTCTGTCTGGGTATTGACTGGGATAGAGTTACTTTTTCTTAGTACATGTTACAGTGCTGTGCTTTGGATTCAGTATGTGAATAGAATTGATAAAATGCGACAATATCTTGAAAATTTTCTCAGTCAAATTGCCTTTATTAATCATCAGTATTTTATCATCTGTTAGTCTTCCTTTTCACATATAACACAGTTGCTGTGGCTTAATACTTTTTACCATTAAGGAGAATTTTTTCTGCTCTATTACCTTTTTCAAAAGCAATTAAGGATGGGATGTACAGACCATGTGTTTTGTGTTTGCACATGCTTCAAGACACCTCTCCATTGCAGTCTGACTGTAACTGCTTTCAATGCTCTTTGGAAAACATGTGGAGATTGTCTCTACAAGCAAAAGGAGATCACTTTGGGTTTCCATCCATCTTTGCTGTTTCTTCTTTGTTTTGCAGGAAGCAGGGAGGATTTCTGGCCGAATGTATGTGTGTTTTCTAGAACTGTTTTCTAGAACCTGAGTGTATATATGCCATCTTTTCAGAGATGACAAAGGAAGTAATTCTGGCATTGTTCTCCCTGTGCAGAGCTTATTCCTTCACATCTGTTAGTCCCTTGAATAAAACCAGGCTGTAAAAAACAATCAATGCTAAAGGTACTAGTGCAGTCTTACCTCAGACAGTCATTATCCTGGTCATCACACATCTGCCTGGAACTAGCCAAGGTGGATAACATATCCAGAAAAGCAGAGCAGTCAGGGTATTTCTTCCTGGGCTTTGTCTTTCTTGCATGAAAAAAAAGGAGAAAGGTGCTTTAACACCTGTAAACAGTTGTAAATCAATTTTCAATTTCACAGAAACTTCAGCTACCTTCATTACTCTAGAGGTTGATATTGCAGTTATCTGAACTGGAGGGTTTGAGCCCAAACCACAGGGCAAAAACCCCACAGAACAGCCACAAAACAGCCATGATCTTTAGCATATTGCATCGGGTGGTGCAGGGACAGAATAGAGACAAACTCACTGTGTCCCACAGTAAATTTGGGGCAGTCTTGAGGCGAATAAAGATTCCACAGAGTTAAATTCTAAATAACTGGAGGCAGAATTTATCTTGCTTTTCTACTGTTTAAACATTTACCACAATGATGGCTGTAGCAATTGAGGATAACAGACCACCATCTTTATTAAACATGCTTTTAAATGTATTTATACACAAGTATTTATATGTTCTGTGTACAAGTCTTAGTATCAACTACACAGCCAGTGATTAGGAGACTAACCAATCATGCAAATAAATGGCATAGCAGATGTTTCTTGATCTTTATCTTGGACACTCTCACAAATCCCACACAGCCTTAGCAGCCCAGTGTTCTGGGCCATTTAATTGAAACATTCTCAGTAGGTATTTAAGGCTGCAGGTGATCTTTGGTATTCATGTTCTCATGAGAAAAAGGTGCTTGTTAATTCAACAAGGAGCAGCAGCTTCTACAAAGGCCTGGCAAGTGTTTTTAAGCATCTCTGTGTTTAGATCATATTAGTGTACCCCAACAGAATTTCACTGCCCAACATTCATTTATTTCAGTGCATGTAAAAAATCTAAACAAGCAAGCATTGATTTCTTCTAAGACTATCATTATTTTAATGAGTGTTTTTTTTAAATTCAGGATACTGGAAAACAGTGCTATGCCACGCCCCCCAACCTTCAAACTTTTGATAATTGCTTAAAACCTTTATGAGCTTTGTGAAGAGCAAATAACTGGGTCAAACTTTTTCCTCCTATCTTCCTGCGATTTTGCTCTTTAGATAGATTCTATGAGATCATTCCATTACTTTAGTATCAGCTGGAATTCATTTTTTTCCCTTCACATCTGTCTATTCTTTTCTTATCTCTTCTCTCTAGAGCCCTGTTTGTTGCATGCCAGCATGGTCTTTTTCTTTACTCATTTCTGGGTTTTTGTTCCTTTGCCAACTGTGAACCCCTTTTCTAACTTTTGAGGCTGCTTCTTTCAGACCTGCATTCCTTTCCCCCTTCTCACATAGGAACATGGAAAACAGAGCTGTAGAAGACCTGTAGGGTATCCACTTGTGTTTCTGCCACATGCTTGAGAATTTCATTATGGAAGTGAATTTAGAGGTGCTGAGCTTTCCATGGTTTTTTTTTTTTATAAGGATAAAAAATACCCTTAATATGCCTTAGTGGAATTAGAATAAAATGAAAAAAATTGTACTGTTTTTATGAGGAATTATTACCAGCTCAATAGTTGATGGTCCAAGTAATTGGAAATTACATGGATGGTCCATGAACATAGGAAAAGGTTTTTTTCCATGCATATAACATACATATTTATTCTTTCTGTTTCTGGATGGTAAACACTTCTTGAATGAATACCATCCACATGCCCCTATTATCCCATCAGAACAGACAAGAAATAAATCTCCAGTGGAAATGCTGTCAAGATACTGCAAGTGGGGAAATGAAACGCCACATAGAAAGAGACATTCTGATAGTCTAGGTAAAGCATGAACTAGAAATAGTAATATTTCAGTAGGCAGTTTAAATCAGAGAAAGTGTATATTTTTACCATAATTTCAAATGAATGATGATGCTGAGTGATGACAAAGTGCACCACTCTCAGAAATTTTGGATTGAGAAAGACTATTCTTTTATATTTGCTCTTACTTCTGTTTACATTTAAAACAAATTTTATGGGAAGGATTCTTAAGTTAATCTTTAAATTTCTATTTAATTCAAGAGAGTTTCCTGTAGAATATTCCCTGGGGAAATATCCAGATTCTGTATAAGTGTTTGATAAAGGTAGTGATTTGGCATAGAAGGCATATGCAACAATAAGGAAAATATGTCATTAAAGTTTCAAAATACTCTTTCCCAGATATATCCAGAAATTATATCCTCCTATTCTTGGCAAAGAAAGCCAGGTACTATAACCAGTTCAGACTTAGAGAATTTATTTTTTAAGATTATCCACTCCATTGGACACGGGTGACTGTCTCTCTAATTGAATAAATGGATTGTTTTATGATTCCAAGGAATGTGCAGCTAAAATACCCTGGTAAGATTTTGCGCTTTCCAATCCAAGTTCCTGATCCACACCTATACAGACATTATCCTAATTTCCTATGTGCTGTTTCAGGGGCTACATATTCATAAACATGAACAGAGGAGGAAAAAATTGCTGAATCAAGACCCAATCTCAGATAAGAAATTTGTCATGCATGTAATTTGTATTTGTACTACAAAAATCGGTATGTAGTTCATTTTGCTAATAACAATAAATCATCAGGTGATAGATAAAAATCTGGTGAACTGTAGGAAATTTTTTCCCCAGCTACCTATTAGAAGTGGTGGTTTGGATAATTAATAGGGCTTGACTTTTTTGTAATGTAAGTGTCCCTATTATTAGGTTCCATTAAAGGCAGTATTAAATAAATATTCATGATAGTGTCTACTCACTGAGATAGGGTCACTTAGACAGAGTGTTCTATTAAAAATACATTTAATTTACTTGTGGTTGTCACCCAGCAGGTGTGAGAATTGATACTGTGACCAGTAACCTTTGTCAGGATTCATGGGGAGAGGTCATGGAAAATCTATTGGTCAAAATGTCAATTAGCTTCCCTAATAGATTATACCTGTGAGTGCTAAAGCCCTATCTTTAAGTAAACGGATGGTCTTTCTCAACAACAGGCCACCTTCCTGAATATTTTATTGAATGTACTAATTGAAGTAAATTACCAAATTACAGTGTGCATATAAAGAGATGCATTGGAGGTTCCCAGAAGCAGTCAATGGGATATAATAGTGGATTAAATATAGAAGGATATAACTGTTAATGTTCTTAAGAAAAAAAAAAAGAAAAAAAATCAAGCTATTATAAAAACAGATGCCGAGCTGATTATATGGTTCCCAGAAGTTGAGACCAAGGATTTGCCTGTAATGTTGTCTATGCAAAAAGGTGAAGAACTCCAAGCCAATGATAAATATGCTGACTCAGTGTTACAGTCCAGTATTTAAAATTATTAGAAATGCATTCTTCACCCTCAGGCTGAGACGATTGAACATAATGTTGCTTTTATCTTATCTACATGGCATAACTTGTGTCCAAGGTTCCGGTCAGGAATCTTCAAGGAAGGGTGGGCTTCTGTGGTTGTAGCTTCTTTATGCATTTTTTGCTATAATGGGCAAAACTCTTTCATAACAATCATGAACCATTTCAGTTCCTGACACTCAGGTACTAGAAGATGTTTTGATATGTAGAGCTCAATAAAATAGCTTGGTGTTTTTTCTTTACTTGGCAGTCCAAACATTGTTAAAGTGGTGGGGAAAGGACACCCAGCACTCTGGCCTCACACTATAAAGGGAATAACTATCCCAGAATGCATGTCCAGGCAGGGGACATCTGCTGATAACAGGCTATTGGAAGTCACTGCATGACTGATAACAACTATAACATCCCATTGTGAGATGCTCCGCCCAGGGGGAGGAGCCAAGCATTCCTACCCAGATATAATCTGGAGATTCTGAGACACCAGCTCAGCTTCCCACTGGATTCTCCAGAGGAACAGCAGCTGCTTCTACTTCCACAGATCTGCAGAGGAAGAATACATCTTTTTCTAGAGGACCCCCCTGCTCCAACAGAACCACGTCTGACACTTCAGGAAGACTGCAGCCACTTTTCCAACTGGACTGCTACCAACACCCTGACCAACAGGGTGTCAGGTTGAGTTCTGACTCTGTCAGTGTTGTTCTAGTATATTGCATTGTTTTATCCTTTTTTTTTTTTCTTTCCTTCCCTATTAAAGAACTGTTACTTCCTGCTCCCATATTTTTTTGCCTGAGAGCCCCGTAATTTGAAATTCATAGCAATTTGGAGGGGTGGGGAGGGTTTGCATTCTCCATTTCAGGGGAGGCTCCTGCCCTCCTTAGCAGGCACCCGTCTTTCCAAACCAAGACACACTTACTTTCCTTACTTTAACATTTAAGTATTTCATAGGTTATGCAAACAGAATTTTAACTCCCTTACTAACAACCTTGCAGGAAATGTATGATAAAGTGATTTCCATGTGCTACGTTGAAAGTTTACCTTCTACTTTTATTTTCAGGGCACTTTTCATGCCTTGATATATGTACTGCAGTAGAACACACAGGTGAAAAGAAACTAAGGAACAGAAAACTACAGAATGTTGACTTCCAAAACAACAAAAAGCAGAAAAACCTGTGTCACCCATCCATTGTTTGTGCAGTGATTCAAGCTATTTCAGCAGGAAAAATTACCAGTAATCTTGCTGCTCATCTGCTTTACTGTACTATATAAGAAATAGGACGTTCTCAGTGCAACAGCCTAATTTGCTACTGAATATTTGAGGTACACTATCAGCATCGGACTTAATCACTATCCAGCATAATAGTCACTCTTCTGTGCAGCTCTACGTACTTCAAAATCGCAGAGCAGGTCCTGGAAGGCAGCAGAATTTGGGATAATGGATGTCTCGTGTCCACTGTCAACAGTTCCCACCAAGGAAAAGGTCAGGTGGAGTATGTGGCTGTTCAGAAGGGACCGCTTCTTCTTTAACAGCATTGCCAGCAGCTTGAACAAGTAAACAGAAAAGGACTAAGTCCTGTGAGCGCACAGCAATGTAGTCTAAGCACGCTGGAGAACAGATGAAATGCCTGTGCCCCTTTTGAAAAGGCCTTTAAAGTATGTCTGGTGGTTGATACTCTTGATGAAAGAGGTTAAAAGTGGCATTACAGTTCATTACAAAAGCAGCATATCCAGGACACTCTCTAGCTCATAAAACATCTGTTTACACCACAGATAGCATCTAGGCCCTGAATATTAGGGGGACACACACCCCGCTCTCAGCTCTTTTGGCAGTCACTCAGTCAGTTTAAGACAGCACATCCTTAAGCAGTTATGTTCCTGGACAGCAATCATGGACATGGCAGACAAATGGAGCAGGCCTAGAGCACTGCATGCCCAAATGAGAGGTATTCTGGCACTGAATAAAAGTAACATAAATATGAATAAGCCTCTTTTTTCCTTGCTATGCTTTGTTCCCCTAGGCATGACTGCAGTCCCCACTTCTGCTCTAACTTATAACCTGAGCTGGGAAAGAACCATTTGCCAGATTTACTGCTATAGTCTCTTTTCTTCTGACGCAAACTTGTTTAAACATTCAACATCCTGGCCTGTTCAGCTTTACCATCCTCACTGAAACACTAGAGAAACACAGATTTCTGGGAGTCTCCCTCAAACCTCACTATTTGCTGATCTCAATACAAGTGGAATGTAAGGTCATTTGTGATGATCCACTGACTACTCATGATACAAGAAGAACACTGTCCAGACTTGTTTGCTCACAGTAAGCCAAGGTCTGCACCAGGCTCTTTGGAATGATACATTTTGATGTAACTACACCAGGCACTAGCATTTCAAGGTTTGTAAATACACAACCCAAACCAGAGAACTTTCCATTTCAGTAAAGCAACCTCCATGAGAAACATAAAACGCGTTGCTCATGTGAAGACCTCTTCGAATCAGTCAACCAATCCTTCTGCATAAGTGACTGCCTTTTCCCCATCCCAGTGGAGAATTAATGTCTTCAGCTTGAAAGGAAACAGCATCACTAACTACAAAGTCCATGCAGTCTCCTTAAAAGGATGCTTCTAGGAGTTAACTTGTTTGGGATTTTTATGTATCCTTATTCTCTCTCTTGCTGGCACATCAGAGCCACAAGTCCCAGGCTTGCAGGAGTGGGTTCAAAATCACAAGAAAATACTCATTTAAGTACAACAGTTGTGCTCTTCCGTGATGTTACTGAAGGCTCAGTTTCAGCAATGCAGCTAAATGTGCACAAGGGCTTAGCAAAAAACTTTTCACCCTCTCCTTTAAAAGACATCGTAAATAACTCATCTATGCTAATTAACCAAGACCTCAAGAAACTTTTAAAGAGAAACTCGGGTTACAACACGAGATTTAAATGGGAACTGTAATGACAAACAGTGAAATTCAATGCAATCAGCCTAGTCTGTTTTAAGACATTTCTTACATACCTGATAACCTTTGATTCTTTCCATCTCTTTGCTGGCCAGTGGATTGCTCTTTACCACACAGACCAAGGCTTTCACAGCTGCATACAACCCTTCCACATCTGATGCCATGGCTACAAGTCCCAAAATAGCAGCAGCCCCACCAATGTACTGTAGTGTAGTGGCAACAGGTTTGGGGACAAATGTTCTTACTCCTGAGCACAGACAGAGAGAATGAATTAAAATCTATTCAAATCAAATTTTTGCAAGAAATAATTGTGAAAATGTGAAAGCAATTTTTATTTAGCATTACCTGAATTATAAAAAGAATGTTACTACAAGAATTATGACACCTTAGAAGAGAAAGTAAAGGAAACATAGAACAATAGTTTATGACCTAAGGTAAAGCAATTGAATATATTTTCATATTAATGAATCATAAACTGAAACAAGCATCCCATGTGAGCAAAAAAAAAAAATGATAGTATATGCATAAAATATAAAAATGTTCAATAAATACAATGCATCATTAACATTCATCAATCACATGATTTATCTTCTAGACCTAAGTTCTTACTGACAAGTAATTAATAACTTTGAAGCATAATAATTCTTAAGTGCTCAACTCACCCAAATACCCGATCAAAGCTGCACCAATGGAGCGTGCTGGTCCATTCAAATGTCCTGCTGAGTTATGCAGCAGCTTCACAGGTGTGGCATTTTCATGAGAAGAAATTGCCAGCTGAAGAAAACAAGAAAAAACCAGCAGGGGTTGAAGGGAAAAGGTTATTTTCATGTAAGCCTAAAATTCATAACTTACGAATTTTCCTACTGTGATCAGGAGCAACATAAAACAAACCCAGATTAAGCCTTTCCCCTCAGGAGAGATGCTCCATTCCTCTAATCATCTTGGTGGTAGTCCCTGGACTCACTCCAACAGGTCCATGTCTCTCTTGTGCAGGGGACCTGAGAGCTGGATGCAGCACTGCAGGCGGGTCTCACCAGAGCAGAGGAGCAGAATCCCCTCCCTCACCTGCTGCCCACCATGCTTTGGATGCCACGTTTGGCTTTCTGAGCTGTGAATGTTCATGGCTAGGTCATGTCCAGTCCCCCCTTCTATCAGCACCTCCAAGTTCTTCTCAACAGGACTGCCCGCAATCTGCTCATCCCCAGCCTGGATTGATAACAGGGATTGCCCTGACCCAGGTGCAGCACCTTGTACTTGGTGTTGTTAAACCTCATGAGCTTCCAATTGGCTCACATCTATGGGTCCACCCAGCCCTGGAACTCATCCAGATCCCACTGGATGGAATCCCGTCCTTAAAGTGTGTCAATAGCACCACTCAGCTTAGTTTCATCAGTGAATGTGCTGAGGGTGCACTTGATCCCTCTCTGTCATTAATGAAGGTATTAAATGATACTGGCCCCCACATGGACTGCTGAGGGACAGCACTTGTCACCATTTTCCATTGGGACTCTGAGCCATTGACCATTACCCAGTGGATGCAACTGTCCAACCACTTTCTCATACATCTTAACAGCCCACCAACTGAATCCATCTTCCCCCAATTCAGAGAGAAAGATGTAGTGGAGGACTATGTCAAAGGCTTTACAGCAGTGCAGATAAATCACATCTGTAACCCCTCCCTTGTCCACTGATCACAGAAAGCCCCAAGACTGGCCATCTAGTGCCTAGAGAAGCTGTGAGTTCTCAGTTCCTGGAAGCATTCAAGGTCAGGCTGGAATGCACTTTGAGCAGCCTGACACAGTGAAAGGTGTCCTTGCCCACAGGAGGGGGACCAGACTAGATTGTTCCTGGCTGCATTGAGCAAATTGTCTTGAAGTACGTTAAAAGGAAAAAGTCATACACATTTACTGACTGATTTCCCAACATACCTGTTTGGCGATAGCTTTACTATCCAACTTGTTGTAAACTTTCCTTATTTTTGCCACTGTAAACGAAGAAACTGACAGTGCATAGAGACCAAAGGAGACCTTCTCTTCTGGTACCAAAGATACCGGTGATGGATTGATTCCTTCAGACTTTGAATCTTTACCTTAAAGACAAAATAGAAGTTCCCTTCATTAATGGTTTTGTTTTTCTTTTAATTTGAACAGTAAAACCTTAAGCAACTTATACTGCAGAATAGGTATAAAAAACCAGATTTTACAAATAGCTGAGATGTGATATTGCCCAGCCTAAAGGCTATAGACTTCCCTTCCCTTCTGAAGGAAAACAAAGCAATCAAAAACCAGAGAAGCATTTGGTAAACCTGCATCTTTGTCTGTGACAACTGGTTTTTTACTACAGTTTGATAGGAAAGCTGCCTTGGAATGGTATGAGAGATGCAAGGTTCAAAGAGAATATATAACCATATCTTTAAAATTTTGTATCCTATTCTGATTTCACTTTCTACAGATAAATATCGCATACAGTATGAATAATGACTTTTCTAACTGGTTTAAAACCAAAGTGAGGAATACAAGCACTTCTACTATATCTCAGCACAAGTATTTGGATTTCTATCATCCTCTTCAACAGCAGCTACTAATCTTCTTCCTGTGAAGAGCAAGCTTTTCCTCCCTACTCCTGCATCATCTCTTACCTCTCCTGCCAGTATGCACACAAAAATTTCAGCACAGCCAGCTCAAGCTACCAGGTGCCACCTGACCTGCACTTACACGGAACATAAACCGCTTGGAAGCTCCCGACGTAATTCGGTCCCAGCTCGTAAATGGTGCTGACCCCTGGGGCAGGCAGCACTTCCTCCAGGAAGTGCGTGGGGCCCAGGCGCCACACCAGGGAGGAGAGCTGGCGCTGTGCGGGTGGCGTGCCAATGTAGGCGTACACTGTGCTGACCACAGGGGGATTGGCAGAGCCAGAGCCACTGGGGCTGCTGTGGATGTAGTGAAGCTGTGAGGGAACAAACACAGGCAAGTTAGTGAGGGAGCAAGGGTACCATGACAAGATCAGAAATTTTGTCCAAAAATCGTTTTGCAAGCCAGGGGAGGTATCAAATGATTGCTGTGTAATGAAGGGTATTCTGACACTGCACTGAACTAATCAGTGAAGAACGTTAAACAGAAAGGAAACGTGAAGACCAGAAGTGGCTATCAAAAGATGAAGATGTGTACGGAAACATAGGAGAACATGAGAATTCTGTGCCTAAAGAAGCTGTATCTTGATTCTAAAGGCATGGTGCTCAAAGTGCTGTTGTTTCTCCTTTCCCAGCCTTCGGAAATTACATAATTTCAAGCTAAAGTGCAAATGTGATGAACTAAATTCAAAAAGACTTTTCAAACAATTAAACAAATACACAAGTAAGATCCTGGCCAATATATAAAGACAACAACAACCTCACAGGCTTTTTTCTACCTACATTGTAAACATTCTGTTAGTAGCTATTAAATGCAGTCATGCGTAGCCAGAGAGATGGCCAGATAGACACTCATGTATTACAGCTGTCAGCAATAACAACTTACCGTAGTCCCCCTCTTGCAAAAGGAATACTGTGAGGTAAACTTTGAAAGTCAACATGTTGTTTTACCTACTGCAGTATGGTAACATTAGCTAGTTTAAACCCCACACCAGGTTATGCTTTATACCTTAAAGCCCACACCTGCCAGTTGTCAAATGATGTTTGGGTATCTGTTACAGCTTGGGAATATTTTGTGCTCAGTGGACAGGTCCACAGTTCTCTTCACTGCTCTCTGCAGTTTCTTCCACCTAACAATGAGGTATTGATCTCTGCAAATAAATGTGGTGTTTGCTTGTTGTTTTTTGTTTTGTTGCTTGGGTTGGGTTTTTTTTCTATTCTGTTGAGGGTGACCACCTTTTGGATGGGGTGATGGTGGTTGATTTTGCTCTTTTTTCTTGTAAGGTTTTTTTATTGCACAAAGAAAAAAATCATTCCAACCAGTAAAAATGAGAATCGAAAGACTTATTTTACCTTAACAGTGTTAACAAGCTGTCCGTCGAGGTAGAGTGCAGCTGTGCTATTCTTCAGCATGCCTTTACTCATGACCAGAACTAGGTGATGCCACTGGCCTTCCACAATGAGGTCACCGCAGCGGAAACGGGCACAACAGGGAAGAATTTCATAAAATGATGATTCCTCACTGAAGTCATCAACTAAAGGAAAAGCACCAGTTAGTGGGCACCAGCAGAAAGAGCTTAAAAATTTTAGGATATATTCAGACTTTTGACAATTGTATTTTACTTCTCACCTTCTCCCCTCCCTTCAAAATTTTAGCTGGAATTACTAGGTGGCTCAAGTTTTTACCTTTCTTGCTGCCATGCAAGTCACAGAAAGATCTTTTGTTGTTTTCCTAAAGAAGTTTCTACAGTAGCAGTCACCAAGAACCAACAGATGTGTCCCCAAACCCACAGAGCTATTTCTCACCTTTCTCACGCTGTGGAGAGGATGATACCCATACTCCCAGACTTTTTATTCCCTGTTTTGCATCACAAAAACGACCCTCACTCTACTTAAAAGCTGTCCAAACAGAAAGAAAAAAAGAAAAAAAAATTCCCCAAAACCCAGGGAGTTGTCAGATCTCTCTTCATTCTTTCATACTGAAGGAAAATAAACCATTAATCCTCTTACCACAACAGCTGCCTGCACAGGGAGAACACTCATTTCTTTAGAAATAGCACAAGGGAAATGTTAAAAGCAGAATATTTAGAACTAACGTTCGGACACAAAAATAATCTCAAGTTCTTTTTCTTAGCCAAACATCTCTAAGCACAATACTTGCTCTCAATAAGGGTCCTTATATCACCCCATTTTTCTTACAAGAGACTGTCAGCACTTCCAATCCCTGTGTTGTGCACAGCACTTCCAGTCTCAGTTCTTCAGGTCCCTACCTGCTCAGCACTCAACAGTACACCACCAACTACGATTTAGACGCAACAGGGTAGCGCTTGAGTGAAGCAAAGTGTTGAGGTAAAAAACAGTCTTTATAGTCAGAAACCTTCATGTCTTCTCTGACAGAGCCTTTTCAAATCTAATCTCTTTCAGGGAGTTTCATTAGAGGTGCTCACTAAACTAAAAAGATGGGAACTATCGCTTCAGTGCAGACTAAAGCAATTAGTGCGAAGATAAACTTGCTTCATTCTCTAAGAATTTGGTCCTCTGAGAAAGAAAGCACTGCCAGTATCTTTGTAATGCAGGAAGTTTAATTCCTACTTTACACTATGGGTTTTCAACTCTCAAGTTTCAAGTTTTGAACCTGACTTCTACTAAGAGAGACTGCTGCAGTTAATAATGTGGATGTCTGCTTACAGATTATTCCTTACTTTCATGTTAACAGCCCACTTAGTTGTTTGTGGGAGGTTTTTTTAATAACAACAATTGTATAAATTCTTTACTAGTGCTGCCTACTCAGAAGTAAAGGACAGAAGCAGGAACAGGTTTCTGACAACCATTTGGGCTGGTCAGTGAAGACCTAAGCCTGAAACACACGCAAAAGGCTGCCCTGCTTCTCTCAGCTCCTCCACAGATTCAGTGTGTAATAGCCTGTCAAAACCATTTTGGAGGTTCTGATGGAGGACAAGGCTGGAGACAGCTCATCCTCAAGCCCCTGAGTGCACTGATAGCTCTCTCTAGCAAATTTATTGGTATCACCAGCTTCACTTAGATCTTCACTACATCTCCTGTAATTCCTCCTCTGGTCACAGATACTGAATGGAGACACAAACTGCTTCTGAAAACTGACCACAGCATTAGAACATGAAATGAATGACTGCTTGCCTTCAAAAATCCCTCCAGTATTGGGACTATCCAGGCTGAAAAAGCCTTCAACCTATTAGTTTACTATTTACAAACTTCTTCAGAGCAAAGACAGTTAAAATTTGCACCTCAAGACCTCAAGAGATGATGTCTAAAACGAATGACACAAGATAAATCAAAGGCAAAACCTTTCAAAATCAATGATGTAATCCCTCCCTTGAATACTTATTACCTGGGGTTTTGGCAAAAAGTTTTCTATTATACACAGAAATCAAACCTTCTTTAGAAATTATAAAAGCTCCATAAATTAATGTTTACATTTTCCATTTTTCCATTGTCAAAAAATCAGGAACTGGTGAAGCAGCAATGAAAGTTCCAGCACACACAATTCTTCTGGATACTGGGTTTAATGTAAACTTGCTGCTGCATCCCTATAATACTGTCATCATTAGATGATGATGTGGTACAACTCTTACCATAATTCTGAAGCAATTCTTCTTTAGTTGAAACAATTAGTGAGCGGTCTTTTGCCGAGAGGACAATGGTAAGGCAGACGTAATGCTGCTCCGAGGAGTTCGCACGCCGCACTACTGTGAGGAGTCTCACAGGATGGTTACTGGGAGGTGTACTAAAATGTTCAATACAAAACCAAGTTGAGTAGCTTAAACCAGATGGCGGTGGGAAAAACCTTTCACCTAAAAATAAAAAGAAAAGCCCATTACACAGCTGCAGTTAGGATACTTACTTGATCCTGTTCCTTTTTTCATATCAGCTCAGCTAATACTAGCTGTGTTTTCTCAGATGCTGAAGAAGCCTCTGTTAAGGGAATATCTCTCCACCACATACATCTAACTCCACTTGATATCCCAGGATGCTCCCACTAATTATATCTTACTGCAGTAAGCCTTCACCTTAGTTTTTAGACTTAACAACTCGTTTAACTAAGTGACCATTTTCAATTAATCCTACAGCTTTTAAATAAGCATCCCGGGTTCCTGTAGGGTGAATAATCCAGAACAACATGTAAAAGTGATGGCAAACAATTCAGATGGGGCTTTTCTGATGCTGTGTGCAACTACACCTGTAATAAATATAGTCAAGGATTCTGCAGAACAAAGTCACACGTACGGCATTACAATTCATTCCACATTTCCTGTGTGCTCTACACACTATGACCTCAACTTTTTCTTAATGCGTCTGGCTTACTACTCATACATCCTGGTTAATCACAATTTAGTCTTCTACTTAAAGCTTTGCATTTTAAAGCAATCACACATTTATATTTTATATTGCTTTTCATTGTCTTGGGGGCAACAGAAACACACAAAAAAAGACACAAGAAGTTCTTGATTGTGGGTGCGCAGTGTCCAACACCATAACATCAGTTCATGGCTAACCAAGAAGTCAAAGAGAACTAAACATCAGATACAAAACACTCTTTGTTACCAGTCATACTGGAGTACTCACCAGTTCCAATTCCGCTCACAACGGCACCATCAACAAGTCCTGTAGTAACAGCATTATTTGTAGGTGCATTGTGGGGAGCCAGACTTGGCAAGAACAGGCAGCTGTTAAACACAACACCAGTAACACACTGGAGTTTATGGAAGTCAATGTAAGTGGAGTTCAATACAAACAAAATGGCTTAGGAAACATGGCTTAGGAAAATATACCATAAGCACAAATGCTTTGTGACTTTATGTAGTAATGAAAAATAGGAATTAATTCTCAAGATTGCTCATTGTGAGTCTAAATTACCTCTAGCACAAATAACTTTGGTGGTGTATGTCTTTGGTGTGAAGGTATAGAGTCATGCCCACATGGCTCCATAGCCTAAGATGTTCCCTTGTGGGCACCTGCATCTTGCAGCAGCCTTTGAGTTGTTTGGAACTTTCTAAAGAGACTGGATCAGCTAAATAGTCAAAGGATCTGGCAACTGCAGACAATGACATTCCCATCTTAAGAAACTATGCCCTCACACTAATATCATATTCCTCCAACTTAGCTATGTTTGGTCCTTACAAGAGTCTCTGATGCTGTGGACACAATGGAAACCAATATAAGGAGAAAAGTTCTTAAATTAATTTAAAAAATTTATTATAGAAGCCTTCTTAGTTGACTTGCTGAAATTACAAGAAGTCAAAACTGCATTATGTGAGTTACTTCTGGACATGTTACCAGAATCCACAAATCTCCTGAAACAAACACAATGAAAATTCATTTTGCCAGCCTATTTCAAGTTCTTAGGTCCAGACAATTTTCTTTTCTTCTCTCTTATGAAGGATGTAGAACATAGAGTAACATTTGTTTACTAAAAAAAATAAGTCTGTCCCTGACTGTATTGGATACTAAGGCTAGATGGAAAATGGAAGCTGCATCCTTGCTTTACAAAGCTGAAAAGAGAATGCAGACAGCAGCAGAGCTCCCAAGTATTCAAGTTCTTCTGTTCCATTTTCTTTCCAAAAAGACCAAACATTTTCCTTAAACAGATGTTGAGAATGGTGTCATGCATTCATCTTCTGAATAGTTAAATCATATTACATGATCCTCAAAAATGCTTCACTCAGCAGGTGTTTAATTAGAGAGAGAAAACCAAGTAAGTGGTGCTAAAAGAAAAAAATCAGCTAAGCATGATATCCAGGCTATGCCTCCAGTTAGTAATACTAGGTTCCTTTCAGTTCTTTGAACTCATCATAGCTGCCTTGTCTGCTTCATTTGTATTTCTGATCCAATTCCACATTTTCACGTTTTTCAGCAATTTTAAGTGGGTATCAGAATACCTGTGCCATCCAAATTTCATACATAAATCTCAGCAACCCTTCAAGGGTATGTTGGCATTCCTTTGTTTTAAAAGGGATGTGAGACCCAGAACTGAGAGGGTCACATCAATGATACATACTTCTCCTTTTAACTTTCACACATGGCAAGCAAGCATTTTTATCAAAATATTAATGAATGAGAAAGTAGAAATTTATGTGACTCAAACCATTCCTTTTTCTTCTTTAAAGAGTTCATTTGTTCCTTACTTGCAAACAGTCTATTAAAATTTAAAAGCATTCCTTTGGGAAAACAGGAAGCAGGCAAACACTGCACTGTGCCCCACAGTACTTGAGAGCATGGCAGGACCTTACCCAAATCCTTCCAGAGACGTGTCAAACTCGATGAACGCTGGTGTCACCGATGATCCGTGAAGCCTGATATCATGTGGGGTTGTCATGGAGACCAAACACTTGACTCTGGTCAGGGGCACTGTGCTCCCTTCTGCTGGCTTGAGCAGGCTCTTGCTTATCCGATATTGTCTGTCCTCGTGTGCACCGAAGACACTGTCAGGACCCAGACCTTCCATGGAGGTGACCATGCTATCTACAAGAGAAGCCAAGAAACAACACAGCATTGCAATACAGCATTGCAAAAGGGAGGCATTTTCAGGCTGTTTATTTGGATCTTTCAAGTCTGGTGGAATAGCTGAATTGTCCACAGATTGTCAGCTAGCTCAGCCTCTCATAAGATAATGAGCTGGGCAGCATGGCTTTGATTATAAAAATGCTTAACCAAGGCAGAAAGATGAGCATCTTGCACAACACACCAAGGAAAGTTTGTGGTAAAGCCAAGAGGCCCTCCCTATTACCTTATGTCATCACGGTGTCCTTTTTGCAGAGGCTTCTCTTCAGATGCATTCCTGCTACATGACTTAACAAGCAGGGAAAATTCTGCTTTGTGCTTTTCAGATGCAGTCTCAGAGGTCTCAGTGAGCAGAAAGTAAATTTAGCTTAGGCAATTTAACATAACTTGTGGTATTCAGAAGGTAGCTTTGCATTCTCTTTCCTAGGCTAAAAACTTTCTAGTCTCACATTTTCATAATTTTCATTGTTTATTTTTCCTGGTGATAATACCCTATTGCAAATATATATATATAAATAAATAGAGCACTGGCCAAGAGATAAATTGAATCTCTTCTTCTCCCTTCTTTTAAAATTTACTGAACATGATAATATAACACGAATTCAGTTAATTTATTTTGCTTATTAATTTCATGATTTAATGCTTAACTATTATAACCTAAGATACTTTCTAGTTTCTTTTAAATATTTCAAAAATTTCAATGATATGTTACAGCCAGCCATACAGTGACCAAGCTGACACACAAAAATAAATACCTTGTGCTTTGGAAACTTTTCCACAATTTCTTTGTATTATAATTTACTGAGACTCTCCTATACTATATCAACAGCCATTCCCAAGCTCAACAACTCATGGATAATAATAGGAGATTGAGCAATTATTTTATCTGACACCCTACTGAACCCATGGGAGATACTACACAGATATAATGATCTGTTGTGTGCATATGAAAGCAGCTGAGAAAAAATAATGTTAAGTAACTACAAATGCAGGACCTACTCAAGACTTAAAAACAAACTACTACCATATTTAACAGCTACTTCCTAAAATAAAAACCTATAATAATCTTTGCTGGGCATATATTCAATGTAAGTACTACATTCCCTCTGGTTTAGAACTTTTCCAGTCCGACTGTTCTGATGATTTCACACTCATACGAAGCTGGGTTAAAGTTAGACTGTTATGAATGCTTATCTAAAAATTTTAAATAGGTATGCAATTGGGGGACATGAGTGAAACATTATTTACACACATTTTTAGCACTTCATCACCTACTTCTCAATTCTGGTTCAAAACTCAGTGAGCTGGGTTTGTGCACTCGGTACTGTTTCAACAACTTTTTATCCCAGGCTCCGCAATTCAAAGGATTTCCCAAGCGTAAAAATTCCCTAAGAAAGAGAAAAAAATATTTGGAAGTATTTTTCTCTATTTATTTGCCTATAGTGGTACCAAATCTAATAGCACTTTAAAAAAAAGACAGTAATTGTTTGCAATAAACATAACTTTTAACTAAGAAAATAATCCAATGCATAATTGTAATCCATAACATATTTGGTCCATTCAAAACAATTTAATTTTGGAACACATGCTCTCAAAAGTTGACACTATTTTAAATAATCAAGCAATTTTGATAAAGTAATTTATCATAAAATAAAGCAAATTTGATAATTCCCTTCTACTCATTTAAAAATATGGCAGGAGGCTGCTGCATTCTGCAGGAGAATATCAGGACATTCGATGATGCATGTCCAGTGAACTGAACTCTTCTGGAGAGGCAGATCATAGGCTGAAATAAGCGACTTCAGGTTTGTTTTACCAGTGTGTCCTATTTGGTCAGGGGAATCATTTCACAGCTATAAACACCTGTATCTCTAGATAACTATACTATCTCACTATAGAGCTACCCAGGCTATCAGTGTCTCTGCCTAGAGAAGCTTAAGTCCCTGTAGTGCGACTATGAGCTAGAGGGCTCCTTGCAGAATCCCTTCTGACACAGCTACATGTCACTGAAGGGAACCAAGCAGCTGTCCTGGCTACAGGTCAGCCAGCCAGTGATCCATAGGAAATAATACAATTAAATTCCCTCTTGCAGCTGCGATCACAGAACCTCAGGACAGTTTGGGTTGGAAGGGACCTTTAACGGTCACTTGGTCTAAGCCCTCTGCTGTGGGCTGGTACTGCTTTCACTTACACTAGGTTGTTCAAAGCCCTGACCTTGAACAACCCCAGTGATGGGACATTCACAACTTCTCTGGACAACCTCTTTCAGTGTCTCCCCTCCTTCACTGTAAAAAATGTCTTCCTCAAGTCTAATTTAAATCCAGCCTCTTGCACTTTAAAACCTGTAGCACTGGTCCTGTCACTACAGGCCCTGGAAAGAAGTCTCTCTCTGTCAAGAGACAACCTATTTGATGAGAAAAAAAGGGATATTGTGCTATCTCTACCACATCAGGTCACTAAGGCTCTCTACCACTGCAAGCCATTTACAGTCAGCCAGGGACAGTGCAGGCTGCAGGCCTCACTCCAACTGAACTTATCCTTCTGACCTCAACACCATGGGCTGCAGAGCCTGGGAGGCCAGCCTTTCAAACATCCTTTGGAGTGGTGGATGCAAGGAGTGGTCTTCATCTGCCAGAGCAGCGCTACATCTTTGCAGAAGTCGTGCATGGAGCCCAGCTTCACACATGACTTGCTGGTTTCTCTCTGTATGCACCAGAGATTGCAGGATGTTGGCCACTGCCAGCTGGAGATCCAGTGCATGCTGTAAAAGAGAACAGCACAGGGCTTGAAAAAGTGCAAACTGAGGAAAATAGAAGAAAGGCTTTATATATAATAATAGAAAAGAAACTACCATTAGCAATAAATACAGAAAATTAACTACACTTAAATATACGTGCATGCACTTGTGTGTTTTCAGGGGGTGTGTGCGTGCACATGTCTGTGTGAAGAAACACTCGGTACAAAAAAGGGTAATTAGTTAGACAAAGGATTAGCAGAACTATGGTCAAGAAAAAAAATTCAGGTACAAATGGTTAAACTAACCTCTACTTTTCACCGGCAAAGAGAGGCAGCTTAAAGAGAACTAGAAACTCTTATTTTTGTGACTATTCAGCGATTCCTAGTAACTTAGAAACATAATCATTTAGGTTGGAAAAGACCTTTAAGATCACTGAGCTGAACTCTTAACCCAGCATGGCCTAGCCCACCACTAAACCATGTTCCCAAGCGCCACGTCTACATGTCTTTTAAAAGACTTCCATGCCTGGTGACTCAAACAGTGCCCTAGACAGCCCATTTAAGTGCTTAACAACCCTTTTGGTGAAGAAGTTTTTCCTAATAAACCAACCTAAACTTCCCCTGGCACAACTTGATGCCATTTCCTCTCAGCATATCACTTATTTGACCTGCCCCTCCCCTTGCTACAACCTCCTTTCAGGTAGTTTTAGAGAGAGGTAAGGAACCTCCTTGAGCTTCCTTTTCTCCTGGCTAAAACACTCCCAGCTCCCTCAGGACTTGCGCTCCAGACCCTTCCTCAGCTCCTCTGCTTTTCTCTGGACAGGGTCCAGCACCTCAACGTCTTTCTTGTAGTGAGGGGTCCAGAACTGGACACAGGATTTGGGGTGCAGGCTCAGCAGTACCAAGTACAGGGGGATGATCACTGCCCTGGTCCTTCTGGCCACACTTGCTGATACAGGCCAGGATGCCATCGGCCTTCTTGGTCACTTAGGCACAGCTGGGTCATATTGTAGACCAGCATTCCCAGGTCTTCTCCAGCCACTCTTTCTCCAGCCTGTAGCACTGCCTGGGGATGTTGCAACCCAAGAGCAGGGCTCAGCACTTGGCAATGTCACACACCTGCCCTCAGCCCATCAATCCAGCCTGTCCAGATTCCTCTGCAGAGCCTTCCTGCCCTCCAGCAGATCAGCATTTTGGCTGGACTTGGTGCCATCCACAAACTGACTGAGGGTGTACTTGATTCCCTCGTCCAGATCAACACAGATACTGAACAGATCTGGCCCAGTTCTGAGCCCTGAGGAACACCATTGGTGACCATCTGCCAGATGTAACTCCATTCACCACCACCCTGGGCCTGGCCACCCAGCCAGTTTTTAACCTAGCAAAGAGTCCACCCACTCAAGCCATGACCAGCCAGTTTCTCCTGGAGAATGCAGTGGCAAACAGTGTCAGAAGCTTTACTAATGTCCAGGTAAACAACATCCACAGCCTTTCCCTCATCAACTAAGAGCGTCACCTTGTCAAAGGAGACCAGGTTAGTTAAGCAGGACCTGCCTTTCATAAAGCCATTCTGGCTGGGCCTGATTTCACAACTGTTCTGTACGTGCTGCAGCATGGGATGTGTAATAGTCTGTTCCATAGCCTTCCCCAGCACTGGGGTCAGACTGAGGGGCCTGTGGTTCCCCTGATCTTCCTGGCCAGTCTTGTAGATGGGCATCACACTGACTAAACTCCAGCCAGCTGTAATTTTCCTGATTAGCCAGGACTGCTGGTAACTGATGGAAAGTGGTTCAGTGAGCAGTTCCACCAGCTTCCTCAGCACCCTTGGGCAGATTCCACAAGCCCCATAGATTTGTGAGTGTTTAAGGTGTGTGTATCAGGTTGCTAACTACTTCCCCTTGGATTATACTGCTGCTCCCCACCACCACCATAACCTCTACAAAACTAAATATGTATGCAACATAATTGTCAAATTTATGTCGTGAAGGCAGAAAGTTACCACACTCCTGACCAGTAGAGACCAAGAAAGAAGAATCCAGTCATTCTTGCAGGCTTTCAGAACTCCTTTTTTTTTTTTTTTTTTAATAAAAAGTATTCTTCAGGGAAGACATCTCAAACAAAAATACATAAGCAACTTCCAAAAATGTCCAACAAATCCTTCATATACAAAGATATTTTGGGTTGGGAATTGTACAAAGCAGTCAGCATAACTTTAGAACTAGAACATATTCCAGCTATTTCAAACAGTGTGCATAGCCCAAGATATGATGTTCAGTCCTGTGTCCTCACAGTACTCATTAATACCTGATACATCAGGGAAAACATGAATTAATCACAGTGCTTGGAAACTTATCTGATGGCCACTTCAGACCTTTTTTTTAAACTTACATTACTAACAACAGTTTGAAAGAGATAAACAAAATAAAGCCTATGAAATAAAACAATTCCTTTCAGATCTGTATGCCACCAGTTATACAACTCAGCCTGTGAAATATATTAGTTTTTCAGTACAAAACGAGAGGACATCACCAGCTTTCCTATTTCCCACAGCCATCCCTTCCCCCAGCAACTCCCAAAGCTTCAGACCACACATTTTTTTCCCTTACCTCTGGGTGTGTAGCTGATCCAACAGAGGCCAGTAGATCCAGCATTGCAAGCATAGCACCAGGGTGAATAATGACTGCATCAGAGCTTTGTATGGATGTGGGTCCTGTCTGGAGTTTCACATCAGCTATATTTTTCTGAGGGCAAACAGGAGGTGTTGAAACAGAATGATATGTGTGCCTGTAGGACAGAAAACATCCCATGGTTACAACACCCAGCTATTATAAGCTCTGCATTTTTCAAACAGCTGTAAAGTTGGCCTACAGATGTTACTCCCTTTTCCTTTCTCTTCCCTCAGTTAGACAAGTGTTCCTCTTCTCAAACCTGTTGGGCACGTTTCCCTAAAGACAGCCTGGAGAGGTTTCAGTTTTTCAACTATTCTTGAATTTGGAAGTGTCTTTCCCAGATGCTACACAGTTTCAAGAATTAAGAGATTGTTTTTATTGCCTCCCTCTTTTTATTCCAGTTGCAGTGGCGGCACATAACAACTGCAGTGACCAATCTACCATGGCTCCTGTTCTCTGGATGCACGTCTCCCCATTTGCTTTTCATTAACAACTGATCATGAATGTATGTACTATCACAAAACTCTCAGCAATCTCTAATCAGCCTAGGGGAATAGAAGGGTGGTCTCTGGTTATTCATGCCAGCGATCTGTATGTTCTCAGTCCTTCCATGACTGCTACGGCCATTTGGTTTTACATGAAGATGTTTTAGTCTGATCCAGGGAAAAGAGGATTTGACACACTGACTTAGAAGCAAGCACTGGTGCTGAGAAATGCAGACATGCTCTTCATTGAAACTCCTGGAGATATCAGCTTGATGCCACTCTTCTTTCAGCAAGGGTTTCAACACACAAACAGCATGAGCAACTTACTGAACATATGCTTTCAAGATGATGCTTTAGAAGCAAAAGCGAGATTGAAAGACTCATGCTCACCACAAAAAAAAAAAAGAAAACCAAAACACACAAGAAACCCCCACAAGAAAAAAACCCACTAACCCAGAAAAACCCCAACTCAAATTGCCACAGCCCAGTATTTATCATACACTTATTTGTAAGAAGAAATAGAACAAACTCTGTGTAAGAAATTTTTTTGATGATCCCATATTGTCGTTTGTTTTACAACTGGATACAGCAAAACAAAAGGGTTTCTTCTTATCATATCAGCTGAAAGAATGATTTCCTCTCTTCTGTTCTCAGTGACAGAAATTTACTCAAACCCTGACCCTAATACAAGACTTTGAGACTGGCTGTTCCTCATCCTTTAGACACTTCCAACAAGGCAACCTCTTTCTCCTGGGATAAACAGGACATAGATGGGAGATGAGGAAGGCTGCAAACACAATTCTGCCCTAAACACAGCCATCAAACCCAATCCCCCAGCAAGAAACACGTTTATGGGGGAAGGCTGACACTGAATCGGATTATTCAGCCTAAGACAGGACAAGAGGAAGAACAGCACAATCTTCTTGTGCTGGCTAGAAAACTGGTTCAATAAATAATGTTCCAATAAAAAGGTTCCTACTGAAAAGCTTTATGGCAGATCAGCAAAAACTTGGCACCTGAACAACCCAAGAATACTGTTCAAAAGAGAGCTTTTAAGAAAAATTAGATTACCAATGCTTTACTCATTTAGCTAATGCTTACAGGAAACAGAAAGTATTATGGCAATTCTACTGAAACCAACTGCTAAGAAAAAGATCTCCCTAAATGAATTTTTCTAGTGTTTTTTACAAACCCTTAAGCCATTAATTTTCTAAACTTCTCTGTCAGCCCCACCACTTATGGAAACATCTAGCAGGTAAGAAAGGCTTCATTGTTGCATTTAAAAATTAATGGAATTAAGAACAGTGTAACAACTGGTAATACTATCACAAAGAGATGTTATCTCAAGCCTCTGCCCTGACTTACTGCAGAAATTGGAACATGGGCAATTGTTTCTCATGCATCCTAAAAGCACTGCTCTTCATCTGAAGGAGAAAACTGGAGCCTCTTTCCAATGTCACCTTGAGCATCTCAATGCAAGTTTTACAGGATGCAGTTAAAAAACCTAAATATTTATTTATATTTATAATTCTCATAAGTCTAGTTAAAGTCCATTCTTCAAGACATTCTGTCCACTTTTAAGTACAAGTTTTACTTTTAAGCACACTGATCTGCACTATCACACTCACCTTGTTAGGTAAATTAAGAGGTTAAGACATGGTAGTACACAGAGACCATAACAAAAACATTGCTTACTGTGAGTCACAAACATAAATGTGATCCTGGTCTCAAACCACCTGAACTGCAACATTCCACACAACTGAAAAGGCAATACTGTCCAGACTAGGTTTCCTGTTAGCAGTCTAAGGAAAAATTAACTTTTTAAAGCATATATTACTAAAAGTTTTTCACATAATTTTAAAATACCTTCTATTTTTCATTTTTCCATATACATATACAAGGAGAAATTGTATCAATTCAACAGGGAAAAAAAAACCAGTTTGTAAAGATATCTCTACACAGAAAAAAGAGGTCTTACAAAATCCTTCCAAAATAATTATTAAATGTTATAGTTCTATGGGTCAGGGTAGAACTTGCAGTAAATTAGTTTAGCCATACTTCCACATTCTTATATGCCTCCTTTAAGGTAGAAGAAAGAAGAAGAAGCAGATAATGGAAAAAGGCAGTGTACACAAGATGACATGCATCTGTATGTCTAATCTGTATAATGTAATAAAATATATAATTTAAGAGAAATTAATTAATTAATATAACTTTAGTTATATAATTAGCTATAATTATTGATGAAAATTACAACAGCATTTTCATCTGGAAAAAAATAAGTAAAATTTACCGTAGATAAACCCTCTGCATATCATTCCCCAAGAGTGATTACTACGCAAACTTTTTAAAAATAATGGCTAAAAAGTCAAAGCTACATTCTATTCTCTACTGTACCCTGTCAGGACCAAGATATCCTAAAAAAAAAAAAAAAAAGAAAAAAAAAGAAAGAGAGAATGCTTACTTCTGCTAAAATTTACAACAACCAAAGAGTTGAAAAAGCTGTAGTTCTTGATTCAAATTACTCAGGTGTGGAAGAACAATGCATTCCAGGTAACAAGGAGGACAGCCATGTACTGCCATCCCAACCCATGCTGCAGGAGTCCCACCTACTCTGCTTCTATAAAGGTGAACACTTGGAGGGCAGCACTCCATAGGGAAATACAGCTTTGAGACATGTCTGAGAAAGAATATTAGCATATCAGTGCATCTAAAACTATTCTAGACTGTGTGAGAAACCAGAACTGTGCTATTTTTCTTTACAAGGATTATTTGTGTGCACAGTGTCTGTTCGCTTTTTTAGCCAAACAACAGAGGGCTCTCCCTCAGGCATCTATCTTATAAGTCAAAAGGCAGAAAACCAAGCCACAACAAGGGAGATCCCAGGGATGCAAAGCAAAGGAGACAGAAAACAATAAGAGAATAGCAAAAACTTCTCTGGGAAGAGTCAACTTTGACAGAATTTGACTGTATCTGACATTTAGGAGGAGAAAAAAAAATAATATTGGACTACAAACCCCAAGCTGCTTACTTTTGAAAGCAGAAAGATCACAGCCACTGGCACTGAATTCACTCGGAATGACAAACATGATGTTGTGAGAAAGCAGACAGCTGCTCAAACAGACTTTTTGGAATGCCTAGTTGTTTTGTTTTTTTTTAAATTTAAAACATGCTTTTCAGAAAGGATCTGAAAGTCACCCAGGCAAACATGACCATTCTTTTTGTCCACTTTTACTTTGAGTCTTACACAATTTGGTACAACCCAAAGGCTTTTTTTGTTTGTGAAAATGCATTTCAAAAGCACTTAACCCCAGCAAATACCTACATTACTGAACTGGAGCTTACCTGAATTGGTGAAAGCACCCCACAGGGATAATGACTTTTTAAACTATCCAACCTTTACCTTAGGTTTTCAAGCAACTGCTTGCATTTTCAGTACCACAAAAAAACCCAAGGGAAGCCTAACGTATCTATTCATATACAGCTATATTTATATTTTAATTTCCGTCTGCGTCAGCCACCCATCTGGCATCCTACCTTGTTCATCACACCCTGGAATCAGCTCCTGTTTGGCAGGCACTGCTTGTGTTCTGCTGCAAGCCTTTGCATATCTGTGTGTTTGAGTAATTCAGGGAACCTGAGCAGCCCTGCCACCTACACCTGGGAGAACAGCAAAATGTAGCAAAGGGATGGGTAATCTGCAACACTAGAGGTTAATGCAGGGCTGAAGCTGTAAAGAGCCTTCACAGGACACACTGTTGTCTTACATGTTTCTTCAGAGTAAATGACAGGGAAAAGACTTCGGCAGCTAAGGTTTTTCTCTGTAAACTATAATGTTTGTTCTTAAATGCCTCAGCGTCAGGAAAGAAAGGAAATTACAATCTAAGAGGTTCTGGGTTACTGGGCAGGTGCCTTTGTCCAAGCCACTCCCTGTAGAATACCAAGGTATGACTTGGGTAACATCACTCAGTAAAGAAAAAACTGCCTATTAACCTGCTTTAGTATAAACATTCCTTTCAAATCAGTTTCCAAAAGCATCTTTGGTTGTTTTCCTTTGCAAAATATTTTACATTCCAACCATGAAGCTTGATGGCCTATCTTAAGCAGTATACCACTCAATAATGATCGTATTTTCTACACATGGCACCTGCATGTCAGATAACCCTGTGTCTTTCAAATGCCTTTTTAGCTCGCAAAAGCAAATCTCTGTCTAACTTGCATCTGTAGATAGGGAAGGGCTGCTCCTTTCCCTGGGGACTACGGGAAAATTTTTTTTTGCATTTGCACAAACCTGTAAATAACACCATTCATACAGTAACCTTTATTAAAAAAAATATTAAAGTCTACCAGACACATTAAGTTGCAAAAGAAAAGACTGTAGCTTGGGAGTGAAAGCAGGTGCTTGGATTTCTGAATTGGGCCATTTGTGCTTTCCTTCCAAACCTTTAATTCATCATGTCTCTACATGATTTGGTAGACAAGTACTGACAGGATCGTTCTTTACTTTTTATTATCTGCAATTATTAACAAATGAGCACCTTTACAAGCATTCACCTTCCACCAAAAGTAAGCTTTCTTGAAAAATTAGTCAGGAAAAAAGAAATCCTGATGTATTCATTGATCTACTAGCATAGTCTGAACGCCTTTGAACTGTTCCTGAGAGTGTGATACATACCTCCCTTAGATAATTTCTTATACTTGGCTTTATTTGGTTTTGAAGCACAAGCCTAACTTTAAGTGCTATGGGAATCTGGAGACATCTCTAATCTCATCACTGCCTAGGATTCACTATGAAACATGCCTTTACGTTTTTTTTATCCAGTAAACACACAAGTGGAAATGCACTCCTCAGAATAGCAATTTAAGAGAAACATCCCTCCCCCCAAAACTAAGAAACACAACAGCAAGAGAGAAAAATTGGAAAGGAGATCAGCTTGTCTTTGAAGGGTCAGTACCTTTTCCTGGACAAAGCTGGCGTACCCCAAGGAGAGGGGAGAGAAGTCTCATTTGTCAGGCAAGGAGGGATCTGTTCTGCACGACTACAGACAAAACAGACAGGGGTAGGACAGAGAGGTTAGAGAAGAAACCAGAGGCCATAAGCTTGTTAGTTTTACAAAAGCACCAATAAAATTGTTGCTTGGATCCATCTTTCAGAAATAACACGAACAACAAAGGACAAATTGAACGACAACCTCAGGTGAGCACACAGACATGCAAAGTGTGCACAGGTCTTGCGGTGCGACTCTGCACTTCTTATTCAGTGCTCTGCTGAGAGTTACTGATACCAGGAAAGCAGAACATCTTTCAATGTTCAACAGCAGAAATTCAGAGGAGAAAGTAAAGCTTCAGAAAATTAGATATAACCAACAGGAGTAAGAAATAAAGTCAGTGTAAATTCAATAATGAATGATGAACAAAAAATTTAAAGAAGAAAAAATCACTGAAAATAACAGCCAAAAAAAAAAAAGGAACTTAGTGAGGTATCTTATGCAACATCACCATGTGATTTATTTACCCCATTGTTTCCTCATTCTTTACTGTTAGCCAGTGTCAACTTCTACAGTATGAGTAACACACTCCTAATACAAACTGTCCTCCTGCTACCTGAGTGCTTTAATATTACTTCAAAATGTGATCAATTAAACTGATTCCTGGAGTTGGCATTTTGGTGAACGTGTCAGAGCATAAGTGTGTGTGTGTGTGTCAGGGTGGTTGTTTTTGTTGGTTTGTTAGTTGTTAGAATTTTCTTTAAAGAAGAGAAAAGCACTAAGATCTCTTGCTTTGGGGGCAGGATGGCCCATCTTATTAGAACAGGGTCACATACATTCAAAGGCTGGAGTATAAATAGCTTAAAGGTCCCAGATATGAAGGTTAGGTCTGTGTTTCATGTTTTGTACCTTAAATTGTGGCAAAAACTACTTTAAGACAAGCCAATCTTCAATACATATTTCACAAAGTTTTGCTGTCATTTTGAACCTTTAAAACACATTTCTGTTCATTTTGAGTCTCATTATAATTTAAATTCAAGTTGTTTCACTCTGGGAGTGTCTCCCAGTTAAATTTAAAAAACCAGTAATTTACAGACTACCTAGAACTTTAAAGAACAAGCAAATCCATGTAAAACAAGATGTTCAGTTTATGTGCTAGCAAGGAGAAAAAGAGGCACAGGGAAGGCCTTATCAGTCTCTAATACTACTTGAGAGATGGTCATAGCAGTAGTGTCCATCTCTTCTTCCAAATAACTAGCCAAAATGCAAGAGGAAACTGCCTCAAGTTGAACCAGGAGAAGTTTAGATTTGATATTTGGAAAAAAAAATTTCATCAAAAGAGTTATCAAGCATTGGAACAGGCTGCCCTTGGATGGAGTTGAGTCATCATCCCTAGGGGTCTTTAAAAGATGTGTAGATGTGGCACTGAAGGACATAGTTTAGTGGTTGATTAGTAGTGCCAAATTTACAGTTAGACCTGATCTTAAGAGTATTTTCCAACCTAAATGATCCTATGTTTCTAAATTAATCATGGTATTATTTAATCATTTACTTTAAAGCTCCATATCAAATGAAACATGAAGACAAGGTATGACATTCAACAGCCAAATTTTCATTTCACTTAACAAAAGCATAAAAATATAGTTTTTCTAATTATGATAATGCAACCTGTCAGCCTATCAACGAAAAGGTTGCTTCAACACATAAAATATAACCATGAACTGATACCTCTATATTAACTGCTGCCACGATAAAAACATCCAACATCTGAGAGAATGCTGTATGCCCTGGAGAACACCAGCAAGCTAAATCATTATTTGGTCAGATGTTGACACCTTATCCTCCTCTCAGTGGAGTGAAGGAAGAAAGAAGTAGATTAAAATGGAAATACAAAAGCAATGAAGGTATCTGAAGAGAACTATTTTGGGGAACACTGGTGTGGGGCAGGCAGAGAAGATGAAAGAAAGGAAGAAGAAGGAAAAAAAGCAAAGGTCATACCTGTCAAAAGAATCTGTTGCTACTTTGTAGAGGTAAATAAAAAGTTTGCTGCAGTGTCTTAGAGTAGGTGACACAGAATCCAGGGATATTAGGTCATCGTCCAAAAGCCTTTGAAACAGTTGTGTATTTGAAGGGAAGACATTCAAGGGACTTATTTTCCTCAAGTCTGAGAAGCAGCCAAGTAATCGAACAGCATCTGCCAGTTTTTCATACTGGATCTCTGTCTTGAAGAAGTGAGAGTTGGCTGGCTCATAGCGCATTGCTGCAGTCAATGTGCAGAACACAGTGTGAAGCAGTTCAAACACTTGGTTCTGGTTTACTTTTTCCCAGCCATTCTTAGGTGGTGAGCACAAAGATCTTTCCATGGCAACAAGTAAAGATGTGACGTACACAAATCCACCAACTTTCCTAAAAACAGTTCTTGTGCGGTGACTCTCTCTCAGCACCAAAAGTAGGGCCTGTGGACAAAACAAACAATCAAAACAGGGAAACAACAGCAACAATAAGCAGCAGCATTACAAACAGCCTGGAAAAAGGTAGGAACATTTTTGTCCACAAAACATTGTTGTGCTAGTAAAATCCTCATGTCACTTGTCAGAGCTTGGTAATACCTGAAATCTCTGAAGATCAACTTTTACTACAAAAATTCTGATACTCAAAAGTTTACAAATTAAAGAAAAATATTAGGGGGCAAAGTAGAATATTGACCTTATTTAGAAATAAGAAATTACCTTCCAACAGAAAAGACCTGACTAAGCCCAGAATGGAACCCAAAATTGCCAAGTAATTCTCTTAGTGACTAGGTGGACAATATCTCTGTTAGAAAGGAATCTCCTCTGCCATCAGTCTTCACAAACAATTTCAAACAAGAGAAGGCAAATGACTTCTTTCACCAATGAGAATTCTAAACCTTGAAGCATCCTAACACTCTCCTAGAAATCAACAATGTGGAAGCAGCTGGCAGCTATGAATCCACAATGGAACTCAAATATAAAAACTCAGTTAGCAAATTCAGGCAGTAAAAATTAGCCAGATATGCCCACTTATTTTTACCTTTCCTCTATAAATCTCTGAATTGAGACTGAGACTATATTTTAAGAGTTTCTTCTCAAAAGTAAGCCATAGAGAGAAACGAAAGTGGCTAAAACCTTATTTGCTGAACAAATAAATGCAAAGCCATGGTATAAACAGCAGAAAATACATGAACTTAGGTACTAGAGAATAATACTCATTATCTGTGAAATCAGGGGGTGGAGAAGCCCCTCCATACAGCCAGAAACAAACAAAAAGGATACCTGTCATGGGAAGTTTGACCCATGTGTGAATATAGAAGAAAATGTCTCCCAACAGAAAGCATCATAAACAACAGAAAAATGTTACTGATACAGAGAAATAGGCCAGGGGGAATTTCCATGACCGAAAGTTGACTTCTTCAGAATCAAGCTGCTTTTTTAAGCACTCAGAAGATGGGTAGTGAAATAGCAGGACTGTCATTTCTCTGAAGGCACTATCTCCTTTCTTGACAAACTTGACCAAACAGTAAGAGACACATCACCACACTGTTCTGAGCTGTCAGTTCCATAACCAAAACTTCTGAGAACAGCATCAATGGAGGACAAGTACAACAGGTCAAGTGAAAGACAGAAATCCTGATTTTCTGTTAAATCCTCTGGGGAACTCCAAAATATTTTCCTTCCCTGTAAGTATGGTGAATAATGCATGCTCAAAAATTGCTGAAGACCTTCATAGACATTACATAGTAAATTAATAGTTTTATTACTAGCTTTCCTTTCTGTCTTTTGTAATAATATCAAGCTGTTCATCTGCCAGAGAAATACTACAGCTCCTTTGAACAGAAATGAACCTAGATGTCTGAGTTCTCTTCTTTAAGACTCATTTGCTTTCTACTATTTGCCTTAGCTTTTCTACCCTAAAATAAATCAGTATTTTGTCAATTTAAAAAATAACATTAGCTACTCTGAGGAGAAATTGTGGGTCTAGATTAGCAAATGAAAGACCTAATACGACAGAAAACAGACAAGAGTTTTCTTGCTTCTTCCTCCATTACCAGCCTTACTTTCTTACTATTCCACTATTTTGCTTAAGCAAGCCAGTTCTTCGCTTTATCTTCTACTCTGATCATTACAAATTGCATTTAATTATTTCAGCATTCATAGATACAAATTGGTAAAACAAGCTGCCACAGAAAATGCAAGCCAGAGTTGAAAATAAATGTATGTTACTCGCTTGCTTTTTTTCCATATGTATTCCCATTATCTTTAATTCAATAAGACCCCACCAGGGAAAACTATCATAACTGCAGACCCTCATTTTCTACCCACAAACATGATGACACTAAAAACATGTTCACTAGCCTACACATCCAGTTCTGAAGCCTACCATGGATAGATGGTAAAAAGGAAAAAAAAAAACATGGATCAAATATATGTATTTCAACTCCAGAGACAATCTACATACTACCTAAACAACACCCATCCAATCCAGCTCAATCCAATACCCTTCTCAGTGTTTTTCTCTCAAGGAACCACACCTTAGGAGCAAGAGTGCTGAAGAAGAACCCTTCACCTACCCTTAGGATGTCAGTTTTGAGCTGCAGTTCCGTAGGTGGGGCTGAGTGCATCAGCCCCAGCAGGGTGCCCATGTCATCCTCTCCACTGGGTGACAACACAAGCTGCTGGATGATCATCAGGGCGTGCTGGCGGCACTGCGGATACTTCACAATGTTGTGCACGCACCTGGCACCACCAAACTCCCTGAAAATGCCTGCTCAGAAAGAGGGTGGCAGAGTAAGCACTTTAAGAGTAAGCAAAATATAAGCAGTGGCAAATAGTGACAACAAAACAACAGCAAAGGTGTTAATTTTCATTTCTACAGAATGAAGGGCAGAGTTTTAGCTCTATGGATGTGTAATGATTTAATACTATTTTTCCTCCTCTAACACAACAAAAATAGAACTTCAATGTCTTCTGACAAATTTTTTCACTAAAGGCATTGTGTACAAGGATGGAGGTCAGCTCTAAGAATTTCCTCAATAATTCTGTTTCTCCAATAGCAGTTACTCTTTACATGCTAGAGTTCAAAGGGTCTCAGGATGAAATAAAAATGTACCAAACCCTCCATGTTTTGTGAAGACTATATACTGTTCTGGTTTAGGGTAGTGTTATCTTACATTCAGTAATGACCTAAGTGCAATATGAACTGAAAATATAACTGGGATGTTTCTGGACACAAGCACTGGTTGAGAAGTGCTTCGGTCTATCCACATCATTTGTAAGACTCTGCAGAAGATTTTTTGTGGCAAGACCTATCGCTGTAGAGATTAAGCGTAAGTCAAACAATGTTTTTCAAGTTTGCTGGCTACCGCGATAACAAAAAATTATATGAAAATTGATTCTGAAATCATTACAAACCCCAAAGTGGAATATATATGGTATATATAATGTGTGTTTAGTACAGTGTCAGCACCTAGATCATTGCTCTATGTTAATTACTGAAGATGAAAACTGACTGGGGAAATGGATCAATGCTGCATAACTGCATCAAAAGGGATAATTTTCCATGTGACGATAAACTCAAAGAGCAGTTTAAATGACCAAGTTCAGGATTAACAAGTTGATTCCCTCTAACATATATATATATATATATATATATATATATACACACACACACACATACAGACATAAATCCCACTATCCATTTCCTGCCTGCTGCTTTCTCTGATATTCTTTGGAGCAGAGATGGATTCAGTGCAAAAGGAGAGATCTCAGACCTTGAGACAGATGAGTTTGTTGCACTCCTTCACAAGTAAAGCCCATCCCCTTTGTGGTCAGGTTTTCAGAGACTGGGAGATATCATTTTATGTTTCTCCCACTCTTAGTGTAGGTTCTCAACTATTCGGTGAAGCTGTGTGGGTCTGGACATCCAAATTTCCTGCTGAAATGTAGTTGGCAGTTCTGCAATACTCTGGAGAGCTTATCAGAGAGACTGGTTTAAGATCGGAAACCAAGCACTGAGTGTGGTATGAATCACTGCAAGGTTGTGATTAGCCTACTTATGCTTCTCTGATGACCTATAACCTCTGCTGGCCTCTGGATACAGTGCCACTGCGCTCACATCTGAGTACAGACAGCAGCCAAACTTTTTGAGAAATAGTTTCTCAGCTCCTCCTGCATGCTCTGTCCTGCTCCTGAACTGGGAGAGCTACTGATGAAAAGAGGCCCTTGAACTCTCCAAGATTCCTCTGAAACATCATCTGTGGCATCATACCAAAGTGCCGATGACTTTTACACAGTCCCGCTGCTGTTTCTCCAGTGGATATTCAGAGATTAAATCAGTTCTGAGAAGCAGCAAGGAGGTCCTGATGGCTGATTGATGCTTTCTAGGTGAGGTCAGGAACGCTATCTAACAGCTGCCAAGGGTTTGTCGCAAGGCAGGTGGGTGCTACCACGGTCTCAAAAATCACTAAGTCTTGGTTAATGAGGCATAATACAAAACTGCCTGATTTACAAAAGGACAATTGTAACAGAGCCCTGTTTGTATATACTGACTGGGAATAACTTTTTAATATAAATGAAAAAACATCTTTAACTAAAGATACAGGCATTTCTACATTAAGTAGACATGACACTGCGAACACTGAACTACATTTCTAATTATGCGCTTAAATTTCTGAATATCCAAACAGCCTTACAAGCACCACCATGAATTATTATAGACCTGTTGAAGAGTGACGGGGTCTGGTGTTTTCCTTCAAGTAGACAATACCAAAGAAATTTAAGTTAAGCACTAACTTGTTCTCCTTATTTTATGCACTCTAGGCTATGTTGTCTATTCTTGTTGCTAGGAAAACTTGGCCAGAGAGAATGTGTATTTCAGCGTATTTGAATACTGGCCTAAAGACAGAAAGTCAAGACATGATTTTCTTTATACATATCTTGACAACAATCTCTTCACTCACCTGCATTTGTGTTTGATCCTTGTAGTAGTACTGTCAGGGTCTCCATAACCAATAAAGCCAGCTGCTTTTGGTCCTCAAATGAACTGTTTCTTGAATCCACTACAAAAAATTTCAGAAGCTAAAGTCATAGAAAATATCACTCTTTTCAAAGATGTTTCTTAATACTTTCCACCAACACTTTTATTTTCTTTGCTTCCCTAGAGAGCATGCAGTCCCACCATTTTCCGAAGCAAGCTGCAATTTAGTCTACACATGCATTCCTGGGAAAGCTTAACTATGAATCATATGAAAAGTTAATTTTATAAAGACAAGAATTTAAATTGAGGTTTAAGAGCACTGTGAGCTCCACTGTGAGTGCCTGACATTGCAGCTATTGTTTCTTCGAGCCACCAAACTACACCAGTTGAAGATTAACTGCATCTGCTCTTGTTCAGTTTTCAGTACCTGAAAAGAGAAATTCTGCACAAAACCCACAAAACTACACTCACATAGTTACAGCAAACGTGCTGATTGCTTAACAGGTGTAGCAGACCAACACTGCAGCTGGCATAGTACACACAGAGAAACACTCCAGGAAAAACAGTGGGATTTTGGTTATTTTAAATTACTCTAATAAAAAGTAAACCCCAACACAAGGACATGTGCACCCAGGTAGCACTCTGATTAGATGACAGTCTCATCCATTTATTTACAGGAACATAAGAACTGATGTGTTTTCCAACAGAGTGGAGGGGAATAAAGCTTTCTAACTAACCTACAGCTATCACTCACTAATGAAGCTTCATACAATTAAATCCAGGTGAAACATCCAGCAGTTATGGTTAAAAATTAAGTGTCACTGATGCACACAAGCTTAACTGCAGTTTGAATGAAGAATGTAAAAAAAATTGTCTGTCTGTGCATGGAGGCTCCTATGGCAAGAGGCACAGCCTGCTTTGGAGGCCTAGCAGCTAAAACTTATCTGAGATGCTCCAGTCTGGAGACAACTCATCTTCATTTATTTTATTTTAATGCTTAGAAAAATGTACACCCAGCTTATAAAAAAGTCTCCTATTAAGAGCTCAGATATGCACTCTATAGTATTTTTTCAAATCTGGGGTTAAACACGAAATTACAAAGTACCTTTTGTTAGGAAGAACATTGACGGTATGCATTGGCCCTGTACTTTTTTGACATTAAGTAACAAATATTGAACCAGTACCTCAAAAAATCATTTAGAAAGGAAAATATGAGCTCGTACTACTTTGCATTCATACAGCATCATCCATTAAGGTTAGCCTTGAGCTTCTCTCAAGAAACAGAGAAGCAATTCCAATGAGCTTTTAAGATGGCACAGCAGTCCTCAGCAGAATTCAGCCCTTGAGATACATGTTCAGACTCTCTCATTTCTCCCAAATGCAAGACTCCACTATTTCCAGCCAAGAAAGACAAGTATTAGAAAAATGGAAATGGACACACTACCTTGATCATTCAGTGCCTGAGTGGGATCTTTCAAAAGGGCTGCATATTTATGAAGAAGATTTACCATCACCTCCAGAAGCCCCACTTCCCTGAAGACATCCTTGAAGATGTAATCATGACGAGTGAACTTCAAGAGTGTCTTCATGGCAATGATGCTACACTGAAAAGAAGTGCTGGATTTTAAAAGGATGCTCACACTGATCAGTTCTTTACAGGGTATGTAATTCAAGCTGAAGACAACCAATTCCAGCATCTCAAAGTATTTGGTCTGCACTTCTGGAAGTTTAGGAATTTTCTCTGCAAACTGAGACAATGTGTGCTGTGATTCCAAAATGAAGTAGTTGGCACTGTCCGCCATATAAATATTTGTGATGGCATCAAGGATGATTTGTGCTAGATAGTTGGTTTTTGCTCTCAAAAATGCATTCTGGAGGACAGAAAATGCTTGAATATTCCTCACACTATGACCTAAATCAGGAAACAAAGTGGGATGGGAGGAAAAAGGAAAGAAAAAGTTCTTAATCATCATAAACAATAAATAGACTTATTAATAATGATCCATGCATTTTAATAAGTAGCAATAAAATAACAATGTATGATGTCACTTTTATTTTAAAAGTCATTATAATTAACTTTAAAAAAGCCTCTGCACATCCACTTACACTGCAAATTCCACAACCTACTATTCTTTAAGATGGCATCTTAATATATATTTGGTAGTAAGAGTTTATGTAAGCAGCTAAAGATGCTGATCAAAGATAATATCTTTAAACTAGATAAGTACACTGATTTAGTGTTAAAATGTACACGGGATACAGTCCTAGAGACAAAACAAAACCTGCTCATGACGTACTCCCACCATAGGACAACTCATTATAGCAACAGCGATATGTTCTGTGTTCCGTAATCCAGAACACAGCCCTTGCAGCTGGGAATAAAAAAGCTTCGGAAGGGTCCAGTACCATTAACAATTAAGGAATTAAAACACAGGGAAAGAGCTGTAAAGCATAAAGTAGCTATAATATTAGTACACGAATATCTCACAGCTTTAAAGCTCAGTCACATTTCTTCTTGTAAGTACCTCAAGTTTGATTGATATCTCATTCACTTAGCTAAAGAATGTATCATTTATGAGTGTGCCCCAAAATTTTCTATGGGCAGATATTGTTATTCTACTCAAAAGACGCCTTAAATTCAACTTTTTAAACTTCTGTAGGAATAGTACAAGACACAGTGGACGGATCCCATGGTACAGAAAACAACTAATGGTAGAATATAACTAACAAAATACACAATCAATAGTGAGAACTTCAAAGATAATCTAAACGAAGCATTTAGGATGTTTTAACAACAAAATCTTATTTTATTTTTTTCCCAATAAAGGTATATGCAAACTGTTAACCGGATTTGAAAACCCTTTCATAAACAAAAAATTCTTATTTATTATGTATTCTCTATGGCACACTACTCTCTTCATTTTCATAAACTAAGTTGTCCAACTGAACAGTAAATTCAATTATCTTCATGCCTAGCCTCCCCACCTTCCATTTCAGTATTTCTCCAGAAGGCAAGAGAAAACTCCTTTGTAAAAGAACACTGGAACAATTTCTGGAAGAATATTAGTTATAATATAACACAGTTGTTCCTAAAAGGACTTATTTACATGCTTTCTTTACTATGAAAATGTTCAAATGAGGGGATTTAGAGCTTCTTAAATGTGACAGGAACATAATAGTGTCAGATACAACTATATTAAGTTAGAATATTAATATTCTAACTTAGTATCAACAGTTGTTCCAGGCAATCAAGTAGATTAATAAATTATTTTTGATTATTAGGAGGACCCCTGAAGGAACCAAATTCTAACCAGCTTTTCAGAGTTCAAGAACTAAAACTATTTAAATGGAAATATTGAGAAATTAGTAAATTGAGAAAACACAGTCTTCATAAAAAGACAATTTTCCAACATTATGAAAAGCAGGTAAAAGGAATAGAGACGTCCTGACAAATACCACAAAGTTAAAGAACTCTTTTGCAGATTGCAACAGACCATGGTTCTCTCATAATACTGAATCAGAAAGGCCGATTAACCTAAAAAAAAATAATATTATTATCAAAACATGGAGAAATTAAACTCTGAGTGTTTACCTTCTTTCTCTATTTAGCGCAAAAGAAAAACAATTCCTAAGAACAGTGAAATCTCTCCATACCAGAGAAAGGAAGTGACTGTCCAAGGAACCTAGGATGTATATTCATTAGTCTATAAATTTGTAAATGCAATCCTAGAATAAACTTTTCTTGTGCAGTGGTATATCTCATAAAAGTTCAACAAAGTAACTCCACAGTCACTATTAAATTCCAAACTCCTCAGTTACATACAAGACTAACCTGAATTTTAAGTTTATGCACAGGATATGAAACATAAGTTTATTTTTATACAACCCTTTCTCCCTCAAGACTTCCTTAACCTTATCTCCAAATTGTAATTGACTGTGGTTTCAAGCACACCACAAATTTTATCACTCTGATCACACTGGTGATGAAATAACAGATTTCAGCTTACAAGTTACGTTGGCCTGAGCTGACAAAAGCTAACAGAAAGCAAAGTGGAGTAGGGGAAGGATTTAAAAACCAAAAAAAAACCCCAAAAAACCAAACAAAAAAAAAAAAAAAGCCAGCACATCAGCCTTTCATATCAATTTAGTAAGAGATCAGATTAAAACACTATAAATCAAATCAGTGCATCTCTCCAATAAGATAATCTCTGTAAATCTCCACATGGAACAGCTCTGCAAGCTCTGGAGTGAAGAGGCTGGACCTGTCCTCAAAGACAAAAGGGTTAAGCGATCTTCTTTGGATACCAACCCCAAAATAAAATATTCGAGACCAAAACAACTGAGTATTTGATAAACAATCTTAGGTAAACAACCTAGACTTAGTTGCAAAGGGTTTGTGCAATACACAGCTGCTCTGTATCTTGTCACTTGCACTTAGAACAACAAAAAAGCAAACAGAGAGAGAAAGCAAGCAGACTCACCTTTGCCTGCAGGCTGTGGGACTGCAAATCCAGGTAGCAGGAAAGGTACTCCAGTGGTAACACCAGCTGGCTTTAGTTCATTGACACCGTATGTTGTTAAGGAAGTTATCAAATTAACTAAGTCCTTCAAAGCATCCTTAGATTCAGCTTCTTTTGCCTGTTCTAATCTAAAGAAAATATAATAGGATCAAGTTAGCAGCACTAGTTTATCTGAACTCAAATCACTTCAGGAAGGTCTGTTTTATTCTTTCAATTTAGAGACAATTTTACTGCCTGATTCCTGCAGTATTTTCCATGTCCATATGTCATACCATTAGGTTAGTCAAACATTGGACTTAAAAGAGCCAACAGTTATTTGCCATAGGAATTTACCTCATAAATCTCTCCTTGAACTCAACAGTCAGCAGAGAGACATGAAAAATTACATTAAGAATCCTCTCACAGACATGAAGATACTGTACAGGAAAGTTCATGGACAGTCTGTAATTAAATAGATCTGTAATAATTTGCTAGACTACATCTGCCACTTTGAGAGTGAATATTTTGTGCTAATGAAATGGTATCTTGGTAAAGGCCTAGCACTCACAAGCACGGGATGAAGCACGCTCACTAGAACTAAAAACTCTTACCACCTTTGAACACAAGGGAACGGAAATGTTAACATCCCATTCCAACCATTGTTTACTGACAGGAATACACCATCAGACCGAACCCTAAAAACTGACCCTAAATGAATCCTAACATCATCCTCATTTTCCTGCTACTTCACCACAAACACCATGTTTATTTATTTACTAACTCTGTAGATCTCAGGAGTAAACTGGGGTCCACATTCTTCTATAAACTCAGGCAGTGCAAGCTCTGTTTTGCTTCTTGCTGACAAACGATTGTGGGAGCCCTTTACCAGCAGCTCATTTTGCATCCTCCATCTTCTTCTCAGTCAGACGTGGCTGAGGTGGGAACCTCCTTCAAACAAGAACCTCCTGCAAACAGTCACTACAGAAGCACGGAGCTCACCTATTATCATTCTACTAATCCTCCACATGCCCTGCCCTTTCACATCATCCAGATGAAATTACCAAAGTGCTCCTCTCGCCCTCACAGATCTGCAATTTCTTACTTAGCCACCTTCTTCACACATCCTTCTGCTTTTCCAGCTCCAAAGCCTTTCATCTTTGCAGCTTGAGACCCAGTGTCCAGATTTCATACCCTCACATGACAGTTATCATCATAAAAGTTGCCCCAGAGTGAACAAGTCTCTGTGGGTAGGTTTGAGCCAAAACAGGGAGAATACATCACTGTGGTCCATCACTGACCAATGCACGGGCTCATTCAAGATCACTGCTTTTTGAAAGGAACTATTTTCTCCTAGAAAACCCCCTCAGGAAGAAATGAGGATAACACATTCCTATGCTATTAACCTTTACTGATGTCACCTGATGATCCCAGGTGTCCTCCTTTTTCAATGAGACATGCAAATCCCAAGTCTTTCTATACATTTGGCAGGGACCCCCCATTTTTTGATCTAAGGATATGCAAGCTAGCTTAGGGGAGAATGTGTTCAAAACACTTGATCTACAGAGAATCACTTTTGCACCTCAACATGTAACATGACAGCATGTTCCCCTCTTGTTTCCCCTAAACTCTGGCTGACAGCTTCTGGAAAACAACTGCATTTGAATTACACTACTTTGAATGAATGCATTAGTGAATATAATGTACTCCAAAACTCCACTTATAGAACAAAAAAAATAACAATTCCTTAACAGGTGCTTTAGCTTTTATGGCACCAAAGGTAACTTATGAGTAATTTTAAGTGTGATTAAAAATGTCCAATGCCATGTCTATGTTTGGTATCCATTTAAAACAAACAAAAATCCCCCTCAGAAGTATACAATGTAGTAGAAAATTTAGTTCAAATATTTGGGTGCCAAACCTCAGCACCCAAACACCAAAAAAAGGAAGATAACAACATTAGCAGTTCTCGGTAATAACTTAAGCATCTTAGACCCCAATATATTTCGTAAGGTGTACACTTACAGTTACTCAGTATGTACCCTGGATTCGTAAAATATGTATATTTTACAATAGCAACAGCTAAGCATTCTTCTTCAGAACTTCATATTCAAACAAAGCAACATAGACTGCCCACAGATTTTACACAAATAAAGGAACAGGCACTCTTTTTTTTCTCAGCCAGAAAATTAAACACGTTTCTTTCATGGAAAGAAAATAGAGATTATGGATAAATCAGATACCAAAGGTTTTTTGGGCAGGCATTTTCATTAGCATAGTTTTTAATGCATTAGCAGCTTAGAAGTACTTTTAATTAGGAAAAAACTATTCCCTCATAGGATTCGCCACATTTACATATGGGATTTTTCACTATGATAGCATGATAAGACAATAATTATAGAATTATCTAGGTTGGAAAATACCTTCAAGATCATTGAGACCAGCTGTTAACCCAACATAGACAAGCCCACCACTAAACCATTCCCTTAGACAAAACAAAACAAACTCCAACCACTCAAAAATCACTAGTTGCATTCAAAATGTTATGTTCTGGATTCTCTCTAAATATTTAGTACCAGTTTTTTTTAGGCAACTGTTATCTTTCCAAAGCAAGAAACACTTAGTAATAAACTAGTACTAAACAACAAAAAGTTCAACAATGTAGTTTAATACATGGAGAGAAACACAGAATTCAATGTTTTAGTCCCAATATCTTAATTCCATAATGATCTATAATCACTTATTTGTTTAAACCTATTAATCTCCTCTTTATTAAGAAACTTTTCTTGAAAAATTCTCAGTGATCTGTCTGCATTTCTTCAAGTACTTTTGCCTACCTGAGGAGGAGGTCACAGAGGAAGTTGTATCCTTGCCATATCCTAAAATCATCCAACAATGTTTGAGATACATCACTGGAGTCTTTGAGAAAACAAGAAAGTCCAGCAAACATCTCAACTATTTCTAGGGGAGAAAGGTCATCAGACTGCTGCATGTTCTGGACACACGTGGACAAACATTCCTTTTCTGAAAAGAATTGCGGTGGAGAAATTTAGGATTTTACTTACATTAACGACAGCAAGAGGCATAACCAACACACAAAACACAGCAATAAAGTAACTTATTCAAGTATCTCTTGTCACAGAACACTTAATACTACTTGAGGATGAGAAGGATTCTCAAATGGCTTTGGATCAAAACCTTAACCTTTTTTTGCCAACCTCTTCCTCCCTTTTACAACCTTTACTCTTCTAAGGAGGAAACTGAGATAAATACTAATTTTTACCTAAAAAGTCTGACCAGATAACTCAACCAATTAAAAAGACAAATATGGTAATTGTAAGTAATTCTAAACCATATTTTTTTCTTTCAAAACACAAAGTTATACAAAGCACTGACTTGAAGTGTTATTAAAACTATACATATAAACCTTTACACCATGTAATCTTATTCCTTCTCTGGTTGGCATTTCATTGGCTGGCATCAAAGAGACATAGTTGCCTTGCCCTGCATAATTCTCATATTCCATCAGTTCATTAGGTCAGTAACAAAATTTTCTCAAATCTATAGTGATATTTTAAGTTGTACTCTGTTTTAAAGATGCGCCCTTCAATTATTTGCTATTTTAACTTTGCAACATGCACAACACAAGCACAAATCTTTCTAGCAAGACTGATAACAAAATTTTCCAGAGGTTAAATCAGAGCATGAGAGCATGAAAGGATGTTCCTTTGCATATGATGAAATATCTCAATTTTTTCCTGAATATAAGTTGAGCCTTGTGACAGATGTTGTTATCTCTTAAGTCAGGTTCACTTTTTTAATCAAAAAGAAAGAAGCAATGCTGACTGGCTTTCTTTTTAAAACTCCATTTCACTTTTTAAAGAACCTAGAGTATCTTTTCACATGCCAGCTTTCTTCCTCTATGGATCAAGCCCATAGAGAAGCAATAATGGTAGCAACTGTAACATGCCAAATGACAGTCAAAACTCCAGCTATTTTCTTTTTTGCACTTAATAACAGCTTCACACATATACATACACCTTCTACACTCATCAAAAGCCCACCAGAAGCCTATCACCTTGTAAGTCCTATCTAAAAACACTCAACTGGTGACTATGCTATGCTTTGAGTAATACTGTACATTCACATCTTTTTGACTGGAATTGGAAACACACTGCTAGCACAAGAAAAAAAAGCAGATGAAATTTTCTATGAAATATGTGGGAGCAGGGTGATGTATTCAATAAACCATCAATATAGAGCCTTGTAGCTACTTGCTTCTCAGGGTGTGAGCAACCCAAAATTGTGGGTTTCTTCTTTTCCAGTAGGTGTACTGCTAAAATGTATAAGGATGCTAGTTCACTCCAACAGTCAGTCCAATTTAAAAACTAAAAATGCTTCCTATGTTGCCCCTCAGTCTAAAGGCCTAAAATATAATATTAGAAACATATTTTATCAGATTTCTTACCTCACGTCCTGCATACTTAAACACCCATATGGTTTTCAATTAATGCAAAAAGAATAATTTGTATGCAAAGCTGCTTCCAGGCAGCTAATATCCTGTCCAACATTGGTTTTCATCTGCAAGTTGTTGTCAACCAGCTTGGCACCTCCCTCGTTACCAGCTCTTTGCAAAGATAGATGGTGACTAAAGCACTACTTTCATTAGCTACCAAAATCTGTAACCAGCTACACAAATGTCCCTGCACAGTTTCCATGCCAGCAACAGCGAGGATCCACTTGTCTTAAAAATGGACAGGAGACAAACCGGAATTATTCTGGGTGCTTCGTTCATTTGGTGACCCACAGGCTGGATTAAGCCTATGAGATAATTTAATTTGGCCTTCAGCATGCACAATCAATCGGTAAAGCAAGGTGGGGGAGATGAGAGCCTGGCAGAAGAAATGCAGGCTGACTGAAGTGTCAGCAATCCAGTCCGTGAGAGACCAGGGAAAACGTAAGGGCTTCAAACCCATCCAGCACAGGTATGGCTCTCAGCCAAGCAAAGAGCCTCCATGAGCCAGGCCCTAGAAAAAACATCCTTGGGTTGGGAAAGCTGGGCTGGACCACAGGGGAGGAAGACAGCTGCCTGCTAAGAACTAATGCATCTTCACAGCAAATATTTTCCAATACAGTCAGTTACTGAAGTTACTGAAAGCCTTTCCTTTTGGTTATCATGAATGCTGCACCAAAACATGAGAGGAAACTATCCTTCCAGATTAAATTGAAATGTGAATGAGACAGACTCAGCTCACTCAGTACACAAAGGCTTAGAAATGTTATCTGTATGTAAATAAGCACATGTCCGAACGAAAAGCCTAGAAGCTTCCCTAATATTTTCATGCCTATTTCCCAAATAAGAAAACTATGAATGAAGAGCAGGAAAAAATCCCAATAAATAATACTAAAGAAAGACACATACCATGGATGTATTTCACTACATTGACACTAAGGCCATGACGAGATATGGTCATTAGTACTTCTCCTGCACTCTTCCTCCAAGGCAGGTTATAGGGAGGGCACCATGAGGTTATTGCACTGAACAGAAGCTGGAGATCATCCTTCTGAGCCAGTTCTTCCGCCGGGGACACAAAACTGCACAATTTTACTAGGATCTGGAATAGGAAGTCATTAAACAACTAGCATTAATACCTTTATCACTGAAAATTTTGCCTAGACTTTGTAAAAGGCAAAATATTCTTCCACTAAGGAAACACATTAAAAAAGGTAATGTGCTGTTTTCCCTTTGTGTGTTTCTATACTTTGAACACAAGACAAGGTTATTTGGCACATGGCTATTTCAAGTCCCAGTTCAGTTTAAAATGCTTACCAGAAGACTGGAAGTATATCTGCATGAATACCAGAATATTCCATTCTTGGAGAATCTGGCAGTTGCCTAATTCACAGGTTTAAATTCTGCACTGGGGGAGAAGCTCTGTGAGGCAAACTGCTGTATTCCTGCCTTATGCACGAAGAAGGCTATTGATGGGTTGTTGGCAGAGCAGCAACTGTAACATCTTGGTCAAATAAAGTTTTTCAGGAAAGGCTACAGCAAAACCGCAGACCTACCTGAATAACTGGCATCTGGTCTGAATTTCCTAATTACCAAAACCAAGACAAAATGGAGCTGTATAAGTGAAGCTACTATGTCACACTCCCTTTTCTGCATGTTTTGAAATGTCTGATTTTTTGCATCTTGTGCAGGAAAGACTCAGGCTCCCTCTCAGCAAACTGAAGCAAGGCTGTCTGCAACTGGATGGGGAGATCTGAAACCTTACTCATTCCAGTCAGTTCATGTGAGAGCACTGCTTTATTATCAATACATTTTTTACTACATCTATTTCAATCAGTAACAGTCAAAGATAACAAGTACTAGGACCAGTTAGATGAAAACAGAATAGTAGTCCACATGTTGCTCCTTTTAAATATCTGTGCAGAAAAGCTGCACAGATTTCTGTGCAGGAGGTATTTGTCAAAGACAAAAACTAGAGGAGGAATGGGAATTTAACCTCAACTGTGCTTGTAGGAAAATCCACCTCTCTCTTAGCTATCAGTTTTTTAAGAATCAAGGAAGAGTAAAACCTGGCTCAAGTGAAAAGTTTCTAGACTTTGCTCACACAGAGTATTTACATTCCTCTTGCAAATTCCCTGACCAATTTACCTTCCTTACCTGTACAAAGACTTTCTGTAGTAGCGCTCGGCGCTCTGCGAGAGGTAGTTCATTCTGTGCTCCTCCAACTACCTCAGGCACGTGTGGAAGGTCAAAAAACAGATACAGACATTTAACAAGTGTGGAAGGCACTGACATTGTAGTCATGCAGTCCACAGTTTTCTGAGGAAGAAGAAAACACAGCGAAAAATACCAGTTCAGCATATTATATATTCCAAACATCAATAATAATGCAGTTGATTGAAATACTGGTTTTTCTTTCTCACACCTTTGGCGAGGTGTTGACGCAGCAGTACAGATTCACCATCTATTCTTGAGTGCCTATCCAAACAGTAATTTTAAAAATACGATGATTTATTTACATGACAACAGCACCTCATAGCCACAGTTCAGAGCAGTCAATGCACAGGACAGAAACAAAACCTGTCAGTCTCTGCCAACAGAAGTTAACAATTACTAGACCTTCAGCCAAGGCCTCATCAGCTATCAATTCTTTGTTGTAGGAGAAACAGGAGTGAGAAGAGGACATTTCAATTTATGCTCTCACTTGGAAAGGTGTAAGGAGCTGTAAGAAGCAAGGTAGTAGAAAATATGAAAGCATCAGTGGGAAGAAAAGACAAATTGGTGTGGAGGCTGGTGACATCCTAAAACAGAGATAAAATGATGAGTTGAATTACAAAGGTAGATTAGAGCACAAATAACAAACCACACAGCTGCCCAGTATACTGCCAGAGACAGATCTCTGATGTAGTGCAGCACCAGAAGCAGAGGCAGGAATGATTCACTACCACCCCCATTCATCACTGCTGCTGGCCTTGCTTTTTGCAACTGCTGCGGCCCTCCTCCAGTGAAGTGTGCAAAGCCCGAGGTCTGAACTATGTAGGTGCTCTATGTGCCATGCATTCCATGGGGCACTAAGCAGCAGTATGCAAGACAAGCCTTTGGGCAGCAATAAAAGTTGCATGCATTATTCAAAAGAACATTATAAATTCAAGTCCAAAAACTACTCTTTTTTCAGGCAACTGAAACCACAAGGAGCTAAAGCATAAGTCCTGTGGCAATACAAGAGAAAGAGGATCTTAACACACAAAAGCAGAGTATAGCTACATCTTTTGGTGAGTGTTCATGCAGTTCATTTTACTATTCTTTTGTCTCTTCCACTCCATAATTTATCTTTAACTTGGCTGTTTCAGACTAACCTGTCCTGATGAAGCTAGTAAATTGATTGTAGTGAGCAGCATCCAACCTCTACTTGCTTCTTCACTTTGATTGACCTCCAGAAACTGGACTATGGCACGACTTGCAGCCTCTGCAGGGGCAGTAAAAAGAAAAAAAACAGTAAGAATTCAGTCTGCTAGTCTGCAGAAGGGAACACATCCTCTCAGCAGCCCCAAGCACGGACCATAAATTCACCTTTACAGCACTACTTAAAAAAAGGACTAGGCTTAGGCCTATGCCTTCCAGACACACATTCCAGTCTTACACATACACTTGGCTTTGACACTCGCAAGGCTGCAAAAAGTACATTCTTTGGTCATGCATCCTTTGACCAGCAGACAGATTTGAGTAACCTGCAGCGACATCTGTTTGAGTAGTTTTGCTTTATCAATATACAATATACTTTTTCCAAAGACATGAAGTCACCATCAATTAGTGGCCTCTGAGGAAATAGCTGAAATTTCTGAAAAAAAGCTCCACTGAAACAACAGTATGGAGGAAAATGGGGATTTTATGGAAGGAGAAGTGCTGAAAGACAAAAGGAATAAAAAACCAGGAAAAAAAGTAACATTAAGAGTATGATCAGCAATTACCACATCCCCATCCTACATTTTTTGAGAATGAAAACAGTAACAGCTTACGGATAATTCTTATGATTGAGAACCACTTCTGGATGCCATTCCATATCAGTCAGAGTCAAAGACAAATACTCAACCTAGTAAACAAGTTATCAGCCTCAATAAATAAATCAGAGAAAATGCAACCCTATATCACTGCTGCATGAATACACATCTATGTAAGAAGTCTAAAATGCCAGTTGTGATGTCTGCCCATTACCTTTAAGAGACATCTAAAAACATTTTTCATTAGTAACTGTGTATCAATCATCTCCTGTGTTTTTAGTGTCAACTAGGACAGAAAAGGAAGGTGAATAATGTCACAAAAAAAAAGAAATTACGAAGGAATTACTAATGGAGGAATAAATCCGCAACTGAAGAAAAATCCTATTTTAATATTGGCTTGGTTGCTTCATCTGCTGTTAATATTCCCCAGCACATACCTCGAAAGTTCATTTGAAAGGCAGCACATTTCATATGGCCAAGTACTTATCAAAGTTGTAGTATCAATTACAATAAGAAGATCACTCTCTGAAGCATCACACTGTAAGCTGTGCAGATTTGGTTCATTTGTTCAATGGCTCCTCTCTCATGTTTTTGTCTGGCAGACTTTTTTTCCATAACAGACGTTTGTACAAAATGCTGGCTTTTCCAATTCTGGTGCTAAAGCAAGGAGAGGCCCTACCACTTACCTCCATGAGACTGAGATAAAGTTTGAGATACCAAGGCAAAAAGTAAGGCAATTTATAAGACTCACACAAACAAGGACAAGTAGGAATTTCCCAGCATGCTGACCTGAAACTATCAGTGCAAAGCACTGGTCAGATGGTTGGGTATATGAACAGGCCAACTTAGAAAGCACAACAGCCAGAACACAGCTGCATTCCCTACACTAAAGGCATAGGCAAAATGCCAGAATTCCTGACAAAAGCGGTTTTTCCTCAGTTCTGAGGGCCAAGCATGCCTAAAGCATGCACTGCTGCTACAAGTGCCCCACCAGCACAGTATAAGGAGTGATTTTGTAGGCCTATTATTTTTCTATCCCACCACAGACAGAGCTGGGCAATCCATCTCTGCCGCAAGAGACTGTGCACACCAAACTGGGTGTGCACCGACTCCTCTGGGCACAGTCTCCAAAGCCACCTATGGAATAAGGGCTGGTTCAGTCATCTTTGAAAGTGAAACTCAGGGGTTAAGTCCATGCTTCTGAAAAAGTTGTCATGCTGCTGGCATACTGGCATAGCAGTTGAACACTACAAATAGCAGCTTCAAAACTGTCACTCTTAATTAAGCACTACCTAAAACATAGACAGCATTTTAAGTGCTGGAACACGTTCTGTTGTCATTTGCTTTGAGCAAATTTGATAGTCCTATCATTTAAGATTAACTCCTATCATCAGCACGAGTCTTAATTTATTCCTTGTACCTTTCCACTGTTTTTGAAGAGCCCAAGTTACCATTTAATATAACATCCTCTATGTGCCCCACTCAGATGTCCTTAGCCCTTCAACTTCTGCTGCAGAAGAAAGCCAACTCAGGAGTGGGATATGCTAACTAGTAAAAACAGCAAAAAGGCAAAGAGAAAAACCTATAAAATAATATGTAAATATACCTATTGAGACAATGTTGCAAGCATGTACATGTGAGTATGACCATGATTATGTGGTTACATGGTTAATACAAAGGAGTCATATCTTCCAGCATGGATTCAGTATATATGGGATAGAGGCTTGGTAGAATCAAACAACAGAATTTTTTTCACAGGTAAGAAGTGCACTGCATCGCGGACTTCAGAAAAACTAAAGGCAGCAAGCAGTGAGATTAGAGTCATTCAGATGGGTAGCAAAAATCAGTGCTACAAGCACTGCAAGCAATGTTGTTGCCTATAGCAATAGCAATAAGGGCAAATTTAGTACAAGAAGCTTTTAGTTAGATGATCTAGAACCATAAACAGCATATAATAGCATAATCAGACTTCTGTAGAGCTTATTCAGGAGGGGAATATTAGTGAAAAAAAGTCTGTGCATGTGCCAAGGGTGGGAGGGGAGGTGCAGTCAAAGGTATGAATGGGTGTGTCAGGAGGTGGTGAAGGTGAAGCTGAAGTCAGGGATCCCTTCTCTAACGGTGCCTTCTAGATGTCTCTGCTTCTTCTTTTGGGAAATGCCCGAAGACACAGTCAGGTACCTAAAGTTACAGAATACAAATAGTTCCAAATATCTAGATAGGAAGAGAGAAGTATCAATCCAAATAAAAACATGATGGCACAAAGTCTGCCTTCCATCATCAGGAGTAGAGTTGGGCTGTCATCACACGTGGCAGATATGAAGTGGCTGATGCCTTTGCAGTGTGCAGGAATGGAGGGCTGCTCATCCAAAGATAAAACAACTCAACTGTGCCAGCTTTTAGCCTCACTAATGCAGATGATAACACTTTCTAGGATCTCTTGGAAAGGCGCTATGTTGCACTACACTTGCCTTGCATAAGATGTGGTAGAAAACACCAAAAGCAAACAGAAAGTTGACCAAAAGCAATAAGATACTGGAGGTGTTGATCAGAACTGGCTTTTAATGAATAGTAGCTAACAGGACACTTTTTCCCTTCCAGAGCAATTTCAATAAACACAAACCAGAATCACCTTGTAAAGCAAAGTCCCTCACAGAACAGGAAAAACATATATATGCAATAAAAAAAAAACAAGTGCAATCCCAGCATCCCAGTCTCTTCTCAGAAGAAGAAAAGTTAACATACCTAAAAAAGTCTGAAAGCAGTGCCTAAGTGCACTTCTTTTATTGACAAGGATCCTCCCTATCAGGAAAACTTAGACTTCACTAAGGAGCCTGAAAGGCACCTTAGTAGTAGAAAATCCCTTCAATTATCATCTGTAATTCACCCAAATGCAAGATGCACTTAAACAAATTATACTAACTTCTGTGGATTGAGGATAAACATAAAATTAGTTCTGCTGATGTGACAGAGATTAACTAAAAAAAAAACAAAACAAAACAAAAAAAAAAAACAAAAACAAAAACAAACCCATTAGAGTTTGCAGATTAATGAATCTTTAAGAAGAGTAAAGGTAGGCATTCTCAGAGGCCAAATACCAACCACTGATCTGGTTTTCTGCAATGATGATGAATGTTTATCAATTTGATCTCCCAAAATGGTTTCATGATGAGATGACAGTCTTTCAGCAGATCTGCTAGAAAAATGCCTGAGGAGGTTAAAAGCATTTTCAGTGGTGAAACAGTTTGAGCAAATCTGTGAAATTAAGAGGAAAAGAAAGAAACTGGGGGTAGAACCCCTCCCTCCACAAAAAAAAACACAAACTAAAAAAAATAAAAACACCAAAAAAAAAACAACCCAAAAGCAAACAAACCAAGAAAAAAACTCCCGAAAAACTAAAAAGAAGGGTGGGAAAAAAATTCAAACTGAAAACAAACCAACTCGCCCCTCCTTCCCCCCAAAAAATAATCCTTTAAAAAAACAAAATCACTGCAACAGTCAGACAGTATAAACAACAACTGAAAGTGCTGGAGATAGGAAGGATTAACTGAACAGCCTAGCAGTAGAGTAAAAATAAATTTAGCATTCAATAGTAAATACTATAACTAACACAAACAAAAAAAAGTTGTAAAGATGAAATGAAAAACTGGCTGAAATTAATAGTGACACATCTTAACTGAACTTAGAAGGTGCAGAAAGCAGTGATGCACACTAGCTATCCAAACAAAATCACCAAAAAACCAAATAAACTTTTGAAACTGTCTTTGAAAGGAGGCTAAAAAGTTCCAGACCTGTGATGTACCACTTTGCTTTCTCACTGTTCAGTTTTCTACCCTTTCTCAGTTTCACCTGTCCTTGTAACCACTTATTCATATTCTGTCTACGATATGGCTTTCCAGATAGCAGGACTGCCCATCACTTAGAGAATCATTCTGAATCTTCCTGGGATAAATGTTAATGCATTAAATAATGGGCCCTGACTGGATGTCATTTGGTGTGCTTGAGATGCAGACAAGGGAGAGGACAGAGTTAGAAACCCATTTTAGTAAAAATGGAATAATCACTACCACAAATAATAACCAATAACCACCAAATCACAGGTTTGCACACCCTCAACTGATGAAGTAAGAGAAGCTCTTTAGAGTGAAAGAGAGGTGTTGGTTAGAGCCTGGTGCTAATAACACCAGGTTATGGGTACAGTTCACCTAGGGGCGACTGACCTAAGTGTTGGACTTGATGATCCTCGTGGCTCCTTTCCAACTCAGAATATTCTCCAATTCTTTCCCTAGCAACTTTAGCTTAAAGACATGGTGTTGGAATATCAGCAAAATCAAGAACCACCAACTTCACCCAGAGTATGTCTTTATAAAAACATATTAAATGAAAGTGTGCTTCCTCTCCAGCCAAAGTAGCCATTAGTAGCCACATCAGTTCTACCAAATTTCAGCTGTGCCTGTCCCTTTTTTCAGAAGTCTTTTTCAGCTCTGAGCCAGATGCACTTGCTCCCAAAAGAAAAGTTCATCTCAGAGCTGAGACTATATTAGAAATAGATGTTTGAACATATATTTTACATAGTACTACCACAACTTTTTGATCAATTTGGACATAAAATTGGACTTATTTGTGACAAATGTGGCAGCTAAAAATCTCAAGTATATAGAGCTATGTCACCCATGACCCCACCATGTTTTAAACACATTAGACAGTCCATGGCAAGGGAAACTATTCACTAATCCTCATAAACAGTTACTGCTGTCACCATAAAATCATCCCTGTTGCACAGCTAAGACTGAAACCTGCAAGATAATTTAACTCAGATGTAACTGCTTAATTTTTCTTACTATCCCTACCAGAGAAATAAAGCAGTTGAAATGTAGCTGAACACAACTACAATGGCAATGTTCAGAGACCACTTAAGACAGGGTGCTGGCACAGTTACTACTGAATCACAAAACACTGTTCTGAGAAAACTACTACAGTCTGCCAAGAATAACTGAGATATGCTTCCACCATGGCAGGCATTACTCACATAGCTATTAGCATAAATATTCAAAGGCCTGATGAAAATAATTGCCCTGTGTTCCATTATCAGATGGAGTAGGGGGAAAAAAAAAAGGAAAGGAAAAAAATCAACCAACCAACCAAAAAAAAAAAAAAAACCCCAAACCAAAAAAACACCAAAACCCCCCCAAACAACTGCAACATATTGACAGGCAAGATTTAACCATACCACATTCCCCATTGTCAAATACTGCCAACACATTTATAGAAATCAAGTCCTTGTAAAATTTCTTCCCCGTCATTAGCTATCAAAAGTTGACTTTTGATTGTATGGAAAGCTTGTCTCTAACACAGGCTCAGCTATTTTGTTGACTTACATGGAGCACTTCTCACCATCAGGAATTTGCACTTGTATATTACCAGAGACATTTCCTGCATGTTGTTGCTACTGAAGTTTTTTACTTTTAAAAACATGTTAGGAGATATAATTACCTGTCAGCAACTATTAAGACCTGTTATATCTTTGTGTTTGAGATACAAAAAGAATGGAAGTTCTAAAAAAAATTATGCAAGAATCCTCACAATCCACAGACACGTCATGAGGTCTTTAACATAAAACATATCTTAAAAAGCCAATAATTTCTATTTTTTTTTAAATTAGCATCACAGGAAGTGTGTATCTAGCTCTAATCACTTTAACAAAGAAGTCTATAAACTGAGTTTTAACAGCATGTTAATTGGTTATTTCCGGAGAGAAAACTGCAACTCACTGGTCCCACCGAGAGAGTCACAATCCAACTGCACAACATGGACCCATCAGGCTTTCTTGAGGTCTAAAAAAGGTATACTGACCAGAGTAACAGCAATCCTGATAACAGAGGAAAAATGACTGCTTTCTGTTTTAACATTGGTATTCATTACATTAAAGCTTAGAAGAGCACCAAACTGTCCTTTTAGTCATTGTGGTCAAGTTTCCAAGTGGGGTGGAAAACATGAAAAATACCCCAAACCACCACCATCAACAAAAATCTAACACTGACTTGTGAGGTTTTAAGAACGGGATTATCTCAGAGCAAACAAGCAGAGATATGGCTGAAGTAACACACAAAAATGGTTATTCCCCAGAGAATCCAACTGACTAGCAGCCATAACAGATGTTCCCTGGGAAAAAAGGTCAAGCAAACACCTCCATTTGGCCAGTATGGCTGTTCGACACTTATTTCCCCCTAATACTCAAAGAAAAGACATTTTGCACCTGTTTACCCATAGAGAGCAGGTTTTGTCTATGATATCTGTTTAGCCATCTGGAATGTTTCACTGCTTCACTGTTAGTCACTCTACTTAAAATGGAAATATATTGTAATTGGCACAGTTTGTGACTCCTGACTTCCTGTGCAATAATTTTCAGAGCCTTTTCCAGTCCTCATTTACCACCAGATCCAAACTGAGAACACAGCACAGATCTTAAAATTATCTAGCAGGCAAAAACTTGATACTTCTTGGAAGCACTCCTCTTCAAAAAAGGAAGTCTAAGAGGAAAGCTAATGAAACTGCCCTCTTGGTGCACTGTCCTCAGTTATGCAACTGCCAATACAACATCAGGTTCTGATACATTCAGGGGTCAACAGAACCAAATCTCACCCTGACATTTAATAATCAGAGGAGTTCACTGACATTTTTCTAGGGGTGGCATTGTTGGTCAGAATGTGGGACTTGCTGTACTTTCACATCTTATTAGCTTCCTGGCCAGCAGCTAATTTAAGATGAATAGTATTGGAATTTTAACATATCCAAGTGACACAACACACCACCAACAGGCACCTCAGGCAAGATACAGCAGCTCTTCACATGCATGTTCTTGGCCTCCTTCTCCTAGCAGGTCATGCAACTCAGTTCACACCTCTCTCATCTGTTGAAATTTTGTGGAACACAGCTTTCTCTGTAACCCAGGGAGGAAACCTCTAACCTCTTCCTCCTCTCTCCCTCAGTACAAAGGAACAAAAGACAACACATTTTCATTGCTAAAAAATCAGTTTCTGAGCCTGCACATTTGCTGTGAATGGCAGCTCTTAGTATTCTGACTGATCTGAAAATCACGATGCACAGATTTGGAAAAGGCCACCCTTGTGCCCCATGCAATACCTGTGGACTTATTTGATGCTCTCCGTCGAATTTCAGTCACCATCAATCGTGACACTTGAGTAGTAAACTGCAGGAGGTCAGAAAATTTCTCTGTCATTGTACTTGGAGGAGCATTTCCAAACACCTAAACCAAGAGAAAAATGCATTAAAATAATTCCATTTACAAGGATCACTACCAAGTTCCTTTGTGAAGAAGTATTCCTATGGAGATTACAAATTTTTCTTTACATGCTGCAGCATTCATCACTGCACTGGTTTGCACAGTGCATGCTCTAAGATATGTTCAGGGTTGGAATTCAGACCTCATTCAGGGAGGTAAAATCTGATGAATGGAGGGGAAAAGAGAGTTGTAAGTTTTCTTGCAAGATGAAAACCCTGCAGAACCCCAAAAGACTGAGATTACACTTAATGGGGTAAAGAACAGGTACCAGACCAAATTCTCCAACAAGACTTCTGTTTTTAAGATCAAGTCCTTTACTAACTACTACTTCTTTATTATCTACTAAATATAATAACATGTATAAAGTCTTTTAAAAGGACTAAGAATTAGAACTGCCCTGTTATGTCCTTCCTCAACAAACTGACAATACCAGAAAGTCTCCCATGTTGCTGATATCCCAAGGACTTACTATCTTTTGAGATCCCCCTGAACACAACAGCAGGCTTTTTTTTTATAAATTGTCACTTAATTCTAGTAACTTATTCTTCATTATTAAGCATTGATTTTGTTATTAATTTATGTATTAGATCACATATAACAGGAAAAAATGTGTTAACTCTGTGGTATTACACTAAGCTATGGAACACAATCTCAAAATGGATTAGGTTGTTGCTGCAGTAATTTACTTTTCATTCAAGACTTCACAAAAAAATGAGTCTTTATCCACATTTCTAATGTAAAACTTGCACTGAAATGGTCACAATAAACCCATGATATTCATTATCAAACAAAGCATGCAATCCCAATTATGGTATCATCACTTGTGTTAGTGATGAAGAAATAGAATAGCCTGCTCAACACCTGAAAAGTCTGCTTGTTTAATTTTTTATCTCTTATAGATATTTATGTAACCTTCAGTAGTGTCCTTGATGAGCATAAAAGATGACAATATTTTTCAAGTAAAACCTAAGTTCAACAGGTTACACTGGCCTCCCAGAAGGAGGATGTGTTCTACAACAGTACAGTTGATTTGGACTCAACAGCTGCTTCACCCTTGTCTCCTTTCTCTGGGTGACCCAGCTATCCTATTACAGCTAAACTGCTGACATACTTGGCTGAGGTCATTCTCAAGTCCAGGGACATCAAGTGAAATCCATTATTACAGCCAACAAGAATGCAAGGTAATTGTGGTGCCAGCTAACCTTGGAATCCCAAAGTCACTGAAGAAGACTGAAAAAGCAGAAGGAAAGAATAACCTTTGTCAAAGTTTGACTTCTTACCTCCCTTAGTATCAGCTGCTCCGGCACATCACAAAACAGCCAAAAATATTTCTCCTGTCTACTTTCATTGCAAAGTCATGATGAAATGGAGCCAGAAATACAACACTGAAATGGAACACTCAGTTTCCTCAAAATAAAAGTAATTTTCACCAAAGGCAAAAGTATTTCTCATAGTGGAAAGATCAACTGCCATTATCATTAAAGCAAGCAAATGGAAGACCAGACATTACAGGCAGACAACTGTTTTCTGCACACCAAGAAAAACACCTCTCATTTGAATTACAGACTACACAACATGCCTAATACAGACAATCCAAGTTTCCCTAAATATTTCACAAGACCTCCTTTTGCAGTTGTTTGCATCAGCTCCCAATTCATCCAGGAGCCCCTAACTTCCACAAAGCTGTAAGAAGGGAAGAGGGCCTTGAGGTCTGCGTGCTCACATGACATAAGCAAGATTATCTAGACCAGAATGCACATTAGCATCTTGTTGTCACTAATAGTTTAAAGCTCTTTCACCCAGACCAAGTGAAGAAGAAAAACTATTGGCCCCGTTACCTGTCCTGAGCTTGCTCAGATTTGTCAGTAGTTACCAGGAAATGCAGAGAACTCAAAGTTACAGTAAAAGGTTAACTGAGGTCAAGTGGATTTTAATTAGCTACCCTATAACCAAGTTTGCACTATGTAGAATAAGCATCTCCATTGGATATTTATATACCCTTAGACTAAAAGTGGTAGTAAAAACCAAGAACAGGATGTTACACATTTTACCAGTAAATCGTCTTTTTAATATGGAAAAGCAAGGCTCTTTTAAGATAACGTACCAATGTACCACTTACTCAAAACCAGCCTCTTCATCATTCTATCTACTTTTCTCACATACTGCACAAGCACTACCACCACGTTGGTAGAGCAGTGCTTCCAAAAACTCACTGAACTCTGAAAGGAGCCTTTTGACTACTCTTCCACGGGGCCAATCTTTTCTTAATTATGCACCAATTTAGCTTTTCATTACTATGTGATTCATCATTTCATAAGCCTCCCTGAACAATGAGAAAAAAGAAGTGGTCTGTAAACCCACTTGTTACCAGAACTAGCAAGATGGTTTTATCCACAGCAGATATGAGACATGCTCTATATAGAAACCAAACTTAAGAATGCTTTAGCTCTGCTGAATTTACTGATTAATAATCCTCAAAATAAAAAAATAAAAAGGAAATGAAGCTGCATTTCCTACAAAACTTGAGATACCTCTGATGAAAGGAAAAAAATCAAACCCATGGCTAAGCAAGAAAGTCAAGAGCTCCTGGATACCCTGGTTATTTAACTGGCTGCCAGCTGCTGGCCACTTGGATGCCTCTGGGAAGCAGAGTTACCTTCTTCACTCTAGATCTCTGCACTCAGCAAAAATAATGCTTCTCCCAGGACTCCTTACTGCATTTTGTGCGCACACACACACACAGATTGCAGCCAAACACACGCAGCTCCCACTTCCAACAGCTCACCACTCTGGTACAGGAGACATTCTGGACTACACATAAAGGCATGGCACAGAAGTTTTGATCTGAGCTTAACAATTTGTTTGAGTTTCTCCTCCTAACAAAAACATCCCAATCTTGTAACAGAAAATGCTTTTATAATACACCATCGTAATTTTTGCTTAAGGTAGTAACAGGAAAAGTACTCTATCACACTTCGAAATCTTCAACAGAATAAAGATAGCCATGGAAAGTAACTGATAGATGGATTCAGAGTCTGAATTTGAACAAATTTATTAACTGATCACTTAAAACTTCTGCAGCTAAGGATTAAGTTTGAGAAACAAGAAAAATTTTAGAAAGGAACTTCTAATAATGTTTTAGTGTTTCCTGACAGCAAAAGTGTCCCTTCTCAGAGAAAAGCTGTATCAGAATTTTAGAGTGAACAAAGAATTACCATATCTGCCACTGAAAATCTCTTCCAAGACTCTTTAGAAAATGAGATATTTTTTCTTGTACTATTTTATATTCCAATCACAGCTTGTCTTGCTGCGACCTGCAGCGTTACTAAGCTAGCAGGATTGTTCCAAAGCAACCTGTACCATCAAGAGTTGACACTCCAGAAGACATAAAACTAGATAAGCTGAGGAAGCCCCAGCAGACTCTGTATGTGAACATCAAAAGAAGAAGGTGGCATCAACCAGGAATCTAAAGAGGTAAACTGCGAAAGTAGAAATAGATGGCATCACAACTGCTCAGCCTCTTGAATACAGGCAAAGAAGAATGCCTTTACATGAAATGCAGGGAAAAAATCCCCCTATAACAGGATGAGATCTGACTGATCAGGAAAAATCAGTTTTGTTTCGGTTACACTATCCCAGTTCATCAATGACTGATAATAGTTATCAAGGTCTGCAACAAAGTGAAAGAGCAGAAACAACACCTGCTTTCCTCAATATGCCAAGCTATGATCCAGATTTTAGAGGCTGAAAACTGAAGTGACAACATCTGGCAAGAGCCTGTATTTGTGGCACGAAGGACAGCCCCAAGAAGCTCACAAGCTCAAAGTAGGTAGAGCTTGAGGACAGCGATGCTAAAACTAAACAAGGAAACTGAGGGGGAGAAAAATGAGGAAAGAGGAAGAAAACAGCCAGAAGTAGGACTGAAAAACAAAACATCTGGCAAACATGTAAGAATGTGCCTTCAGCACCAAGTTCACTTCAGTAAAGAAGGGTACAAAAGAGTCCCTAGGACTCAGAGAAAAGAGCCCATAAACAAAACTAGATAGATCTTGCAAAAGAATAGAGACATGGGGAACCTGGGAAAGGAACAGCTACAACAAAAAAGGGGAAAACTGGGAAAAAGAGTAGCCAAGACCCATTCATACAAATAAATATCACGGAAACCAACAATCTGTTCAAGAATATAAATGGTACCTGAGATTACTTTGACAAGAGCTGATTTTCATGAAGTAAAAAGAAAACTTGGGGCTACTGATTTGGTTTTCAGAATGCTTCAGCACATGGGCTGAATGAAGGACAGTTAGAACATATGGTGCAAAGACATGAAGTAACTTCATGGGTTTCAGCAGAGTGCAGAGGAGGAGCTAAGAATTAGGACAAAGCCAGCAAGTGGTGTAAAGGGAAGAAGGGAAATGTGTATTAAGAAAGAAAACAAAAAAGAGAAAATGCATAAACAGTGGAGAAATTAAAACTTAGATTTTTTTTTCACCTCAGAAGTCGAATTGAAGTCTTTCCTTTGCCTGCTATACAAGTATTGATACACTAGTTTTACTTAAACCCAGTAATATCACCTCTGCAATTTCTGTAGATATAATGCTTCTGCCAGTAGTTACCACAAAGACTAAGAAAAAATTCTTCTCCACCTGCACATCAGAGTTAAGTGCTGAAGAAGCTCAAGTGGGGGCATTCTATTTTCCAGAAGCATCAGCCTCATGCAACCACCAGAGGGAGATTTCTAAGTATACCTGCATCAAAATAACCTTCACAGACTCAAGGCAAGATTAGGACTCTACTGTGCTAATTTGTAAAAACAAATCAAGAAAGTCCGTAACTAAAAGGCATATAATCTACGAAGATAAATTAAAGAGGAGGCATATGAACTGAGCTTACTTCTCCTAAACTCACACAACAGGTTACCAGTAGAACTATGACCTAGGGCACCAGAATGGCATTCAAGTGATCCATCCACTAAAGCACACTACCTAGTAGACTGAAAATCCTAGTAATACTATGTCTTGACTAGGATTAATTTTTCTACATAGCATTGTTGTAGTTTAACCTCAACTGGAAGCTAAACACCACACCGACCCATTGCTTTCAGGCGGAATAGGGCAGAGAAACAGCAAGGTAAAAGGTACAAAACTCATGAGTTGAGATAAAGACAGTTTAATAGGGAAAGAAAAAGCCACGCAAGCAAGCAAAGCAAAACAAGGAATTCATTCACTGCATTCCATGGGCAAGTGTGCCCAGCCTTCTCCAGGACAGCAGGGCCCCATCACGGGTAACAGTGAGTTAGAAAGACAAATCACTTAAACATCCCCTCCACCTCCCTCTCCTTCTTGCCCCAGTTTTATCCTGAGCCTGACATCATATGTGGGGGATATCCACTGGGTTGGCTGGGGTCACTGAGTCTCCTCCCTGGTCCATTTGCACTCTCAGCCTCTTCACTGGTGGAGTGGGGTGAGAAGCAGAAAGGCCTTGTCTTTGAGAAAGCACTGCTCAGCAATAACTAAAACATCCCCATATTGTCAGCATTATTTCCAGCACAAATCCAAAACACAGCCCACACTAGCTACTGTAAAGAATATTAACTCTATCCCAGCAAAACCAGCACAAGCATGCAAGCAGCTCACTGTCTAACACCTTCATAAGTCATACTTTCAACAAAACATCCTTTTAGTTTTTGGATTATTCCAGTTCTCTGAGCTAGCATATACAAGCACAAATCTATCACCCAAGAAGTAAAGAGTAAGAGCACACAATGGGGAAAAAACCAGAAAGCTAGATGTGTACCTACTGGTCTTTCATGACCCTGAAACTACCATGAACATTATTATTCACAATAACCTGGTGAGGTAACTGACTGATACAAGACATCAGGAGGATTTAGTTCCTATTAATTCCAGTGACAGTTGCCATAGTTCTGCTTCAAAACAAAATCTCAGTGCCTAAGTGTGGGGAGATAGAATGTAAGAAAATAAAGATAGTGCAAAAGGTAATCTCACCCCTGAGGAGTTGCAGCTGTACTAATCACCAAAGATTAGGAACAGGCCTGCCCTTAACAGGCCACAGCTGTGTCCAGTAAGATGAGGGCTACAAAAGAGTGGGCGAGCTGGGTGAGGAGAGAGTTGGGGTTTGTTGGCTGTGCTGTGAAGAGAGTTGGAGGCTGTGAAGAAGGAGTCAGTGCAGTGAGGAGCTGCCCATGAGAAATCACCGAGAAGGTATAGAACTTTTAAAATATGATGACAACACACAGCAGTACTCCTTCTGTCTGGCAGAAATGGTGAGGACAGTCTCTACCTCATGTCAGGGCCCTGAGGGCACTCTCTTCCCCTCCTGGGGATCTGACTGCTAGGGCTCAGGGCAGTCTAATGCCCTGTGATGCAGCTGCTGGTCTTAGGGAGAAAGTAGGTGGGACTCAGTGAAGTCTTTCTTCACCTGCCATTCACACAGGATCTGATTTTAAGCTCAGGCTCTGGCTCTTTGAGTCCCAACCAGTCTGCATTGCAGCTGCATCATAGCCATGCCCACGCCTGGCTGTGGGCCCTTCTGATGCACTTGCCCCTGACCCATGAATTTGCTTCCCAGCCTGACCCCAGACCTACGCCATCATCCATGGACTTGCTGTGCCTGGCTGCCCCCTTCCAGCTTGCCCTGCTCCCTCTATGAGGGCAGTGGGATGAGCCCTGGCTGGTGGGGCATCCCCTGTGGCTCACAGTTACCCACCTCTTACCTTGGGAACTCCCTCCCTTGCTGTGCCACCCCAGTAGCCCACTCTGGGGTGCCATGACCAAGTTGTTGACCCAGTCTGTGATCCATTGTAGGTGATGAAAGGTTGGCGTTTTGCTCACCTCTGGTTTTTATGTACCTTTAGCTGTGGGGCACAGGCACACCCTCCAGCTTGCCTTTTGTCAAGTGAATCTAGCACATTTGGTCCCACACACTGGGAGAAAAAGTAACAGGTCTGACAGTAATATGCCTGATCATGCAGCACAATGATCTTATAATTTAATTACATCTTTACAGAGATTCTCTTACAAGAATTTTTAAGATTGAAGATTACCATGCTAAACACAAAGGTTAAGGGTATTTATGGGCATGGCTGCTCAATGAATTTCAGTAATAACTGTAAGGTGACTCAGACGTGTTTTGCCTAGAGTTTCTAGAAGTTTGTGAGGGGGTCCTTTACAAACAGACAAAGATAATAAAATGGCCTGGGCTGAAACGTGGCTTATGGCTCACTTGTAGTCATAAGCTAGGATAATGAAGATAACTCCAGCTACCAACAGTTTGTGTATCAACATAGGCAGTGTTCAGTGTGAGAGAAGTTAATAACACAGCAAACTCTGCAACTGGAATCTGTTAATATAATTTGCCTCATGAGACAGAAAATAGGTTGCAGGTTTTGTCTTCCTGCCTTCCTTCCTTGAGGATTCATTGGCAGAGGAAGCCAGTGTCAAACTGCTCTGATAAATTATCGTTTCTGTGCGCAAAACACATAATTCAGGTTTCATCATCCTTTCCTGTCAATAAGTTTCAGTCTGCTGGGGAATGATCATTTCTATGTTAGCTTCTGCCTCTGCTACAATTGAACCATGTTCAAGCTCAGGATGATAAATACATATAGCAAATTGTTTAGACAAATTGCCTCCCTGATAAACCATCAACTTAAATTAACAAAACTTTTAAACATTTAGTATTGCATCTGCTCTGTGATTTTTGTTTTAATTAAAAAATCAATTTATTAATCTCTTCAATATGCCACATTTCTGTTTCACTCTCTCTATAAATGTGATGCTCTTTTAGTCAAACATTTGGAACGCTTTTCCTGTCTTTTCATAGTTCCACCTCATTGGGCCTAACCTCAGAACTTTGAGTTTCTCTCAGGCTGACCAACTGATGTTTCATCTCTTTTCTTTTTCTAAGGAGTAAGTTGGGGATTTTCTCTCTAAGTAACTACACGTTGATTCATTTGTCTGTTTACTGATTTTATTTCTATTTCTTTTTTTGCATCTGTATCCTCCCCTTGTGTTTTAGGTCAAAGGCATTATAAATGAATTCACAATTCTTTCCTTGCCTGCCAGAATTACTGCTTATAAAAGTCTGGTTTCTAATTCCTTAGACTTGATGAGGGACCTTTGCCCTGAAGCATACAGTTTGATATCCCAGTCTGCACCCTTTCTAATGAATGTTCCCATTATATACTTACTTGTTCAATCTTCTTTTGAATCTGAGTAACATTTGACCCCTGAGATGACATGCAGAAAAAAAAAAAATCCACATTTTAATCTCTTCCTATTTAAAAAAAAAAAAAAAACCTATTTAAAAAACCAGACTTCCTTCCTGTGTTTCAGATGTACTGTACCTAGTTCTTCCACAGTCTTTCATTTCCCTCTGTGTCTGTCTCCTTCTGGCTCTAAACAGTTTGCATCTTTTCAGTCCTTCTTTGTATAAAAGCTTTTGTAGGACTATTCATGACCACTGTCTGTCTCATGTCTTTCCATTCCTGCAGCTGGTTTTTGTGAGATGATGATACATCTGGCTATGGGTGCTCTCAGTTAGACACATCATTGATTTGTAAAACAGAAAATAATACAGCCCTCTATTATTCTCTAGGCACACTTTTTTGATCATCTGTGCATAATGGGAGCAATAGCTTCTTCTTGATGTCTTTAAAGTGACTGCATATCATCTGCACTAGAGATCCAGGCTATCCAAAACTGACAGATAATTCAATCCTAAAATAATTTTTGGAGTGTGTACAAGGCAGAAAGAAGAGATTGACACGTAGCTACTAGGAAGAGTGTCCTTTGATGTAGAAACAGATAAAGTCTAAACCAGACATAATTTTTCAGAATCCATTTTCTGAATGTCTTTTTTACTTTCAAATGCAATTCTTCAAGTCAGATGTTTGCCAATTTACAACATGAAATTCAGAGCCTGTTGGGCAAGCTTTTATTCTAAACTATCATGCTGGTTCTTCCTTTTAGCTGCATGTAGGTTTCCAACACATTCTTCTTTTAGTCTGATCAATAGATAAATGAATTGCCCTTAGAGATAAATATTTTAAAATGGAATCTTTTATAAAATAGGGTGTGGGTTTTTTTCAGTAGATGCTAAGCAGCTGAATTATTAATTGCACCTGGAGTTTCAGGTGCTTAGCAATTGGTCCTTACTCTCCACCAGCTTTCAAATGATATATATGCTTTCAATTAGATCCTTTTTGAATCCTGTCAGTGGCAGGATTCACATTTTCCACTGCAGGATAAGGCACATTTCATGCACTCCATCTCCTCTCCTTGCTTGCTTAACTCACATGCCTCAAATCTGAGATCTTCACAGAGACAAGAAGAAAAAAATATAGAATTATCTAGCAGTAATCTCCTTAAATCATACTCTAGGCTAGGTGTTTTAAGTGAGAGGAAGGGAACCTAAGGTGAGCTCTTATAAAGCCAGTATTGCAATCCTTCAATCCTTTTCCTTTCCTCCTCTGTGGAATGCAGTATTTATGCAAGAGAAATGCTCCTAGGGGAGCATTTGGAAGGGCCTTGAAAGGGCCTTGAAAAGAATTATAGACCATGAGAAGATGGGAAAAAGGGTTCGTTATTTTTATTTCTCAATTGTTGAATTATCTTGGGAATGGTAGGTACATTCAAAAGGAAAAAAGGTTTTTCATAGGTATGAAGTCACAAGAAAATACAGTAGAAGATATTGTGCAAGTAGTTTGAGGAGTAAAGTTAAATTGCTAGAAGGGGCTACTTTCACTTGAGTGAAGAGACTCCTTACTTTCAAGGAGCAAGTTGCATGCCAAATCTGGCAGAATGTATGTTGAACTTCCATGTTCTCTTTCCCTAGTCTGATGAGGGGAATATTTTGAAAAGCTAATGCTAAGTGTTTAAAGGTGAATTGCTGGAATCAGGCTTAGTTTGAGGAAGACTTTGCTGTTTCCCTACAGTCTCTTATGCTCTTTGCACATATAAGTCTTGTAGCTCTAAGTACACTTGCAGATCTAGTCCTTGGTGTCCAGAATGCAATTTCTGAAGAGCTTGTACTTGAACAGGAGAGAGTTTTCTCAGTCATCTCACCTTGTGTGTCTCTGATTATGCCTTAAATAAATGTTCGTGTTTAGAAACTGGACTGTAGTGTAAGTGTTCTCCATCTTAAGCAAACCTCCAGGGGAAGTGTTTTGGCTTAGGGCTCTTCTGAGTAAGATATGGAAACTGTTCAGATGAGTCCTCTTAGAAGCCAGAAGAGTTGTATGTCTGAAAAAAAAGGAAAACTAAGGAGTAAAGGCCCCCTTCTTCTACCCTTCAGGCACTTTCTGCTGGCTAGGAGCTTAGTGGGTTTTTGGATGGGCTGCTACCTGCTTTTGAGTGTTTGAAGGCAAACTTGAGGATACAACACTAACAATGTTATAGGAAAATTAACTGGGCTAGACAGATGAAACTGTGGTGATGTAATGAGTTATACCTTGCTGAAAGAGTAGAGGTGAGAAAAAGCTCAGCTGGCTGCCAGGTTCACAAGCAGTGAACTTCCACCTGGCCTTTCTAGCCCCACTGCTCTGTGAAGCACCCTAAAACTAAGCCACAGTCCATCAGTGCAGTGAAGAAGAGGTTTTCATGCTCCTTTGAGATGTGTGTGAATAATTAGTTGAACTTTTTTGTTCAGACTAAGTTAATAAGCTGCAGTATATTATGTGTTTAATAGACAAGTGAAAACACAGTGGATTTCTGTTATCTAACTCTACCATGGCTTCTTGTTGCTGTGTGTGGGAAGCTCCTTCAGGAAGAATTTGGAAGGAGAAAGCCCTTCTCAGCTTCATAAACCTGTAACTTGAATACAGAATTGCCTGGGCTACAATGTCAGGATAATTAACAATGAAACAGCAGTGGTGAGGGAGCTATCAAATGGCATATCTCTGAATCAGTATCAGGTCTGGTATTAATTAATGAAAGCACTAATTAAGGTTCCTATTAAACAATCTGGAAGACAAAATGAAGCATGCATTGATCAAATTTGTAGAGGCTAGGCTGAAACTACAGAATGATTGATCAAGAGATTTTAGAGCAAGAGGCAAATTTTAAATAGGGTGTGATTTTAATTTAGATAAATTTAAGCAATGCACTAGAGGGTGACACTTAATAAAATGGAGGGCTGCTGATTAGAGCTCATTAACACAAAGAACTAGGAGAGTGGGTAACAAATGGGGCCCAAATCCTAATACCATGGAGCTTTAAAAAGACAAATAGCTTTCCTGGCTGTGAAGAGAGTAAAAGCTAGGTCATTTGTAGGACAGGGCTATAGGAATATCTATTCTGTGTTTCTAGTGTGGCACTACGGGTCTAAAACTTCAGCCAGTTAATCATGGGAAATTAACTCTTTGATTGTGACCTCAAGGCTGGCTATTAAAGGAATTAAGTTTCTGAAAGCAGTGCTGTGCTGATAGATCTGTGTACATGGCCTCTGAGAGGCACATGAGCACAGTGTCTTCCACTGACAGCCACCTCTCAGCCATGTGACACCTCATCCCACACCCTGCTTATGATCCATTGACTTCTGATGCATTCCTTTACTTGGCACAATGCAATGGGAGGAAATGCTTTGGTCAAGGAAAAAGCAGCAGGACATAAGTATAGAAGTCTCAGCCTCTGTCTATCATCTTATCAACCTGTTCCTTCCTGTTCCTGCAAAACTGAATACTTGACATTATCTTCTGACTGGGCAGGGTAAATTGGGTGAACATGAAAAGCATCTCCAAGGAAAGAAGTTTTGAGAAATGGATGCTGGGTTTTGAGCTTTTTTTTACAGCTGGGGTCTTTCTTTTCTTACAGTGACGTCATCTAGATTGAAGCCCTGGTACAGCAGAATTACCATTGCAACCAGTTGCTCTTCATGACTTTGTATTCTTGGGAAATAAGGAAGGAAAGGGGGAAGCAAACTGCTTCATGCATGCTTGGGAAGGGTAGAAAAAAATCTGAAAATGCTTCAGCATCTTGGAGGAATTATAGACCAGTTATTTGGTCCAACAGTTTCAAGTAAGCTGTTGGCAACCAGACTTCTAGTATTTGTAGTTATTTGATGCCTGTGTGAATGCCTCTACACAAGTGTGCTGTATTATGCTTGAGAAGCATTCTGGAAACTCAGGCGATTTTTCTTGCAATAAAAGGAAATAATATTTTTTGGCACTGCACCAGCAATGAATCTATATATTTGGGAATCAGTTTATTGCTGACATTTCTTTAACTGTATCTTCTTTCTTTAAAAAGCAGTTACTTTTATGCAGAATTAATGATGCCATTTGCATATCCTTAGGGTTTTTTTATAGTTATAGCTTATAATTGCACAGAATCATAGAACAGTTGAGGTTGGAAGGGACTCCTTGGAGATGGTGTAGTACAGTATCACGCTCAAAGCAAAGTCAGAAAGAGCAGACTGCTCAGGACTGATTGCAAGGCTTTGAACTTGTCCGAAGTTGAAGACTTTCAGCCTTTCTAGCAGCAGGTTTCAATGCTTCATCACTGTAACAGTGGTTTAATAAACAAATAATTATATTTACATGGAACTTAGTGCATTTCAGTTTCTGCCCATTTCCTCCGGTCCTTTCACATGGCACTGCTGAGAAGTCAAGCTCCTCCTCCTTCATTTCAGCCTCTCAGGTATTTATGCATATTAAGAAGATCCCCCTGAGTCTACTCCAGACTAAACAGTCTGAGCCCTACTCCAGGCTAAACAGTCACAGCTCTCTGTTTCTCCTCCCATAATAGATATTCCAGTCCCGTAATTATCTTCATGGCTCTTTTCTGGACATCCTCCAGTATAATCATGTCTTTTTTGAACTCGGGAGACTGTTACTGGACATGGAAGTAAAATTGAAGCGTTAAAATCCTAGAAAATCTAAATTAGTGATGCATATCAAAGACAGAGTTTGCATCATTCCAAATAAAAAAAAAAAAAAAAAGGGAACTGGATCAAGTTTTAACTAGAATTGAACTAATAAATCCTGCTCAAAAATACAGAAAATCAGATTAGTTGAAAATGTTGGACTAACAGCTCTGCTGGAGTTGTTACTTATCAAAGCAATGAGGTGGGGGGGGGATGGGGGAAGAAGCAAATTCTTATTCTGACAGTACACAAAGCCAAAATGCAATACTTCCTTTATACATACAGGATAAGCTTCAAGGACCCACATGCCATGGTTTCCTTGGGATAGAGGAACTTTGCAATGAAAGGCATTAGAATGCAAACGTGTCTGGCTAAGATATCAAGATATTTAGAGAAGACAATGAAACAGCTCACAATGAGGGAAAATTACCTGCTGCTGCCTGTCCTGCTGCCAGCAGCTTGCACTGAGTAGTAGGACAAAGTCTGTGTTTGTTCACCAGCTCCTAAATGTGTTTTCAGGGTGGGGGCACTGTGTACATAAGTAGTACCTACATCTATATAATCATATGCATATACCTATGCAGATGCACACACATCTCTATTTTGGTGCAGGTTTTATTCACTCAGTGAAAAGAGAGTTATTTGCTACTATTACACAGGATCCAGATGCTGTTTGTGGATTTTTGCTGCTAGTGATATATTTTATTACTGTCATTAGAGAAGCTTATAATACAGGGCAGGGGCTGTCTAAGTGCTGTGTGGGAGATGCTCAATTCACCTTGACTGATAACACAAGAATTAGTTAAACAAATAGGTTAGTGCTATTCTTGTTGATACTGGATAGTTGCCAGGCCGGAGCCGAGAAGTTTAGTCTCTGCTGTTTGTGTTTTCTGAGCATTTTAGTATAAATTCAATTAATTCCTAGGCAGTGTCAGAAATGTTTAAAAGAAAATGGTAGAAATTTAAACAATCATGGCATGAGAAGTGAGGGGATTTCTTTAGTAAAAACACAGGGTACAACAAGAAACTGTTCTTTCAGGTGTCAGAACACATTTGGAATTTTTTTGTCACATTATTTTACACCCGAGAAAGGAGACTTTTTCACTACAACCCTTAAACTAAAACATTCTGACAGCTGATACTGTTTGTTGAAAACCTGTCTTTGCTTTTCTTGGCTTGTTACTGCTTTTCTTAAACAGGGTGGAGGGCAGAAGAATGCTTGTGATATGTACCCACTGACTTAGTCTTGACAGTGCAAATATTTCCTAGCTAAGAAACCTTTCTCTCTGTTTCAATAAAGACTTTAGGTGCTAATCAAGGAAATGCAGAATTCTGATATTTGCCAAGGTATGGTTCAACCAGTTGATGTTGTCCACACTTCTGAGGCTCCATCCATCTGGATTACTGCAGGTGTCTCCCTTTGTGCTCCCTAAGCACCCATATGGAGCACAGAAGGGGTAAGCATACAAGTGCCTGCTGAGACACTGTCCTTAGGTCAATCTGAAACGAGCCTGTGGTGCTCCATTCCTCTGAAAGAGCTTGGTCATGCACTTCAGAACTTTGCAAAGAAGCAACTTCAGCCTGGTATGATTTTGCAGGGAATGGCATAAACATAACACTCTGATTTTAGGTAAAAGTCTGAGGTTATACAAAACAAATATGTCCTAGTATACGTCATTTTAAAGGAATCAGTACAGCAAACTGGAGCTCAGAGTTTTTGCTTGCTTGACTCTTTAATGCCTGTGGCTTCTGTTTTTGCTTTTATTATTCTTGTCCTTCTGCTTGTGGGGATCCTGGCTTTGCAGAGCAATTAAAATTCCCATGCTACGATGTGTCACTGATCTTTGTAACATCCTCCTGGCTTCACAGTAACGAATGCACTTGGCAATTTACAGTGCTGACAACTCCAGTTTTCTTCTGCTGCTCAGGTGGTCAGAGTCACACAAGTGCCAACAAATTTTATAAAGCACAGAAACAGTGATTCTGACTCAGCAGGGCTTTGTACCAAAGTGAGGGCAGGAGAGGTATTGTGCCGAGAGCCCAAAATTGGCTGGCATCTCTGGATAGGAAGTGAAACAGGAAGATCACCTTGTGAGCAGGCTTACTGCCATCCAAACAGATGGGCTGAAACATAAGCAGCCAAACAGTCATTTAGGAACACAAAAAGGATTTGTTGAAGGCACATTTCCAAGCAGGAAATGTCAGAATGTTTGCCTGTGTCAAGCATCAAACCTGAAGGGAGGGATATATGCAAGTAGTGTGGGACGAGTTAACACAGAAAACAAACAAGTAAATCTGTCTTGGATCCTTCCCTGAATCCATTGAAAGCTTTTTTGTAGCTGTGAGACCTGAAAAGGAGGAGTGGGAGAAGAGTCCTGCAAAGCAATATTATTTCCCTACCATATGGATTACTTTCCACAAACTGTGCTGACAAGGTAAAGAAATTATTTCTTTTGCCTCCTACAAATGTTGATATGCATGAGGCACATAACATTCTCTGACTGGTTAGTCTTTAGCAGCTGTATTTAATAGCTTTAGGATAAATTCTGTAGCACTATCCAAGATCTAAATAATTGAATCATAGAATGGCCTGGGTAGGGACTGACCTTAAAATTATTTATTATGGATAGAGACATACCTTAGGAAAGACTTAAAAACTGGGAGTTGTAGTGAGGACCGAATTGCTTTACTGTAAAAAGATCCCAGCTCTGTGACTTGTCTACATAAAAGGTCAACAACAACAGAGAGAGGAAGACATCCACCCAAACTTCCATAATTCTGAAACTCAAGAACCTAGGATGCTAATTGATGGAAATGTGCTTTGCTGCTTTTCCATCCACTACAAAAGCCCAACAAATACTTGTCTGCTGATCAAAATGCAAACGAGAGAAGGGGTCATAAAGACAAATGTAATGACTTGAAAGGAAATGAGTTTGCAGGTAAGATTTAAGGCAAAGCCCCTAGTTGCAAGCTAAGCTTTATCTGAGCTTGCACTGTTATGCTCTGTGACTGGTGCCTTGCAGTTCCAGTTTAGAAAGTGGGGAATGAATGAAAGCATTAATCTGACTGCAATCCACATAACAGGATTGTGTGTGAAACAAAAGTGAAACCAGACAGTGCAGTCGGTGAAATACAGCTTGAGGAGGAGGGGTGAATGTGCTGGAAACAGCAGTTTTCTAACCTCTTTACTGCAGCTGAACAAGCTTTAAGAGGCATCAGGCATTAGGGGGGCTAGGAAAAATCAGGAGCTGGTTACTGTTATTTGATTTTGCAGCAGAATGCTCTTACCAGAAGTAGAGCTATTGGAGCAGGCTGCCAGGGAAATGATTTGCATTTGGTAGAACTGCCCCTCAGTTCTTGCAGCTCACAGTGCCCTTGTGGCACTTAAACACTAGTCATTTGTTGGAGGCTCTGCATTTGATGTTTTGATTTTCACCAGTTGCGCTACAGAAAAGGATTGTGCAACAGTCGAGGACTACGAGTCTTTGGGAAGAGGAGGAAAACATGCATTCAGAACTCCAAACAGGGAAGCAGTAAGAGAAATTGCCTAAATTATGGATAATCTGCTGCATAAATCTGTCGTCTCCGGTTTCATAAAGCTTCCTATCCATGCAATTTGGAAACTTACATCGACAGTGAAAGCCAAGAGGATTCAAGAAAAGGTAAAAGCAAATTAAAAAAAGAACTACTTCAGTTGTAACCCTGGGGGTGATCGAGCCATATCTTACAGGGGAGGATCACAAGTTTAGCTGCACTGCTTTCTAAATGTCAGTATCTGCGAGTAATGGTTCTATTTAGGATTTTATGAGAGCACTGTGAATTTGAAAAAAATTGCTCTGAGAACAAATAATTTTTGATTCTGAGGAAATTACTGGGGACTTAAAGCATTGAGAGACCATGAAGTTTTAAGTAGTTATTACCTGCCTCTTGAAGATCACAGAAGCCCATCTTTCACTGCTGTCATGAGCTGTTTTCAGTGTAATTCCAGTTCATCTTGAACCACTCATCTCCATACTAGCTGTGTAAAAAAAATTGTTAAACTTCCTTATGTTTAACATAGTTTTGAATCTGCTTGTTATGATAAGGGGGGAATATTTGACCAAATGAATTTCTAAATAGGTATATAAAATATATAAAAAAATAAACCAAAGTTCCCTTCTTTTAACTCTTTTCTTAGCCATAAGCTTTATGCTGTGCTGTTCTCTGTTTCTGTAAAGGCTTTATCTTTTCTAAGATCAGGTGTAGGCACTGGTCAGTATTTGGGCCCTTTGTCTTGTAAATGTGCGTTAAATAAAAGGTTGCAGTCTTGGCAGTAGGGCTTGTAACCTGAATTCTTAAATGTTTTGGTAGGTCATGATTTCTTAACTTAAATGCAATATGGATATCCTTAGGAGAACTGAATTGTAATCTGAAGCTGTTGCTGTTTCACAAGGAAATGGAAGCTGTTTTGCATGGGCGGGGGGAGAAGGGGTGAGTCTGGAATGAGGCCGTCTCTGATGAGTTACTGTTCCTTTTCATTCCATATGTGCTGGATATTTAGCTGTGTGATGAGCATTCAGAAGAATAAGAGCTATAACAAGAACTGAACTTCTGCATTCCTTTGAAACAGTTAAACTTCTTTGGTTCTGTGTGCTAAATGATGCTGAATAGCATACTTTTCCAAAAGAGAGGTCATCAGGCAAAGAAAGACACATTCCTTTGCCATGATATAGTTTGGAAATAAAAAGTGCCAGGGCTGTAACTGGCAGGGGGTGGGTGGGAGGGAAATCTGCTTTTCCTGTTTTGGTACAGTAATGTTCATGATTTTCTTTCTTGCTCCTAATGTTTTTACAATGGCTAACAGCTCAAGCACTACATGCTTAAAGAAACATCGTGTTCATTCTTCTTGGGTTTGTCAGATGTTGGCAGGGCTGATACCACATAGTAACACTTGCTGCTTTGACTCTACAAACACAGAGTGCAGTTTTGCTCTGGAAGCTGCCCTGCATGGTGTTGAAAATAAGCTCTTTATTTCTGAGGATCACAGTCTTTTATTTAGCAGGGTAAGTCCTTGGGACGGTTTGCTTAACGCTGACTGAATGTCTTTTAATAAATACTACTAGTAGATAAATGCATTTTTCTTGGAGGGTTTCTGTTGTTTTCTCACTATTCACCCTTTTCTGATCTCAGCAGGCATTAAATTTAGGTTCCAGAGAGCTTAGCACATTCTAACTGTGCTATTGTCATGTTCTGTTCTGATAGATTTGCCTCATGCACATAGTGGTGCTTGCCCAGTCACAGAGGCAAAAATCACAAGCAAAGGATACATGCTGGGTTAGTTGGCTAATAACTTTTGAATTGTTCAAGATTTATCCTGACAGCTGAACTTCAGAGGATGCACAGGCCAGTTGTAACTTAAACATTCATTGGTGGAACGGAATGAGAGAATTAGAGATTGAATTAGAGAGCAACCTGTAACTTGATGCTAAATTTAATCATTCCGCCTGCATAAGTATGTGAATGTCCTTAGTGCAATATACTTCTGTCACTGCTGCTGCCACTGCTGGAAGAAATCCATTTAATCAAAACAAGCATTGATGTGGTTATTAGCATGTTAGTCCTGAGACAAAAAGCTTTATCAATATAAAATGAACTGAATGTGGTGCTGCTATCCATTCTCTTTACTTTGCTTGATATTGTGCACTGAATGTAATGAGGCTTGTTGAAGGACTGCTGTTCACTGTGGTGTTCCAGAAAAGCTATGCATCCTAGGAGACTTGTTCTCTGATCAAACATTTTAATGAAATGCAACATTAAAATAAGTGTAATGGCTACAATCTGAGGTTAGCTTTGCATGCTCACTTTAATGAGTTGCAATTTCCTCTGGAAACTGACAACTAAAAAATCCTGTTTACCAGTTGCTTAGAAACTGATCATCCGTAAGAGCATTAGACGTCAAATATCTCAGTAAAAACTAAAGCTGGGAAATAAATGTGTATTGTTCAGAAACTATATATTCTGGAAATTACCAGGGCTTTTCATGAAGTCCAAGACATGAACAGATTATAAGAAGGACCTGCCTATAGATAAGAACATCCAGACTTATACTAAGAAGGATAAACTTGCTCGCTTCAGTTCTTAAACCATACAATATGGTTTAAGAAGACTCTTTCAATACTGGCAGTGTATTAAATGTTTCTTTTCTTGGATCAGCTTCTGGAATCATTCCTGACTGAACACACAAGGCCCAGGAGCATGGACTTCAGGGAGTATGATCCAATAATGGAATTATTTATGATCCTTGAGTTTTTTCTCTTATTTTTAATTCAAACTTGAATGCTTTAAAGCAAAGAAATCAAAAGCTTTTCAACAAGCCTTATAGAAATGCTATGCAAATGTGTTTTGTGGCTATGTGGTAAGAGTTTGAGAGGAAGTGACATTTTAACAGCAGTTGAGTTTAGGAGGTAGTTCTGGCTAAATGAGGATTTTATCTAGACCTCTATAGCTTTTTCTTAGGAGAATATGTATTTTTTTAAGAGCAATTCTTATCTAATTCTATACATTGATTTTTTCCATTAAAATTATTATGATAAAGTTCTTGGAAGGTGTGAGGTTTTTAATATTAATTCAGTCTGAGTAAGGAAATGAAACATGCCACTTATTTTCCTTTCAAACATAAAAGGCCTGTTATTTCAGCATGTTTAAGCGGCCTCTCTCTGCTTAGATAAAAAACAATAGAAGGCATGTATGTGGCTTATTTAATGGTGTTTATGCTGGCAGGATTATCTCCTTTCCTTGAAAATATTTTTCAATTCATTTGGCAAAATAAGAAATGATTTTCTTTTGCCTTTGTTGCTAGACAGAGTATATCTCATTAACATTTGAGGAAATTACTTTTCAAGAGTATTGTAAGGTTACCTCTTTCCAAAACATGGCCATAAAGCACAGACTTCCTGTTAAAAATTCCAGCTGGACTCAGATAAAATCTTTTCCTGGAAGAAACTACAGGATGCTTTTTTTCATCGACAATCAGTGGCCAAAGAGTGTGTGACCAATGCTAAAGGAAATGGAAGAACCAACATTTTGTGCAGAGAAACCACCATCTTTCCTCCTGAATCCCAGCAGTAAATAGGCATTTCTTACATCCTTTCCAGCCAATACTTCTTTAGAATTATTGCTCAGCTACACACCAGCCACAAGATGAATGCTAAAGTAATTTCTCTAGCTATTAATTTGTGCATAAGAGTGATACCATCAATGAGGTTGTATACAGGAGAATTAACAGATGGGGCTTTGTCCTTTTGGGAACCTACCAAATGAGTTTTGGGAGCTCAGAACTGAGGCAGCACGGAGTGATTTGTACATCGTGCTTGGCATTGAGAGTATGTTTCTTTAACAGTTAACACAACTGCTCTGGCAGAACCCTTCTTAGCCTCTTTTCTGGAGGAAGTGAACTGTATCTGCCCCTTTCCCCCAGTAACTGCAGAACTCCTGGATAGAGTCTCAAAAGAGGTGAAACACCCACACGCTTAATGAAAATGAGGCTGGTTGGTAAGAGGGGAGGCATCCTATTAAAAGTGCCTTTAAGAGCAGCATTACATCAAAGAGATGATGCAGGGGAGAATAATCAGCAGTACTTCGTGTGCTGGAAAAGCTCCCGTCAGTGTTTGCACCTCTCAAGCACTCAAAAGAAGAATTCCCAAAGCCTACCCTGGAGAGGGTAACTGAGAACATCCTTGACTCCTATCCCTGGTAGTGGTTGATTGCTGCAGCTCAGTCAGTTTGTAAGTCAGTCAATCAGAGGACACCAGACTGCTGGAGACCAGGAGGGACATTCCCCTAGTCACGAGAGAGCTATTGGCATTAGAACATATTTGTCTTTCTCAAGTTTTCCAATCAAATTAATTTAAAAAGCAGTGACTGAATTGGGAGTAGAGTTAGACAATAGCATCTATGCTGAGTGGCATTAAGCTGCCTTTCCTTCAAATCTCTGTTGTAGCTGTGATGAGCAGGATTTGTAGGTCCTTCTAAGGTCTGAGTAGGAACAGTGTACAGATCCTCTGGTGAGGATCTTCTCCTAACAGAGCTTATCAGATGCTTGCTTGTTTAGTGCCTTATTGTTATTTTCCCTTATCTTTAGTTTTCCCCAAAAATGGCAACTCTGTTCAAGTCAAGGTCTTATCTCAAAGTAACTGAGGATTTAACACGTTCTTTGAGGAAGACGGTGCTCACAAAGGATGGGTCTTTAATCAAGGAGAAAAAAGCTCACAGGCTGCATGCAAATAGGATATAAGGTTTCAATCTGTATTTAACATCTGGAATAATTTAGCCCTGGTCAGCCTATACTCTGAAATTGTAGTTAGAAATGCTTATAAAATACTTTATACAGATGAAATAAAAGTTATAGTCCTTGTGCACAGTTTACAGGTGGAAGTTTGCTGTTACATATGCAGTCAGACTGAAATAAATAATTCCTTACAGCTCTAAAATCTACATTAGTTGAGTCAAATTGGCACTGTTCAACTTGTTTGTAAAGGTAGCTGTTATATGCCAAGCAACATTGGTGTAACTGAACCTGACATATGTTTGACACACAATTCCTGAAATTACAGGACTACAGGCATTTTAAAGTGGCATTTCATGTGGCAACCTAAGATTTTGCAAGAATCAGCTCTTCCAAGGGGGAAAGACTTCAGCCACCTAGTTAGTTAGCCTGGAGAAGAGATACTGAGGGTGCAGCTAAAGGGTCTGAACAGGCCATGACTTTATCCAGTGAAAGAACTGGCAGCTTTTGCTGAAATAGCTGGCACTTGATCTCTGCTCTGAGATGAACAATACCTCAGATTCCACGCAGGTTAACCTCTAGCTGGAAGTGATGCTGTCTCTTAGTGTGGAGAGATGTCTCTCTCAGCAGAGATGGCATCTGTGGTTGCTGGTGTTGTAACAGTGATAATGCTTTTATTATGGCTGTGATAGTTCAAGTGCTACTGCTGGCTTACAAAAAAAAAAAAAAAAAAAAGAGAGAGGAGAGAGGCACTCTGGCTTTGTTTTGCTTTTCTAAAGATTTCTATATCTAAAGATACATTTGGTGTAGGTGCCTCAGGTTCACAGTATAAGTTTCTATGAAATACATGGGTATTACAAATGACACAGTACTTCTCTACTAGGACAGCTAAGAAATCTGTATAGTTATTAATGAAAAGTTAATTGTAATGGCTTTATCATGTCTAGTTAATTTTGTTTACAACAGTGTTATTTTTACTTGTTGCTGTGTAAAAACTAATGTATATGTTAAATTTAAGATGATGCTTTAAAAATGCTGCTTGCTTTGAATGACAAAGGCACTCTGATTTTTGTGGTTAAACAGAGACCTAATGAAACATTTTCCCTCATTTCTCTTATTTGTGTTCTGAAGCATAAAAAGCTCTGAGTGCTGTGTATCGCTGGGATGTGGTATCTCCAGAATCTTGGATTCTCTGGTCCTGATGATATCATGTTGTTTAATATTTTATACTTCTATCCATTGTGTCAAAACAACTACTAGCAGTTCCTTGCAGCTCACAAATTCATTTGGAAAACTCTAAATTTTCTGATAGAGATGGGTACCTTAGGTATGTTCTTTGTCACATTAGCTTCTCCTAAGCTCACTTAAATCAATATTCGAGAGACTGGATGAGAACAAATCCCTATTTGGTCCAATTTGGCTTTGTGCTAGACTTTCTCCTGTAGTCATATAGAAATCCCTGTCAGCACTGTATGAAATTTTCCAAGGATGTATAGATTCTTCATTTTTTTACTCAAAGCAGATTTTTTATTTGAATTATCATCAGTGGCATCAAATCTTGAATGTTTTGCCTTTTCACATAAACATCTTTGTTGAATCACCATCTCATATTTCAATCATAGGCTGGGTGTCCACTGCTTTGTGTCAGACATGACCAGGCAATTTTTCAAGCATATGCTATGTCTACCTATACAGACACATTTTAAGATGAGCAGGTTTTGGCATTTCCATAAGAAACCAGCAACTAATACAAAGCACTTGAAGAAACCACTAGGCTAAGCAAGGATCCTAATCACAAAGCACTGAGCTCCTGCCTTTTTCACAAAAGCAAGAAGGAGCTGCTTTCCAAACAGAAATCACAGAACTTATCTAGCTGCTGATGGACTGTGGCAGCTCTTGCCTAATGGTTTATTCAAATTCTTATTTTAATATGTTGTAAAAGTATTAATCTAAATGGTCAATGCTTATTTATTTTTGGAGTCCAAGTTTGAGATGATCTTCTGAAGAAATCTTACACCACTGACATTTTAAATAGGATTGTAGTCCCTTTCCTGAGATACTGTTTTTCATTCAGGCACTTTTTGTGACACAGGTTTCACATCAATCAGGTAGGGCCAGGTTAGATGGGGCTCTGAGCAACCTGGTCTAGTGAAAGGTGTCCCTACCCATGGCAGGGAGGTTGGAACCGGATGATGTTTATGGTCCCTTCCAACCCAAACCATTCTGTGTTTCAACAATTCTTCACTTAGGCCAGTATCAAGAGTGAATGGCTACTGCTGACAGGTGTTCCTTGGGAAGGGAGGGGAGTGGGGCAGGCTGCCACTTCTGAAATCTAGTGAAATGAAAAACCTTAACAGAATAGGCTGTGTTGTAGAAGGCTTGTTCTCTCTTTAATCCTTAAGCTCAACTCTTACAGCTTTATTTAAAGCTGTAAAATGGTAGAACAGTGCATGTTCTACCATATTTGCAAACACAAATATGCCAAGGATTGAAAACCAAGAGAAAAAAATTGAAAACTAAGATATATTCAACTACTGAAGCTTTATTTGATTACAAATGAAACAAATTATTTGGAACTAAAAAAAAAAAATTTGTCCTATCCCACTGTTTCCTCTCTTTTTCATATAACAATATGTCTGCCAGTTACAGATGGATTAGATTTAATTTTTGGAGCCTTCATTTTAGCATTTCTAATGTCATGAAAAGACAAGGAACCCAACAAAGAAACAAAGCTTAGGGAGCACTTAAAGTTCTGAGACAGACAAAACAGATGCTTGGTTCCTGTTTTCTTAACTGAATTTCCTCAGCTGTGCCCTATCAAATTAGCTTCTTGTATCATCAGATGTACCAACCATGTGCTACAGTTAAGAGTTACTGTGCTCATGAGCACTCAGTAGCACATATATCTATTTACATTTCTCCCCAGGAAATTAAACAGAAATATAGCAGTGCTACTTTTTAACCATATTTTAGAAATAACCAGAGCAGAAACTTCTCAAGAGGCATTAAAAAGGGCTAGGTGAAAATGTTTTTGAGTGTTAGAAATTCCAGGATTGTCAATCACAACCATTACAAAAATGAATTACCCTTTCAAATTCTGATTTTCTTTTCAGAGAAATTTCATTTGGCCTTTCCATTCAAGTTTTGAGGTTCATGCTTTTCAGATATGTTATTCAACTAAAAGGATTAGAAGCTTTTTTTCAGCACAGGCAAACTTCTTTGACATAATGGCACCGTTCCACAAACCAGCTTGTAATATCAAACAATACAATATTAAAGCCCAGGAACTACAAAAGCTTAAACACAGCAGTGTTATAGGCATCAGGCTTTGGGTTGTGACCTTCCCCTGGCATTCATGCCATGTCAAAGCCTCTTTATGGTATTTGCTTTGCATCCACAGGAAGTTTGTTATAGGCAGCTACAGCCTATGCCCAGCCCTGAAGACAAAGCAGGGAACCTGAATTAGTAAAAGCAATCTCAATAATAGTGGTTGTCTTTCATAGTAACACATGGCATTTTCACTGAGGGCTAAAATAAAATCATATCTGCAACCATCCTATAGGATGGACTCAGAAGTGCTGGTATTGCTGCTGGAAACTTTTAAACCTGACCAAATTTCATGTAGCTGCTCCTTCAGTTACAGTGCTGCAAAAGGCTCTGTGTTTGGGCAGGGCTCATTTCACATGGAAGGACAGGATGTCATGCCCCAGCTATTTTAAAAGGTTGCTTGGAATTACTGTCACCAATGACTAGGCTATTTCAAAATAATTAAAAATATATATATAAATATATATATTTATATAAATATATAGAGATGTGTTTAAAGAAAAGTGCTTGTGAAGCTTGCATACCTGCAATAAATCTGAAACTCGTCAGAAAATATTGGCTAAGAAGTTGTCATTGGGATCAGAAGCCATTGTGTGCAGAGTTGCAAGAATGAAGTCACTTGTTTTTTTTTCTTCAGCATGGATGTACTTCTTTAGGTGGCCTAGGGCTTGGTGGAAGAAGTGGTGGTATTCCTTTTGCTACAAACTGCAAAAAGGAATGTTGTTTTAGAGGTTTTGGCAAGTCTGAAAATGGCTTTGTTTGAAAATGGCAAGTTTGAAATGTCTTTATTTTTCCTCACCAGTTTTCAGCTTCTCTGCTACAGTTCTGCATTCTTTGTGCTTTGACCCTAGAAGGAGTATCTTGATTACTCTTTGTAGGATGTAACAGCTGAATTGATGCAAAGCTTAATTTATTCAAACCTAGCTCTCTCTCTTTAGATATTGCAGTGAGGCTATGGTTTCGGATAAAACAGACTTTTATAAACAGGAAAAACTGCAACACCAAGGTTAGTTTATTCTACATCCTTTATAATCTGTCCCTGGAAGAGAAAAACAGCATCACTGTACATAAATGTTGAAGATGTGAGGCTATAAACAACCAAAGATCAAGTTTTCAAAAAGGGAAAACAATTTGGAGTGAAAATTGTGGGAGACATGAAAGATGAATTCTTAAAAGCACCTGGCTTACTGAAATCTGAATATAATGAAGAAAATACTCCAGGAGTCCTGTTTTGCAACTCCAAGAGAAGCAAAGTCATGATTTTGGTTCTCGATGCATACACACGTAAGTAATTTCTGATTAATCCATGTTGCTACTACAATGTCAGAGGCTCCCAATGATTGTTTTGTTTTTGCTCTCCATGGATGATTTTCCACAGGTGAATGACTGATGAATCAGAAAGATTTACATCTTGGTATCGTTTTCTTTCTGCATATTAAATAAGTCATAGATATATGGCTGGATAAATTTATTATTTGGTATAACATAATAATAAACTAATGATATATGTCATTAGTTAATGACTTATATAATTTCTATTATATTTATGATTAAGTAAATCATAGATATAATAGAAATAATATAAACATAAATTGTACAATATATTGATGTGATGTGATTGATATGTTCTCATAACAGTATCTTAATGCAACCTAAGATAATCTTCTGACCTTAAATTTATTATATGACATATGAAAGAAGTAGGATAAAAACCATGCCACTCATTAGATATCAAAATAGTCAGGTTTAAAATAGTATATAGGAAATTCAGGGTTAAAATTTACTTTTAGCCTGAACTTCAAATAGGAAACAAGATTTTTGCTGATTTATCACTACCAGTTTCTGTACTCTAATTATAAAATTGTATCCTCAGAACTCCTCAACAGCTCTGGATTAGGCTGGAGGCCCTCAAAGATGGAATGGGAACTGCCTATTTTTTTTTCTTGAATGAAAAATGGTTTTTTCCCCTTCCTTCTAAATAGGCAGTTGTCATGCTGAATTGTACTGAATGTCCCCACTAGCCAGATGGTGGGGAGGAGGGCCTACGATACGATTTTCAACTCTTTTTAAATTAAATCCTCCTCTGGTTCTTCTTGGCTTGTTGCAGATGCACAGAATGCAGCTGACGTTAGCTGCCAAATTACTGGGAGACAGAGGGGCACCTCAGGGCCCTTTTAACCTTCCCATTGCGACAGCCTGCTGGAATATACGCTCCCAATTTATATGATACAGCCGTGGGCTTTGTCCCTCCCATATCCACTCCTGTCACTTTCAGCTGGGGCTGTATCCAACCTTTGGAGATGCATGAACTGAACATGTGATCTGTTATTAAGAGTCAGGCTACTAAACATGGTGGTGTTGCTGGGTAATATTTTAGCACCTATTTTCAAGGCAGACAGGAGCCTTCTGTGAAATGTGTGTTTGTTTTTTAATTCCCTTGTGCTAAGATTGATGTTCATTAGCAGTGGTATGGAGACACTCCTGAGCACTTGCTCCTACCTCCACTTTGTCCTAGCGCAAGCTTGTGTAGTTGGATAGGGAATGAGGTCAGAACAACCTTGTTAAATTTGGGTATTTTTCTTAAGTGTACTTCACTAAGTTTCTAAATTTTACATAACCTGTGTGTGCAGTTTTTATTCCTCCCCCTGCAGTCTTATTGTTAACTTTGACTAAGAAAGCACCTGAATACAGATTTAGTCTTTCAGTTCACCAGTTGGGTCTTTCTTAGAGTTAGGGGTCTCTGCAATAGATCACGTAGTTGCAATAGAAGCATGCTACGTTAATTGATTTTATCAGTAACCTTTACCAGTTTTAAAAATATGACTTCAGACCACTCTTTTTAAGACATAAGGGAGGAAAAAATCTTCTGTATTTTTGACTCCTTTTACATGAAAGTTGTAGTAATACTAAAAATAAAAAGGTATATGGGCTCTCCTGTAAAACAAAAGTTTGTAACTAATTCCTCCCAACCTGAAAAGCTGCCACATGCTTTCACTTGATAACATTTTTTCGCTCTGAGTCTGAATAAAATTTCACAGCCCAACATATTATGCTTAAGTGTGTTATCAAACAAATCATTATATTCTTGCCAGGAGCCAAAATTGTATAACTATGTAAACATCTGTTTATTAACTGCCAGCTCCTCACTGAGTATTACCTTTGCCCTGTTTTGCTCTCACCCATAGTCTTGAAGAAGAATTTCCAAGAGAGTCTTGGCAAGCTTACTTGTCTGTAATATATGCAGCATTCCTGAAATTCTTGGCACATTAACCTTGAATCAATTCAAATGAAATTCAAACTTTGCGATTGCTGTGGTTTTTTTAGCTGTTTATAGTTTCATTGTTGAAATGTCTTTATTCTCCACCACAGACAGCTTGCTATAACGTAACTGAAATAATTTATAAGTAAATGCGGTGCCTTCTTTGCCATGTAATAAATGGCAGTAATCCTTCAGAAAGACATAAACCTTTACTAGGGAAGAGTTTCCCACCTTCTGCTGTATTCAGGCCACAACATGATGGTAGCTGCAGCTGGCAATGCAGAGGAGTGGAGTCTTTGTCCTGTAGCAGACATACTAACAAGGCATTTTGCCTGCCTCAGTCAAGACTTCCAACACTTGCTTCACAGCATATTCCAATTATAGAGCACATGTTTCTTGGCTGTCTTTTACAGGCAATGTGAAACTAGATCTTTACTTCACAAAATGTCTCTGGAAATGTGAAGCCTCCAGTAGATAGGATAGAGGCACTTGTGAGAGCTTCCACATTAGCAGCGAAACTTTTACTGGAGTAGTTAGCTTTGAAAACAGTCACTGGGGGAAAAACAGAAAGAAAACAGCTGAAGATCTCAGTGAGTCTTAAATAAAGGGAAGGGAAACGTCTCTGGAAAATGTGCAATTTATATTTTTAACTATTTCAAAGAGGTCCAGCTGAAGGAAGAAAATAGCAGGTGAATATTAAATATGCGTGTGAGATGGAAGGTATTAAAGAAGAAAAGTATGGAAGATGAAATGCGGGTTTGAGATAAGTTGAGTACTATGGTCAGAAAATGAATTAACTTCTTTGCCTGAAGGATATATTAAACCTGATTTTCTTGAATGCTCTGAGTATTCATTCACAACAGCTCAAACTGATTAAAGGTTTTAATCCTGTCACTGTTTTATACTGCCTTCCTCCACTAGTTCTGGGAGTTCAGCAGTAGAGCGTTTTTTGAGGCAAGCTTTCTTCTTGGCTAGATCAGTCCTGAGCTGGGTTATCAAGAGAGGAGAATGTCAGGGCCAATGCAGAACTTGGCACCAGCAGAAGGGCAATCACAGAAGCCTGATTTTATGTCAGCTTGAAATGCTGTGATGCTGCACCCCTTCTCTGAATGTAGAATATTGGTAAGAATGCTGCTTAAGGATGGGATGACACGGTTAAATTCAAGTGCTTTAAAAATCAGTGAAATATAATTTAAGACTCCCATAAACCAAAGTTCCTTAATTAGCATAATTGCACAGTGTCAAGACAGGGCTGAGTTAAGGTAATTTGAAATTGTAGTTATGTTTCTTACATCCTAACATGCTCAGAATTATAAAATTAAATGAGCACTTATTTCCTCTGGGAAAACTGCTTAATTTTTCTTCTTTTAAGCCTGAACTCATATTATACACACACACACACACACACACACATAACATTTGAACTTTAGGTGGACTTGCCTTGGGTGTTCCTTTGGAGAATTGATTTGGAGATGAGGTGATTGCTTCTATCTGCTACTAGTTGAAAAGCATGGATGGAAAAGATGTGGAGATTAAATTTGCAACAGGCTTTACAAATGATGTGCCATTTAAAGCATGTAAATGAGAAGCTCCAGTATCATCCCTCCCTTCTCCTGACTTCAGTCATACAAGAACTCTGTAGAGGACTGTGAAAGCACTGGTGAGTTTTTGATTTTCAGATGAAAGACAACAAAAAATTTGATTAAATCAAATGGAAGTCCTTCTTACCAGTTTTCTTCTTCCATGAAAGCTAATTTATGATCAGTGTATTGAGGGAAGTTTAAATTATACCTAAAGAAAACCAAGCAGTAGAAAAGCCTGTTTTGACAGAAGGATCATATGCTAACCCTTTTGGACCCAAAATGAAGTCCTATAGAAAGCTTTGTCCATATTAAAATATTATCAATGATATGGCTCAGAAAAATGTTGCTTGTTATAATGTATAAGTAAATTCCTATGAGAGTAACAAAATTTGTAATAGATTTCAGTAGCATTTCTCAACACTGACAAACTTTAAACAAATGCATCTTGAGAAGGATACTATAAAACAAAACTTTAAAAGAATTTGGAAGCTCACTTCAGAGCAACAAGTATTTCAAATGCTGTCATGGTCTGAAAAGTAACTTCAACAAAATTCTGTGTAATAAATCTCTAATCTGTGAACCATGCAGTTATAGGTATCCTTGTTATGTTTAAAATACATTTTGCTGCTTTGGTAGTGCTGTAGCACATGGGAGCCATTGAGATGAAGCTGAATTGATCAAGATCCCAACGACTAAACCAAACTTGAAGTTCAGCTTGAATATAAACAAACTGCAAGTTAAGGCCTATCTGTTTTTTGTCATTAGAGTGAATTCTCCCTTTTTTGCTTCCAACTTCCTGGTACTTCCTGGAATATAATGTATTTACTACTTTTTAATTTTCCAAGCTTTCCAGAGGCCTTTGATTCTTCTGAAGAAATGGAAAGGCAGCTAAAACCAGCATTTTGGATTGCTTCTAGATTAATACAGAAGTTATGTATGCTTTTTTACAGCTGCCTGTTATAAAACCCAACAAGTAATCAAAACCTAGACAACCAGTTCAGTTTATCACATCATTAGTTTTTAGCCCTGAAAGCCTAAGGGAAAAGAGAAAGCGCTGAAAGCAGGACTACCTATTCATGTACCCCATACCTGTTCTACCCTTTTGGCTGTGCCAGAACAACCACTTCTGATTTAATTAGAGAAGTCTGTATTTACTGATGTGCTGGGCTACTCCAGACATGAATCAGTTCCCACGTGAATTCAGGTGTGGGTCAGTTTGGGGTTGTGGGTCTGAAATAATCTAGTGGCTGCCTGCTGCTGACAGACACTTACAGAAGGCAAAGTCTGACTTGGCCATGGATAGGAGGTAAATTATGAGAATTTAATGGGGAAAAGGACAGGGAGGGGATGGGGTGGTGGCAGTGGTTGGGTGGCAGGAACCCTTTTTTGTTGATGCAGAATACTAAGGTGGTGCTGTGTGGCACTGAAACCTGGGAACACAGCATGAGAAGGAGAGGGCCTTGGGCAGGGGGCTGGTTGAGATGCCACTGAATGCTCATTGAAACTCTGCTCTCCTGAATGTAAACCTATTTCCAGAAGGTTTGTTTGCTTTTATCAAGTATTTTCACGACTGTGAACTAGAAAGAGAGAATGCTAACAACCACCAGTGTTCAGTCTTCCCCCCCACCCCCTGCAACCTATCAGTACAGCATGTAATTTCAAGTACCTTTAAAAAAAAGAGATTCCAACTGCAACATTTCGGGACTGTTTTGCACATTTTTCTGGTTTGTATATGCATTTTCACAGGAATTATTCTGTTTGGGCTAGACATGTTTGCTTACTGGAAATTCAGAGGAGTATTTCATTGGAAGATTTTTTTTCTTAAGATTAAAAGAAATAAAACAAATATTATTGTAGTTTGTGAGTACAACTGGCTATGACAGGTTACTGTAAGCCAAGCCTTTTTTTAATTTCAGACTTATCTCTACAATCATATTTTAATAATTTGCTTTGGTTTGCCAAATAATGCCTTTGCCACACACTTTAATGAGGCTTCCTGGAGATACTAATGCTCTCCTAATAGTCTTGTGAATCAAGCTCACATTAAGGACGGGACTTTTGAAGAAACAACATTTACCAGCAGTTGTAAATAAAATACTTTGAGCATTTTTTATTAAACAGCCACTGTTTGCAGGTGTGGAATATAGCAGAAACCGTAACAGAATTTTCAAGGATGGATACAGTCCTTGTATAATGCTGAAGTGGCACTTCCCAGCTGCCTGGCAGCATCACAGGCTGTAATATTGGTAGATGTACATAATATGAAAGAGATTAAGCCTCAAAGATGAAACTTTTTTAGTTGTTGCTATAGAGTAGGACTTGCTTTTGACTTTTTTTCTTGTGAGATACGTGAAGACAGAATGTTTCTTAGTATGCAGACTTTGTCACAGATATTTAGGTCTCAATTGTGAACAATCTCAGTAATGTTCAGGAGCTCCCACTCTTTTCCCCAAAACTTTTCACAGTGTAAAGAAATACAAACGTTGTGGATGTAGACAGTATTAGGACCAACAGGTTTTGTTTTTCTCCATGAAATATTTACCTAAGTTTTAATATTTAATGATAACACATGATATTGTAAGCAAGACCTACCTGTTTTAACAAAGTAACCAAATATTTTTCTTGTTAGGTGCATCAGTTTTGTGCTGAAATTGTGGCATTATAACTGGGAGTGTCTTGGAAGGGTTCTTAGTTTGTTTTCATGCAAGTTAACAGAAGTGCTGTCTTGGAGGACCGTCACTGCTACTTGTAGTGGGATACTTCATGGAGTAACCATGGAGATACTCAAGTAACATGGCAACTACATGGGGCAGGTCAGAAATTATGTACTAGGTAATCTCAAACTATTAACCTGCCTGTTGTCATCTTAATTTCCTGAATGCAAATATCTGGAGCCTTTACTTTACAAAGGCAACACTTTTCTTTACTTCTCAAAATATATTGACAAATCTAAATTACATTAACACTCGAAGTTATCTTCAAAAGAAGCAAGGATGCTCTTTAGCTTCAAGGGGCATGTTATTATGGGTTGTGAGATTAATTTGAAATGCTAAAATTCAGTTCTGTTAAATGCTGCTTATGAACTGACAAAGACTGAGTTTGGTTTCTTCTGCTGCTTAAGAAAAACAAAGCCAAGGTGACAGGTCGTTAATCATGAGATGTCAATGCAAGTGCTTTTTTCAGACCTTGTTGTCACTGCTCCTTTAGAAATGGGGTGTAAAGCCTACTATTAGCATGTCTTCATTAGATTGTGACCTTGAAAGCTGAAAGGCATTTTGTTCTTACTGGTAGTGTACATCATACCTTAAATTAAAATGAATCATCTCAGTGGAAGTTACTTTTACTTAAAAACTTCCCCAGCCAAAGAGTTCAGCAGTGCAACTATAGTTTCAAATAATACTCCTTTGGTGTCAAGATGGACATAATTGAGTTGATAAAGCATTTTTTTCCCCCCAGAATTCAACTAGTTACTAGGGTTGGTGCTTCCATAATTGGTAGCTAAAACCTACCTCTAAAATAGTTACCTGATGTTAAGATTTTTTAGTGAGTTGATTTTTTTTTTCTGCTAATATTACATCCTCTTTTGCTAACATATGATAATGAGGTGGCACAAAACCAACCAGGGCTGCCAGCCTAGCCTGGCTGTACTGAAGCTCTAATAGGAGCTACCTAACGCCTTAAGATGACTCTGAGGAGACTGCCATTATTAGGGAAAAAAAATCACTTGTAGGATGATCAGGTGTTCGAATAGGCTGCCAAGGGAGGTTGTGGAGCCACCATCTCTGGTAGTGTTCAAGAGGGGTCTGGATTTGGCACTGTTACGGTTCAGGGATCTTAGTGGCAGTGCGGGGTGCACACATGGACTGGATAATCTTAAAGGCCTTTCTTTTCCAGCCTTGATGATTCTGATTCTACTCCATGTGCGTGACCCCGGTTTGCATGGGAGGGCAGCAGAGCAGCGCTCTGAGGCGAGCGGGAAGGACGGGGTTGTTTTCCCACGCCAGGAGGGCCGGCTT
>JAYDZK010000202.1:12647710-12699280 GCA_034509185.1 Euphonia xanthogaster | reverse complement strand
TGTCAATATTCTAGAAGTGTAAGTATAAGAGTTTCTGATAATATGTAATGTAAGTTTGAGTAATGAATCAAGGTCAGGGCACAGACATATCCCAAAGTTAAACAGAAATTACACAAAAGATGTTTGTACTGGGTTTACTATCTTTTGTAAAGGGCCCTGCAAAAGATAGTAAACAAAACATTAGTTTATGAAAACCCTTAGGATGATGTTCTAGACTGTGAAAAACAAAACTAAATCAGAACGTAGAAACGTATGTTCTTGCTGTGACGTGTTGCCTGAACATTTGTATACTGTTAGTCCTAAGTGAGATGTGTGAATATGTTATAATATCAATTTACTCAAACACATCTTTCCAGAGATGCTGCAACTTTGCAATTAAAAGAAAAGGGGGAATTGTGCGGGGATAGAATGTAAGAAAATAGTGCAGAAGGTAATCTCACCTTGAGGAGTTGCAGCTGTACTAATCACCAAAGATTAGGAACAGGCCACAGCTATGTCCAATGAGGATAAGTACTATAAAAGAGTGGGTTAGCTGGTTAAGAAGAGAGTTTGGCTGTGCTGTGAGGAAGGAGTTAGTGCTGCAAGGAGCTGCCCATGAGAAATCACGGAGAAGGTTTGGGGGCTTTGCAATAAGATGACAGCACCTAAATACAAGGGAGTAGTGAAATACAAATGCCACAGTAAAAGTGGCTACTATACATTCCCTACAGATTGCTTGGTCAGAATCTCCCTTGTCCATGAAGGGAGATTCAGACTCAATACATAGAAAATGGCCTATAAGGGTGATAAGAACACATGAGAAATAAAAATTGTTCAGCTCATGTAGCCTAGAAAAAACAAGTTGACAGGACATATCATGATGGCTACCTCTAAATATGCATCAGTACAATAAATGCAAAGAAGGGAGAAAAGCTATTTAGACTCAAGGACAGTGCTGTCACACAGAAAAGTGGGTATAAACTTGCCTGCGAAGTTTAGGTTGGAAATCAGATGACTGTAATAGCAGTGAGGACTGCAGAAAAGCTGTCAGTATACATGCATCTGTGGATTGCACTTGAGAAAAAGTGTTAAGAAAAGGAAATCTCCAAAGGTAAGTTCATCCCCTAACAGAAAACTGTGTGAGGATAAGGGGAAAATTGAAAGGATGACAATGGGAGAAAACCTATTGTGCTAGAACCAAAAGGTCTTGGGAATACAAAATACCAGCAAACAATTCAAATAATAAAAACACTTTTTGCAAATTGCCTGGCTTACCCTGTTGAACACAGGTAACATCATGTAAAGTTTTTCTTCCTGCTCTTTCTGGGTCATGTGCCGTGGAGGATGACAGAGCTCCGTGAAGAGGCGCCGGAGATGCATCAGGCCCAGCGCGTTGTCCTGGGGGCTGCACTCTTCCTGCCGGGGCCGGCCCATGATCCTCTTCACCATATTCATCTTGGCTGACTTCTGGAAGCTCTCTTGTATCCTGTTCAGAAGGGAAAAGGAACTTGCTGAGTACAGGAGACTGAGGCATTATTCCACCGAAGCCTTCAAATACGTAGCACCCTCCCTCACAGTAAGTACCACAGTGGAGTTAAGAGCATTAGCTAATTTTACACGCCAGACATTGATTAGGAGAATTTAAAGCTAGTAAGTTGAAAGAGCAAAACATCCGATATTCTCTAAAAGAAAGCATGGCTGGCCAGGCTTTGAACACTGCAAAATGCTTTGGTACTTTTTATTGGATGAGTTTTACGATCCTTTGGTGCACATCCCACAGCATTTACAACAGTGTTATCTGCATAATGCAAAATATTCTCAAATTAATTCTAGAATAAAAATAGTACTTTAAAATCTAATCACACAAGACCTTTCAACTCTCTCAGACATTAGCTTTATCGCACAGAGACAAGCATAGATTTTTTTTTTTCCTGACTTTACTGTGGCAGAGAGACAAAACTATCCAGTGGAGTTACTGTTCATCTCACCCCTCAGCTACCGGCTCTGCAGAATAATACCTCAGTCTTCAAAACAACATGGACCAAGTCTTCCAGCTGTGCAACTGAAGTCTATCAGGCAGGACCTTGTACGAGGGGTGTGAGGGCCAGAACAGATAAATCCCTAAACAGCTGTAACCAATCAGACAATGCAGCAAAAGGGACTAATCTCAGAACCACGGTCATGTTAGGGAAGGAGTAAGGGGAATACATGGAAAGCAGATTCTGCTCCATATATAAAGACCACCAACAATGAAATATTCCACAGAATTGGAATGCCTACATCTCACTGCTTAAATGTAGCTGAAAAACCAAAGGTCAGTAGTAGCTGTAAAATTTATTCAAGAGTAGAAAATGCCTTGCAGCAAGAAACTTAAAGAACTTAATTATTTAAATTGTCAAAAAGAGAGGTTACCATGAAGGGCCAATTAATAAAAGGGGAAGTGGTGATTCCAAAGGTGCTGTAATTAGAGTAACAAAGGGAAAGTAGACATTATTGAAGAACTCCAACCCAAAGATTAAGTTGTAATGAAAGAGTGTAGCTGGATGCTAAAGCCAGGAAAATAACATCAATAACAAACTGGAGCTATGCTCGTTAAAGTGAAGGCAATTAACTACCAATAAGAAACATTAATAAAAGAGAAATCTTCTCTCTCTAACCCTACCTCTTTCTCTAAGAAAGAGATACCTTTTTGGAACATGTTCATGAAATGTATTCATAAAGTATTTTACTAAAACATAGTAAAACATTAGCAACTAAAGCTAATGAATGTTTTAGTAGCATTATTTTTATAACCCACAAAATGAGAAGTCATCAAGAAAGCTAAGCTAAGTTACAAGCCAGCTTATATACCCACCCAAAATTCATATTGTCATCAAGTCCATGACTGGTGTGGATTTTTGCTCATGTGGTCGATTTTTCTTTTAAATTCTATTGCTTTATTCAGCCTAAGTACTCACCTAAAACAGAAATTTACACTGGTTCAGCCACACACTTGTAATTAAAGATCTGATAAGTTTTGTATAGTCAGAGAAGTCCAAACAAATGTTACATGCTGTTTTCCCAGGGTAAAGGAGCCTACTGCAATGGCATTTTGCAGCTTTGGTCTATTTAACTCCGCTGTGGCAGTTAACTCCAAGGGATGACAAACACAGAGAACAATTACAATGGTCCTCACTTCCTCAACTCAGTCATCGTCCCTCCTGTCTATTCCCCACTACAGCAAGGGGAGGAGAGGATGTAATCCCAATTAATTACCTTTTTTTTTTTATCCCAGAAGCAACCAAATTCCAAAGTAGATACTACTTCTGGAATTATTCCAGAGTTGTCTCCTAATGTGTTTCTCTCTTATTAGGAAAAATGCTAGTGTGGGCTCCAGGCAAGCTGAACTATAGTGTACATAAAAGCTGAAAGAATTTCTGTCCAAATCCAGTGATATTTTCTCTGATCATCACAGCACAGATTATCTATGGGAAGAGAGCTGTTGGCACTGGGACCTCCAGCATTAGGCCCAAATCTTAGATATGTGAAAGTGGACAGTGAAAGAAGAGTATTGTATTGCTATTTTGTCCTGTACAAATATTTTGACTGATCTTTTCTTTGTTTAGAATTAGGCCTGCAAAAGAGAAAGCAGTATACCTAAACTTTTTACTATAAACAAAAAGTATCTACAAAAAAGGATGTTCCCATTCTAAGTGAAAGCATCTGCACAATCCTCAGTCAGTTGCAACCATCACATGTGACTTGAATTCCGCATTAAGACCTGGCAGACCCCTTAATGCCAAAAATTAAAAGATTCCAGTATTTTCAGTAACAGCCACTTCACCTGCTCACAATTGCTTTTTTACGGCACATGACAATCAAGCACCCTGCACAGTAATTAAGACAAGCAAACTCAAAAGTTAGGGAACACCGGTCTTGTAAATGATTGTAGAGCTTGAACTTGGCCTGGCTCTGCACATGCATTGGAGTAGAGTCTTAAATTGCACACTCACTTCCTACAGTCCCCAGAGAGCCTCCTGCCTCTCTCAGCAGATGCTTCATGAGCAGCTGGTTGGTATTTTGTTACTTCATCCCTCTGTGCATGATGCTACACCTTGGTTCCTACAACCTGGACTGAAAGGCTGCTCTGCACACCCAGCAGTGCATTTCCTCAGGGCTCAAAATGCATCACAACTAATAAACCAACTTCTTTTCACAGGTATGCCCCACAGCACAGGCACTGCAACAGCCTCAAGAGCCACACAATGAACACCCATCCTCCCTTATGCTAAAATTGATGACATCTAATAATATGGTATCTATTTGAAGAATCTTTGAGAGCAGCTGATCCTTCAATCTTGCAATGCTTGAATCTTTCTGCTTGCTTGCATTGTGTCCCTTAGAGACCAGCTGATGTCCTTCTCCTCGCAGCTTGTGATCACAGAGCTAAACACCCAGTACACCCAGAGGCAATTAGAGGGCAGCTCCAAAAACCTCACGTTTTGTGGAAGCGGCAAGGACAGAAACCTGTGCTCAGCACAGGAGTCTCTTCCCTGCCTCATGTTCCCTCTTCTGGCACATACATCCCACTGCTGCCCCACATTCTTTACTACGCAGCCCTGATGAAATTCTTCTCCCAGCAGGTCCAAGGAGACACATTCTTCATAGGGAACCTGTGAGCTGGATGTTCCAGCTGTTGGGTGTTTGGCTTTTTTAAACTGAGGAAGAAGTTATCCTGAAAAAGCAAACTAAGCAAGTGGAAGTTCTATTATGCAGCCCCACTGCGACAGGCACGTAGTTAATCAGGAGAGTTGAAGCATTTCAGCCTATTGTACCCACCTTCTGCTACTAGAGCTGAAAATGTGGATTAATGGCAGTTGCAGAGCATCATGCTCTGTATGGACCAAGACTAAAATAAGACACTTGATGAGTAGACTACAAACATGCACAATAAAACCACTGCTCTTGTAATAAACTTTACAGTTTTCTCTTAGTGGTAGAAGCAGAAGAATCTCCATGTGAGGAGAAATGAAGCAAGCAATGAAAGCATAGCATAAGCATCCTCACTTAAAAAACTGCTCTTTGTTTTTTCCACAGGCTGTCAGATGGCTGCACGTTTCCCCATGAGCATGAGTAAGGCTGACCCCTTTGAGCAGCTCTGATATAAAACCATTCACCAGGGTTCTTAACTTTTCTGTTAAATTTATATGGGAATCTCACAAGATGAACCCATGAGATTCTCCAGAAGTTTCACAGGAGCTAATTTCTACCCTTCAAAATATTTTAAAGTGTTTTCTACTGTTAGTGGAAGCTGTTGAAAAAATGATCATAAATTATGTTACAGAAAATACCAACAACTTACAAAGCTCAAAGATAGACACTACAAGAAAAACACAACACACACACACATAATCATTGAGTTAGAGTATGATAATGTATGGGTAATACTACTACAGCTATCACAACATTTGTGAAGAAAAAAAAGTAGACAGAAGCTGCATGAGACACACTCATTTTCACAACAGCTATCATAAATCTGAGTTCTGCATCTAGCTCTAAAAGGATGTTATTTAAATAAGCAGCTAGGTAATTAACTGCTTAGTAATTACAGTCACAAGTGCCTGTTTCTCCAGGCACTATATTGTTATTACATCAACAGCTTAGCAGTGAAACAGGAATCAACTTCTCCCTTTGCAGATTATAATGAGATACCAGTACACACCTCCACCCCAACTATCTCAGGAAAATGAAATTAAAGTCTTCTTGCTATAATCAATACCAGAAGTCCACTAGGATCAGTAAATTCCACACTTGCTAGCTCCCTCCCCACTAGGTCTGTTACTTCTTTCCTGAATTTCAGGTTCCCTACCCATGCAGTGAGTACTAACATTCTGAAGATGATCATCAATACGCACTATTCAAAAGGACATTGTCTGGCCTTCAAAGGAAACAATAAAGAGCTGTTACTGGCTAGATACACATCCATTTTTCCTTAGAAGAGAGCTGGAATAAAAAATTGTCTTTGTAGACAAAAACATCAGTAGGAGGGGAAGCAAGGAACACAACTACTTCCTCCCATTCCCTTCCCCCCCACCAGTCCTGCCACCAAACACAAAACAACTACTCACACACAAAGAAAATCATGCATAAGCAAGCTGTGGTGCTGAAAAGGATGACATGAGCTCTCCCTGACAGACTGAACTGGCACACATGCCTTTGGGGAATGTTGCCTGGTAAGAGAGAGCCTGAAGTAAATCTCATATTTTGCCCCAGTAATAAGGGTGCTTATTCCCATACTATGATTTCCTCTTGTTAAATATCCAGTCATCTGGCTGAAACAGCAACTATTTCATTAAGAAACCTCCCCAACATGAAAACACCACCAACTCCCACTCCACCTTTTAAGCATTGCTAAGTACCATTAAGGAAGTTAAGGAAGGTGTGCAGGCAAGGATGTGCAAGGTCACACTATTATTTCAAAGTCATGACTTTTGTGTGTATGGTTTGGCTTTTTTCCTCCTTTGCACTGAAAAAATTCAAAATTTCTTGAGCAACCTTATGTTACCACCTAAAAACAATCTTGACTTTTTTAGATGAACAAAAGAGCTAATACTGGTCTGTTTATATAGATTGAAGAGCTGCTTACAGAGGTGTCTCAGTTCACAGGGTAGTATCCAAACCTGAGAATTCAATGCAGCTATTTTTTGCTTTAATACCTCTAAGAAACAAACAAACAAAAAAGCCTCGCTATCCTTATTCAGGACATGTTTTTCCTGTTGTCTGAACTCCCATCAGATGACAGCTAAAGATAAAATTTCTCTGTTATTTGCAATATTAGAAAGGCTATTCTTATACTCAATCTGACCTTAATGCCTCAAAATCTCTGCAAAAACAAAAATTCCTAATGCTTCAAGAAATATGAAGAACTTTAGTAGTTGTTTATTGAGATAGATAAAGCTATAAATCATGGACTGTCTTCTTCTTCTTCGATTTCCCACAAATTATTCATGATAATGACACATAATAGCAAGTGCTGATAGAGTAGATTTCCTGTGGTTTGTACCCTCCTGAAGGTTAATGTTTTATATTCAGTGTAAAAGGACAACAATTAAATAACAGCGATACTTTTGACCTATGCTGCGGGGATGGAGGAGAGATGTCTTGCTAAAGACTAATAATGCACATATTCTTACTTAGTAATAACTTAAATGACAATGACCTTTAGTTATATCAACTTTTTGCACTTCATTTTGTTCAAATAAGAAAATAAAGTACTGCTTTTGACTTCTGCAAATAGGCTATTTTTTCCCTGACTTACTGTGTAAAGCTTGTATCTAGAAGATTACTGTCACTGCATTTTCTAGTGCTTTGATAACCACATTTCCCAAAATTACTTGCACTACTATAACAAAATATCTCCAGGCTACAAACACTTCTTCTGCCATCTTCAAAAAATAAAGCCTGCAATCCAAAGTATTAAATCCTACCTACCCCAGCTGAAAATAGTGTGCAATACTTCTCCAAACCACAGCTGAAGTTGCATCACTTTTCTTCATTGCTATCTCCGTGCAAGAAAAGCACAGACAAGTTTGATACCTTGAGTGCAGTCCCACAATTCAGAATGCCCTTGGGACAGAAGAGCCTGCTTCATCATTGTTCAGAGCAATAGCACAGAACAAGAGTTACCTGGCATGAAGGACTATCCATTCACATGTGGAGGCAAAGGATATGACTGCAATCATTGCCCACAGACATCTGGGGATGGTGTACAAAACTCACACCTTGATGAAACAGAGCTACAAGTTACTTTTACAAAGAGTAAAGATGAGACAGTGCACAAGGAAACAAATGTGTGCCACCTTTTCCTATGAGGAACAAATCTGTCCACATTGCATCTAGAATGTGATCTTTCGCTGGATGATGATAATTCCACTTCCTACATCTTTATTTAGCACTCAGTATGATCTGTCATCACCATGAACCCAATTCTCAGTACTGTTTTTCTTTAAGGAAGATTTTAACAAGACTTAAGGACTTCAATTTTCTCAGCTCAGTAATAAACTGATAACCAAGCTAAAGAATTGAAAATGCTGAAAAAGCAAACTGCCAGAAAGCTCAAATACAGGCTATTTAAACTGGAGACATGTTGATTTAAGGTGTCTGCCTTTCTATACTTTACATCTTTTTCAATTAAAATGAAAGATGAATTCTTATTTTGTCTCGAACTATCACACACAATCCTGAGCACCAAAAAGTAAATCTGCTGTTGTAAACATTCGAATAGCTAAATCCACCACTTGTTTAAAAGCAGCTTTTGAAAAACATCATGGGAACTGAATGAGTAATTTTCACTTTTCAGAAGCCAAATGGCATGTAATGAATATTGTATCCAGCTAGGAAGAGCAGAAAACCTCATCTTTGAGGTATCTGTAACAGATAGTCCTTCATCTCTTCACAAGACCAAGAAATACCATCCAACAAACCCTAAGGCTACCTGAAATCCATATTTGACTGCTGGATTCTACACACCTTCTGAATTTCAATGCAAAGTCTTAAACCACCTCATCTGCATATAAACACAGATCTGATCTCCAAAAAACCACTTTAGGTTTGGCAGCTATCAAAGAAGGTGGAAAATTACATACCTCAAACTTCCTCCATGGTATCTGCTTAGGTTGGAGAAAAAAGACAATATTTACACCAGAAAAAGGTTTTCAATAATTCATTCAAGGCAGAAATATATTGCCGGGCTGAGGACATGCAACAAACTCTTCATGAGTAAAAGAAACCTTTCTGCTTTATGAGATGAGAAATGGTCATTCCAGAAAACAAATCAATCTTGCCATGTTTCATTACCCCTAATCATCAGTTACAGAGAAGATCAAAGTACAGGGCTCCATGTGGGTATTATGTTAGAAAGGAGACACCTGCATTAGCACCTTCAGCTGGTTCATTCATAGACATCCAGGCTCCAATAAACCATTTGCCCCTGCTTGTGCAATCATACCACTGAGACATTTTTTCCACTCCTCTGACCTGTTCCAGTGTGGTCTCAAAGCTGGCAATCCAGCTCCGAGTGCCATAAAGTCTGAACTAGCTCTGGACATACAATTCCTCCTCTACTCAAGGAATGCAAAGGACATTTTTTACCAGAAAAATATGCTAACCGAGGAGACAAAAATATGTGTAACACAAAAATCCTGACAGGCAGAAGCAAAGTCCAACTTGGCTGAAGCAGACACAAAACATGACAAAAATAGAGACATTGCTCACCAACATGTATTTTTGAAACACTTATTTATAGAAAAAGGATGCCTAGTAAGTTAACAGGTTTTGGACTGAGGGAACAGAAATTCTGTTCTTCAGTGTAACCAGTATGCATACATTATAAACCCAGCAGATTACTTTTAGAACCTATAATTTGTCGGATTAATGTTAATCTGGAACTTTGTAACTGGACATTTGAGGTGGGAATGACCCCCATTTCCACCTGCTGGTTGACAAGACAGTAGATAAACAAACTCATACTATCCTGCAAATCTCAATACTGCTATAAACATCTGGAGCTGAAAAACACATTGAGGAAAAGTAAATACTGAAACATCATTTTTGTTTTGAACATATGCTGGCAGAGTTGAAACATCTCAGAAACATTTGCAGCTTAGCAAAACTACCTGAAAAGAAGGAATCAATTGGAACATTTTATTGGAAGCTTATGAATCAACTAACCTATGCAGCATCAGAAAAAATAGACAGAATACCACAAAGATAGGTAACAAGTGGTTAAAAAACTCAAACTAAAACAGAACAGACTATTTGCTTCCTCAATATCTCGGAGAGCAACTTCTAATTGAATTCTTGATGTGTTCCATGGTAAAATATCTTGAGCATCTTTGAATGCTGGTTTTCTTGCTTTGTTTTGTTTTCAAAAGGCCTAAATAAACTGATTTGCATTAATTGGACAAACAGAATACTAGTTAGAGCCCACTGGGAATATAGCAGAACTGAAATTTTAGGTTGAAGTCCCGAACTGCATGACAATGACTAAACCACGAATTCAGGAGAGAAAATTCTGCTAAGAAGCCCCTAGAAAATAAAAAAGGGGAGAGAGGATGAGAGGGTAGGGGACACAAACAGAAAAACAAACAAAAATGCCAAATAATCTGGGATCTGAGAAGACAAGTGTGTGCTTAGTTGTAATGCAGACATCAACTAATGCAAGAGTAATAACACTGCCCTGAAGAGTGGCTCTTGCATTCACAGTAAACAGGCAAAGTAAAAATGCCTTCCTAGGAAAGTTATTGCATTCGAACCAATAGTGAAACAATGAGCCACCATCAAGAATGGGGAAGAGTGCTTTGGTCTAGTCACCTTTTGAAGTAATGGGGAGTGGGATGGTGCGGTAAGGAAGATAGGGAAGGAAACCAGCGAAACTGGAACAGGCCTTTATATCCTCACAGTAAGGCCATGCAGGAAGCAAAGTAGCACCAAAGAGGACATGTTCAGTAATGACAACAGTGACCCTAAGCATGGTTCTCACATTTAGCTAAAAAAGCCACTCAATTTTTTTAACAGGAGCACCGTCCCCATTTGTGGTGATGGTGATAGTGGGTTTTCTTCTCAACAGAAATCTAAAGCAAAAACTTCCTGCAGCCATTTAACCAGCCATTTATACACCAAAAAGAAAACATTTCTTCTGCCTTTAGGAAATTTTCATATGAAGGAGAAGTAAGTAGAAGCCAATTACCTGTAAAATTTGTCTCCATAGAGCCACCCTTGTTTCTAACAACACCGGTAAGAAAAACAACAAAATTATCCTACCAGCACATGTTTGGGTGATGCAACAAAATTCTTCTCTCTGCTATCATTGAGGCAGAAAGATTGTAAGAAAACCAGCAGCATATCTGCATTTAAATCAGCATTAAAGGCTGGGCACAAATGCTTGTTTATTTTTGAAGCAAGAGGAAGTAAGTAAGGGTGAATAACACCAATGTTTTCAGCTGCATGTTCATAGTATTTCTAAGCGTAAAACAAAATAAAACAGCCCAAGACCTTATAATTAGCAATTCAGTCCAGAGATTAATGGAAAAGAAGCAGAAATACTTGCATACACATTGTCTCCTGCCTGAAATTAGGACGCTCCAAAGGCATCCACTGAGCTCCACTGAAATAAAGTTCTGCATACCATACAGTACAGAACCAAAGGACTACTTAGGCTGGAAAAGACGCTTAAGATCATCAAGTCCAACCTCGAACCCAGCACTGCCATGTCCACCACTAAACCATGTGCCCAACTGCCTCATCAGCACATCTTTTAAATATGATGACTGGAGCAGCCCCTTCTCTGGGCAGCCTCTTTCAATGCTTGATAATCCCTTCTGTGAAGAACTTTTTCTTAATATCCAATCAAAGCCTTCCATGGCACAACTTGAGGACATTTGATGGCTGGGGCCAATGGGATCCTGGGGTGCATCTGGCAGATAGGGGAGGTGATCCTGCCCCTCTACTCAGCCCTGGTGAGGCCATATCTGGAGTGCTGTGTTCAATTCTGGGCTCCTTAGGACAAGAAAGACAAGGAGCTACTGGAGAGGGTGCAGAGGAGGGACACAAAAATTATGAGGGATCTGGATCACCTCTCATGTGAGGAGGGACTGTGGAAGCTGGATCTGTTTAGTCTGGAGAAGATTGAAGGTGATGTCATTAACGCCCACAAGGGTGGGTGCCCAAAGACTCTCTGGCAGTGCTCAGTGACAGGATGTGGAGCAATGGCCATAAACTAAAACACAAGAAGTTCTGCCTCAACATGGAAGAAGAATTTCTTCACACTGAGGGTGGCAAAGCCTTGGAGCAGGCTGCCCACAAAGGTTGTGGAGTCTGCTTCTCTGATGACATTTCAAATCCACCTGGATGTGCTCCTGTGTCGCCTGCTACAAGTGACCCTGCCTTGGCACTGGGGTTAGACTTGATGATCTCCAGAGGTCCTTTCCAACCCCAATAATTCTGTGATTTTTTCTCATCCTGTTACTTGGCACAGAAGACTGACACCCACCTCACTAGCATTTCCTTTCAGGTAGTTGCAGAGAGCAGAAGGGTCCTCTTCAAGCCTCTTTTTCCTCAGGGTAAACAGTCCCCCTTCCCTCAGCTGCTCCTCATAAGAAGCATCACCAGTGGGAAAAACAGTAAAGATTCTTATGCTTTGTGTAACTAAGCAAGTATTGCAACAATGGGAGAAAAGTATTGTCTTTTCTCCCCACCTTCCCTCTCTTCTGCTTCTCCTTCTCCTTCCCCTGACCGTCACCTTTCTGTTGGGTGGCAGAAGATCCTCTAGGGATGACAGTCACAAATTGCAGATAAAAATTCAACCCCTCTCAGTCTCATCTTCAGTCTTCCTGAGGATTGCAGGTAAAGCTAGATTACGTCCTGGGCTCCCAGCGTGATTTTGGATCCAGCTCCACCAGACTGCGCATGGAAACACTTCTCAGGAGCCTCACATGGAGCAAAGAGCAAAGACAAAAGAGCTGATTGTGAACCTTTCCTTACAGAAAACAGCTCTAGCTCCTCAGTAACACAAGAGACTGCTGCTCCCAGAACACTGTCTTGCAGAGAAAGCCTGGGACAGATCCAAGGCAGGACTGAGTTGTTCGGATTTAGAAGTAGCCCATCAGAGCTACAAGGTTTCCATCTCCAGCAGTGAATGTGTCAGATAAAGCATTAAATAGGAAAAAACAAAAGAGGGGAAAGAAAAGACAAAACACCCCCACAAAATAAACACTTAACAAGAAAAAACACAAACCTACAAAGCAGACTAAAACTGCAGACTTTAAAAGCAGTATTAATTACTCAAATGAATGGATTCTTCCAGTTCTCCAGTGAAATTTTTTCAATGGCACACTTATTAAATGACCAAAGTGGGCATAGATATTATTGTATATTAAAGCTGGTGTCTCTCATAAAGGGGAAAAGCTGCAACATTTTAGAAAACCTATACTTATTTTGCTCCTTTTTGATTGCCGATAAAGAGGTTGGTATATTTACTATTTACCATTACTACTTTCAAAACTATTTTTGTTTTTTTCTTCATTACTCATGTTCTAGTCATGCTTGGCAATAGTGCCAAAATAAAAGCTGTATTTCACAGTGAATAAATGATTTCTCGACACCAGTTTACAGTGTATTACAAGATTTAATAGGACAGCTAGAAATCCCCCCAAAAGTTTCTCTTTATTCAAAGAGAAAAAATGAAACCTATAGTACTCAAGAGACAGGGAAAATACTACCTTAGTATTAATTTCTCCAACTTGCTAGATTTCTTAGAACATGTGTAACATAATGCGATAACAAGCTTGCTTCACAGCAAAACTACTGCACTCAAGGCTGGTATTAGTTGTATTTTGAAAACTACCCATGTGACAATTAAGAGACAATTAAATCAATTGTTCTCTTCCTTAGCTGGGATGATAAATGTCAACTACCTACTTTTGACTTATTTCTCTAAAGCAAACATCCTAAACACAGAAAATTATGCAGTGGTACATTACTCATTTATTCAAAAATATCACTGGATTGTGACTAAACTTCTGATCAATCACAGCTTTGGTTCAACTTCTCCTATAACAGCAAGTCTGACAACAAGAGGTACAGTTTCACACATGCTAGTCGTGGAATTAAATTTTAGTCTGTGGGGGAAAACTATCATGCAAGGAATTAAAAGTATCTGGGGTTCATTTAGGTCTCATCCTACCTTGAATTCTTGAAGTTCAGTGCCAGCATCTTAGTTTTCAAGTCGTCCCCTTGTAAGACACTAGAGACAGGAGACAAGCTCCCTTGCCTCCAAGGTACTGCCAGCCCTTGGTCAGTAAACATCCCTGTGGCAGTCAGGCGGCTCTGCCGAGCTTTGCGCCACCAGCCCCCGCGCCAACTGTACCAGTGCCCAGGCAAGAGGGATTGTGAGCAAGGAGCAGCTGCTCCCTCCCGGCAGGCTGGGACTCCAAGGGAAGGGATCCCTTGTCCAATGCACAGGCCCCAGTCAGCTGCTTCACAAAGAATAAATCCAACTCACACAACCACCGGATCAAGATGAAAAACTGTGTGCTCAAACAAATTGACATCTGGTCAGCAGTACAATCACTGCAAAGGAGAACGATGTATCATGGCTTACAAATTAATTTGCAAGATGACATTTTCCTGCTTCTCTTATCACACAGGAAAGTAAATACATTTCAATTTTGGCTACAATAGAACTAATTATTCTGGGGGAAAAAATAAACTAAGCACAAGAGACACTCCTTTCTAGAATCTGGATCAGATGCAATGTGAATTTTCTTGATTAACTCTTCTGCTTTTCAGGGCTTTGTTGGTTTGTTGTGTTTTAACACTGTTCTAGCTTGCAATGCTACTTTCACGCACAACACCATACAATCTGGAACTGCCAGGTGTTTTGTTTCAATAACAAAAACTATTCAGAAGTGGTAGTATCTTCCAAGGAAATCCATTATGTTATCCAAACTCTCATGTTATGTCTCACCACTACACTTGCCCCTTTCCCTAGTAATAACCAAGGGTACAGAAAACAAATTATGATTGAAGCTGTAGTTCTCTGAAAAGAATTCTCCTAGAATGATACTCAAATGACTATAGTGGACACTGCTTTCCAACTACATTTATCCCAGAAGAGAGCTTGAGCATCCACTTAGTAAAAGTACAACTACTGACATGGAGTTTATTCACATTTTTCCCTTGGATTCACCTACACATACACACAATACTCACACTAAGGAAACAGACTTCCTTGCTGGAGGAAAAAACATTAAGAAGAGAACAAAAAAAGAGACAGTAATTGTCTATCAAATGCACTGTAATGTCATTTACAGGTACATAAATCACTGAGTAATTATTTAATGTAAGTCCTTTCTTCTGCAGTGCATCTGTGAAAATGTATGGCCTCACTTAGATGACCTGCACTGTGCTTGGCTGTTTCTGGATGCAAAGAACCTGGTGACAGAACTTGCTCCTCACAAGAGAGAAAACAAGATTTTTCAGTTGCTACCCCTTTTCTCTGGTTTTGTGTTCCTTTTAAGACAGTAAGGAGCGTACAGAACGAGGATAACTACTCTAATTTTCTTGTTTATTTTTACAACAAACACAATGCAATAAACAGAGTGAAATCCAACATTATGCTGGCAAACAAAGACACACGAAATATTAGGTAAATAAATGCTCAATACTAAGATTTAGTTGCAACAACAGTTGCAATCAACAATCAAAGCAAAGGCTTCTTCTCTTATACATCCATATATTCCTTCACAATTTTATCATACATTTCTTTCTTTAGTTTGATTTTACTTCTCTGTCTTCTCCTAAGGTGACCTTTTAGCAACACCAAAGAGTTAACAGTACTTTTAATATACTCTCACTGCAACACAGGCAGGTGGTAGCCCACTTCTGCACTATTATTTCCTCACTTATAAAAATTGCTGCATATCAGTTTCATCTCCCAGCACTTTGAACAGTTATTCTTGCATCTACAGGAATGTGCTTTTGAGATTTCTCCCAGGCAGCTTCCTGAAATTAAAATCAAACAAGGGAAAGCTCTAAAACTAGGTTTACCATGCCTCCAGTTAGTTTCAATTCACGGGTCTTAAAAGTCTTTCCAAGGGACAGCCTAAGGCTTGCCTTTCACAGGCTATCACTTATCAGCAATGGCTCTACCAATATTCCCCCTCCTTTGGGACAGAAGATGGGGCATGAAACTTTAACAGCATTCCTGTAATTCCAATTACACCACTGTAAGCACCACTCTCTGCTGGCTAAGGTGTACCTTCTTAATTTGTAGTTTTGCTAGAAAAACATTTGCTAGGATACCAAGGAAAAAGCCATACCCCAAGAATTCAGGAAAACAGCAGTAGGGATCACAGAAACAAAGAACAGCATCCCCACAGAGATAACCTAAATAGAGGTTTGTTTTTTTTTTTTGCCTCACTATGCTTCCCATCCATAAGAAACTATGGCATCACAGATGGGAACATGTCAGACAAGGGAGTTTTAGGCATTAATCGATTGCTAGCAAAAATTACTGACCCAGTGTGAAATATTAGTGTTTACCTCTAAGGGAACCATGAAATGAATCTTTCATGATAACCTGACAACTATGAGAAGAGCATTGTGTATACAAGAGCATGGCACACAAACACCCCTTTCTATCACAGTGAATTTAAAACAAAGCAGTATGACAGACTGCTCAGACACCATCCCAAGATGACAATTATTTCCATATTTCATATCTTATTCTACAAAAGCTCTTAAAAATATGGTCACTCTTCCCTACTCATGCATTTTTCTCCCTGTGCCAGAATAAAGAAACTGCTACAAATAAACAACACTTCCTCTCAAGTTCTAGGTTTCAGTGCTGCAGTTTTCTAAAGGATAAAAAAGCACCACAAGCCATGCTGTGAGTGTTGGAAGAGGCCATCCAACGCAGTATACTCAGCATAATTAGGTTATACACACTGACTGAGCTCCTTTGATATAACAAATAAACACAGGGTGAGTCAGGTCAAGCCAATACACACACTCTGCTCACCCCAGTGACAAACAGCTTCATATCAACCCTCTGAGCTGCCCATTCTGTCTACTCCCAAACTGGCCTCACCTGCACAGCTCGTAAGTAAACTGTACTCCATGTACTAAAATCTAAATAATGGGTGCCATTGACAAATCCAGCCATGACAAGCTAGTATAGTATGGAAGCCTACTTCAAAGGCTTTTCCAAGTGATCTCAAATCCCTATTAAGTGCTCCACAGAACCATTTTTAATAATTTTTGCTCCTACAATATAGTAATTTAAGGAAGATCCCATTCAAAAAAACCAAAACACTGCACATATTAGACTCAAAAGAACATCCTTCAGAACCTTATACACTTCTATTTGTATCACTTCTATCCCTTGCCTCCCTTATGCACTAATCTAATTCATCTGTCAAGGAAACAAACTAATCAGTTTGACTCAATTTTCTCCCTAGAAAATTTATGTTGGTTGGCTGTCTTCCCTTATCTCATTATCTCCTATGTGCTCATAAACTGCATCACAGTTTTTACTATTATCCATGTAGCTGCAGGTAAGTCATTCCACAGGTGGAGAGAAACTCAACGTGGCCCCGTGGAGAGCTCAACCAAATCAAATGTAGCAGGCTTGGGACTGAAAGGAACATAACCACAACCCTAAAACCAAGCTGTTAAGTTCTGCCAGTTCTTGCATGTCCTCAGAACTGGAAGAACAGGATGAATGAAGTGCCAAGGAAATATTTACTACATAAGTATCTGAATAGCAGATCAGGATTCTAACAAGACAGTCTTCAGAGAGTCACAAAATAGTCTACATTCAACAGGCCACTTGAAACCAACTGCTTTTACTAAGTCAAGAGGGAGACTACCATGAGAGGAGATGAATCTTTCATCTTCTTTTATTCTCCACAAAGTAGTATATATGTCTCAAAAAAAAATTTAACCACAATAGGTTGAAGGGAGCTAAGTATTTTCTATTAAAGTAAAAAAAAAGACGTATTTCTGTCAGACCCCCTTCTGGGAGGGTTTGTGGTTTTTGTTAATGAATGAAATATTGGAAACAAAAGCAGCAGCACAGAGTTAGAATGAAAGTATTGATGTTGGAGTGCAGGATTTGACATGGAAGGACGTGCTTTGGGGTTTCTGTCTTTCTGTATGGTTTTCTTAAATTAGAAGTGATACCTCACACTTGAACACTTTACAACTTTCAGTTTTATATGAAACAAGATAAAGATGGTAAGAATACATCAATGACTAAAGCTCTTGATAAGATGTGGCAGCACTTGCAGTTGTTGAGCTCTTCATGCCTCAAAGAGTGATGCCAACTAACATTTCCTTGACTTTTCCCACTGGGTCACTTCTTCACTTTCAGTGTCTGTTACATGCTGCAGCATTTTTTCCACTGGGTTGTTTTTCTTTTTGCTCCAAATGAGTCTGTAAGTCAAAGGGTGCCCTAGCAAAGCTTGGACATTACTCTTCAGTAGCCACACCACACCCCTATGCTTGTAAAGTAAGTTAACAAAGATTAGAATCCTTTACGATAAATCAGACAGATTTAATAGATTTTAACTCAACTGCTCCTATGGAAATTCACCTCTTTGCTTCAGCAGTGCACTTAACAGACCTACCTCTTCCCTCTCCCCCTCCCCACTACTGTATCTAATTTTACTTGCTACATTCATTTTTCATCAGCAAGCCAAGCCTTACTGAATTTAACAGCTACACAAGCTTTTTGTTACTTCACTAGTTAATAAGTAATCCACTAGGTGATAAATCTACTTAATCATTGGCAACTTTCCAAAAAACATGGAAGTAAGCTAGACTGAAAGTTCTAGTTGCAAAAGGAAGCCTCTTGTAGGCTGTAATATTTGTAGAAGGACTATAGAGCTCTGGGGAAAAACATTCACAGCAAGCAGTCTATACAGTTTGTACAAACCCAAGTAAACTAGGATATGACACTGAAATACAAGTCACTTGAGGCAGAAGTAGAGATAGCATTACCTCTGTGTGGATACGGAATGGACCCTTCCTAGCCTATCAACTCTACTAAAGATCAGGAGTACTCTCCTCTCAAAGTAAAAATGAGAGATTTGAGAAATTCAAAGAAGAATCAGGCACTACAGACTTATGTATTATGATCATTCTTACCCTTTTTTTTTTAACCTATTGATGAAAACCTCCAAGTCTAACGCAGCTTGTCTCTGAGCATCCATCACACCCACACAACTTTCTGTGACCACCCAGCAATGTATTTCCACAGCATCCCCACAAATAAACAGAATCCTAAATTTTGTTTGGGTAGAAGAATTTTAAGCTGACTGTGTTCTGACAGTGCCTGAATTAACTCCCTTTCTGTGACAGGCAAATGAACTGCTTCACACTGAATTTATTGAAGGGTGTGCCAATTACAAATCAAAAGGCAATTTCTACAAAAGCTCTTCAACATTCACATCACTAACCTCTACAGCATTCCTGGAATCAGAACGAACAGCTCCAAGAGAACAGGGCCCATTCCTTTCTGAGGTTTCTCTTCAACACCAAAGCTGCTCTCTCACTAGGTAAAAGAGAAAAAGGTTAGAATATAAATGTGATAACGAAGTCACAGAGCTCTGCTCTTCCGAAATGAAAGAGGAGTCATTCCTATGACAACTGAACTTTCACAAACTAAGAACTCTTTTAAATAGCTCTGGGAAAAGGAACAGTAGCAAACTAGAAACTGACAACGCAGCAGTATTTCTCTGATTAAATGACACTCACTGAGAGCATATGAAGTGCTAAAAGAGTTAATATAAAACACAAGCCCAGTAATTAATGCACTGACAGCCCGTGATCAGCAAGAGCATCCCTCTGAGGAAGCAAGTGACTTCCCACTATTACAGCACAGGAATAAGAACTAAGCTACATTGATACTAACCCAGCTGAGCAACTGTGAAGCTACTGAACATACAGTTTTCTCTGGCCTCTCCCCTAGTTTGTCTGCCTCTTTATTTTCAGAGTTATAAAATATTCATCTTAGAACTTGCAAGCAGACGCACACAACAAGGGGCATCAAGTCTGAGCTCGCTTCAGCACAACTCCATGAATCCATCACAAGGTTCTCCAGCTAACCCAGACAGGTGGCAGAGGCAGTAAATCCAGCAGTGCCAACTGTAGGACCTGGCAAATAACTAGGTGAAATGCTGCGCCTTGGTTATTAGCCATGAGTTGGCAGACCTCTGATTATTTTACCTCTGATTCCCAGTCAGTCCAATTTGGGACTATTAGTACAGTGTTCCTACACTCCAGAGCACCACACAATATAGGCATACCTAAAGCAACTGGAAAAACTTCTTAATACTACTTACATAATTTATTGGTTTAATATTTTGTATATTAAAAGGAGCAGATAATATTTTGGTGGGGGGAAATTGACTTGGGTAGAAAAAGCAGTACAGCATCAGGTACCTTGGTACCTTTGAAAGGCTTTGTAAGAGAGATGGCACTAAGTGAAGATCTTGCTCACTGTGATGTTGCAGAGGTTAAAACAAGATAAAATTTTGTTACTATGTTGTTCTATGCTCTAAAATCTTTAGTAACTTGCTAGCAAGTTCAAGTGATCAGCATTAACAACTAAAGGAGAATTTCTCACTTAACACCATCATCCATGACTGCGAAACCTTCTCCCTCCAGGTCTGTCAGCTCATGGGGCAAAGTAAGGAACCAGCAGCCACAACCAAATATCACCTGTGTGCACATCACATAAAACTGTAGAAATTGGACCACGGAACTCAGAAATACCAAAAGTAGGGAGAGAATTTTGATTTTGCAGAAGCAGAAGCAAGTAAATATTTAAACTAAGATGATAAACAATGGTCCTTTTGTCATAGGAACAAGTACTGGACAAACCTTAAAAGAAATGAGGAACTGCCGTTTCAGCTATCTTCATTTCATCCGATTAAGAACTTTATTATATAACCAAATGCCTCTCAGGTTCAAAATGATAGTTTTTTGTTTTTAAATACAGACAATGGAGGTTTCAGGCTCCAAATCAGAACAGACTGTGATTGCACTGAACTTAATTAACACTTACTATATTTGCAAAGGTCAAATGACCAATTACACTACAAGTACACAAAACCCACAAGCTTCTTTGAGCAGAAATTAAAGGGTAGTATCACCACCATCTTTTCCAGCTAAAACCGTAAAAAAGGCCATGAGGAAGTACAACCTTGAAGACAGCTTGCAACCCTCTTTCATATGTGTTATTTACTTGGTCCTGAACCAAAAATTTATCTATGGTTTATCTATATTCCCATAGTATATTTGGAATGCCTTGTTTCTAAGTCCTGATTCCCCTACATTTATCCTACTTCTATATTTTGTCAGGGTCACAATAGCTTGAGAAAGACATTATCAAATGGATCTGTACAAAGTGAATTTTTTTGACTTCCAGTCTCAAAACCAATAAACACAGGGGAGCAGGAGGTACTGTTTAAACATAGTTAACAAGAACTAAATGCCTTCTGTGGTGCCAAAAAATAAAGCACTCCTACCTTACTTCCATCAACCAATCTTCAGCATTGCCCAAGCTTTAATTCTCCCTGTGGTCATCAATTAGCAAAAGTGACTGCAAGACCAACAGCACACATCATCTACACTGCAGCAATGAGAAAAAGGAAGATGTTTTCAACCTTGAATATCCCAAAACACCAATATCCTCCAAAGAAATGCAACTAAACTAAGCAACAAAACAGGTTAGTTTTGAATCCACCAGTCAAGAGCAAAACTCTAGACACACCGAAGACACTTCTAATTACTCCAGTCTCCTCACAGGCCCCAGCCTAGTGGAGGCACAGAAGCCCTCAAGAAGAAATGGCAGCTACTCTGACAAGAACTCTGCTGCAAGTTCTGAGAAAGGAGAACCAGTTCTGGTCAGTGTCAAGAGGGTGGCACAGTTTAGTCACCTTCCTGCCTTATTGAGTCTCCTGTGTAAAGGAGAAATATCTCTGGGAAGTATACTGACTGGCATGTTCAACAAAACCTTTCCTGGACAAAAGGATTATGTTTTTCAGACAAGATTCAGATTTAGCTTTCCTAGATGACTTCTCAGGGCATTCACCCTCTCTCTACCTGAACTAGATTCCTGACTTTCCACAGGGACAATGGACCTCCTGGCAACACGCAGACAATATGGTACTCCATTGGCTATGCTGCCTCCAGGCTTCCTTGTCCACCTCTGTCCACTAAAAGGGTGCAGAAAGCAATGTAAGTACACGCTGAACCTCTCCAGACATGCAGCACCTTGCTCTCTGGCTAATGGCTTTCCCATCTGCAGATCACACACTATCAAGAAGCTGCTCAAACCCACAAGAGAAAAGCAGCGCAGCAAAGAACCAAACTGCCCATTCCGTATCCGGCATCTGCTCCTGACCACTTCCAAAGCATCTCAAATGGCAATTACCTCATGAAAAGGTACACCATAAGTAACTAATACAACAGGGAGTTACAGTGGTTCCATTTGCAGGGCAAAACAAACAGCATGGTGATTTCTCCTCCCCAGAATGCTGCATGCACAGGTAGCGTCTGATTCAGGCGATGGCAGCGCACATGAGGTCTGCGTTTTTTCACACACCTTGTTTTCATGACCCACCATTGAACCCCAGCAGCAGCCACGCCTATTACTTTCCAGAAATGTCATTCAGCACATTTCCAAGTGTCATTCAGCAAACAGGTCTCAGCCATCAAAAACATCCCCACCCATGGCTTACATAAAGCTCCCTGCTGCACTGAAGGGCTCTCCTTCAGTACAAAGAGTTGGAACATATCATTTGCAACTCTTTTCTCAAAACGTAATATTAGGGTGGCCAGCTTGAGCATGACCAATAAAAACCTAAATGACACTTCACCACAGTTACCATCAATTTTAACAGACATCTTTTTCAGACAAGTCCCAATCTACAGACAGTTCTTGAAGAGTTTATTTAAGTAATCTGCATAATTACATATGGCAAAATATTAAAAATTAAAATATTAAATAATAAAATTAAAATATTTTTCCATCATATGAATAAAAGCTTTTTGGCTTTTCTAAATGCAAAGTCCATTGACTGAACATGTATTTTATAACAAATGCACTCCAGAATTATAAGGGGTTTTTTTTGTATAAACATGTTGAACTATTTCTTATCCAATCACACTTCTTCAGAACCGATGCTAAAAAGTTTAAATCAAGTTCTAATAATAAGTATTTTTTACTTGATTCACTTCTCTTAGCTGCCATTACACCTTTGTTCTTGCGAATTAAGTAATTTGCTTGCTGTAACAAACATTTCCAGACCTACATCCTACTAGGTATTCAACCAGGTGTTTTAGGTCTCTTTTCATTTTGCCTCGATATCTCAGTACTCACTATTTCTAAAGCTTAACAAATCAAATAGAATTTGATTGCTACCCCCAACAGACATCATACAAAAAGTGCTAAATAACAAAACCTCAGCAATCACAAACCACTTGGTTCCTGCAAAGAGGAAAACTGATCAATTAACACCATTCAAATTTGCTTTTATGTACATCTTATTTCTGAAAAAGAAATACAAACGCTATGCAGACTCCCATCTTAGTTGCTTTCCCCTTATTTATTCTCCAAGTATTCCTCTGTGGATAAACTATGCTTATCAACTTTATGCACACCATACTGGTGCCATCAGAATATTAAAAAAGGAAAGCCCTACAGGACCATAAAGGTTTTTTCTGTGCCTACACACACCACAGGTATTCAGCAGAAACCTATTCACATCTAACAAGCCATTTTCCTCCCTGCCTCCACGTTTTGCAAAGTTACAAAACTCACTCATATATTACATCACAGAGAAGTCAAGCATTACATATAAACTGTTGATAGGAATTAGAGCAGCTGAGTGCTAGCACTTACTCCACATTGGATAAAGATAAAAATCCTGCCTCTGATGGAAAGAAATCAAAGGGATCATAAACATTATGTGATTCAAGTATATTTTCTGCCTTTTCTAGCAGAGGTGTGTGCTTAGCATGCACTCTCAACCTCACTGGTTCACTTTCAGACACACTGCAAGGGATGTCAAAGCCTGCCTTCAGTCAGATGATGTCAGAGGTCAGGATCACAGACCAGCAGGAGCCTGGATCTGAATTCACACTCCCTACTATGATGAGAAATAACAGCGTATTTCTGCTGTACATAAAATCTGAGAGAAGAAACACAAATGTGGGCAATACATTGTAAAAATACTCCCAGATGTTTTAACAACAGGATCAGGATGGAAGCGTCAGATGTTTCCCTCCAACCAAGGCAAGACCTTAAAAGCCAACATAAGGGTCAGATCCATTTGTAAAAAACAAACAAAAACCTCAAACAGGTAAAAAACTACAGTTTCTGGCTCCCTCCAAAACCCTCTTCATTACTGCTTCTTATTCACTACTTCTGCTAAAACAAACTCTAGTATTGCAAAACTGCATGCAGGAACAAGTAAAGAAAGGTACCACATCTGTTTCCAGTAAAGTTCAGAACTCCAGCATTGGGGTACTTTCTTCTCCTCACCAGCATTCCTGGATTCTTTTGCTTTTTGTTTATAAATCAAACTCTCAGCACTCTTGTCATACTTCCAAATGAATGCATACTTCCTAGTGAAGACTCCATTACCTCCTCCTGCTCACAGAGGATGAAGGAATGCATTAAGGCACACACTTCACTTTTTCAGAGATCAACCCCAGGGGTTCACAGTAGAAAACAGCAAAAATGGCACACCCCAATCTACAGACACTTGTCACAACAGACTGCTTTAAAATTTTCACTGATTATTATTCCATCCATCTTCAAATTAGAGTATGGTTGAACACCCGTAACTCTGTGTTCTTGCTGTCCCTAAGACCCAGTGTAAAACAGCTTGGAAACACTAGAAAGATGACACCAGTAGTGAGCACAGAGGAAACACCACTGCAGCTTAAACACAACTTTCTGGAGGTGGAGGTGGAATATATAATCCCAACAACTAATCATGTTTAGACAGGTAAAAATTAATTGGGTGGAAAAAAATGAAGATACCCCACTCTATGCAACAACATGCCAAGCTCCAAGTCAATCTTCAAAATACCTTCACACTCAAGAGCGAAGGGAAGTACCCTCACAAAAGGGGTCTTAATGACAGACTATTACAGCCACCCTATATACAACTCTTAAAAGTTGCTCCTCTTCACTGAAGTTGTCCAGGAGCAAACACAACAGAAAAACTTGATAGATTGCTTGGGCACCATGCACTTAAAAGTTCCTCCTTAATCTAAAAAATTCTGCCTTTCAGCCAGGTTTTTCCCAATACAGCAAAGCCTGAGAAGATGTAGATTCAAATGGCCAACCAGACACAGTAAAAGGAGACATCACCCAAGAGAAACTGCTTGAGCTGCAGCTGCATTCACATCTCCTCCAGAAGCATCCTCTACACAGAGAGGCAGAATGCAAAACAAGAACTTCAACAATCTGGCACTGGGTACAATTTAACAGCAAGAAAAGTTTAACACCAACAGTTTAAACTTTTTTAAAGCAATACAGTGAAAGTCAAGGAAATAAATCCAGTCTCATTTATTGTGGGCAAGCTCTGTTGGAGCTTCAGTCTAACTGCAGTCATTTGGAAGTCAGGAGGTCTTAATGCAACACCTGATTTCTATGCCACTGGAAAGAAAAATGCTCCATAAACTGCATTTATGTTAAGTCGAAGCCAAAATTAGTCTGAAAGAGGAACAAGAAAATTGTCATACATGCTTCATGTTACTTCACCTTTTAATTACTCTCTAATTAAATTTGCATGCTTTGATAATATCTACTATTATAAGTTGATGCTCCAAATGGAAATAAATGCTAATTTCCTCTGCAAATGAACCATCAAAACCACGTACATTTAAATAGATTAGAAAAATTTATTTCAAGTTGTCTTCAGAATGCTCTCACCTACCGAACTCAATCCTCAATTTACAAAAGTCTGCCAAGGATGCATTAATTTAGTCGCCTATAAACAGCCTTCTGCTCTTAACAGCAAAGACAAGTGTTTCTTGTAGAAATAAATCACAATGTGTCAGTGCTAAACTCCAGATGCTCCCTACATAGACATGCTGCATTAACTTGTAGGTCACCTGTGACATAAAATTTCATTAATTATATTGCTTGATAAGAAGCATTGTCTTTTTTACATAGAGGTTTTCAAACTAAGCAACTGGGTCCTAATGTTATAGCACTATGATCTCTGTCACTGAAACACTGGATGTTTTTTGCATGTAAATACAGAATGATAAAGGATGGAAGACTTATGTCAAGCTCAGTGCAGTCCAACCTCGGCTCAGCACAGGGGCAGCTTAGATCAGTTGCTCACGTGAGCCCTGAGCATATCCGAGAGTGGAAATCTCAGGGCTCCTTTGAGAAACCAACTGTGCTGTTTACCTCCATGGTATAAATTTCTACCCTACTTGTAACTGGCCTTGTGCTGCTTGTGTCCAATGCCTCTCATCTTATCCCTGTGCATCTCCAAGAACGCAGTCAAAATTTCTACAGTGGTCATCTCTTCTGAATTACAGATTAGTGACCACAGAGATACTTTATAAGTTGATCAGATATCTGAGGACAGGGCCCTTAATCAGATCAGTCAGGTACACACTGATACAGTAAGAGTCTTTTTTATACAAGCTATTATTTTATTTATGAATGAATAAACTAAACCTGGATAAACACACATAACATTTTGCTTCATCAAATGGGAAATAAAGACCAGAATAATAGAGAGAGGTTTTTTGTTTATTTCAGGAAGCTAATGCCTGCTCTCATTATTTAGCTTTCCATAAGACGAACAAAACCCTCTGGATATAGACACAAACCCTGATTATCTAAATCACTGGTATCTAAAATTCTGAAATCCAAAAGTCAAATACCTGCCTAGAGGACAGATGCTCTGGCATTTCTAAGAACAGATCAGTTACCTTGGTATTTGGAGGCTTGCAACACAATTCTAAATCTAGGTTCAATTCCCTCACTGATGGGTATATGGTTATTTGTTTCTTTTACAAAGAGAAGTGTATAAGTTGTTGCAAACAGTACACTCAAAAGTAAAGAAAAATTTTTCCCTCTCAATTAGTGTCTACATGCTAGCTTGCTCAATATAGCTACATTCACTGATGCTATACAGCATAATGTAATCAATATATCACTATGTTATCCCTGACATTAATTCCAAGCTTATAACCATTTTTATTTACTTTAATTAATCACAAAGGTACAACTTCCTAACAAGGACTGAAGGCTGACCTATATTAAAAGGTGCCACAGGCTATCGGCAAACCAAAGACAAAGTCAGGCTTTTCACAGCACTGCATGATGGGAGGTCAAGGGACAACAGACATAAATTGATACAAGAGAGGTTCAGACCGCACATAAGAGCTTTATTTCTCCACTGAGGACAGAGAGGCAGAGACCCAGAGAGGCTGTGCTGTCACCAGACTTGGAGGCTTTCAAGACACAACAGGATCAAGCCCAGTACAACCTGGTTCCACCTCAGAGCTGGTCCAGCGGTGAGCAGGAGGTTGTACTACAGCCCTGCCAAAGTTTGTCCCAGCTTGAGAGATCTTGAGAGGTTCTCTTCCCCACAGTCATGTATAGAGCAAGTCTTAATCCCAGCATCCCATTCTAACATTTAATGTGCAAAGTCAGCTGACTTGCTGCCCTGCTTTCCCAAACCTCCCAACAGCATGTATTCTTCTCCCTCTGCAGTGTTCCGCTTCCTGCCTATCCTGACACTTTACAATAGGGAAAGTAACCTTTCACCACTGGACCTAATTTTCTCTCCAGGCATCTACCTGAAGGCCAGAAAACTAGTCGCTATGTCTGGAGTACACAAAAAACAGCAGGAAAAAATCAGAAAGCAGACAGACTATAGAACATTCTGGGCAGAGGACAGGTCCTCCCCAAGCATACAGACCTCCTGAATAGCAGAGCCTTTTGTATTTGACTCACATCCAGCCCTACAAGTTCCAAGCAGGTTCCTCCAGAGCCCTACCAGTCACCCAGTCCAGCACACAAGTCCTGTGACAAGTTTTTCTCCAGCTCCTGCAGTGTGGGGGTAACATTTTGGCCTGTGCTAAAAACCCTTCCTTAACAAGGATCACAGCGAATCTTGGCATGACAACATTTTGGTGGTCCTGCTTGAGTCAAGACTAGGGTACTACCCAAAAGCACCTGTCATGGTGAGCTGCCTTTGATAGCAGCACAACCATTTGTACGGTGCTGTACTTAGGTAACATTTTAATAAAGGCAAGAGCTGTCTTGCATCAAGTTGATTATCGCATCTGTGAATCTCCACTTTTGTCCATCTGCAACACGGAGAAATTGTCCCAGAGCTAATGAAGCTGCAGCTGTGCTTCCTGGAGAACAGTATTAGCCTACATGCACCTCCTCAACAGTGTCCTCACCCTAACACAGCACTGAGCCACTCAGCATGCACAGCACTGGGTGACTTCCTCAGAGTGTGTTGAGAGAAAGGAAAATTAGGGCAGCTGGCAGAGAGGAAAATTACTTCCAGGTAACTGGCCAGCCAGGCTGCACACACTTCCCACCAATGCTCCTGCCCTCAGCTCAGCACACAGTTCTCAAGCTGTGGGCAGCACAGCTGGGGTCCAGGTATATCCAGGGATCAGAAGAAACAGATTTGCAGCAGAGCTTCCATTTCTGGGTTTCCAGGTAGCTATTTCTGTTCTACAAGAACTCCCTTCTCGTCAGTGACCTTCAACTCCAAGCCTTGAAGGGCATTTATTTCAATAAATTGTTTCCTTGTTGTTAAATTAAATGCTACTGTTCTGAGAAGGTCTGTTGGTCATGTCTCTTTTTGACAGAGAATTTTGCCAGCACAGATAGAGTTAAGGCAGTAAGTAGCCTGTCCACCAAAAGAACAGATCAGTATGTATTTAAATGTTTATGAATAGCCTGAAGATTCTGTTCAACATTGCAACTGAAAAAGTCAAAGTTGATGATATACAGGAATCCTAATAATAAAGATTTATTTATTCTATCACACACTCCACTAGGAATCTTAAGCTCCACCAGAATCTTAAGATTCTGTTTCCAAGGCCCATGCACAGCTATAAAATGTTTTTAGTTATTGTGGTGCTAGTCATATCACCACAATTTGCCAGCCTTCACCTCTCAGGAGAGTGCTGCAGAACTCTGACTCTCATCTCACAGAAGAGTCTTTTTACTCAGTTCCTTGAACTCCCAGTAATAACCAGTTGTTCATACTCTGCAAGTTTGCAAGGCTGGTATATATTTGGACAGCACTCTCCAGGTCCAATTTCTAAATTAAATGAAGTAACAAGGCATGTTAGAAAAGGAACATTAGGACACCAATTTCCACAAATGCTAATTTTACTGCAGCATTTGACAGTAAATTAGATGATGCCTTATTCTAGTAACTGCATGGAAACAAAGAAATTCACTGAACTACAGCCACAATCCTGAGAGAAGACAGATATTCTGAATAACATCCAAGATCATTTACGGTGTTCTTGGGAGAGCCTGTTCTGCAGACTGCCTGCAAAGTCCTCACATCTTTGGATTCTGCCTTCTTGGCAGCTGCCAGGGATCTAATTTTGAATCCAACTTTCCCTGTCTTGCTCAGATAATACAAATGTTAGAAATAATTTTTTTTAAAAATCCCAACAAAGATCAGCAGAATAAAATCATAGTGAATATCCCAATAACTGCTTCAATTTGCAATGTGAAATCAAAGAGTGTTCAAAGTAAAAAGCCACCTTCTTATTTAGCAACCCCCAAGTTGAACCGATATCTCCTCACAAATGGGGGTCAGACCACCCTGTGCAGCATATCACTGGCACTTAAGAAACAAAGCTAATTGACTTTTCTTTTTCCTGGAACTAAAGGGAAACTAAGATACTACAGAACAAGTCCTACAAGAAAAAAGAAGCGTATAAATGGAGTCACTCTTAAAATCATCTGCAAAAATTATGTGTACTTCCTTTTCTTCTTTCAGAAAGCAGCAGTCACTACTTGAAACATGCCAGCCTGTTTATTAAAAGTGCTTCCCTTGACTATTCCTTCATTCCTCAACTCATTAATTCTTTTTTCCTTTTTTTCTGAGATGTTAGATCCAAGAGAGATCACAGGCCAATAAAGATCTCACAATACCCACTCCTGATCATTATTAACTTAAATCACATTCGAATGAGTAAGTAATACTCATTTTTACTTTTATAAATACATTTTTATCCTCCTAGTAACAGTATAACTTGATGTATTGCCTAGCAGTCCTAAGAAGTTGAAAGTGTAAGAATGCAGATAATATATTTAGTTTTCCATGTTTTCTTTGTCATTCTACACAAAAATCTTCCTGCCAAGACTTTACACATGATGTCTTTTCATAAAAAAACATGGGTAAATGTTCAGAGCAAAATCTGTAAAAACACATGGATGCAAACTTCAGATCCAGACAATTTTCAATGGCTAAATTTTAATACACACAAGAGGAAAAAAAAGTTAAAGACACTGAATGACTTAAGGAGGTGTAACTTGTCAACATGAAATTAAAATGTCTCTTCAGTCATCCAGTAACCTCAATATTTGCATGATCTGCATGACAAGTCCTGAAGAAACATCGCAAGAGAAAATATCAACAGATCAGAGATTTAACTTTTTCCAGTTATCCAGCTCTCCCTCTTACACAAGCACAGAATCCTATCTTCATTTGTAAATATTTCTAATAGATCTATAGTTACTGAGTTTGTGTATGCATTAAGTTTTTGTTTCCATATGGATTTTTGTCTTACTCTTTTTTGGGCGCAGGTGCTTTGGCTTGATTTAGGGTTTTTTGCTGAGGAAGGGAAAAGGGACAACATTTAGGAAGAGGACTCTAACAGCTACTTGATGATACATCTTGATCCTTCCTTGCTCTTAACACATTCTTACTCAACTTGAGGCAAATATAAGTTGAAGAACTTATTCTTCCTCTGCCTGTGAGCTACCAACAGTACCATTATTTTGCAATTTTCCCTCTACTACCTGCCTGGAGTATTTCCCAAATGAAGAATCCTACTGCTCATACTAAATGCAATCTAAGTTGTTAATAATTATTTTTTCTATTGAAAAGTTAACACTATTTTAGAAGTCTGCACTAGAATTATCAAAATGAACCAGAAAAGCAAGATTCTGGCTAAAACTGTGTGTGCTATAACCAAGTGTACAAAAAAACCCCATGTCAATAATGAAGGAAAAAGAAGGAAACCCCCAAGCCAACAATAAAGTTTCATTATCATTCTGCTACGTGAGAAATAAGTGAAGAAGAAGTTAAAAAAAGATAAAAACTGGTGAGGTATGAAAGCTAATTGTTAACACTATTTATACTGTTGTTTATTTGTGTTTGGATATCTTTTTCCAGGGGAAAGGAAGTGTCTTTACAGTTACTCTGAAAAATAACATTAATGACACCAGGTAGTCATGATTTGATGACTAGATTCTCACGCATTCTGTAAAGAAATGTCACATTCGGCTTGCTGTCCATGTCACTGAAAAACAAACCAAAGTTCACGTGATGTTATTTTGAAAGAATTGAGTTTTTCATTACATAATCAGAAATATTTAGGTTTGCTCTGGCAAAATAAGGAGCACTGCTGAACAGTGCAGAGTGTCAAAATAACCACATTTAAAAACTGAGATCTGGTGAAACAGAGCTCAAGAAAGGTATGAGGAAACACCATATATACTTCTCTTGTATGAGACAAGTCATTAAGCTTATTGATGTCATCATCTTCCTAGATAAGGTCTTCAGTTCTTCTTTAGAAAAAGAAGCCTAACCAAGATAAGATACTAGTTTTTCATGCTTTTCAATGTCCAAACAAAATTGTTTTTCATATTGCAACCAAAGTCTGACAGGACATGTCAAGTTGGAGTTAGTTTCTTTAGAGACCAATTCAGGCAATAATATTTTGCTGTATCTGCAGTGAAAAGTTACCATCTCAGTTCTTTTCTCGATCTGGGTTTGAAGTGCAAACAGTCTTTAAATAGTGTGATCAAGTACCACTCTTGATCAAAATTCTTCTCTCCTTAATAGGTAAAACAATTGAGATTTACTTCTTGTAACAATAAACATGCAATGGACAGATTAGTCTGAATCTCTTTTAAGAGAATTAACATTTTATTAATATGTCCTTAGTACTTAATTAGAAAATACAAACAGTGCTTAATAGGAAAGAGAACAGACTGAAATTCTTCAAGAATATTACTGAACTTGAGCTGCTGTTCATTTCCAGTGTGCTCCTAATACTTATGTAAATTGGTACCAACCCTCACCTGCAATTCAATAGAAACATGTGCAGAATTATCATTTCTGATTGCCTTCAACAGAATAGAAACTCTCCAGTAACCAAACCCAACACTGCACTAAGAGAAGATTTAGGTAATGGCAACATGGAAAAGAAACCACCAGATTTAAAAATAAACAAAAAATCTTTTCTCCAAAGTAGGAGATTTTCCTCCTAAATTGTTCAATTCCTAAGATTTCTAACTCAACTGCTGACTAGTTTTCAAAACCAATAGTAAGAAAAAACAAGTCTTCTAAGTTACCAGTCTATACCAGACCTTGTCATCTAGTCACACACTAATTTATGCACATGTTCATTGAAACAGCTGAAGAGTCGTTAGATGTTTCTCAGGGATCATATCACTTAAACCCCTGATGAATCAGTTGGAAAAACTACATATATAAAGCAGAGACATGAAGGCAAACAATAAATACCCCAGGAACACACTGCTATTAGGACCACAGAATATTTCACTAAGATGTGAAAAGCAATTTCAAAATTCCCAACTAAAGTTTTCTACCTTACAACAACACTGCTTTTTTGAATTCTGCATTAGACCAGATCATTAGCACCACCATGCTGACAAAGAATTAGACATAATATCAAGTTTTTTTCCAGAAAAATCTTTACAACTCTTCCCTTTTCATCATTACTTTCTGGGTTTTTCCAGTGAGAGGTGCTCTGTACCTCGTACAGAGGTACAGAAGTACAACATTCTCGTATTCACAGTGCCAGCAGTGCAAGGCTGAGGGAAGAATTCTAGCAGAACCTAGACTAACAAAGGAAATAATCAAGTAAGTCTGAGATAAATGTGGCTACAGCATACAGTCTCTTCCAAGCCAGAACTCAGTGTCTCTGTCATAAGAAACTGGAGGGGAAAGGTGTAAGTTGACAAGACTGAAGCATACACACTATATATGCAGTCTTTTGGTTGCAAAAGAGAGTATCTTCTGTGTGCCTGGTCTGTTGAAAGCAGACAGGGACAGACTGCCACTGAAGGAAAAGAAATTCCAACAAAAAGAGCCCAGAAGAAAGGATACCCATTTCCTACAAATGACAGCACCTTCTCACCTCTCCAAATACCCAATCTACAGTACAGACACTGTGAGCAAGAAAACACAATCTTTGCACTCCCTATGACATCTTTAGCATAAGACTTATAAACTAAATAAGGACTATAAACCCTTAGCCCCAGTTTATTTCCTGATATAGGACATTAAGCATTAGAGCCTATTTATGACTGATGCAGATCACACTTGACATGGCAACAAGCAGCGCAGCCAACAGTGTGGTATCACCGATCAACTATTATTTCTTTCTGCTGGGACTTGTAGATGGTATACTCAGTTCATCTGTAAGCAGGGAATAGCACTGTAGTCTACAAGTCTACCATCTCTTCTCCCATCCCTAAATGTTTTATCAAGGATCAAAACAACCTGCCTTGGTCACTTACACTCACAGGAAGCCATGAAACATGAAATGGAAATGACATGACATGACTGAGAGCTGAAAATGAAGTGTGAATAGGGCAAACATTTTTACAATATATTAACTGCCTTTATTATACTGCAGTGAGATCACTTGGCTGTAAAAGTATGAGCTTTACAACTACCTCATCTTATACACAGGAGTACTACATTTTATTTGGTGATCCCAGGACAGGACCAGGGGGAAAAATAAAAATTTCTCTCAGGCCCACCCTTTGAAGGAAAAGGAAAAAAACCGAGGAACTAAACAAACAGCAGTTATTTACATGTTTCTAAAATCAGGAGAACATGAACTTGGAACTTTTGACCTGAAATCCAACAAAGGCCATCTGCAATATTTCATTTAGATCCAAGCAAATGCCTTTTCTTATGTACCCATAAAGTATCAAGTTACTTTATTTCCCCTATACATTTTATATTTCCCATTATGTACATGGGCAGTTTAATTTTGCAGCACAGTGAAGAATGAACCCAAACAAACCACTGTCTCACTGGCACTGGAAAAATAAGCAAACTGGAAAAAATAAGGTGTTTTTTTTTCCCAGTGTCATGGGGAAAAAAAAAACCAAACTTGTTCACAAACAAATCAGGGCGGGGGCAGGGGGGAAGAAAGAAAAGGAAAAAGCAGCAACCAGAACACAAGCAGCTGGTGCTCAGGGACTAGGAAGGACTTTGGCTCCACAATAACAGGATCAGTTGCATAATCGCTGCTGCCTGAGAAGTTATACAATGTCTGCCCTTCTTATCATTAAGAAAACGAATAAGCAACAAAAGTCTTTTCAGGGCACAGAAGCTAATAAATTAAATACCACATGTGAAGTCCTACTAAAGAGAAGGAGCTCTGTAGTTTCAAACACTACTTCTTAGCTTACTGAAACATTAAACATCAAATTGTATGCTGACCCTTGCTAAAAACATCTGTTTCCACTAAAAGCCAGTGTCCTAAAGCCACAAGAATTTCCCACCTGGCTTTTCCAGTCTGGCTCTCAGAAGACATGTTTGCATGGTAGAAAGCTGTCCCTAAGGCCAACTTGAATGATATGTGACCTCTCTTCCTGCTGTAGAACTTTATGAATTCTGTGGCACTTGAACCAAAGTCATAAACTACAAAAATATCCCAAGCACTAACACAATTCTAATTGTCTAACTGGATTTCCTGCAGATACTTACAGGACAACCAGTGTAACATTTATAGGAGAAATGAAGACAAATGAACTTATGAGGAATGACATCACCGAAGAATGTGCAGGAAAGAGGTTTTCCTGAGTGGTTATGTATTGTGCAGACCTGACACTGAGGCATTGCACGAAGAGTGAAAGTGAAGTCTGATTCAAGAGGGAAAGACCACAAAGATACTGCATGCTAATTAAGAGGCAGCTGAACCTGAGTTTGCCAGCACTAAATACATAAAGATAATTCTAGCTTAATTATAGCTCTCTCATTAAGGACTTGGGCCAAAAGAACAAAAGATCTACCTCCTCATCTAAAATTTGCATTTCCCTGTGATTACCTCTCTTCTGCTCCAAGTCTTGTCCATTTGGTTCTTCTTACCTCTGGGTCAGAAGTTTTGCATCTTTTCACCATGATTTGGGCTCACAGCCCAAAGCTACTGCATTGCAGGATCGGTGAAGACATGATGCAGCAATATTCCTAAATTTCTTTGGATGTGGAAGTACATGTCATTGCTGCCAATCCCTGAAAGCCATCCAGATAAAATTCAGAGGCCCATGGCATTTCAGAAAAAAAATTTAAGAACCCACAATGATGACACTAAGATGGCCATCCTGACACTTTATGTCCCGTTGTTATTTTCCAGCTAGCATCTAAAACGCTGCAAAATTCACTGATTGTGCAAAGACAGAACAAACATGTACTCTGCTACTCACCTGTAAAACTCCACGCGCTACCTCCTGTGCTCAGCACACACCACTTCCAGAAACAATTGTAGGAATTAGCAGAAAAGTGGAAATACCAAGATATCTGTATTGCAGTGGAAGTACAGACCAATTTCAGAAAGAAGAGTGACACCTAACCTGCATTCTTGCCTCCACTCCAGCCTGTCAGCTCCAGGATAAGCAAAAAGAATGAGAATGGCAACATCCCTAGTGAAGGGAAAGGCTGCTAACCTGAAAGCCTGCACAAAGGAATATGCTAGCCATGCACTGATCCTGTATATACAAGATATTGAGGGACCAGCAACTGGAGAAAGGCACACTGCCCTCTGCTTTTCCTGAGTGCTGAACTTGCCTCAGGAAAACGCAGCAGCTGCTGTTCTGTCTCACCAGCCTCACTACACTCAGCAGATTGTCTCGACCAGTTACAACTCCAGAACCAGTGGCCAGGTCACAGCGGCATTCCATTAGCAACCACCTTAACAGAAGAGCAGCACATTCCAACTCCACCTTTCTTATACTTTTTTTTTTCATATCAGGCATTGCTGCAGATGGCAATAATTCAATCCTTAAAGCCCCTTACAGTGAATATGCTACAAAGCAGCATAGCTTTATCCATAATGTCTCAGTTCTGAATTAAGTAAGCCACTTACCTCTCCTAATGCTTCTGCAACAACTCAGAATTTTGATTAATGACCTGCTCTGCAACAAGCGCCCCTTACACCAACTTCATCAGCAGTCCCCTCACTCCCCTCTTGACTCTGGAAAATGCTTTGAACAATTCTCATGTTTAGGACTCAGGGGAGCCATTTTACCTACTCAAAGAGTAAAGCAACACCAGGCAACTCTCAAGACACCACTGTACACTAATCCAAGCGCAACTGGAATAGCTATTGTGGATAAAGAGCACGATGCCCTTCCTTGTGAAAAAGAAAGGAAGATCTGAAAATCTCACCCACTCTCCCATTCCTTTTGGACTTGGTGCTAAAGAAGGAGCAGAAGGAGAAAAACCACAAACATTAAGTGCTCCAAGAATCCAACAAGAAAAATCTGGCACTGTAAAAAATTTATTTATAACACAAATACTAAAAATGCTAAAAGCTAAGTAAATAGTAAATCTCACAGCTAACCTTCCAAAGCTCCTCATTCTGCTACTCACTTTCATTAGAAATGGTTTATATAAAAATGCATCTTATTAGTAAACTCACACATCAAACAGAGAATTGACTCAAAAGACACTTCTTAGGTGGCTAGGGCTGCTCTAGAGTTGATAATTTCTGATTGAACATACTCTGAAAGCATGATCTTCAAACGAACACCTAAGGTAATGGGAATTAAGTACCTGCAAAAGGCAATTATTTCCTCCCAAGGCTGCAAGGGCATTCCACACTCTGTCTTGATTTTGGACAGCTGGGTTCACACCCTTGCAAGAGGTGAATTCTGCCCTCTGTGTAGTTCAGCTGATAAATAGTTTCTCTTAACTTAATCACCCACTATACACTAACAGATACTTCAAGTCTATAATGATCTCTTTTCCAATAAAGAATGGACGCACAACTAACTCAGACTCACTGCAGAACACCTCCTAAGACTCCAGGCTTTTTACATCCTGGTAATTTGTCTTCAGGCTTCGCAAATGTAATTGAGGTTCATTCTAGGCCCAGAAAAATCTTCCCCATTACATTAAATCTATCTCTTTCTTCAAAGGGTGAAGAGAGAAAAGACCAAACTAAAAAGAAAGAGGGAAAAAAAAAACAAAAGGCAATTATCAGTGACTCGGGAAAAAATTACAAAATTGAGCAGGCAAGTTCTGGATGCAGGAGGAAAAAAAGGAGATGCATCCAGAAGACATGAAGAAGATGGAAAATGAAGATGGACTACAATTTTGTGGACACACAAGTCCAGAAAACCTATTTACTTAAACCATGAGAACCACAAATGCAGACATTCAAATCTGATTATTCCCGCTTTATAACCCTAAAGCTTAGTTTCAGAGGAGGTGAAAAAATGAAGGCAACAATAGCATAAAATAATGAAAATAATTTGCCATTTGTTTTTCTCTTTAAATCAGGCTTTTGCCTGCTTTGTCAGTAGCACAATCTAGGAAATCCCAAAGCTTACTGTGTTTTTGGCCTAAAAAAAAAAGGCAAAGAAGAATATACCACTTCCTGAACCTGTCAAGTCCTGACAACTCTCCTGCCCAGCAAAAGAAAAAAACACAAAACTTTCATCCTTACATCATCCTAGTCAACAAGAAATGAACATGAAACAAAACTGGGATTTAGGATTTACATATCTTGCATAAAACTGAAGTTAATCCACTGATCACCAATCCTATGGACAAAAGGAAGCCATTGCAGATTCTATTAATCAGAAACAATTATGCTAATCCCAATTTACCTGTGCATGTATATGCTGAAACAAAAATAAGAACAAATGATTTGTCTAAAAAAAGTTATATTATTTAGAACATCAATGATATCCTGGATTTATGTGAACTGAACTTACTAGAAGCAATTAAGAGGGGAAAAAAATCTATTTAGTCTTCAGTTTATTCTCCCTTTGATTTTTAATGATAATAAGGTCTCCACATTAAAAAAAAAAAAAAAAAAAAAAGGAGGAGCAAGTTTTGAAATGGGTCCAAGTGCATCAGGCCCATACTGCTATCTGTGGTTTCTTCCCTGCTCTGATGCATTTCCAGGAGGACACTGGAGGAATTCTCTGTAGCAATCTTTCTCCAAGCAATATTTTGGCATGATTCCAAAGCACTTGTTTTAAAACAGAAGGCCAGCAGTCTGGATCAGCAACACACCCGCAGAAAGTCCATAAAGCATAATTTTCTTTCAAGGGCAGATCAGAATCATCATACAATTGAGATTATGCTGCACAAAAAAAAGACCCCAAAAAAACTCTCAAACCAGCAGAATGGATAAATGAATGCTCTGACAAACCAGCACAGACACACACAACTCTCCTTTGCTAGCTCTCATAAGCAGCATTTTTTGCAAAAGCAAAATATTAACAGACAAACAAACCAAACTCACTGGGCCAGGAAAGGGAATTAATGCATTTGTTTCATTTAAAGTGCTCCCAGGAGCAACAGTAGCACTTACATGTCAGACTTACAAGAACAAACACTGCAAGAGAAACACTAACTGTGAAACAGAGATGGGTCACTAAACTGGGTTCTCTTACTTGTGGCAAGCTGACACATTCCTTCCATCTGCTAGTCCAGACTTGTCAGCATTCGGCTAGCAAGTGGCTGAAAAACCTATAGCCATGCTGATAATCTAAAGTACGTTCAGAGAGCACCCCCTCTTTTATCAGCCCAAAGGGAGAACACCACCACCAGGCAACAAGCGCCCAACAGGGCACAAGGGTAAAAAGGTCTCACTAACCAGCCACATGAAGGAGGAAGGCAACATACAGTACAAATAAACACTCAGGGTGACTGAAGAGTAAACAGTGTCAGAGGTACAAAAGAAATATTCCCTCTTAAATTTAATCAAACTTTCTCATACACTTAAAAAGCAGAGACAAATCTCTGCCTATGTCCAAGTGAGACTGACTAGTGCTATTTCCTAAACTGAAAGATGATGAGGAAAAGAGTATTGCATGATGATTGCAACACAATTTTCTTAAGCTTGCAGATCTATAAAGATAGTTTCTCTTCTGAACTGTCTTTCAAGACCTACTGTGGCACAAATGGCACTGCTTTGTCTCCACTTCTATCTCCCTGCCCTGTTGACAATACAACCAGCATGCTGAAAGCCAAAAAGAAACAAACTGTTTTAGTACTGGGAGGACCTCATATTCTGAAGTTGTCTGACATGGTTAAACTATTGAGGGGAAATTAAACAAAAAAAACCCCTCACACCAATAACAACAAAACAAAACACAGCACCACAAAAAAAAACACACACCAAAACAACACCAAACCCCACAAACCACACAAACAGACACAAAAACCCAACTCCCTCCAAGCCCTCACCTACTGGGTTGAGTAATTAAATTTCTACCATTTTGAGACTGAATTGTGACTACAATAATGTTATTTAGACAAGCTGTATTAGTTCAGATTTGCAAGATATCTTTCTCAGAGACATTTATATTTGCTATCTCACCTGCATTATTAAATTGATCACTTTGAGATAAGCATGGTATCTTCACATGAATACACTCAGTCACTACCAGAGCTGGCCCATGCTGCTCAGCATCATTAAACTGATACCTTCAGCTCAGCAACCTCCCTTTAATCACATTAAAGGTACACCAGCTAATATAAGAAATAGAAGCCAGTAATTCATGTACCTGCATGACCACACTAGGGGAGTAGATGGTAATTACGAAACAATTATTTGGATACAATTATTTGCACCTCTTTGCAGACAGGGGACTTTCCAATGACACCTATTTTAGTACCTCCAAATGCATGGCTATATGCTAGAAACCAGACTGGGAAGGGATCTGAACACAAATCCCAAAAGAACGAGCACACCCATTACATGACCCTTGAGCACAGCAGGAGGCATCCCTGAATTGGGGAAGGAGGGGAGGGTTTCAAAGCAGGCAAGAAATACTACTGCATAACCCAGCATACCAACAGACTACCCTGAGACAGCTAAATGTCAGCCTTCTTATAGCTCAAGAGAGCAACCAGAATACAAATGACTACCAAACACTTAAATATATTTTATTACTGAAAGCTACATTTATTATTGAAGGTCAAGATAAAGTTAAAAAGAGCCTGGGTTGGCATCTCTGCATGCAGATCATATTTATACAGCTCAGGGCTCCTGGACTAAGCAGATAATGGCATTACAACACATACTGGAAAGTGAGCAAACTCACTTTCAGTATGAAAATGAAACCTCTTTGGACTGGTAACTGGCCAGGAGAACAGATTATTAACCATGTCAGATTCCCCCTTAACTCACAGCCATTAATTATACAGAATATCTTTTTAAAAGAGACACCTCCATTCAAATAAAAGATGTCGCAACCATTGCAGCACTGCTTAAGTGGATAACCATTTCTTACAGCAAAAAAACATTACAGTCATCCAAAGTTGATCATCACCACTGAAGCAACAGATTCTTCAAAAGGCAGTTGTTTTCAACAAAGAAAGGACACTACACAGAGTAAAAAGATGTAAAGTACTGTAATTATAGTGCTCCAGTATAAATGTTTTTCAGATATTGCTCTGGAATGCCCATGTTCTGTCCTTACTTCTTCCTCTCCTCTTCCTTTACCATGCCTTTTTATTGAAATAAAAACTAATTTAGACCTGGCTAGCTATTCTTCGAGATGAATCAACATGACATTTCAAAACAAACAGAAAATGAGAGTAACCTGTTAAGAGGTATAAATTCTGAGACAGTAGTACAAGCCTACATACTTAGTACAAGCCTCCAGCTCATGATGAAGTCTTGCCATCGTCCTCCCAGACCTGTTCAACATTTTCTATTGCTGTAATCCGTTTGGTTTCTGAGCCTTATGTTGGTCCGACCCGGCTTGCTCTGGACTCTAGGCCAAAGAGATTTGCATGGACGAAGTAAAAGACGAGAAGCGCTCTTTGCCACGTGGGGACGAGCGTCCCTTTTATTAGCTTGAGACAGGACACTTCTGGTGACAGCGACCACCCAGGCAGCAAAAGAGGGCGTCCCCCACCTGCAGTGGGGTTTTCTTCCCCAGGTAAGGGGGGCGGGGAAGGAGGAGCACAGCCAATGGGGTAACATTGGGGAGGGATGAGGGGAGGGACCACGCATGGATCAGACCACCAGAGCATACAGAAACCAGGGGGTTATGTGAGGGACAAACCATATGAAAGGAGTATGTGACCCAGTAACATATTTTCCAACACCCAGTGCTAACAACTAAATAACTATTTAGTGCAACACAACATTCTATGAGGTCGTAGAAGAGTCCCATCTCAAGAGTATTCGTTACAAATGGTATAAACTAACATCAACATAAGCATAAGCAATGAAAAAAAGAAAGGGAGGGTGAAAGCACCACATTCTTTCTGCAAGAGAGAAATAAGGAACAGTATTAATGCAATATCTATAAGCACATACACTCCACACAGCTCAGCCTAAGCATTAATCTAACAGTACCTGAGGAGAGAGCAGGAGGGCAACACAACTTATTTTTAACCCAAACACTAAGAGTTACAGTAAAATGGACAAAACAAAATCCTCATATCTTATTTGTCAGACTACGGTTTTTCTTCTCCTACTTACATATTGTTAATAAAGAAGCTAGGGACAGAGGGAAAGGGACATATTTTGCTGGTTTTACTTTTTATTGGTAGATTTTTGCTTGTTAACTGGCAAACTGGATATCACCACATAAAAAAAAAAATTAAAAGAAGGTGAAAAGAATTCTACAAAATTCAAGACACATTCAAACAAATACCTCTTGTCCAGACTAAAAAATAACCACAATACTTGAATTAAAGAGAAAATCGCATAGAAAAAAGTAAAAGTTTTCATCATGCCTCCATTTTCCATTCATGTAGATGGAGCAATCTTCCTGAAACATATATACAGAAAACTACTCAAAGACAGTCTTCACACATTAGTAAGAAAATGCACCACTGTGCATCTACTTTTCTTCTTTAAATATCAAGGCCATTAATGAACCCCAAACAGTGCAATTCTTTTAAAAACATGGGTTATTCAGAGACTTTTCATCCAACATAATTTAATGCTTTAACAAGAAAGTGTGACTTCTGACCAATGTTCTTTTCATGTTCCAAGTTAATAGTAAACTTTCAGTCAAGTCAAGATGCTCCTGATCAAGCTCCTGTCCTTCTCCACCTGATTAAGTGCAGGCTCATTTCTTTGAACACCCACCCTAAGCCAAGTAAAAGGGTCAAAGGGCACTTGTTTGTAATTAATTTGCTTAAATCCACAAAAGCAGCTTGCTTTCTCCTGGGCAGAGGTAAGAGCCCTCTGCAAGCTGTGCTCACTTTTCAACAAAGTTTGCCTCAGCCACTGCTGGGACCTCACAGCTGCTGGCACATCACTGCTGCCCACCACTCCAAGAGCAAACACAGAAGTCTGAGCAACAGACCAGTTATAAGCCCACAAGTGGACAAAAAAACAGTTACAGTAAAATATCCAGTACTTTCATAGCCTACCACATTAAAAATTACCTTACTATCTTCAGTATCATGTGGGGAAAAAAAAAAAAGAAGAGAAAAAAAAATCACTGCCTATCTGCCACTGGGCTTCACAGTCTTCACAGTGGAAATGAAATATTCCCATGTTTTCATCTTCTATTTAAAGCATACAAAAAACTTGTCCCATACCCTTACCTTTTTCTGTAAAAAGTCAGGCTTCTAAACACCATGTTCCCAACCTCTGCAAATGTCCTGCTTCAAGCATGATTACAGATGTCCCTTCCAACCAAAATTTGTTTGGTGTGTTCAAACTTTTCCAGGTGAACTTAAAATTTAAGATGAGTCCTTCCTCACATCACATAATAAAGATGAGTATTCAGAGACAGCAGTAGTCAGTCTGTTGAACCCAAGTCAAGAAAATGTATTTCAATTTACTACGACCCTGCAGCGCTTGAGGTGCTCCACTTTCCTACTCACTGTGAGCATTTCAAAGGCAGACAACAAGCATGTCTAGGGACTTCCACCTCAGCACCACAACCCTCAGCTTAATGCAACAAGACAACTCTAGGCTGAATTCCACACAATATGAACATCTACTAACGATGGTATCCTTTTCTTTTCCTAAACTATTTAAATAAGCTTATTCTCTTACTTTGTGATACTACGTTTTCATTTGAAATGTTTATCCTTACGCAGATGGCAAGTTCAACTTCATCCTGCAAAGTATCATGGAAAAGAGGATAGACAGGAAAGAGGAAGAGTGTTTTCATCTTCTAAATTTATTCTGTCTGTGCCAGAGAAACCTAAAGCCTCACCGTGGTATATTCTCTACTCGATCTGAGCTACTTCAGATAAACATCAACCATATTGACCTCCTCCTATAAAGAAAGATCACAATGCAAAGACACATGGCTAGACTAAAGAGATTTTTCCAAGTACAGTACACACACCTCCTCTGCTTCCTTTTATTAAAAGGAGAAAAAAAACCCAACCAAACCCAACCAAGCAAAAACCTAAACATTCACATCATCATCTGTATTTGAAGCATACAATATATACATATGTGCTTTATTGAAATAAAAACAGGCTATAACTTTAGGGTTTAACTGATCAGTAGGCTATCCCAATGCATACCAGGGAAGTTTATGTACTGATTTTGGCTGGAGTAGAGTTAATTTTATGCACAGTGGCTGGTATGGGGGTGTGTTTTGGATTTATGCTGAACTCAGGGTGGATAATACAGAGATGTTTTTGTTATTGCTGAGCAGGGCTCACACAGAGCCAGGGACTGTTCTGCCCTTTGTACCAGCCACACTAGCAAGGAAGCTGAGGATGCTTGCGATAGTGGGAGGAGACACTGCCCAGACAGGTGACCCCAGCTGACCAAAGGGATATTCCAGACCGTGTGACGTCATTCTCAGTATACCAAGTGAGGGGAAGAAGGAAAGGGGAGTGATGCTGTTTGTCTTCTAAAGAAATGGTTATCCATGATGGGGCTCTGCTCTCCTGGAGGAGGCTGAACAGCCCATGGGAAGCAGGGAATCCATTCCTTGTTTCACTTTGCTTGTGTGTGTGGTTCTTGCTTTCCCTGTTAAACTGCCTTGATCTCAACCCACAGATTTCCCAGCTTTTACCCTTCTGATTCCCTCCCCATTCCTGGTGCAGTGCAAGTGAGCAAGTGGCTCCATGGGCCTTGGTTACCAGCTGGGGATAAACCCTGATACTGTGCAAGTAATGAAAAAAAAAAAAATCCTGTTACTTATACAGCATATCCAGAGTCCTGTCTGTACAAAAACACCACCAGCTGAACTGCAAGGGCTTTCAACAGACAGCAGGGAAGCCACGGTCTCCCCTCTCTTGATCCAACACTGCTGGGAGCATGGCTATGTTGCTGGAAAGAAATACAAGCAAAATATTTCTGTCTTCAGAAATTGCTACAGCCAACGTAAGACATGTTGCTTTACACACTGTAATCTAATAATGGAAAGCTTGAAAAGATACTCCCTGGTTACTTCATGACCCACTCAAAACCTAAATTAAGTATTCATCACTAGCTTAGGCTCACTGCTCAGAACTGTTAAAAAGAAACTTTTGCAAACCTCATTAACAAGCAAATTATCATTCTCTTAGACCATATCCATAGAGACTTTTACATTTGTACTGTGGCTCACTGCTCAGTTGCTGACTCAAGTATTAGTATTTAACTTGTGATGCAATACCAAAACGGTTTCTATGCCTATTCCACATGACTGCTTATAAAATCATAACAAATGTGTACTTCTGCCTGTTCAGATAGGCATTCTTTCTTCTGCAAGTGTAAAGAAACTCCCAAATAAAATAAATTTCACTCCTCCTCAGTCACCTTATCAGACAGGAAACCAGTGATGACAAGAATATTACCAGCTCTGATCACAGCTTTCTCAGTCTCATACCTGTTGCACTCCAGCTCAGAGCATTTTGCCATGTGAAGATTCCAAAGATGATTCCCACAGCTGTGGGAAAAAAATGACAACTGCATGCTTAAGGCTCAAAATCAAAAAAGAAATCAATTTGGTTTGTGCTTTCAATGCTTTAAAAGCCGTAACTTGAGCCAATCTCACTACTGAGGGGCTACACCACGACATTTCGACTCTGAGAACAACAAAAGGCCCAACTTTTACATTACGAAATGCACTCTTCAGCTGTTTTGTCTGTCATTCTGCCATGTGATACATTCTGTACACTGTGCACTCATGCACAAACCAAGGCCTCATCTCCTTCCTGGCTCTTACTTGAAGACCCAAGGACCTCCTTAAAATCCCATTAGAAGTAAACAAGCATTGGCAAGCATACAAACACAGAACCAAATCCTAAGACCATCAATGGCACTCTGAATGCTATCAAGGTGGTGAATTCCTGTCTCTTGGTTTCAATACTCCTTTTGTTGTCTTCAGGCAACTGTTCAGTTTGATTTTTTGTTTTTGTTGGGGCTTTTCGGGGGTATTTTTTTGTTTCTTGGGTTTTGCCCCTAAACCTAAATATAATTTCTGAGCTTGCTTCCACACATCACTGGCCCCCTGCTCTGCACACTTTGGCTGCAGGAATCACATGAACTGGTACTGCCACCAATGCCTCCGTATCATAAAAACAAGCTTCCCCTAGAACAGCTCTCTACCACAGGCTGATCCTCCCCACTGGTCTAATAAACCTCAGACAAAAGCTCAGGCTCATTATGCCAAGTGCACTTACATCTGATTAACCTTCTCAGGAAACTTCATCTAAGGCACTCTGAACAGTCTTTCTCCCTTTCGGAGTTGCCCATCCTCCAAGCACTTTAAAAGTCTTTAAGAAGTTTTATTATGAGCCCAAACTGATATTTTGGCATATTTTATCCCTCTGTATCCTTTAAACAACATATCTTCTGGATAGCCTAAGCTTTTGCTTAGCCCTGCAATTTCTCCTACTATTCCCCTTATCTCAAATTAAACAACAACAACAAAAAAAAAAAAAAAGGACATGCTTACAGTGCCAAATAACCAAACACAGACTTTAGGAAGTTCCTGCTGTACAAACCCCCTCTTCCTGTTACAGCCCATCCGTGAGCTCAGATTTTGGTTCTCAACAAGAACCAGGGATAAAAAGCAACACCATTTATCACCATGGCATTCAAACACATTCCACTTTCTGAAGCAACATGCCATCACCTATTCACACAAATCAAACCATCCTGCTTTGGACAACAATGAGATTTTTACCATGTCTTCAGATGAAAATAATAAATCATCTGGTAATATAAGAACATAAAATGTGGTTCACTTGCACCCACATTCCACCTGGCAGAATGATACTGAGAAAAGTAGCACTAGGTAGAGCTACTCTCTCATACCCAATGCATGGTGATAACTCTGACAAAAGCTGCAGCAAAATAGAAAGCCAGATGTACATTTTTGTCAAGAGCTACTGATCCACACTCTCACTGAAGTCATCACATTCCAAAATTGAAAGACCCCAAAAAAACTCAAAACACCTAAGAACGTGTAGGAGTATGTTCTCCTTCTAGCCATGTGTCTATCTTTGCACTACCAAATTGTCAGCTCTGAAGGTTTGGGGTTTTTTTCCCCTTTGGTTATTTGATATAGCTGGTTTAAGATAAGGATCAATGTTGCTAAGTCCCCCTTAATTCTGAAATCCTTCACTACAAATCCTCAAATGCAAATTCAAAATCAAAACTGTCACAGCCATTAGCAAGAAAGTGTATGATTCAATAGAGGGACCAGTTTTATAGATAAATGGGTCTGACTTCTCTAAGGTAGATGTCTTAGAATTGGAAAAAGAAGCTTAAGTTACCCATGGAACTGATGAATACTCACCCAGCCTGAAAAAGCAGGAATTTATCTCTTACATGCTTCCAGTGCAACAAAAAAAAAAATCTGTAGAGCTAGAGAGAAAGGGATGAAATAAGCCACCTGGAAAATCCACTTTTTCTATGTGTTTTCAAATTTATTATTGTCTGTACATTAGGTTAGCCAACCTGATCAAAGTTTTTTCCATGTCATATTGTAATAAAAACACATGGAAATAACAACACTTGTGAAGGTGTAAGAACTAAAGATCCTATTAATGCATTTCTGATTGTTATAATTCAGATGCATCCATCTCATCTTTCACTGACATTTCTTAAAATTTGCTCAGAAATGAGAAGCACTTGCCTTCATACCATTCAACATCCCTTATTGTTTATGGCTCCCACACAATTCCCTCTTTCCTAGCACAAGACTGTTCTACTGCATTTGAAATTTCAGAAGGTATTTTTTTACATGTGCGAGTTCTGCAAATCTGTTCCTATTCTGCGATATGTGAGAAGCATTACAAGTCACATGCTTAAGACAGGCAGAAATCCATCACAGGGTAGTGATGAAACACCAAAACCAGCAAAGCAGTCAAACCCCTCTTCCCTCATATGAAAAAGATCCCAAAAGATAGCATGTAGCTCTCACTGGAATAAAGTAATTCCAAAACAACATCAAACTTTTTTTCCCCCAAATCTCAACACAGTTTTACTTCCACTATCACAGCTTTGCTCAACAGGTAGGGAGAGAAAAAAAGAAAAAGAAAAAATTATGCCATACGAAAAAGCCAAAAATATTCCCTGCTGTCATTCAAATTTTCAAAAACATCAGCACAATCGTCAAAAATCATGTCAATTGCACATTTCCACACAGAACAAAAATCAGAAAATTTTGTCCCAGTGCTTTCATGGGAAAAAAACCAAAGATGTAGGTCATCTTCACTCACAAAAGACTTAAAGGAAAGAAAAAATAAAAACCTTCCTGCATACTTAGAGCAAAGCAAATAGAAAAGGAACAAGACCTATTCTTCCGTCTTTGGACTGGACAAAGCAGCTCTTCTCACTTGTTTTGAAAGTCTTGATATCAGCCAAGAGCTCCTACCTCTTGCTCTAAGAAAGTTCCCCAACAGTGACACCAGCACCTGAGACCATGCCATGCCCCCCCCCACAAGATGTTGCCATTCAGTTCTCAGAACAGTCACCAAGTCCCTGTTTGTACCAGGGAGCTGCTGTACACATTTACCTGTAATATCCAGAAATACAGGGGATGTGACTAAAGAGCCAAAGCCTGCAATACTGCCTCATCAAAAATGGGTTGCTTGCCAAACAGATGCTCTCAAGGCTGGATCACCACTAATGCATACTCAGTCCTGCAAAGCTTGCAGTGCTGTCACCTGAGCCAAGAAGCTGCTCTCACCTCCCCACCAATGACTTCACTTAAAATGTTACATCCTGCCAGCAGGACTTTGTACCCAACAAAAGGATATGGCAACACATTCCATACTGTCTGTGGGACAGCAGCTTAAATGCACACAGGGACCTTATAATCATGTCCTCCCCAGCCTGGACAAGGTATGAACAGCACAGCAGTAGGATGACAGTCTCCAACGGAAGATAAACAGTTTCACTCCTTGCATTATGAAACTGTAAATGAAATGACAAAGTTAAGTCTCCAACGGAAGATAAACAGTTTCACTCCTTGCATTATGAAACTGTAAATGAAATGACAAAGTTAAGGAGAGCTGTTTTAGGAGATATGACAATCTTACATCAATGCACCTCAGTCCTTCAACACACGAAGGCTTAAAGACTCAAGCTGTTGGTCACTTAGTACAGATAAGTAACAAAAAATGTACTTTTTACAGCAACCAGCATTCCAAACACATCAAAGAAACTGTTATGTATTTGTCGTAACTTGGACATGTTCAATAGTGTACTATTACAATCAGCAACGCCACCAGCATGAAAAAAAGAATCAAGAAGGAAACCAGCGAAGTTAAAAGCTTCTATATTAAAGCCATGAGGAAATAATTTGTTTTCCACCTACACACATATCCAGAAATTGTACTGTGGACCAATAGAAAATTCCATTTCCCATTACAAAATATAAGTTACATTCTAGTAACATATCATAAGAATAGACTTCCATGGTACTAATTATCAGACAAGCAAGCAAGCAATAGGGGGTAAATCGTGACTGAGATGTATGGTTTCTCACTGCATACTTTATCTGAACTCTTCAAAATCTGTTTATTTTGGACAAATGACACAAGACTTCCTCATGGCAGGAAGTCCTGCAAGTCAAAGGCCACTGCTGAAACAGTATTTCGACTATTTTGCAATAGGGACTGAAAATCACTTACAGACATGAACAAAACTGCTAATTAACATGAACAGATTTGTCCTCTGTCAATTTAACCACCCAAGAGGGAATCACTCTCTTCTCTTTACATTTTTCAGCTTAGCACATCTTCAGAAACCCAAGTGAATGCCCAAAAACCAGCCAAGGAACAATTCATATCAACATTTGGGAAGTGAAACACCATGTTACAACACCAAAGTTTCCAAACAATCTCATGACAGTCCTGAGCATTTCAAATAGTAAGCAGAACATCTGCCCACACTCACCCCCATACCCTGCACATAAAGCACCACTGAAAGTTTCCTGAACGCTAAAAATCCCACAGAACACTTGTGGAAAACTGTGAATTAGTTAATGCAAGGTTGGTGGATGTGAAACACTACTGAATTCCTCTAACAGCAACACACATCAATACATCCTGAAGACCTGCTCACCTTGCACACTTCTTCCAGTTTACCTCCACTAAAACAGAATTAAGTACCAAGGTTTGCGTAGCCATGCAAGCAGCTGTCAGATCACCTTCTCAGACCACTCCTGTACCAAGATGCAACAAGATAATGTAGCCTTGTTATGTCAAGGTTGAAATTATCAATAACTATAATTATTTTTTTATTTAGCATCTTTCTGCTACCACTTTGAACAAAAAGATAAGCATTCTTTTCCCATAGTCCTGTTCTTTTTCCCTAGTACTGTGTGGTTGCAGTACTACCAAGTAGCTGATCTTGATGTACTGAACTGGAAACAAACAACTGACTGGACACACCAACCCTTACTTAAACCTTGATATAGAAATGTTGTACTACATTTTCAAATGGGTGCTGAAGATACTAAGCCACAGCAGCACCATGATTAACTTGTTTCAACTAGATAATCAGCTGGCTAAGAGATGCAATATGACCATGAAACCCAAAACATACTACATTTTTATTCCAAGTCTAGCAACCTAAAATTGCCCAACTAGAAAAGCAAATGTGTCCAGTTCCTAGCAAACAAGTACCAAAGTGAAGAATACCATGTGCCATCCTCCAATCTGATATTTGAGGGATTCTTCTACCCAAAACACCTTGTTATCAACAGTGTTGAGTATTCCAGAGCTGGCTCCAAATGAGCTCAACAGACCCACATCACATAGTGAAGAGACACCCACTCATAGTCCAAATGTGCAGCTGAAGTTAGACTGCCAGCACACCTTGACCAGGGCCACGGAACAAAGGCACAACGCCACATGAACATGGACACATTTCCAGGACACAATGCCTGCCTGCCTATAATCTAAAAGCAAAGAAAGAGACTTGGCTGGCTTACTGCCACTGTCCAGTTCCCACAGCAGGTAAGTTCGTATCTTCAAATGCTGTATGTCTACCAAGATTGCACAGGATGAGTGAGATATTGTAGAAATGTCAGGTCACACAGACTGTACAATTTGTTCACATAGCCTACTTCAAGATACTGCTAGCTTGTCACCCAAATGTGCCAAGGATGCAATCAAGCTGGCTCTCTGCAGAGCCTGACTGGATCCATAGGATTCTGTGTGCTCAGGAATATCCTACAGCTGTACAGCCATAACTGGGCATAGAAGCAGGCACAGGCATCAGGGAGCAACCCAGCTTTGATGAAGAAAAATAAGTTCTACTACAACATGCAAAAAATACTTCTCTTAACAGGAAACCCACCACTTGTTTTTTGTAGCAAAATTTCATGGTCCAATATGTGGACACGCATGGACCTCACCACAAACCAACATTACAAAGAAACCAAAATTCAGTCATTAAAATAAGGCCAGGACTCACAGGTCTACACAGAAATCTTGCATGTTACTCTAATTAGCCAAAAAATTTCAATTAAATCATTCATGAAACTCTAGGTCAAAATAAATACATCTAGTCCTTTGCACTTCTTCCATGAGTGTTTTGCTATGCAGGCACACCTAGAAATTATAGTTTTAATATTTCAAGGTGAACATCACACAGGGTTTCAGCACCCAGCACTATGCAAACCTATCCATTTGCGTGGACCACCTCCCAGAACTGCAGGGCGAAAACCAGGCTCAAGACAAGGAGCAGGTACTTCAGCAACCCCGCAAATCCCCCCAATACCACATTCCGAACCCTCCAGGAACCCCGACTCCCCTGTCCCCAGGGACGCATCGGGGACAAACTGTCGGGTTCTGTAACTTCAATGTCCCTGCCGCACCGCGGGGTCGACAGCTCGAGGCTGCCGCCAAAATCAGCACCCGCATGAAAAATCAAAACGCGGGGAGGAAAAGCCAACCCGACCGACCGCCTGCGACCCGCCCAGTGCCCGTGGCGGCCCGGGGCGACCCCCCCATACTCCCTGCAGGCCTCCCCAGGGCTGGGGCCGGCGGGCCCCTCCCGCACCCCGCCTGGGCTCCCGCGGGAAAACCGCCTGCCCCAGCCACAACAAAGGCGGCCGGAGAGGCCCAGCGCTCGCGGGGCTCCTTCGCGACCCCCGGTCTTCCCCCGGGCGCCCCCTCGCCGCAGCCC